>OX388311.1:9163150-10363150 GCA_947579605.1 Athripsodes cinereus
CGATGAGCAAGCTCATTATTTAAACATTATTTAAAGATGAGACACACTATCCTCATTGCTGTGTTATGGCCGCAAAACAAACAATAAACAAATACAATTGATAAATATCTTAAAATAATAATCAATAATATTAAAAAAAAGTCCAGGAAAAAACATAAGTATACGAGTAGTTAATGAATAATAAGTTCCCCAAAAAGATAATAATGTCATCTTTCAGAAGTTTGTTAGCCTATAGTAGACTAACATCTGCAGCAATGAAAATACAGTTTGTCTTCTTTGTGTCATAAAATAATGAGTAATGAGACGTTCTGAATAAACATGCAAAATATCGTGCATAAATATTGTCCAAATTTGTTGGAAATATTTGAATTAAGAAGATTTCTGGTTCCTATGTTCGTCGCAATTTGATATTAAATGCTCCTAAATCACTCGCAAACGAGTGGATGACCTTGAGAAAAATAGAATAGAAATAGAATAGATATTAAATGCTGACCTCGTTCGATAATATTCATAATGTAAACAGCTTAATAAAATAAACATAATATTTTGATGAAATAGGTAAACTTAATAATGAGGTTTGACAGAATGAATGATTAAATAATATTAAAGTGAGTTCCTCTCTTCGAAATCGGTGACAAAATATAAAATTATATTACATTCATTTCGAAGGCGGAACTTAATCTACTAAATTAAGTGAACATAATCACGATAATTAGAAATTCTAACTTCTTAATTGCTACGTTAAGTTTGTCGTCATACAACTTAATGAAGTTTCTATATTATTTTTATTATCATAATGCCTAATAATAACATTTTTTATGAAGTTTACGGTGATTAACACCGCAAATAAAGAGCGCGATATTGGAAGGAATAAAAGTGGTTAACATTATTTTTATCACGACGTTAAATGAACTTTATACCAATTCTTTTACGAAAATATTTAATTTATACTTTTAATCGACTCGTGAAGTCAACTTCGTTCATTTAAAGATTCCGAGTTCTGCGTATACGGATCTAATAAAATACAAGAATATTTTTCCCCTTTAGCAATCTTCTGAAAAGATGGACGCGCCTGAATATTCATTGTAAAGTTTTTCAGCAATAACCATTATCATAATTTTAAAAATCATGAAAGTAATTAATAATTTTGCTCGTTTCATCAATAGTGCAATATTTTAACGATTATATATATATTACGCAAGAAGATATTAAAAAATTATACTAAACTTTAATATTAAAATTACACAGAAGTTTATCAATTCTGCTGTATTCTTGGAACTTGGAAATTGATCTAATAAGTAGTTCAATTAAATAGTGAATCAACAGGCTATTTAAAGACGAATATTGCAGTGAATTAGAATAGTGTGGTTAGGTATTTAACATTATCTACACTTTAATTGATGAATAATAATATAGGTATTATGTAGAAAATAAATGTTTACAACAAAACTTCGTATGAATTCGAATAAATCAACTCATAAATATTCTGTCATTTAACATTTTAGTGTGTTATTTTATAAATCCATTTTATTCGTTTTGTGATAGAAGTTTCTTGAATATAAAACTGTTTTGTTGTTTATGTTTTATAGGTATTTGTTCAACGTTTACCGTATCACTACTGTTTTTATATAAGACATATTACACTGTTCACTGAATCTTAACAACTTGTAAAACATATCTATCATGTACCTTATAAAAACAAAAGCAAAATAAAAATTGATTAGTAGAGGAATAAAAGAAGCTTTTATCTTTTAAAAATATAAGTATCTTGTATCATAAAAACTTTAGCAATGAATATATAAAATATTTTTTTATGGTTGACTTAAATTATTCTTTCTCTACCCTTTTCAACCCTTTCTCAAATAAATTTCATTACCTACCGGTTCTTCTATTAAAACAATGGTCCACTTGGTTATTGCCTTACGTTTATACGCTATTTGAATTTGTTCTCTTTCTAAAGACGGAAAATTTCAAGTGCAATAAATTACACTTGCTGTTGGCAAAAAAACTTACGTACTGAAAAAAAGGCAAACTAAGAATAAACGTCTCTTACTCCTTGCATAGAGATTCTATATTGAAAAAGTTGTAAAACTTTGACCTACCAAATGCCGGGGTCTGCTGCTTACAAATTACCCTATGCGCACCTTTCATAGAAATGTAACAAGCTACCAGGTTGAAATATTTAACTCTACATGAGTCTGAAGGCTTACATTCGTTGTGAAAACGTTATGAATTTTATGAGTATTAAAAATTACTGTGTTTTAGATAAAAAAAATCTTGTTATTATGTTTAATTTTTATGATTCATTCAAAAAATGAGTAAAAACTATTTAACAGAGTGCAAATTTGTTTCAAAATATCTTCCAACTCACTCACTCACTAGTCAGCCATCTCTCCACTGCTGGATGTAGGCCTCTTCCAAACTTTTCCAAACGTCTCGATCCTGTGCCCGCTGCATCCAATTTCGTCCAGCGATTGGAGTTATATCGTCAATCCATCTCTTTTGCGGTCTTCCGATGCTTCTTTTACTACTCCATGGTCGCCATTTAAGAATCTTGGGGGTCCATCTACCATCGTCACGTCTTGCTACATGTCCCGCCCATTGCCACTTAAGCTTTGCCACACGGTCCATTATGTCTGTAACCTTTGTCAGGTACCTGATGTCTTCGTTTCTTATTCTGTCTCTCAGACTTATCCCTAACATTCGTCTTTCCATGGATCTTTGTGAACATTTCAGCTTGTTGACACTTGCTACAGTTAGTGACATGGTTTCTAATCCATAAGTTGTCACTGGGAGGACACATGCTTCGTAGACCCTCCTCTTCAAATTTCTTGGGACGTCTTTATCAGTGAGAATATGTTTTAATTTGCCGAATGCTGCCCAGCCTAAGCCTATTCTTCTGGGTATCTCTGCAGTTTGATTTTCCTTTCCGATTTTGATCTTGTGTCCAAGGTAAATGTATTCTTTTACTGCCTCTATGTACTTATTGTCAATTGTCAGGCTTTCATTCGTTGGACTCATGATTTTTGTCTTTCCGATATTCATCTCCAGACCGATTTTTAGAGAGGTTTCATGCAGTTCCTTTATCATATGCTTCAGCTCGTCAATACTCTCACTTATGAGTACTATATCGTCGGCAAATCGGAGGTGGTTCAAGCATACTCCATCAATTCTGATTCCTTTGTTTTCCCAATCCATCATTTTAAAGATATTTTCTAATGCCAATGTAAATAATTTGGGGGAAATTGTGTCTCCTTGTCTAACGCCTCTTTTAATATTTATCTTATCTGTCTTTGTGTCATCGTTTATTTTAACATCCATGGTGGCATGATCGTATATAAATTTTATTATTCTCGTATACCTGGAGTCAATTCTTGCATCATTAAGAGCTTGTATGATTGCCCACGATTCCACAGAGTCAAAGGCCTTCTTATAATCAATAAATGCTAGATGGATTGGGATGTTATATTCCGATGTTTTCTCTATGAGCAGGCGAAGCGTTTGGATATGGTCAATTGTTCCAAATCCTTTTCTGAATCCAGCTTGTTCAACAGGTTGGTACATGTCAAGTTTTAGCGTACCAACCTGTTGAACAAGCTGGATTCAGAAAAGGATCTTCCAACTAGTCTTACTATTCATCCTGTATCTTATAAAATGTGGTTCAGAAAAGATACTTTATGGAAAAAAAATAAAGAAATAGCGTATTTAATAGATGGATAGAGGTAAAATCAGGTAATCAAGATGTGTTATTTTATGTGTAACGTGAGTTTTGTAGATTTTTTTCAAATGCTTAAGACTATACTTCGAAGCTATTTTTTTTAATAAAGTAACAATTTCTCTACGTTATGTTATAGTTTTTATAATTATATAATATATTTGGAAATATAATCTAAAAATAAATAACCGTCTGAAACTTCAACGGTGTCAAGCAATGTCATATTTTTTATATTACCGTTGAAGTCTTTTCCTTGATTTTCAATGGAAACTAGACGCTTTTTGAAGATGATTTTAATGCAAAATTAAAAATTGCCATGAAAAACTCAAGGAGTATAAAACTAGTACTAACGCCTACGTCGGATAAAATAACATCACTTAAATATTATCTTTATAGAAGTACTTCGTCTTATGAATTTAATTAGATTTATATTCCTTAGACAAAGGTTGGAATAAAACTATTAAAAATTACTATCATCGTTTGATATATGAAATTTTTTATTTCATTTTATAAAAATAACATTAAATTGGGAACTTTCACAAAAAAAAAAATTCAGCCCAAAAAATAGTACAGAAAATTAGAAAAATTATGGTGCTTTTTATATTTTTAAATGTGCATTTTAAAGGTTTTTATCACCATTTGAAAAAGCAATTTTCGCACTCCGCCGTTAAAAGATCCACTCGTGGCGGATCAGTGTTTGACAATATCAGGCGCTACAAACAGTGAAATATGTGCCAATACAAAATAGCACCTAGCGACGTTAAATTGGACTAATTCAATAACAGAAAATATGGATTTTTTAAATAAAAATAATGAATGAAAAGTTTTATTTTATCGTTTCTTATTAGGATACTCGTGATCAACGTATATTTATTAATATAAATTGATAACATTTATTCATATTCCTCACACATGCATGTTCCCCATTGTGTACACATTTCCGATCTTTCTTCTGTCTGTAATGAATGTGTATGCAGGTAGGTATGTATGATGAAAATGTACAATATACAATTACAGTTATGATTATGCCTTAAAGAACTTTTATCTATATTGATCTTTCTCGAATAAATTTTTCATTTTCTGTTTTTAATAAGTATTTTACTTTTCTTCTTTGCAAGCGATTTGTGTATTTTTTTTAAACGCATGATTTTTCATTCTAGTCAGCATTTTATAAATATCATCTCAAATAAAAATGTTATAATAAACCCAAATGCGATAAGCTATAGCTTGCATTTAGGGATTGCAATCCCGCACCGTTTTCAATCCCGCGGGATTTTTGCTGGATTGACTCCAATCTGGATGGATTATTAAAAATTGCAAAAAATAACAACATCTTACTGTACATAATTGAATATAACATAAATAACTATACTATCATATATGAATTTGACATAACTAACTATAGGTACTATTAGTCTTTAATTTTTCTTACTGATTCATTATCTAATCAATCAAGTATTATGGAACAAATTTTAAAATATCAAATGAAAAGTCACTTCTCTTTTTAGAAAAATGATTTAAAAAAAAATAGCATTAATGGTGTTAATCTTCCAAGATACTTCTTAAGGAACTACATATGTAGCCAGCGACCGAAAAGGCTCATTCTGCCCCCACACTAATTGTTGGTTAGATACTTAATAAAAAGTTGTGCAACAAAGTCAAATACTTTTCTTTAACTCCATCACTTTTAAATGCTGCCATTTCTTTTTTTAATATTTTTTCGAAGCATTTCTCTTGTCCAGTTTCTGTCTGTTTAGTGTAATCTTCATCGTCTTGCTGCATTTTTTATTCCATTTGTAAAGTTAAATTGTTTTCCACATTCAGAGACTGTTGACAATTATCTGCAATTACATCACCTACAGCTACAAATTCTACATTTTGAGCGTCTTCTATAATGACTCGATGTAACATGTTTTCCATTTCTTGCCGCAACTTATTCTTTTTCGGCATAACAAATATTTAATCGCACGTTTTCAACTCTTAGTCATATTTTTTGGATGCGGAAAATAAATCAACATAGCTGTAATTTCACTGCATCTTTCTTTCACTTTTGCACGCAGCGCCCTGGATAGTACATCGCTTAAAACTGTGTCTAGCTTCTCTAACTTCTCTAAAATAAATCGAAATGTTATATCTGCCGTTATTAGTGTAGACTCTATTCTGCATAATACTTTACGACCAATTTAAAGGGCTGCAAGCTGTCAATCACGTTTTTGATTTTGTGCGTAAATTTTATGTCAGATGCTATGTCGATGAGAGCCTTCTCAATGCAAATTTTGAGACTAAAATCTTTCTAACATATCAAGCAAGCTGTTTTAGCGAGTGCAGCAATCTAAGATTAAGCATAATTCTTTTCCTGTTTCTTCTTTAAGTATTTTGCAAATATGTATCACTTTAGTTGGCGACTTTCAGAAAATCTTCAGTTTGCGGATTCGCACTTGCGGATCCGCAAGCATTTGCGGGATCCCGCAGACCCTAAAATTACGCGGATCCCGCTGGATTGCGGGATCCCACTTTGCTGGATTGCAATCCCTACTTGCATTGTGAAACTGGAGTAGGCTTATTAAGAATAGGAATAAAAAAATATGCTTCTTTATATTTCCGATAGTTGTGTTGTTATAAAAAAAATATACATATTTCATTGACTTTTACTAAGGATGTGTTTTAAATAAATAAATACATTATTTATATTTATTCGTATTATCGTTCAAGTTGTATGTCTTGGCAATAAAATGCGGAAGATAAGATACTAGCAATGACAACGTACTCCATTATATTAACGTCCTTTAATGGAAGCCTCCAGGAAGTAACTACAGGATATTATAGGTATGTATCTGTAACTGGAATAATAATAATAATACTTGTACTACCCCAACTGTTTCAGAGGGTTGAAGGTTAATGCATTAAACATCACCTGGTACAGACGTTCTTTCTTATTCGTTCAAGTTGAGATAATAAACAACAACTATTCTTCAAATTTGTACGATAAAAAAATATTTGCGTTTTATGCGAAATAGGTATATGTAAAAAAAATATGCCGCTTTTTTGATTACATATATACGATTCTTCTTCCTCTTCACGTGTCCTGTCGATTTATATATGATTAGTATTTCTTTTCAGAAGCTACTTGACATTTTAAAATACAAAAAAAAAAATGTTTCCACATTTTTGTGTTTTTAGAATCAATTCAAAACGCCAGTTTAGACGTACTCGTATCATATCATAAGCAGCAGTGGATAATAGCGTATGGCAAAAAGGGCTAATTTCTGAAGTGTTCAAAGTATACCAGTGTCATTATACAGCAAGGCTCATATTATGATATATGCTCCTCAATCGACCTTTTCAAGTCTACATGGGTAAAGACATCAGTTAAACTTTCTATTTAAAAATGGCCTAACTCAAAGGTTTGTACTGGCACCATTGCTTTTCAATATATTCACCTCGGATATTCGAGTACCTAACACACTATCGAGGATGTTCACTTATGCAGATGACATCGTTACTATGTGCCAAGATAACTACCTAGAAAAAGCTGCAAAAGCGGCAATTCAAGACCTGTAAACAATATAATATGGTTACTGTCATGGGACCCTTATAATTTAATATCCAAAAAATGGTACTTGTGTTGCCATCTATCGAAATCCTGTGAAAGCCCTGGCCCCTATCTAGAGAAATCGTAAATACCTTTTGATATTATCATAAAAACAGATTCCTTCTTCTTGATCCTTTTCCGGGAGTCAGCCATTTTGGCCAGTCTCCTGCTATTCGTTTTACAATAGACATAGCAGGGGCTCGCTCCAAAAATAAAATGTCTCTTCTCTTCTACAAAATACTGTGAGTGTCGCTATAATAATGTAATTCAGTATTAAAAACTGTGAATTGTTTTGTTTGGTGTAATAATAATCTGTGTAACCATATTCTTCGTCAATAAACTGATCATACAACATCATGCTAGTGTTTCCTTAGCACAACCACCACAATAAATTTACCCAACGATAAACCCTGAGAGAGTCACAGAAATCTGCCGACTATGGGAGAAATGTTACAGTTTGAATGTTACAGATTGGCGCTCCAACGTGATGCCTAATTATTGTGGTTTTTGTTGTGTTTGAAGTGAATTTAACAATGCATAAATGATAACATTAAATAGTGCGTAGATAAGTTCGTTACGTATCACGTGACCCACCCATGTTTCCATGCATCACCAACACACACACACTTCTCTAGAATGTTCGATCAAAAAACGGTTGAAATTCCATTACCATCTCAACAAGACTGTACAACTTTGCTCTTCAAGAAATTTCACCGCGTAACCAATAAAGTTATGTTAGTGCTGCAATGAACATCTGAATTGATAAATAGTGTAATAATAACCACATTTTAATTAATAAATAATCAAGTACGAACAGATATTGTTAATGAATGGAGAATTTAAGAAATATATACAACAAGAAATCGACAAGATTGTGAACAGATACTCCAAACTTTCCTAAGACGTCCAGATAATTTCCTTCTGACGAGATGAAGATCTCCAACATTGCAATCTCTTAAGAAGCCTGCTACCACCACTACGAAGAATGTCCATGGCGGAATTTTCTTCCTTGACGGTTCCTGACCTCCAATAGAAGGATGTCCCATGTTTTGTCATCTAGATCTGACGTTTCTTCGAGGCCTTCTTTATCTACACAGAGAACCCTTGATGCTTGATGGTTTTGAGGATGAGGAAATAAATGCTTCCTTCACTAGTAATAGACAACCTTATTCGTCTGACTACTACACAGGTTTTTATGGAAAAATATGGTGTTGTTGTGTTCATTTTGTACTGAAATATTTTGTATACCTACTATAGATACAGTTTTTTTTACATGTTGTTCCATGCTTTGCCTTTTGTGCCAAAGAGATTGTAAAAATTCCAGTTTCAATTTTGCATAGATTCAAGTGATACTAGCTAAGATCATTTTACAATTATTTGCGGAATTATTTGTTTGTTAATGTAAGATTCTACACTGAGGGATCTACAAAATAAGAATTGTAAATTTATAAATGTCTAGTTTGTGAAATATTCCAAGTAAAGTTTTTCTATATCTGGCTAATTACACTCAAAAGTAAAGAAATTAAATTTAAATTCATTATACTTGTACCTACCTAGCGTGCGTGTCACGCGGGCTGTGGATGTATTTATGTATGGTTTGAAGTGAAATGATCATAGACCTCAATATTGCTGGAAGAGGCTTAACAAAACAGATTTGAATAATTACCAATAATTCTTTACTCATATGCTGGAATTGTTAATTTTATGATATGTAATGTATGTAATGTCATGTCTACGATATTTCCAGGGAATGTCAAACTTTCCAGCGGTTTCCAAACTTTAAGAATTTAAAAAAAATATTGTCATTAATTTTTTTTCGAGTCTTATCAAAGGACAAGACTTCCAAACAATTTTTTTAATATCCAATGGTTCCCAACTGTTGAGATTTGATGTTACAAAGGTTGGCAAACTTTTTTTTTGAACACTAAAAAAAAAACAGTAGAATCTCAAAATGTCTGAATCATCTTTCATAGTAACGCTGCGAACTATTTTTCAAAGAAATTGGCACCTCGTTTCATCAAGTCTCAGGTTCACCGAATCATATCCCCTAACGTATACGAGCTATGCGATGTAGATACTGGAGCAATGGGAAACTATCATGCTAAGGATATCATTAAGTTCTGAGTCCTAGGTATGTGTTTCTCAAAAATTTTGTTGTTATATTTCATTCTGAATGTAATCCATCAAAATAAACTTGTAATTTTGATAATGTAAAGAATTTATGTAAAAGTGTAATGTTTTCTTGGGCTGCAATTTTAATGAATAAAAGGAACTATGTCTATACATCACAGGTCAATGTTAATAGTGAATTTTGTATGTAATAAAAATGTTAGACTCTCAAAAGAAATTATATTTACAGTCATAGTGATGTCAAAGGAATTATCTTTCTTTCTTCTTTAAAGCAAAATAAATTATAATACTGTTAATAGTCAAAAATTTGGTATTTCTACTCTTAAAGTACTTGTAACTTTTGCAGCCCATGTTATTGTAAACTTTTAGTTAAAAAAAACTCATAGAGGCTCTTCAAGGTTCCGCTTCTGTGAGAATTTTGAATTGTTCGAACCTTGTGGCGCCCTTAAATAATATTTTTTGTATGTTTGATCACCTTTTTTTGTTTGCGCCCGTGGATGCATGAAGTTGCCTTTATCATCTCATATGCTAGCCGTTTTCATTAGCAACGTGTTCACAATAATCTGAACCCATCCACTGTCGCAGGCAAAAGTCATACAACATGTTAGTTTTAAGGAATTTTGTACTGTACAACTGATGTAATTTTGACCCTCCAGTATACGAAAGTATACGAATTCTTTTGTTGTTTTCCTTAAATTTTGTGTGAACTCTTGAATCACTGAGTTATGTGGTAACTGATGAATGACTTATGACAGATGATGAATGCAAGGTACGGAAGAATGAAGTATACATGAAAAAACGGCCGATAAAAGATGAAGTATGAAAATGCGTGAAAAGCTACCACTAATTCCCGTAGTTTATCAAATCATTAATGCTAAATCTTAAATTGAGGGTCAAGGTCGCATCAGTCAAATTAGAATAAGTTTGTTGTGTTTCAACTTCTAGTGTGCATGGTTTTGTAAATAAATTATATGGCAAGGTTTCTCACATGGTGTGAACCTGCTGGCCATTTTGCGGCAATTTTACTGTATGGAATGCGTACCCTTACAGTAATTTCTATTTGCCTAGTATGAATGTTAAGGAGTCATTGGATGATTCGCCATCTTCCATGTACATCTCCTGGGTTAGACTGATATAGAGATATGACTAACCGTCCTACCCTAATACAATCAGTTCTAACTCAAATTATATAGTTAATTTCAATTTTTTAATGCCCGACAAGCTTGTTGTCCAAGTGAGGTTTGAGGACGCTCAAACAGAAAATTCATACAGGTCGCTTAGAGAAGCTCTGCGCGATAGGTTTGGTACCTGATATTAACCATTTGCCTGTATGAAATTGGTGGGAAGTTTCCACAAAAGAAAAATGCTATAGGGTAAAGGATTACCGCCCTTATAATAGAGGTAGATCAGATATAATTGTAATGGATACCTCCTCTTGGAGTAAGGAAAAGTGTTTGGAAAATTGTTGAAGGTTTTTATTGTATTATGTAAAGGAAATTAGTAATTTTGTTTGTCTTAAGCATGTAAAGGTTTACCTAGAAGTATGGCGAGAACATTGTCTACGATTCCGTATCCGCGACCTGTTCTGTCGGTGCATCTTCCTGGTCCCTTGCTTGCTTGAGACCTGTCTATTTGTAAGGATTAGTTAAGAATTTGTTTCTAATGTCTGTTAGAAAAATTTGTATCTTTGTTTTGACACTCACAGTATTGTAAAACCTTTCTTATCTCTGACACTCACAGTATTGTAAAATCTTTCTTATCTTTGACACTCTTAGTTCTGTAGAATCCTTCTTGTTACTGACTTTGAAACTTTTCTTTTTTTTTTTATTCATTTTTTTTCTTTAAAAGACAACTTGAGATGGTGTCATGGGACCCTTATAATTTAATATCCAAAAAATGGTACTTGTGTTGCCATCTATCGAAATCCTGTGAAAGCCCTGGCCCCTATCTAGAGAAATCGTAAATACCTTTTGATATTATCATAAAAACAGATTCCTTCTTCTTGATCCTTTTCCGGGAGTCAGCCATTTTGGCCAGTCTCCTGCTATTCGTTTTACAATAGACATAGCAGGGGCTCGCTCCAAAAATAAAATGTCTCTTCTCTTCTACAAAATACTGTGAGTGTCGCTATAATAATGTAATTCAGTATTAAAAACTGTGAATTGTTTTGTTTGGTGTAATAATAATCTGTGTAACCATATTCTTCGTCAATAAACTGATCATACAACATCATGCTAGTGTTTCCTTAGCACAACCACCACAATAAATTTACCCAACGATAAACCCTGAGAGAGTCACAGAAATCTGCCGACTATGGGAGAAATGTTACAGTTTGAATGTTACATTACACCATTTGAATCAAAAGCTGTATGCAAGGACAGAAAGAAGTGGCGCTCGATCTTTTCTACCTATCCTACGACGGAAGCGGCGTGATGGTACGTATTTAGAAATATCTTGTTTAGTTGAACATCGATTGTGTTTCTAGAAAAGTTTTACAGATGATTAATTTGATCCAAGAGAACATAAACAAAGAACATTTTCTGCTTTGATAGTTGTGTATAAACTTAATTATGAGCAGGTACATTTCCTATGCTTATTGAGACTTTCAACCCAGAGGGTTTTGTATTTCACAGCTACAATAAGAAAAAAAGCTACGATAAGAGATATGAATTTCTGAATTATTAAACTAGATCGGGAGCAAGTTTTTTTATGTGTAAAAGCATGTCTTTGTGGATACACTATATTTTATGTCAATTTACGTGGCAGTTACACCATGCTTATGTGTGCTATCATTTAAACAAAGTTTAAACGCATTTTGGGAAAATAAGATTTTTTTATAATATTTCAACTCCAGTATTGAGTTCAAAGGTATACATAGTTACTCTGATTTAAAAAACATTTTATTCATTAATACCAGTATGGCGTTTTCTATGAATGTAGTTGCCAATAGATGAACTGCAAGAAATAAACAAGAAAAATCCTTTCCGTGAGATTCTTGGCCTACAACAATGCTGAATTTAGAAATTTTAAGTTTTTTGATGACGTTTTTACGAATACTTTCTTTAAAAAAAAAACACTCAAGAACTACACAAAAATGATTAAGAGACATTATAAAAATGCCGTAAATATTTCCGAACTATGATATTTTTGTTTTTAACTTACGGGGCTCAAGTTGGAAACCGTAATTCTCACAGTTTACTCAATGTAATAAACGGTTAAACATTTCTAAGCTGTATTTTATTACCATCACTAAGGAATTATTTCAGTATCATTTATTTAACGAAGTTTATATTGTCCTCTGCACATTATTACCTTAGGGTGTTAAATTAAGTCAGGAAAATGGAGATTTGATGGTAAAAGGTTCGTTAATAAATAAACAAAAATTAAATCTCGACGTAAATTTAATGGCACCTTTTTACGAACATCGTGATAATTATTTTTATGTAATCTGTAATTTTACTACTCAGTGCGGTGTTTGATAAGATTAAATACTAATTCTATTATGAATGTTAATGATCCAAAGAGAGTTTATAGTTTGTACTTCTTATATTATAATACGAATGTTATCAAAACGAGTATGTACTAAATAAACTAATACAAATGATATTATATAGAATTAAAATAGATTTAAAATAAAACACTGTATTACTTTCACTATGAATAATATTTCACTCAGAGGCCTTTCGGGTGGACACCCATCATCAGTGAGTTTTTATTAGAAACTAAATACAAGGAAGAAATTTTTTAACAAATGTTTACAAATATTATGAGATACTCGTAATAAGAAAAGTGTGTCTGGAATCTACAGAGGTGTGTGTAGCATATTATTGGGAGCAGGTAAGGTAGTATTGGTAAAAAGGCGGGTAATGGGAGAGTATAGGGGTGGGATTTGGATGTTAATTATCTCGTTGGAAATGGTGTTTATTTATTTATTTATTTATTTATTTATTTATTTATTGATATATCAACGGCCCACTGGCCTTTTAATAGTAGGTAAGGTTGGCACAATATAAAATACAACATTTTTTTGTTTTTTATTTTCTTCAAATTCTACAAGATTCATTTTACATCCTTTAGGCAATTGTGCAATAATTCTACATTGTTTTCGTTTAAAGAATGTCATGCTTCTATTACGTGATTTGCTATCTCTGATTTAAAATGATGACTACTAATGGCTTTCTTGTGTTCTTGAAATCTATAGGGCACTTTGCTGGTCCACTTATGGTTTTGTATTATTCTGTTCAACACTATTTATGATATGACTGTTTGTATCCCTGTTGAAGATGTAAATAAATAAATAAATAAATAACTTTTCTGCCTCTCTGTCAAATGTTGAATTTCGGGCAGTCCAAATAATAATTGTTGTCAATTAATTGTAATAATTATACCATATTTTCAACTGTTGTAATAGTCATGAATTATTATCATGATCCATGAAATTGATACATTAAAATAATAACTTTGAGATGTGCAGAAGCATGATGGTGAACTTCCAACTGAGAGATCATGGTTTTGATTTGCTCGTTGTCGACCTACTCAAACTTGACATTTATTGGGATATGGTTGGGTTTATTTCAAACCTAGAACCATAAATTTGTATGTACTTACCTACCTACTATTTTTTTATAAGACTATACTTATAAACTATATCAAATTTCAGTTTGTTTTAAATATAATAGAAAGAAAAGTAGAAGTATCGAAATAACTAAATGGTAGTAGGTATCCCGTCTTTTATTCAAACCTGTTTTCTCAAAAAGAAAATACACACGTATATTTATCTATATTTTGTTTATAGCGAAAAATTGTCCAAATTTGAAGATTAATATCTGTAGATCTCAGGTAATGTAGCGTTTTAAGAGACAAATTGTTATTCTCCCCCACTAACAAATCATGTAACAAAAAAATATTCAATATATTTAGCCGAATGTCGTGTGACCTCTTATTTTTAACACTGAAATACATTTAAACTTTTTAAAGTTTTCTTTTGTACACAACTAAAATGTATTTGTTAGTAGTTTGCCGTTTGATACTGTTTGACTTATTTTTTTATAGATACCTAACCTAAAAATATACCTTTACCCACGTCTTTGAAGATTGTAAAAAATATAAATGAACCTTTTGCATATCATAATATATAGTTTTAAGATCATTTTATTCGCTGCTTATGTTGAGATGATTAAATAAAATGAATATAAAGAGCTTGACTCAACCTTTATCTTTATTAAAATAAGCACGACTATCACTCAACGTGATAAAGGTTAACACTATCTAGATCAGAAGAGTAGAAAATTTATGAAAAATAGTTTTTCTTTTGAGATGTCTAAGCCTGTTTGAACCCTAGTATGTATTTTATTATCATATTTAAAGTAAGAAAGAATTACAAGTAAGTACATAATTTAAAGTAAGAAAGAATTACGAAGGTGACAAATTACTCTTATAAATATCGATAAGTAGTAAATATATTTATCTGCTAAGTCGCAGTACATAGTGACTACAGTTATATATTTTCTTGGTTATATTTTGGCTTTGCATTTCTGATAGAATTTTCTTGTTCACTGAGTGTAAGATTCAATATTATATCGAAGTAGTGTTCTTGCTGGTGAATACAGATAGGTTAAGAAAATGATTGAAATCTGTGTCTCGGTAAATTTCATCACCTATTTCATGTGCGCGAAGCAAAAATAAAATACGCGGATGTTATGAAAGCATTCTTGTGATAAGATGTCGCTGAAGGAAAATATTTTATATAAAAAAAACAAAGAGCTTCCGTGAGATGCTCGAATTCTTTCTTGTTTGTTAATTGAAACACATTTCATCAGCCAGGTTTTTTTTAAAAAACAAAAGGTATCTAAAATTTTGTATATACTGTAAATGTAAGTGTTGGTATCAAATCGCTCAAAATGAACGAGGTTCATTTTCAATTTATAGGTAGGTACTTAGAACGGGAATGGGCGGTTGCAATAGTATATTTTCCAAGTACTTTTATACTTTGTCATTTTCCGATATCTCACGGGGATAGGAAAGGCTGGTTTTTAAAGTACTCGTATGGTATCTATTGTCTTAAGAACACTCAAAGTCTACAATTTATTACAATACAATCACGGCATAATAAATTCCATAAACAGGATCAGAGGACTAACAGCACAATTTAAACATGCAGATTGTTCTCTCCTTGCAAATATAAAACATTCATCGTGTTGGTATTTAGGTAGTAGAATTCCATAACGAAATAAATTAAAAATAAGACAGTCATGATTGACGATATACCTCAATGCTGAATAATTAAAGATGTAATTGATAATAATTTTTCAAAATAAATCAAGCTCATAACCCTCATACTTGCAAAGGAGAAGATAAGTAAATTTTCATTAATAATAATAATAATAATAAAATGTTTATTTATCAAAATAAAAATTACAGGATATTATAACATTATAATAAAGGTACATATTCTAGTAATAACTATTTTCTTCTTTTAGTCACATCATCATTGTACCTTTTTTTTTTTTTTCCTTCTTAAATACAACACATCGCACAGTATACTAGTCAAAAGACTGTGTCATACTGTACAATAATCTACAGTATTTTTATTTAAACTTTAAGTTTATTTAAAGACATCATACAGCAAGTGTCCCTTGAAGATATCCACCATATCAGTACCAGGACAGTCTCGATCAAACTTCCACACGAACAATCATACACCCTAATCAATTCTGTTAACTCAAAATGCCCAGCATATCTTCGACATTCTTTCTTCCCACATCTAGCAACCAGTGAAATACCCGTTTCTTAAACATATATTTTCTGTGTTCCCCCTTTGTCATAGCACACAATCTGTTGTAAATTTTTGGTGCCAGGTATTTTGCAAACTTCTGACCATGTGTAGTATTCATCTTTGGAGGACGTCGCATCTGTTGGGTACTCATCCTAGTTAAATGAGTGTGTTGTATAACAGTATTATTGCTCTTCTCGATTTGGTATCTTAATAATATATGGAGTATATATAACTGCCTAGGATCCAGTACCCCAAAAGTTTTATAGAGTGGCTCAGATGGTGATCTGTATCCGCAGAAATGAATTACTCTTAGAATGGCTTTATGCGCAATGACAACAGGATATAAATGATTTACAAAAGCACCACCCCAACATTCAATGCCATATGATAAAATTGACTGACACAATGCCAGATAAACCATTTTCATCTTGTTGTACTCTAGAATATGTCTCACTGATCTGAAGATGAATATTAATTTCCGCAACTTCTTTGCCAAAATTTCTAGATGAGTGGACCACCTCAGGTGTTTATCGAATGTGATAAATGCATGGCAAATTCTAAGCGCACAAAATTTTGAATAATTTTGAAGAATTTTTTGAATGCTTTAACGTTCAATTATAATCGATATTAAAGAATATTCATACTTTTGGTTCTGAGAGGAATAATAATATAAATATTTTTACTAGTACGTACATGTTTGAGTTTATATTCCTTTTATTTTCCGAAGGTTTTTATGCAAACATATTACTTTGAGACGAACCATTGGAACTCTGAAAATAACCAAAGTAGGTACAATTTTGGAATATAGGTTCACATATTTTTATTCATGAAAATGTATTTTTATTGCCATGTGAGTTATGGTATGAAGATATGTCATGTTCTTTACCGTTGTCTTTCCTTTTTTTATATTTCCAATAAAGGTTTTATCCCCTTGTTTTAAGAATTCCTTCCTCTTCATTTTTTATGACTTATTTACATACTAATAACTCTCACAACCATAGGTCGAAGCTTAACTTTTGTTAAGCTACAAAGTTCTTGTAATACTCACATGTCATGTTTTATTAGAAATATTTAAAAAATATTATTAATTTCTTCGAAATAACCTATGGGATAAAATTCATTCATTTCTTACATAAAAATAGCACTTTTTAGATAAATATTTATTCCCAAAAATATACCTCAAAAATGTTTCATACTCGTATAATTTAGTTACTCATAAATATTATTAATAAAAAGTAATGTAATACAATAAATATTATTTTTTATTATAAATTAAAACTAACGTACGAACGGGTTCACGGATTTAAAGTTCACATCATTATATTAGACTGAATAACATGCTGATCTAATTACTGAACAAAACAAATAAAAATTCAAAAGTTCTCTAAGATTTACAGTAAATGCGCAGGAGAAAACTTTTAATACATTTCTATTCGATTAATGACGATTAATTACGTTCGAAACGTTTAAATTCAGGGAACAAAATTGGATTCTCGTAAATGTAATTGAAATACACGCAAGCAAACACCAGTAATAAGCTATATTTGGTAATTATTTTCATATTGCATCTTGATCTAAAGAATATTTGAAATAAAATAAAATATAATCAACGAATTTCAGATATTCTTGTCTTTTAATAACACTGCTTAATATTTATTATACTTATCATTTTCTCATAGCTAGTGAATTATGATTCCCCCTCGTTCGTGAATCAACATAAGATACCAGCATCTCTCTTGGCTCAGTTTCAACATTTTCAAAAGTTAATTTGTGATCGTCATTTTATTGTTGAAAACGGCACTAGGTTCCAGAAAATTCTCCGCTGTTGTTAAAGAAGTGGGCTATTATACCTTTGTATTTCAAAAGGAATAATTTTAAGTGAATGTAAACAGATTACGATGAAACACAATGAATGAAAAAGGATAGAAAAGACTTAAGGGATAAAATGAAATACTGGATAAGATCCGCTACGACAAAGAAGGATATTTTAAAGATGTATTATTATTCTATACTATAATCTATTCTCTAAGGCATTCGCTTTTAAAGTTAAAGTACACAGCAACTAGGTATAATACCCAAACGTATTGGAAATTGTTATAAATAATTAAAAATTTATTGTACCGTATCCTAAATTAACAAAAAACTAGAAAATCTGCCGAAAGATACCTACATATATACCTACATACATCCTTTAATATGAATTATAGAAATAAATATTACAATTTTTTGCACCATTTTTATTATATAATAAAGAGGAGATCCTATAACTTTTATTATATATGATCAAAATCTCCTCTTTCAAATCGTACAGTCTTTGATTTTCAAAGTTTCAATATTTTTTTTTGTACAAATTAATAATGTTTTAGTATGTTTATTTACTTGTTTTAATTCTTACTCTTTGAATTTCGATTCATTGTTGCCTCAAAAAATTTAGACTCTTAACCTAAACTGATCCCCTTTTATAAAAGAGGTACGTTGCAGCTTCTGTTCTTAAGGAATTTTCTAGAGCATTATAATACTTTTAATGAAAATACCTTTAAATACTTCTCTGGCTACTTAGAGAGTACTTGTAATAATATAAATGCTTAATTCCATTTTCAAGTCAGGGTATTTTCTAATCTTTTATTAGAACTGTTATTTATTAGAAGAGATTTCGAATTCAAATCGCCATGGCATTTTGATTTTCAAAAGACCTTTTGTTATATTAAATTTCATAATATGAAATAATCTTACGATTTTAAATTCAAATTTTCATCCGGATTTTAATTAAAAAAAATAAGTTTCGTTTTAAATTTTATAATTTAATTTCATCCATTTTTAATATATTATATAATTATGTACCTACAAATAGCGTACAAAAACAAAAACCGAGGTGTTCGGCTGTCTGATGGTACTGTCGGATTTTCAATCGGGAAACTTGGGTTCGATTCTACACGCTGCCGATTGCTTCCACCTTCACAACAAAAACATATTGCTGACTGTAAAAGTGTCAAACCTTGATATTTTTATTAAAAAAATAACACAAAAATAATACAAAATACATAAATAAAAAAATAGTATAATATGTTCGATAATTTGATTGCTACGTTGGTTGCAAATTTTTATTGAATAATTAATCATTACAATATCGATTTGTTCATAATTTTTGTCAAAATCATGTACAAACGAAAAATTTGATAACTGTATATGAATAGATTTAAATTGAGAAGTTTTAACATTTATTTTGTGACAACTTTGGTGAAATCAATTTCTAAAAACATAAAAAAACTTTGTTTTTTGGGGGACCAAATGAAAGTCAAAGGATATTATAATAAAAAAGTTTAAAAAATGCCATTGGACAATGGAAAAAACATTAGCCTTTGAGATTGGTACCTAAAAGAGAAAAAAAAACCACTTTTGTATTTTAATACTAAAAGTGCTGCTTTATTCATACAAGTCTTTATTGTTTAAACAAAATAAAAAAAAACGATTGTTTTTTAAGAACAAGTTTTGAAATAGCTTTCCGTTTTACTGGAAAATTATTATTTTAAAGTGCTTCATTCTTTCAAATTATCCAAATACAGAGAGGAAACCAAGATATATAATAATATTCTTTGATGAATTGATTATGCCACGACGGCGAAGATTAATTTAATTTTATGGAAAAAAACTCGAATAATAAATAAAATATATTAAGTTTACCTATTACAATTTTTAAGATTTGCGAAAGTGTTATATATATTACACTATTACCTACATTGGTATGTAGAATCAAATTTTCTACTTCACAACACAATGATTAATTACAGGGAATTTTTCAGTTCGTACAAAACGTTATCTCCTTCATCCTATTATCGTCGTGTTTATCGATTACTTGTCTTCAAAACATGTGCGACGTCGTTCAGAATCTGATTGCAAGACAACGTGATCTTCAATCTGTCACGTTTTTTTTTAACATACATCACCCTTCGCTAATGTCAACATTATTCCTTACTCTTTAATCATCCACAATGTATATTTTTTTTTCCTATTAGATTATGAAAAAATGCACAGTAATTTTATTACCAATGTACAAAGTAAATATTATTTTATCACATAGATTAACACCAAGAAGAAAAATACAGAATTGTTAAATTACAAAAAATATTAAATATAAATGCACCACAAGAAAATAATCTTGAAACTTCGTCCACAAGGCATTCATATCCGAGTATGGTTTGAAAATTTGACAAATATGATATCATTATTCAATGCACTATGCAAAAAAAGAGATATCAATATTCAATATATTATAATGATTGAGCAGATATGTAAATGATAAAATATGAAAGTCGATTATCTATTTTAGTTCTAAACCAATAATAATTTTAATTATTGTACAGTAGAGATAACAATTATGTACCTAATCATTAAATTATAAACATTCTTAAGCCTAAGCTATAAAAAAGAGTACTTTTATACAATAAGTTATCGGTTTACTAAATTTCGTGAGTAAAAAAATATTTGAGTTTATTCAAAATATGTCAGAAGTAAAATGCATCCAAATGGTAAACATTATGTAAATAAATAACAAGACACAAAGTGTAGGTATAAAAATATCTACTTGTAAATTTTGTACAATAACAGAGGTACAAAGAGTATTTTTATTAGTTTATTCAACCATAACGGGAATAATTTTGTTTAGGGTCGTGTTGAAGAGGGTAAAATGCCTAAAGGGAGTAAAATTTCCTATAACACTCAAGGCATGCTTTGATCCTTAGAAGAACGTTGAAATTATTTGCCAACAAAGATTACATGGTTCAATCCAATAAAAAAAACTAAGCAATATTTAATTTTATTATCTACTTACTTGAAAAAATACGAATCGTTGGCGTATCCGAAGAAAGGTACCGTGTATGTTAACATCCATATGTTTCCCCCTCCACAATCATAATACGGCTTCGACCATTTTCCATCCTCATAAGTTACGGATAGAATTTCATCTGCTTGCCTTTCTTTGTGGGCGCTTTCATTGTAGGTGTACGCAATGAAACCTGAAACAATATATTAAAAATATTATACAAAATTTACTTCCACGAGTAACACAATATATGAACAGTAGGTATATAAATTTTATAAATTGAATTGTGCTTTTAACTGCTAATTATGTGATACTTTATAATGATTGATGTTATAACCAATGTACAGAAATGAATAAAATAAATTTAAAATGAACTGTAAACATCCTTCGTTCTTTGAGAGAAAAGTCATAAATTTAACTCAAAACCACTATGCTTAGTATGTCTATATAAAAAGCCTTTTCATTATGCGTAAATATAAAAAAGAGACCTTAAATTATTAAAAACGACATGTAGGAGTAAAACAAAAAAACCGATTATTTATGAAATTTCAAAACATATTTGGCTTACGTACTTAATTAATGAAATGTTTTAAAGCTTTTAATATAAGACACCTACGCAATGTGTCGTAATATTTTCCTAGAAGGAATCTTTGTACTCAAATATTCGAACCGAAAAACGAAAATATTTTTGCATACATAGTGAAAACAACTATGCACGAATATACTAATTGTAATAATATTCAACGTGGTTAATGAATATATTTTATAAAACAAACTCTTACCTCATAACTAACTTCTAACGAGTACTTATTATTATTTTTAATAAATGTATATTGACCTTTATTATTTTTAATATAGGTATATGAACCTGACATCTCTTGTATCACCGCGACCGTAATTGATCTATAGTGACGTATTTCTGTCTCATATTTCACTCTCAAGACCTACGTGCGTCATAAAACTCAAGATTTGTCTTGGTGCAAGAAACCTCACCATCTCCAGTATTGGCGCTCCGAGGATGAGACTTCGATTGCGAGTGCCTCACAATTGCAAAGGATGTGGAAAAGTGTTTCATTACCCTCTGCACAAAATATGCAGACTGGAGTATGTGACTGTCCAATTTTTGTCATGGAGTACTTATTATAAATTCTTGATAAAAAATTTGCTCAAATAAATAAAAACAATAATATAGAAATAAATAAAGCAAGCGTTTTATTCTACTATTGATTTAATTTATGAGAGACACGTCTTTCGTCTTATGAGGACATTGTGACAATGTCCTCATAAGACGAAAGACGTCTCTCTCATAAATTAAATCAATAGTAGAATAAAACGCTTGTTTTATTTATTTCGATATGGAATTCTACTACCTAAACACCGACACAGCGAACAATAATATACTTTGTCAAAACGTATGATACTGTGAATTTTCCAGACAAATTGTACATATTCTACAACCATACTAATTATCACGGAATGATTACTGCAACATATGCCATATCCAACTAAGTGTTATCCATAAACAGAGATTAGTTTACTTAAACTTTATGTCAGATTAAAATTATTCTCACCTATCTGTTGTTTTTGGTACATTTTACACATTGACACAGAGTTGGTATTTGATAATTGAAGGAGACCCACCATCCACTCGAATACTTACAATATAGACTTCCACTTACCCAAAATTCCACACGTAACAAATAACCCTGTTTAGTAGGTTCACCTGTCCTCCAATCTAGACTAGAGTTTGACGATGATTTTACAATTCTAAACTTGGTCTATTATTACATAAAAAAATTTATAGCTCAGTGGGCCTAGTCAAAACACATTTAGGCGTTACGTTTTCGTTTCGTTTTCGTTCAAACGCGGACGACGTTGCGCGAACTTGTCAATTTTCGTAGCCAAAATACACAAGTAGCTCCTAAAATTGACGCGTTCTCGCAACCTTTCTTGTTTGAACGAAAACGTAACGCTTAAATGTGTTTTGACAATTAAGGTTCGAACAAGAAAAATATCTCTTTGATAAACATAGGACTTCATGTGAAGAACATTTAAATTTTATAAAACCATATAGAGTTCGTCGGTAGCCTGGAGGTAGAGTCTTGGCCTTGTGAACAAGGGGTCCGGGGTTCGATCCCAGGTGCCGGCAAACTCCCATTTCACGACACAAGCTTTTAGCTTACTTTTTTTTTTTTTTTTTTTACTTATACAGCTTACTGCGAAAGGTGTATAAGGTTATATTTGGGTTTATAACAAAAACCCAGATACCTATATCTTTTTTTTTAAAAAAATATATATTAAAAAAACAAACAAACATGAGCATGTTAGAAACAGTTTTTATAGTTAATAAGCTTTCATGGTTTTCGTCCGATGTTTTCAGTTGTTCAGGTGTGCCATGTTTTATTATTTTCACCCTGTTTACGTTTCAAAATGGCGTATTCGAAATAACAAGTTTAATTTCGAGGGAAACCTTTTTACTGCATAAATGGTAGCTTCTGCGTCAGCCGGGTTCACCCCCGTCTGACGTGGGAGTGTCTTAGGGTTGGTTTTGCCCATTGTGGCGGTGGTGCGTGTGGCGAACTCGTCTTTTTGTTGTGTCGTCCTGTCTCCCTTGGTGGAGAGTAGGTTTGGTAGGGATGTCCCTTTTGGGAGGGTTGAATGTTTCCACACCATGCTGGCGCTGGCGGCTCTCGGGCTCGCGCCCTTTAAACGCATAACAGCACGTCTCTGGACTTTGGCCTTCTGTACTTACCAATTTATGTATATATTTTATTATCATTTTCTTTTTTTTATTTTGCTTCACGTTTTGTAATATTTTCTTTATTTATCTTTCTTTTTTTTACTTATATAAATTGTATATATAACTCAATCAATGTTTTTGATTTTCCTTTTTTTTAGAGTTTGTTTTGTATTGTTATTGCATACATTTGGGAAGTGTGAATGTGTTTGTGCGAATGAATGTATTATGTACTTATGCGAAATTGGATGAATGGATGTATTGTGAATGAATGTATTGTGTGTAAGATTTTCTATGATAGTTTTGTGTGTTATTGCTGAAGTGTGCATTGTTTGGATGTAAGACTATTGGAATGTTTTTGTCGCTTACATGTTATATTTATGTCTTTCATCTGTTGTGTACCATGTAAATGAATGAATAAATGAATAAATAAAATAAACATTATTACCGCCCAGAGGGGACATTGAAGATAGAAGTAGTATAAAAGATTCCCACGACGGCGGTTTTGGCCGGTCGGCCCTTCAGGCCTCCCCTGGCCTGAATGGCCCGCCCGTGAGGACAATTTTGGTTTGAATGTGCGGATAAGTAGGAGTTAACGACTCCTGAGGTATCCGGGTGTGTGGTGGATCTTTCTTCAATGCATAAATGGTAATCAAGCGACGAACTCCCTTGTCCTCACCAGGAGTGCACAAATATCAATTTTTTGCACATGTATCACATAATTTTTTTTTTTTTTTATTATATTATTTTATTTTATCTTATGTATGTATTATTATTATTTATTGTATGTGTGTATTATTTATGTATATGTATAAATTATTTATTTATATATTTAAAACTTTTTCTCTTTGGGTTCCTGTATTTATTTTTATTATTTTTATTATTATTTGGGTAGGCATAAGCCTATTTTTTTTATTTTTTATTTTAATGTTTTAGAGTTGACTGGAAGACGTTGCCTAGCAATAAGTCCGCCTTTTGGCCTAATTTTGTTAATTGTCACGTTTTGTAATTTTGTTGTTTATGTATTTGTGTAGAATTATGGTCAATAAAGATTTATTTATTTATTATTTATTTAACTAAAAACAACGAAAGCGATAATAATTATCTTTTCATTATTGAAGTACCTAACTAGAGATTGGTATTAAGCTTTAGGTTCCTACTTAGAACTTATTATTTACAATAAAAGGTTTGACGTATTTTTGAGATGTTTTGAAATGTTTTAGACTTGTTATTGGATAGGACATGATCTATCTGAAAATATCATACTGACAAAATTTAAGGAAAAACTAGGGTCATATACCGATGTTTTCAGGCAGAAAAAGTGTAGGGTGCAGTGGAGGACCATCTAATATAATAATTTTAATGAAACAATTTTGAACAGAGAGGGCCCAGGCAGAAGAATTGATTGCTCTTGATTGAGCAACATAGCTCACTAATCCATCTTCATAACACAAACATATTGCTAGATGTGAAGGTGTCTGGCAGTTTTGGGTTAGGCAGTATTGAAATCCAGATTCATGTTTAAATAAAATTTAAATGTTTATTTCTTACGATTAAATGTACTATGCAAATTTCAGAGTACAAAACTATGCGTGAATTGTTTACATGATGCTTGATGGTTGTGCACATAAATCTAATTGCCTCGCTTTATAAATCTCCATTAGTGGGGGAAGCGCCCTTGAAAAGTTACAACTGAAACGGTTAAATGATGCACTGCATTATTATTCTACCACGAGAAGGTTGTATATAATAATAGGTACCTACCTGCTTAATGGTAATCAATACCGTAGGATTAACTGCTTCCCATTATAACTACTAAATGTATGTTAAGGTTAATGTCACCTACAATTAGTGTGTAAAATAATAAATTAGTTCATTATTTGAATTGTTCAAAAGTATGTACATAGTTAGTTGGTTGGACGCATAACATGTAATATTTCTATAATATAACTACGTTTATTATTGGAATCAAAGATCTATAGAAGAAAGAAACACTTGTAAAAATTAAACTAATTATGAAATTCTACTACGTGTGCACCCACATAATAAATGTATTGCATATTTTTTTTTTTAATAGTTGCAGCAATTATTGATGGTTATGATGTATTGACAACAGCGTTTAAGATTTTTGTCTGCTAAAATGCTGGTAATTTTTTAAGACTCACAAAGAGTTCAGTGAAAGAGTTCAGAAAATTTGTTGATATTTAACTAAGGTTAGGTGATCTGAAAATTGTCTGAATTCAATCCTTAACCATTAACAAAAAGGTTTCAGTTATAATGTTTCGTCTATTAATGGTGTAGATAATATAATGTTTTGTAAGTATAAGTAACAATATAAAATAGAGCAAGGAGTTTGTAGCGTGTAATCTATAGCTTTGCGTGCTGTTGGATTACAGTCATCATAAATTCTATTCAAAATTGTTTGCTCGTTATTTAAACGTTTTTGTTTACTGTGCTTTTATAATCTCAACCATCTCACATGATTTGTTAAGAAAACACGTGTTTAATGTTCTCAAGAATTTATTTCCTTCTCAACTTTTGTTTATTACAACAATGCCAATCCACTTAATGATTGTAATCTCCGCCCTTTAACCAGTCCCAACTTCTTCCTTAATTAAACTGATTACGTCCGTGTTGATGAAATGGAAAGATTACAACATGTATTTAAGTTATTATAAAAACACTTTACATTAAGACATGAAAACAAACATTTATTATCAACATACGTGGAATTCCATATTTATGTATTATTAATTTCTGCAAAATAAAAGAAACATTGTATTTTGCACTCAAATATTTGAGTTTTATATTATTAAATGTGCTGTTTGCTCAGTTTGATGTACTTACTGAGATTGATGAACCTTTGCACGATTTTTATGTACTTACTTTTATTATTGGAAGTTGTGTATTTATATTTCAAATCACCCGTTAGCAAGACAAATTTTAAACAACGTAACACTTAGGTACGTTACAGGTATATTGTAAGTATCTACAGTTACTACAAAATGCAAATTTCAAGCAATCGTACTGCTCTCAGAAGGATTTAAAGCATTTAAAATATTGATCCTCAATTTCCCGTTTCCGGTGATAATGGCATCTTTAAATCATATCAGTAAATTTCGAAAGCAAAAAATATTTGTTTTGCTTTGAAAAACGTATAGTGTATTGTTATTTCAAACTTTTCTTTTATGAAGGTAACTTTGAAACAAAATAACTTCACAGACGCGAATTTGTACGAAGCAAACCGTTACTTAAGCTTACAATGTATGAGCATTATGCTTTGTCGTATAAAATTATATACAGGCCTAATGGAATTACAAAGAGCTTTTACGGTCAATACTATATTTGTTAGGTAATGTTGTTTTAATCATACTTATAAAGATTAACTAATGAGTCGAAAATAGATAGATGATTAGAATTTATTTTTTGAGTATGGTACTCAAAAATTTCAACTAACTGTACTTACAACTAATTTGTACTTAATTATTTTTCTTATTTTTTTTCAAACATCAGGTTGGTTGGCAGAAATTGCCATTTGGCAATAAACCCGCCTTTTGTACAATGTACTTATTATTGTCACAATAAAGTTTATTTTATTTTATTTATTTATTTTATTTATTTATTTAACTAAAACTCTCATCAATTCAGAACAATTTTTAACAAAACGATAACCATGAGAAATTATGTATTATTATTTTTTGTCGAAGTTATTCCTGTCTTGTTTGAATTCACTTTCATGTACTTTTGATGCCTGATATATATTTATACTTGCTAAAGGCTAACGCCGTATTTTGAATTAACAAATAAATAAAAAAAATAAAAATTATTTATCAGATACCTCATTTTGTTCAATGTAGCAATTTTCATAAGGCTCCTAACATGAGATCATATGATTGATTTCTCAAGGCTGACGAATCAGTTAAGGTTGTTTTTAACATTATGTAACCGTTTTTAACTTATAATATTTATACAGTTTCCATATCATTGCCATAAAAATTATTTACTGTGAAAACGATTGTCAGGCTATCGTCAGTAGTACCTACCAAAAAAACATTATAATTTTACTTCATTAAACATTTTCTGGTTACCCCACAAGTAAGAAATTCCGCCGAGGTGTACATCGATTTTTAGAAATGCAGTTATCAAAAAATATTAAAATATGTAAAAACATTAAAAATAATTATTTTATCTTTTTCATTCACACTGCAACAAATTATGTTTTTAATAGAGCCATCTGCAGTGAGAACAAATTGTCTTATAAAGCTCAATGTTACTTTTCCTATAAAGCAGTTACTATAAAAATCTTTTACGATATCATTTGCAGTATACGTGACTGTTAATGCAAATCGTAAAAACGGTCTCAAACTGACGGTATGAGAAAATAATAAAAATGTAGCAGAAATCTAGTATGACCTGCAAAATATACTACATGTATAATATACATGTTGTTTATAAGTTTTTCGCGACGAAGTATATAATTATGTATCGATAGATTATGCGGTTACGTCGTGTGTTGAATTTCAGTGGTAAGTTTTCCACTGCACACGGGTCGCCATTTTCAAACCAAATGAAATATTTATGTATTTCATATCGGCACAAAGCCATTAAATATAAAAAAAGTACATCTGTTTGATGCATTACCACAACATTTTTTTTAAATAAAAAACAAACATCTTCTTTTTCTGCTGTATCAGGTTACCCCAATACTTATAAATAAATGTTTTATTTATAAGTATGAAATTCAATATGAATTTCCACCAAGAACCGTCGGTTGAAATATATCAACTTTTCTTCAATACGTTGGTGTTCACTTTTGCAAAAGCATTCTTGTTTTGCGTTGGTTAGAAAGTTCCCCCCCACACACCTTACTCAAATCCAAAATTTTACAATGTAGTTATAGATAATTTTATATACCTACCTACAAGCAAATTATTTGTTGATAAGCTATTACCCGAATATATGAAAAAAAATATAAATTTAATGTCATAAGACATTAAATTTTTAATTTAAAGTATTTGACATTTCTTTTAACTTTTGATATCCACTTAAGAAAGTGGTTCAAGGCATTCTAAGAATCTGTTCAAAAAATATAAATATATTTTATTATTCTTAGAATAATATAATGAGGTACACCTCCTGAATGACATAAAATAATATTTATAAAAATAACATTTAAGAAAGAAAATTTTATAAAAACGTTAACGAGAAAACTTCGAAAGAACAAATTATTACTTATAGAGAAAGTAAACAACAAATAATAATAAAAGTTTGTCACGATTAAAGCTCTTGAACTTAACCACATCATTCAAACTTGTCAATTTGTGGTATAATTTGTAAAAAAAAATCAAGATGAAAAATAGTGAATAAGTACCAAATAACAAAAAAAATAACAGAAAGTTTTGATTTTCTATATGAAAGTCGGAAATTAAAGTGAAAAAAAAAATCCATTCGTGATTGATCATTAACTTGCGAGCCGGCTTCCTTAAGCTTCCACTTTTATCATCAGAATTTGTCAGCCGATAAACTTTATATGAAAAACGATATTTAGCGAAAAGAAAAAAAGGTGATTAAATATTATGAAACAATTCAATACATTTAGTTCAACATTTCATATTGTTATTACAACATTATCGACAATTGCCTCAAGGCAATAAACCCGTCATTTTTTCTATATTATGTTGCACAATAAAGTTTATCTAAGAATTTTTTTGTGCTTTGAAAGGTTTTCAAAATGTAGATTGTTGAATTGTCAAATATATTCTAATATTATATAGTAATATCCAATTAAGCTACTGGGCGACATGCCGAAGACTCCGATTTTCTCTCTTATAAACCCAATGACAGCTCCATGTGTATTTCGGCATGTCGCACGATAGCTTTATTGAACAAAGCACACTGTGCGTACCATTTATCGGGCGACGTATGTGGCTCAGGTCACCTATGGTGCTCGTGTTTGGTCGCATCGTCTTGAGGTTGGTTCTGTGTCCGCGGCGGTCTTGAGGGGACAGAGACTCCCCCTGCTCGCCGTCACCGGTGCGTATCGAACGGCTGCTAGCGATGGCCTCCCCGTCATTGCTGGTGTGTTGCCCGCAGATTTAGAAATTTTAGATGGTGTAGCCAGGCGCAAGCTCAAGGCTGACGGCAGTGTTGAACATCTCGGAATCTCTGTTCATGCGGAGCCTGGGACTAGAAGATTTAGTAGGGCAATCGGCGTGATTCGAAAGAGGACTTTTGAAGTTTGGCAAGATAGGTGGGATCGGGGGAGAACTGCTAGATTGGTCTACAGTTTTCTCCCTGATGTATGTGAGAGAATGAAGAGGCGATTCCTTTCCCTCAATCACCATGCCGTCCAGCTTGTTACGGGCCACGGTGATCTAAAGGGCAGGTTATATGACCTTGGCCTAGCGGAGAATCCGTGGTGTGTTTGTGGGTTGGGGGCGCAGTATGCTGGGCACATCCTATGGGAGTGCTCCGTGATGAATGATGCTAGAGATGTAATGATAGACGATATGAGTGAAGACACTCCCAGACCAATATGGTTTGGGGAGGTTCTGCAATGCCCGAGAAACCTTAAAGCATTTTTGGTGTTTGTGGATGTGTGGGTATCTCGTTGGGAACTTTTGCGTCAGCCGGGTTTACCCCCGCCTGACGTGGAAGGGTCTTAGGGTTGGTTTTGCCCATTGCGGCGTTGGCGCGATAGCGAACTCGTGTTTTCGTTGTGTCGTCCTGTCTCCCTTGGTGGAGAGTAGGTTTGGGAGGTATGTCCCTTTTGGGAGGGTTTAATGTTTTCACACCATTCAGGCACTGGTGACTCTCGGGCTCGCGCCCTCGGAACGCCAATTAACACGTTTCTGGACACCTCACCTCGGCCTTCTGTTACTACCAATTTGTACACATAATTCATTTATTCGATATTATTTCTGTTTTATTACTTGTGTTATTCTTGTCCTGTTCTATGTATTCTTATTTTTTTTTACTACATTGTTATTATTTTATATTTTATTAAATAAACATCTTTCAAAAGGGACATTGAAGAGAGAGTGTTGCTTAAAAGATTCCCACGATGGCGGTTTTGGCCGGTTGGCCCTTCAGGCCTGCCCAATGGCCCGCCCGTGAGGACAAATTTAGTTTAATTATGCGGATAAATAGGAGTTCATAACTCCTGAGATATCCGGGTGGAGGTGGGTCTCTCTTCAATGAACAAAGCACACCCCGCGTAAAGGATGGGTAGCATGTTCAAATTCTATCCAAGGCATTGCCGAATAAGGTGACGTTGTCTTTCTAAGACTTCCATATATATATATATATATATATTGAAACAGGAATTGGTGGAATTGGTGAACGTACCATGGGTAAAGTGCACTTAAACCAGCCTAAGCCGATTCGTAAGCATCGGGACACCTTTCCTGTTTCATACAAAAGGGAGTTTGCACAGTCTGTTGGTTGTGCGGATGAGGTGTCTGTTGAGTGATGTTCTTAATATCTTCACTCTCGCAGGTGTGAAAATCCAGCTAAATGCAAAAATTTCGTTTAACATATATATATATGAAGGTGAAGGTTTTACTCCATTTCACTGCGTACAGTCGGGCAGAGACTTGGCTCATGCCTTTGCATACGGAACGAGGCTTGGCCCGTCACCGGAATATGCAGTTTGGATTTGTCGAAGGGATGTTATGTTTCGACATTGGCGCATGTGTCTCATCAGGACCATCTTACATAATGGCCGACACAACATTAAATCCAGTATGCGAGGAGCATCGCATATTATATATATATATGGACATTTGTAAAGCGCCGTTTACTCATAACATGACCTCAAGGGCGCTGTATATCGTATCCATCACCCGAAACTCCCAGCAAAAAGGTGTGTCTTCAGCCCTCTTTTAAAACTCTCTCCATTCACCTCCTCTCGCAGACACAGAGGCAGCTTGTTCCAACATCTGGGACCCGCAACACTAAACGCTCTATCTCCAAAGCCTGTTTTGCGAGATCGAGATTGCTCAATCAGTCTGCATTTTGCCTCACCCTGTGCTGAGCGAATTGTATGGTAGTTTCGTGTGTAAAATTTATATTTTTGTATCTAAAATTGATGACAATTTACTCGTATCGCAAATTTGTTCCAAAATGAATATATACCTACTGATAAAAAATAATTTTGTTTTTTGCGGTAAATACTGAACGCAATTATTTATTGAATTTATATACAGAGTTCTCTGTGTTTTACAAATGATAGTTCACGTCAAGAAAAATTAACCCCCCGACACCAATTTAAAAAATAGTTTTTCTCGCTTTATTTCTATTTGATGAGAGCGCGGTGTGCCCACAAAGTTGTGTAGAAAACTTTTCCAAAGCATATAAACAGTGTTTCGTAAAAATCGAGAAAACACTAATGGTTAGAGATGTCCAATTTATGATCCTTTTGGGATCAAATTTCTAAATCTTAAGCGTAAGAGCTACTTATTCATTTAATATCAGAGTACGAGTATTGCGCAGAATTATAAAGGCTATGAGATTTTATTATTTATCGAATATTATAAACATGATTACAAAAACGCATACTTTTTACAACGCAATATCCGATCTATAAATAAAAACAAACAAATTTTAATCCTCTGCGATATTGAGTATAATAGCATACCCTAAAATGAACAAATTTTATCAATATTTGATGATGCCCAATATTGGAATAAATTATAAAGTACTTAGTGTTACCACAAAAGCTTTAGAAATTTTACTGATAAGTAGATAGGACCTTAGTAAATAAAGAAATAAACAGTAAGCCGCTCAAAATAAGCAACAATGTCGTTATTAACTGCTGTTGTCATCATCCTAACAATATAAATAAAATTAAAATAAAGGTACCTACTCTTACAATATTGAGATTCTTACTGCGATTGTTTAAAACTAATAATATCAGAAAATTTCAATGTTTTAATTTTAAGACTTAAAATTAAGTGATTTATTAAACAAAGCCATGAAACGGAGACCATGGGGTGAGAAAAGAGGTAAAGGCTAACGTCAGAAAAGATGAACTGATGATTTTATCTCTGTCACCTGTGTGACACAGATAAGAGTGGCCATATAGAAAAATAAATGGAGGACTATTGAAAAAACTAACACCCAGCGGTAAAGAGATGGCTAAGGAAAAATATTGTAATAAATCAGAAAAAAATGGTACTTAATCAGAAAAATTAGGTATATTTTATAATAATCTGAAAACCGAATAAATTATCCTATTAACATACATATTATGAGTTCGTCAGTAGCCTGGAGGTAGAGTCTCGGCCTTGTGAACATGGAGTCCGTGGGTCGATTCCAGGTGCTGGCAAATTTCCCTTTCACGACACAAGCTTTTGGCTAACTAAGAAAGGTGTAAAAGGTTGTATTTGGGTTTAGAACAAAACCCAGATATACGCTAAAGTATGAAAAATTGTTGATTTTACAATTAGATTTATAAAAGTAAATCCGTAGTTAAGAAGGGTATATAAATAGGTTCATGAAGATTTTGATGAGATGATTAAATTCGGTAAATAATAAACTTTGTATCCTTCTTATGTACGTGACAGAATAATCACGTACCTTCCTAAAATATAATAATAATAAATACGCATATAATTTTGACAGATTGTTGTTTGACTTTCACTGATTATCTGCCATTCGATCTATTCAAAGGTGAAGAGGGTCTTCAGATCACTTCAAAATTATAATTATACCGTTTAGCTTTCAGATATCATTCATATAACATCATATTTAAAGTTGATCAATTATTACTGGATAGCAATTTATTATTACAGTTTTCTCTCTCCGTTCGTTCTTACTCTTCTTAATCTCTTTATTATGTTTATATTTTGAACTTTACCTTATTATATATGGTTATTAGTTACTCCTCTATTGGGAGATCCTTTGTTTGTGGGTGTATTTATTTACTCATTTTTTCATAGAATATATGACCGAATAAAATTTACAGTACAATAACAACACAAAACATACCTGGAATAAAAACAATCAACACATTACAACTAACAATGAGAAACGAAAACATACTACAACGGATCCTTAGTGGAAAATAATAAATCTACATTCGAACAAATTCACCCACACCATATTTCTTCAGAGTGTTCACCGAATCATTAAAAGATATCAACTTCAACACAGAAACTATTCTCTTTTACGTAGAGTCGGTTTATAGATGTATGATAATTATAGTTGATGATATGGTGATGGCCATAAAACAGTGCCTGAATTCTGGTCCTATGACTTCGGATGCGTAAATTTACAAAACCAAGTTTACGTATATTATTCAACTGAAATCATATCTTTATTGGATGGAAAAATACACATTTTATTTTTCTGGAGTTTTACTGAAATATATTTCTTTCGAATTCTATTCATTGAATTTAAACCATTACGAAATTCTGCTAAGAACTGTCGTTCTACCAATACAACTTATTTCTGCCAATCCAACTAACTACCAATTAAGTTCTGGCGGTTCTACAAATATCAACTGATATACTTATTTCAATATTTTGTTAATACTTATCTATATGACAGAAAGCTAGGTTAGTTGTTAATTAAAATTCAGTTGCATGGTTCTCTAGCAAAAAAAATGTAGGTGTATTAGTCAATTGTAGGTATTCTTTAACCAATATCGACTTTTAAATTTTCTTCGAAATGGAAGCGCTTTATATTAATATTTTACTTATAATATAATATTGGGTGCCTCAATGTCTTTCTTTCATCAACTTGTGTTGTCAAAGTTTCTCCGAAACTTGTCTCGTCTATCAAAGAATTTTGTTCATTAGTTTCTAGTGCCTAATTTACTAACAGATCGTGATCTCATAACAGAAGCTTCTCCTTCATACTGATATTATTATTTTGTGCTAGCATTAAACTCAACTATGCTCAAAGAGTTTAAAAGTCATTTATCAAAAATATTTGCAATGGAATGATACCTACATTTAGTTGAATAGTTACTGCCCCCTCCATCTTTTTAAAAGAAAATGCTTTAATATCAAATGGTACCAGGCGCTTTCTATGAATTTATAGCCAACAATTAGTATTTAAAATGTTTCTTAATAAAACAACGTTCAACATTCTTTTCACTGTTGTAACCCTTTGGGATCTCTAATCCAATCCAATAACTTCTCAACGCTCCTCACGGGGGCGCTGAGCTGAAAGCAGCCTTCTCTATTTAGAGCATCTGGGTCAATTGAATCACCTCTTTCTATAACACTCCCAATGCTATGATGTCGTTAGGAGTTGTGTATTGTTGTAGAGATACACCCAGCTTCGGTTTGCAGCTGCGTGCGTATTGGATATGTATCTTATGCTTCGTCCAGTCTTATGGGGTCATCTTCAGGTATTTCTTCGTGTATTTTGTTCTATTACATGGTCTGTAAGTGTGTTTGTTATTGTTAAAATTATACATAAGAAAAGAGACAATACAAAATAGTCTCTAAAAATGTTCTCAGCAAGCAAGTTGAAAGGCGGGATGCATTTCGAATGGACACGCTGTTGCAAATCCGTAAATATCGAAGAACGAGTAAGTATTCTTCAATAATCGCAAAAATCTTTAATGATTTTCAGGTATATGAGATATCCATAAGGGAAAGTTATATAAGCTGACACATTTTTTATGTATTTATAAACAAAATCAAGTGTTAAGATTAAATGAAAGTATTAATGCATGTGTAAATATAATATCTACGTTGTTTATTTTGCTATATTATGTATATACTAATTATTATTTTAGCGCATTAACATAATATATTGTTGATGCGTATATCAATAACAATCTGATTACCGCTAATTATTTAAAGGTAATTAATTTACTCTCAGAGTGGCTCAAACTAATTACAATGTATTCCAGAGTCGGTACTAGAGTTTCACAATATGTGACGCTTTCCAAAGTTATGTGCTTCTACTAAAATTATAGCATCATGCCATATCCCAAAAAATTGAGCAGTCAAAATACTTACTGAATTTGAAAAATAGGCAGATTGTCCTCTCTGTGCTAATAAAAAATCACATTCGGGATGGTTAGCATGCTTCGTCGCTGATTTGTAGATGCTAATTTTCTGTATGTGAGGTTTTGAGAATATCTGTTTTTAATAAGACACTCCGAAACCTTCATAAAAGAGTGGGAAATCTATTGCTTACCAAATATTCTACGGGAAGTAAGGTGTGTCAATGGAAGAAGTGAGAAAGGCGTTGCAACGCTGATGAATTTGTTTTAGGCTAGCTAAAGTGATCACTTACGGTTTCCATGAACAACGTTCACCAATTCCAACATTCTCACTATCACGATATAAGGTCCGTCAATTGAGAAACATTTATTGCAATCCATTGATGTAACCATTTTTGGGATCTCATATTTCAGTCCACGAATGCATCAAAATCTCCCGTATAAATGGCTCCGGTACAATTAAGTTCAATACCTACACTATCAACTGCTAGCTTGACCAATCAGCAATAAATTAGCCAGCGACCTATCAGAATTTGTAAATTAATAAATTCCGAAGGAAAATATTTGATTATAATTATTAAATTTCCCCTATCGGCTCTGTTTCTCTCTATTAGAGATGATTGATGGATGAAGATACATCATGATTGCATATTGATTAAATATATATAATTATACACACAGACTTATAGAAAGTAATAAGGGCTTTTGCCGTGGGATGAATAAGTGAATAACACTTCGCGACAAACAACGTTCGACTTTATATATATTATTACCTCAAAGCTTCACCCCGTACTGTGACCATAACAGCTTTTGTCCAAGGTGATCTCAGCAGGAAAAAAAAACAAAAAAGACATGGAAAAAAGAGGTAAGACATAAAAAAAACAAAACAATAGAATCAAATGAGAGTCTCTATTTTGGCGATAAAGTCATTTTATGTTACGTTAAAAATATCAACATGAACATTCCCTTCATTAAATAATTTTATATCCTCGCCAACAGGAGAATTTGGGATCATGTTTATTCCGTTACTCGGTGGGTAAAAAAGCAAATAATATTATTGTTGAGAACGATAGTACGATATTGGGACGCAGAAACTTAACTCGCTCAATATCACTGGATTACTTGTGAAGTCACTTAATTGAAAATATGTCTCGCACAACATACATCTCGATGGTGTTTCAACGTATCATATCCCAGACATCCTGTGTATGTGTATGTTTATCTGTTTTGACCTATTATATATCTATGTGTGTAAATAATAATTATATTTCATTAGGTAGTCACATCTTCCACTTAGAACCTTAAAACCTAGAATTACTCAATCAAAATTAAGCAATGAATTTAGTATACATAATATAGGTAGGTACACAATATACAGAAATTGTATATTGTTGATTGTTTCTTTGTTTCGATATATCGCTTCTGGATTTTGTAGACTGATTATATAATTATAGTTTCGCGAATGATGCCGCCGAATTACAATTTACTTTATACGTAAATGGTACCATAGTTTATTGAACGTCATTGACCCACAAAATAAACTCAGACAATCCACCCACTCCACTTTCACGATACAAGCGAGTTTAAACAATTTTAAAGGTGTTTGAAGGAGTATGTGGGTTTATACCACCCCAGATTCATCTTTCTAAAAATACATTCTTTTGAAAAAGCTAGCAGTTTGATAACCTTTTTTTCTTATTTACGGGGAATTAAACATACAATATATGTAGGTAGGTAGGTATATAATATGTATCGTATTCAACCTACTCTAAGTAAGCAAAGTGTGTTTATATGTTTAATTAAAGTTTGTTGTTTTGCATTTCTTAGCCGTAAAAATAACTTTCAAAAGGAAGCAAGCGGCAAAGAGTGTTGTTTCTGTTAACTGTATGAATTCAACGTAAGTAGATTTTTTTGTTAGTTAAGAAAACAATATTAAGCTGGTTACATACGTTAACACCTCTATGTTTTGATAATTTGTCTTAATGGTGATTAATTCAATTGCTTCTAGATCTAAATCTTTAAACTCTAGGTGAATGGGGTGGAATTTAAATTTTGTTTTCATGTTCTTGGTTTCTAATGAAGCTTTACATATTAACTCCTGAAAAATAAATGCGATGTATCGTAAAAATTACGTGGACTGCCATTTAATTAAATAATTAAAATAAATTCACTACAGTTACGTGAAATTCATTGAGATAGAATTCATTCTCTATATCAAAACCACAATTTCTGTATGCTAGGAACTAGGTATTTTTACATACGTGAAGGATATTCCGAAAGTATAAAGTATCTTTCAAAAACTTCTAGGAATCATGAAATATAAAACACATCACCAAGCGAAGTTATACAACCCAATTACGACATAAATTGCTAAAATGCGTGTGTGAAAAAACTGATGTTGATACCTTCGTTAATTTGTAATGTTCAGAATATTCTCTACGTATGATACAGCTGTGAATGTAAAGCTTTACACGATAGAAGCGCTTTGAAGGAAAAAGCTTCTATGCAGTTGTGCACACGATGAAAACTTTAATTAAAATTGCACTTGCTTTCGAGTAATTATTACTTTAACTAGTTAAAATAACGCTTTATCATGATTTGGTTTATGTAAATAAGTTGTTAAATTAAGAGACACCCGCTTCATATAAATAATACGTTCATATTTTAAATAAAATTATGAGAGTTGTTACTAACGAAACTATTTTGGTAATAAAACATTCTGACAATCAATGAGGTGATGGAAGACTTTAAAATATGAATTGAGAATCACATCCATTTTTTTTAAAAGATGTATTTGGGTTTTGTTATAAACCCAAATACAACCTTATACACCTTTCACACTAAGCTTGTGCCGTGAAAGGGGAGTTTGCCGGCACCTGGGATCGAACCATGGACCCCTTGTTCTGAAGGCCAAGACTCTACCTCCAGGCTACCGACAAACTAGATTTGATACATATAATTATGTTTTTATTGTTATTAAGATTATTATGATTGTAAATTAATTGCAGTAGGAGTAGGTATAATGCTAATGTTTGAAATGTTTTTGTAATGAAATTTGTTTTTGTCTTTTATAGTCTATATGTGCCTTGAGTGAATAATTGTAATAAAGTATAATCTGGTATACTATGTATTACAATGTTAAAAGGCTAAAACGCAGTTTAATGTATTCAATAAATAAATAAATAAAAAATATACTAAAAAATGCTCTGTAATTTAATTGCAAGTATTAAATATGAACGATAGATAGATAAGTTAACTATGCGGTTGAAGGATAGGAAGACTAATCCAGAAGATAAATAAAAATGAAGAGCTATCTTACGTACTATGAAAAATATGTTTCAGACTATGAATTTGTTAGTGGGTTAGTGAGCGAGAGCCCAATCGCATAATATTTATTATTATTCATAATTTAATTCTTTGAAATTTGTTATCTCTATAGCCAGTGTTAGTTTTTCATCCCTCATTTCAATGTTTAACAATGTTTTTCTCTTATTTGTTTTGTGTCACTGATATAAAAGTATGAAAAACTACAGAGCACAAGATAGATAAAAGACAGATGCTAGTAATGAGAAATTATATGACAGTGACGGAAGCGAAAAGTGTATTATTATTATTGGACAATATTAAAGTGTCGTTTACGTGCCGAAGCACCTCAAGGACACTGTACAATTCATAAATTCTAGGACATTACATCCAACGATATATGCAACGATAGGAGTAATTGGTGCTCGAATCTTTCTGCCTACCTCCAAAGGGAAGCGGTGTGATGGTGATAACGACGATGAAGTTGATGACTAATACCTAATATAAAATTTATATATATTAAAGAAATTAAGTCTCCGTGATAAACTCACCATCTGTATGCTGATTGTATTTATTTATTATATTGTTATATTTATATGTACAACTATTTGTTATCTATGTACAGTTAAGCAAATAGTGATAATCTTGCCACCTGCATATCACATTTTTTATGTTAATTGCTTTGTTGTATTTGCTATGTAAGTGATTATTTGCAAAAAAAAAGATCAAATTCATTAACGAAACAGAACATTATTAACTAATCATTGATCCTACATTAATTTTATTTGCACATTGACAATGAAATCATGTTGTTGTAGCAAGACAGACACAATACGTACTTTATAATAGATATAATGTATATCAACATTGAATAATAATTGCAATCACAAATAATTATTTATTTGTTAAAGTTAATCTGTTGTCCAATACCGTTTGACCCCTCTGTAACGGAGAGATAATTATTGTAGTTGGTAATAGTATGTATGTTCGTCATGATTGAGATATATAATATATGTATATTATGTAGGTATTATGGACTACTATTAAAGAACTTACTATTTGCATATATTACGGCACATGCAGCATGGTTTGGTTTATCAGACAAGGTAAATAATTGATTGCAGACTATTTCAATAAGTTTTCTTTTTAAATTAAATTGTTCGACGATATCAATACTATAATATTCGTACAACATCAAAATTTAATGCATTATTATTTGTAATGTTTAATTGGTTAGTTAGGCGTTATTATTTTTTGTCTTTCTAGTATTCCCATAAACGCAAATTGAAATCGAATATTTTCTGTTCTTGGTAATTCTGCACAAACCTATAAACAGTTTTTTATTTCGTGTAGAATAGGTCTTTTTAGTAGGTTTTCGGGTGTTCTCTAAAAGGATAAATTCTAATTCGTGAAACATCACGTGATGAGACATCTTAAAACTTGAATTCTGCGATAAGGTTTGCTTCCCATCCTGAATGTCTACACTTTTTTTTGCAGAGATAGGATGACTTGCATGTTTGTTTTATGTAGTTGTTCCACTGGCAACCTCACTTATGAGAAGAATGAATCAAACTCTAATTGGTCACATTTCACTTATTACCGTGAGCAAACGATACTTTTATATCGTTAGAAAATAAATCAATATTTGTGGAACAAGATCGTCCATATTTCATGAAAATAATGAAAAAAAAATACACCAAAAAAGTAGTACACATCTACAGCACCTTTCAAAAAGGAAATACTTCATTAAGATCTCAATACATTTTTCTTTTTCACAGAAAGTTATTCGTCAAAAAGATATGAGAAATAATGATAATGCCATTGTTCCTTGCTTTCCTTATCAGATATACTTAAGGAAATGTATTATGTCTGTTTGCTCGAAAGATTTTTCTCAGTGACCATTACATGGAACATTCTGTTGAGAAAATGATCGTAAGAACATGACCAATAATTTTTATAGTTTACGTGCCCTGAATTGAAAGACGTGTTACTGGTTTTGTCATCTGGTAGAATGATTATAATGGTATTGTCTTCCATTATTAACTTTATCAGAGGTAACAAGTTTGAGAAGGCTTGTTGTCAATGTGTGATTAAATATATTTGATAGAAACTTTAATTTGTGGTTTATAAGAAACTTACATGAGAAGCGAATGGAATTTAAATAGATAACAATTATTTTGTAATTTATACGGTGTTATTATTATTATAGAAGGTGACGCTTAATCGGAAGTTTATAAGCGAAGGGTTGTTTGTCATTTAGAATGCAAGGTTCATGAAAGTCTAAAGAATTATTCTGCCACCAGTTTTTGGCAAATTGCCAGAGAGAAATGTTTACTGACGCTTGTATATAATATTTAAACGAAGAGAAATACCAAAGATTTATCGGGTGCGCTGTCCACAAAAATATTTTTCATGAAATGACAAAGCATTCCTTTTGTGTTAATTGGGTGCTTGTCAAGGGTACACAGATGATGAATGTAATGTTAAATGAGTTATAAATTCTTTGTCCGGTATAATTGTTGTGGACTTGACTCATCACCAATTTTATTTTGATAAAGAAAATCTCCCACACAACATCCGTATTCTAACTTTTTTAATCTTTACTTATTACAATTATTATTGCTGCTTATATAAAAACAAATACAACTGAATTTAAGTTTGAAATTTGTATGTCTTTTATGACTTCAACTTATCATAAAGCTTGGTATATATATGGTTTTAATAATAGTGTTTCGATACGCATAGGTAAGTAGATATCAGTTAATGAAATAAAACTTGAAAGCTCATTATAGCTGTAAATTGGGATACGAAAAACGTACGAGTAATTAAGTAATACTTACTTACTGCTAGCCTTCTTCTCTCCACTGCTGGATATAGGCCTCTTCAAAACTTTTCCACATTTTCCTATCTCGAGCAACACGATACCACTGTTTCCCCATCATCTGGACAATATCATCAACCCATCTTTTTTGGGGTCTTCCTACGCTTCTTTTGTCCTCCCATGGTCTCCATACAAGAATTCTGGAAGTCCATCTGCCATCCTCTCGTCTTACCACATGACCAGCCCATTGCCATTTCAGCTTGGAGACTTTATCAACAACGTCAACGACTTTTGTCTTTTGTCGGATAGTTTCATTTCTTATTTTGTCTCTCAAGCTGATACCTAGCATTTGCCTCTCCATGGCACGCTGTACACACCTCAGTTTACGTTTGCTCGCAAGTGTTAGCGTCATTAAGTAATGGTAAAATGAAGTAATTTTACACAATATAATTTTAGAAAATTACATATATTCATACATGTATTATGTATCTATTTGAAATAAAATTTCAATAGTACACAAAAACACAATTAATTTTAGCTTAGATATTGTATTTCAGCAATTGATGAATATCATTGCGGATTCTCAGGGCAAGATATACTTGAAACTAAAAAAACGAACCAACTAACGGGTCATTCCGTGTCAATTCAACACAATTTTGGGAGATTTTCAGACTTGATGTCTCAGATTTTCATGATTTTTTTTATACAGCAATATATCATAGACTTATGAAAAAATACCAAATTTCAGTTATGTAGCACAATTATTTTTGAAGTTATTAATTTTTAAAATGCGTGTATTTTACGATGCGTGTATTTCTGAAGCCCTGTATCTCCTGATCCCATTGAGATCCCATGATAAAATTTTATTATATGTATTAAGACATTACAAACTTTTTTTGAGAATTTTTTTAAATTTTAAAATTGCCATTTTTAGATTTTTTTTTTTTTTTATAATTTAACCCCTATCTTGTGGCATATCATAATTAAGCCCTATTCAACCGCTTTAAAATAAGACCACTCCCAGGTTTATATCATCATTGTTTGCCAGTTTATAGACATCCAAAGGTGTCAAAACACGCAATATCACGATGCATGCATTTCTGAAGCCCTGTATCTACTGATCCCATTGAGATCCCATAATAGAATTTTGGCATATGTATCAATACATTACAAACTATTTTTGACAATTTTTTGGAATTTTTGAAATTGTCACTTTTTGAAAAATTTAATTTTTAAAATTTAATTTTGAAATTTAATTTTTTTTTCAAACCGTGACCCCTATCCTGTGGCACATCAGATTAAAGCCCCATTCAACAGCTTTAAAACGAGACCTCTCCCAGGTTTATATCATAACTGGTTGCCAGTCTGTAGGCATCCAAAGGTGCCAAGACATGAGATTTTTTTCATAAAAATTGAAAACTTCAAAAATTAATAACTTCAAAAATAATTGTGCTACATAACTGAAATTTGGTATTTTTTCGTAAGTCTATGATATATTGCTGCATAAAAAAATGAAAATCTGAGACATCAAGTCTGAATCAGTGTGATGATTTGACACGGAATAATAATAATAATAATAATAACGGAGAGTATTTAAAGCAAATATTAAAGTATTTAAATTATTTATTTATTTGTGCTATGGCACAACGATGGCGCAAATAAATAACCAAAGTAATAAATAACTAACAACAAATAAATAATAAATAAATAACACAAATAACCCTAACTTAACGAATAATTTATAGTCTAAAGGTTGAATGGAACTTAAGAAACATTAAAGGGTAGTGTCCATTATATCTAATAATGGCGAAAGTGTTTATTTTTTTAAATTTTATATTAAATAAATTAAAAAAATAATGTTTATGATATCAAGTAGTAGGTATATCTGTATGGATCAACGTTTGTATGAATAAATGTGTCAAATTTTAATGGAGTGATTGTAAAAAACAAAAAATTTGCGTAAAAATCAAGGATTACCTAAAAAAGGAAGAAATTTAATTTAATTACTATAGGGTGTCTCAAAATTAACGCAAGATTTGAATTACATTTAAAAGAGAGTTTTTTTTTTCATTGAATCATAAAGTACATGGGATAGGGTTATTTATAGAATAACACATCGGGCAAATGGCCTCCAAGGCTTTGCTGGCACATACGCACCCTTTCATCGAAATGTTTCATGAGCTTTCTACATAATTGTGGTTGAATTTCGTTGATGCAGCGTTTAATTTTCTCTTGAAATGCACGTGTGGTTATGGGCTTGCTGACATAGACATTTGACTTCAAATAAATCCATAAGAAGAAATCTAATGGTGTCAAATCACATAATCTAGGGGCCCAATTCTGATCACCGAAGCAAGAGAGTACACGACTAGGAAATGTCTCATTCAGTAATTTAATTGTTTCATTGGCTGTATGGCATGTGGCACCGTCTAGTTGAAACCACATATTGGCCACATCAATAGAATCTAATTTCAGCAGAAAAAACTGTGTTATCATGTCGCGATAGCGAGCGATCGCGAGCACCAGTAACAGTTGCTGCTTGACCAACCTCATTTTCCAAAAAGTATGGTCTAATGACGCCTCCTGCCCAAAATCGGTACAAAACAGTGACACGTTGTGGATGCATTTGTTGTTCGCCAATCACACGTGGGTTCTCCGACCCTCAAACACGGCAATTTTGGCGATTAACAAAGCCTTCGAGGTGAAAATGTGCTTCATCGCTTAGGATTATTTTGCTCGAAAAATCAGCATCCACTTGTTGATGATTAATAATCCATTTCACGATCTCTCTTCGCTGTTCATGGTCATAAGGCTTCCTTTTTTACTAACCCTAAACTCTCAGCTGTTAAACTGTTCTTGTTTTAGAGTTGCCAACAATTTACTACAAAAATGGCGGCAAATTCAAATCTTGCGTTAATTTTGAGACACCCTTTATTTGCAACTCGTGAATAAAAAGCAACGCCTAAGAAATCACAAGTAGACATGTTTGAATTTCTACGTTTGAGTGATTTTTGAGTACCTTTTTTTTATTTTCACCACTTTCAACGGAGTACATCCTGAAAGAATTGACAAAACCGGCGCCAAACGATCGTCAGTTTTGTAAACGGCGTCGGTAAAATATTATACTCAATTTGTTTTTTATTTCGTAAAATATCGAAACCACGAAAAGTAGGTAAGTATGGTAGAAAAATAATGACAAGCGGCTTACTTGTTCATTTGACTGGAAGTTATAGGCGACACATAAAAGCGATACACGGTATCAAATTGAAGCACGACAATACCTAATAGGTATTCTACCAATACCTAATAGAGAAATTTTGGGTTGTTATATTGAAATATTTTAAATGTTTTAATTATAATTTTAATATATGCAAATAATATAGATAAAAATAAGATGGAAATGAAAATTTTACCTGTTGAAGCTGAAATGAAAACTTTTATACATTCTGAAATATTCCATTAAACACATTAAATATTATGGATGTAGCGAGGAGCTTCATAATATTTTATGTTTAATAACATCGTGTAGTACCAATATATATATGAGACAGAGAATTATTTTAGATGTTATTATATTAATAATAATAATATAAAGAGGAAGCGAGACAGAAAATTAATTAAATAATTATCAAATATGTACTTTGTGTGGTAAAGACAGCAACGCAGGTGGCAAAACTAATTACCTAGATATTTAATTAAAATCATGATAATAATTTTATGTAATATTATTTACTTATGAAGATCATATAAAAGGATTGATGATACTAATTAAATTAAATTATACACATTAAGATAGATACTCAATCGCATATCTATCTTAAGCTACACTATCTACGGTTGACATAGGCTATATTATATTAAAAAAAAAATAGGGATCCTTACTAAAACTAAATTATTATTTTTAATACCTATCTACCCGTGTGAAGCCGGTGCGGACCACTAGTATTAAATAATTTAATAAAAGTTTAATCTTGATATTCGAAACTTTTCGGTTCTTGAAAACATATTTATATTATGGTTCGAGGTATTGAATTTGGGATCCCGCAATTGTGGGATATGCCATGATGGTAAATATATGTATATTTGATTAAAATAATATAATGCATTCAATAAGTTTGTATTTATGTACAAAAAAAAATCTCTTTGATAAGTGATTCTTCAATTAGGTACATATTGAATATGTTAATTAGTGTTGACCGCACCATTTTGAGTACATACAATGGCGAAAAAATAAGCAATGAAAAGTAGTATGGAACAAACTCTATGAGGAAAAAACATAATTATTCACAAATGAGTATGCAAAAAACCTTTTTTAGGTAATCTGTTAAACTGAAAACTGTATGAACTCGAGTTAGGTTATAAAAATATTGACAAACAAATATTTTTTTAAACAAGTCTACAAAACAAAATTTACATTTTATTTACTTAAGGTATACTTAAGGTATAACATGGGCTTAATTAAATGGGTTTATTTTTGGTAAATTCCCTAAAAGTTTCGGATTCTGTTTTAAACTACAATCCATCTCATAACGACACCTATCACAAGTAGGGTAACTAGCGAAATAATTTATTTTAATAAACATACAAATCATCTTTTACGTACAAATCAAAGCTAAGATAACCAGGATGAGAGACATGCCTCATCGCTGAACTAAAAATGTTAAATGTTTTAAAATGTGATGTGCTACGAATATCTGTCTTTTACAGGACATTTGATAGCTCAAAGAAAAGAAAGTTTTTTATTCTGTGCATTTACTCATTTATTTATTTATTTATTCATACACAATCATACGTCAAGAGGCATAACATAAAGATTGTATAGATACCGAAATAATTGAATATTACATGGTCAATGCTACGCCCTATTACTGGCATAAATGTGGTATTAGATACTTGAACCACCTACCCAGCCCACGCCCACCCCGGCGCCCCTGAAGGATCCAATGAACCTAAGAGTGAACCGATGGACTAACATATTTTTAACCTGGAGTCCACGGAATTCTTACTCTATTTTACCTCGGATACTTCAAACTTGAATAAAAAGATACTCTTAATTATAAAATCAATAATTTATATATTATTACTTAAAGTTAATAAATGAACACTTAATTGGTAGAAATTGGTATTATTAATTAATTGATTATTACCACAAAGATAATGGTAGTTTTAATTTTTCAGTTGGTACTCATGTAGGCTCTTAACAAAATTAACAATTTATTATTATAATGTTTTTGTGAAAAACAATTGATAATCAATTAATAATCGAGGATAAGTTAGAAATCGTTTCCTTTTATACGAAATTAAGAGCACTTCTCAAAATGATGAAGATTATTGTTTAATCAATTTTACAGTATACCTACACTTGAAATCAAAATTTTGTTTCCGAAAATGATATCAATATTCTGAAGAGAGTTTTATCACAATATATATAAATTAAATAATTTTGTGTGACTTTTATGATTTCTGTAAGTCTTCCTATTGTATTTCGATGACATTTTGTATTTATATTATGACAATGAAACATATATAGAGTACTGGTTTATTCATCATAAAATTTTTGGTATCATAAGAAATAAAATACTCGGACGTAGTGGAGGAATCCTGAGGAGTCTCCGATATAGGATAGGCCTCCAACTCGTTTTGTAAAAGGAAGGTACTCGTAAAACATCACTTTTAAGATGAAGGAAAAAATGATTAAAGTTGTCGCGTATAAATTGTTAGGGTTTTTATCATTTTAGTATGCACGAAGAATTTTTAATGTGGTGTACAAAACTAACCTATTTTACAAATATTTATCTACCTGTGAAATTATAGTTTCAGCATATTTACTTTTTTACTAAGTTTTGAACGCCGTTTTTATCTGGAAAATAATGCATGAATAAAACTGATAATTTTTAAGCACTTTATTTTATAAATTCTTGACGCGTTCCATTTTTATTTATTAAAATCCACGAGAGATGGAAGTTGTAGAGCGATATTGAAAGAAAAGTTGCTGGCAATAATGTTAACAATACTATTCGACCAATAAAAAGAAATATTTCTATTGCAGCTAAAAGATTGGTGCACTTGTCTACCATTGTGTCACCACTGATATGTGCAAGGGAGGCTTGGACATGATCCTCCAGGAAGGACATGTGCTGAACACATTGAATACGAGAGAATGCATGAGGAATTGCAGGACAGTGATGGAAACGAAAAGTGTATGCAAGGATAGGAGTAAGTGGCGCTCGATCATTTCTGCCTACCCTGAAAGGAAAGCGGCGTTCTGGTGATAATGATGATGGTTATTGAAATTTATTTTCTACCAATTATACCAAAAAATATTTGTATTCACATTAAATTTATCCCAAAAGCATATTATAATTCAACTTTTAGGTTTTCTTTTGTACGCAGGCAAAAAAGTTATCGAACTTAAGCTAGTTTTAATAATATTATAATAGTTTATTTTAGAAGCCTACTTCAAATCATAACAAAAGAGAGTATTATTCTAAGAAGTTATTATTACCTACCTGTGATTACTTGTGTAATACAACTTTCCATTAAAAACATTATTACTCCCTTAAGGGTCCTTAAACAATGATCCTTACTACCACGTGTTAGACTTTCTTTCCATGAACGCACACATCATTTTCTCAAAGAAGGGAGAGGGGGCGGAAAATCAGACTTTTTTCTTTTTATTAGAACTATCAATTATGTTAACCTATTTTTATTTCGGTTATCACAAGTTAGTATGTTTATCTACACGCAAAATATCTGCCCCCTCCATCATCAAATTTTCAGTTTTGTACAGGAATTTGACGTGTTTCAGCATCCTATTGTTTTTGTTTAGTAAATTTTAGAACCAAATTGTATTTAGACTTCTAGAAGAAAGGAGGAGGGCAACTTCTTACATCATCGATGCCACTTGATCAAAGATAAATTCTAATTTTGCTTGCTGTTCTACTATATTCGAGATTCTAGGGAGGTAGGGAAGGGGCAGCTGCCCAGTACGCCTATGTTTCTTTATATTATCCTTAAATAATAACAAAAATTAAATCTCCTTAAACTTCTAATATATTAAATAGTTTATACAAGACAAACATCAAAAAGTTACCTATTAAACTTTATTTCAATAAAGTGAGCCTTTTAAATACTAAGATGATATATTTGGCTGAGAGGAATGGTGCTCGGAGACGTGGACGTCCTAGGATTAAATGGCAAGATCATTTAAATCAAATCCTACAGGACGGTCATGTGTTGAGCACATTGAACAGGAGAGCATGCATGAGGAATTGTATGACAGTGACGGAAGCGAAAGATGTATGCAAGGATAGAAGGAAGTGGCACTCGATCCTTTCTGCCTACCCCGCGAGGGAAGCGGCGTGATGGTATGTATGTATGTATGTAAGCCTTTTAAAATATTTTGACAAGCCTTAATGTTGTGCATGTAATGAAATATATATAAAGAACCTATGCTGATCCTTAAAATCACGTGAATATAAAAATGAAAGAAAATTTTAAATATTAGGTAAAAGTTTGTACCAGACATGAAAGAAACGGTTGATAATCAACTTAGAAACAAAGCATTTTAAATTATGTAATTAAATTAATAAAAGTTATCGAAATTGTTGTCTTGACCACCAAGACAGATCATTTTACAATAGATTTAAGAAGCTGTGTATTCGATGTCACGACAAAAATGGGAAAAAAAAACATTTTATTGGAGCAATTACAAACAGTTTCCTGCCGGTAAACAAGTAATATCAACAATGTTGAGTCTATAAAAATAACCACTTCCGTTAAATTTTCCATAAAATGTCAATAAATTTTTAATATTTCTTGCGTTTGTCGACTAGTGATGTAACGAATGTGTGATTTTGAATGCGAATATTTGTTGCCGACATTCGCGAATGCGAATAGCGAATATTGACTTGCTTAAATTTCTACAGTATTGCTCAAACATTAAAATTTCTACCCCCCCGTCGCCGAAATTTCAAAATGGTATAGGAATTTGAAATATTTCAAAACTCCTCGGTTTTCTTAAAGAATATTTTCTTGCTTGTACCTTTTTCACACAATGTACCGGGTAAGTATCTGGTATTTTTAGCGAATTATTGATACTTAATTACCAAAATAATATTCGCAAAACATTCTCATATTTTTTTGCGAATGCGAATACTAATACTTTGAAATATGCGAATATTCGTTACATCACTATTGTCGACTAGTCGCTACTACTAACCTACATTATATATACCCAAAAACTGTGACCTTATTCCGGAACAATATGAAAACGGTTTACAATGTTTTTATTCACTTACTTAATTTCGAACTATTAAGACGTGTAATAACAATAAAAATCGCAACTTAACTAAATGCTGTGACTAATAATAATAAAAATAACAAATTACCTATATTATATTATGGTTAGTGTTATTGCTCAGTCCTTGAGTATATCATGTATACATTGAATCCAAGTTGTAACGATAAAAGCTTTTCACAGCTATGTGATTTGTATTTCCGATTGGTATCCAACTAGTTCTCATAATCTTAATCCAATAATCTCACCTGTCTTCTATAACATATTGTACTTTAACACTAACTTACTAATAATATTATATAACACTATGTAACATAAAAAAAGTCTAACCCTGACTTTGTTCTTGTGAAATGACTTTGTTCTAATGGTCTTACTGCAGTATTATTTTTTAGTGAAGCATACACATCTTTGTTGTTATTTGTTTTCATAATTTGTTTTTTGCTGTGGATTTGTTTATTTACTTTTATGAAATATTTTTTACACTTTGATATGGTGCTAAAAGGACCATTTACATATTTTTAGTACTGTAGAAAAATAATTTGTGTGTCTATATTTATTTATTATTGCGTCTTGACTTTTCAATTTTTTTTATGTAGTGTTTATTACGCTCTTTCTATTGTATAAATATTTTCCCTTTCTATTGTATTATTGTAATGTCGATGAACTCAAATGACCTACAGGAGATGTTGAAGAATAAAGCATAAAAAATAAATTAACTATCACTTTTAGACTAGACGACTAAAATAATATTTTATTATGTCAATATAAAATATAATATTGTTTGCAACAGTGCAATTGTTTCACATTTTTAAGTGAGTTGTGATGTCACAATTTAAAATCATACAAACATTCGAACAATTCACATAAGTTATGTTTGCTCGGAAATAATAAACCACCACTGCTGATGAGAAAGTTGTGACACCACAGCTCGTTAAAACAAATAAAACAAAAACTTTTGGTAAGTACTACACATTTTGTTAAAAAAAATTAGCGGATCGTTTTCGAATGAGTTTGTAACTACTTTAAGATTCTATTTGACCCAGTGTGAGCTCACTCTCTAGGCACGCCTATACAGGGAAAATCATTCATACAAACGGTTTTTTTTTATCGCGAAGGTAATTTCCGACAGGTATCCGAACAAATTCTTCTAATGTGAATTTAGCCAAAGTTGTAACATTACGACGAATGCCCGTGATTGTTAACATTTAGTTCGAAAAGGTTTTGTCAATAGTAAGTATCAACGATTTCAATTTCCGGTAAAGTTATTCTGAAGATTTAGTTTTTTTAATATTTTTAGCCATTGATGTTACCTTCACTTTATATTAATGGGAATTTTATGACACAGAGGGGTAAATCTTTTCATGTTATTACATACATTTTTGTGTTTTTTTATATTACAAATTCAAATAAAGAATATAATCTATTTTAGTCCAAAACCTTATTGGTTTTGGGTTATTTAATACAATAAACGGCTATAAGTCTTAAATAAAAAAACATATAACAACAAAATATAAAATATAAAAAAGTAAAATAACATACAACTAATAAACCTATAACTTAATCTTTGGATAATAAACATTGAGTAAAAAATATTTTGTGCTTTTTACTCTATGTGTAAAGGAGCGGTTCCGAGCGGCGCAGGAAGGAGAGGTTCGATGAGGTGATCGCCAATGTTGGGAGGACCTGACAGGGTATATGAAGAAGAAGAAGATTCAACAATAGTTTTATCAATGACCCAGTTCTATAGTCAGATTTTTTCAAAAACTAGTTTTTGTAGAAGGTGATATTCCTTCAACTTCACAAGACAATAAATTGAGAAATTTGAAAAATTTCTATATTTTTTTTTTTGAGTTTTTATTAGACCGCTAAACTGCTTCAAAACTTAGAATTTTGAGATAAAAATCCATATAATTTTCTGAACTCTTGTTTTGCTGGTGTTCAACGCATTGACAGAAGATGTGAAAAAAGTAACTAAAAATGATGGATCACTTGTTATGGATATTATTTTGATTAACCCTTTTTAAATTTATCTTCTCTTCCGGAAGATACAATAATTTTTTTTTATATTATGAAATGAGTATGTTCACAATATTATTCTTGTAAAAATATTGTGGCTTATGATATTATTATTATAAGGTATTTCCGTATCCGTTGTCCGTCATTTTCATTGAATGTCGGCTGGTTTCCCCTTCTAACATCCATGTACCTGATTCGTTCATCATTATTCATGTTGACATAGAAAATAATCAACAACAAAGGATCTATCAAAATACAATATTAAAATACGTTATAAATCTACTACCTACAGTAGAGTTTTGTAGCTTATTTTTAACAGTATCAAATATTTCCTGTTCTCCGGCTGTGGCTTACAAATTTATTGCTACACAAAAGTTGAGTTAGTATAAAATCATATTTTTTTTTTGTTTAAAAAAGATATATCTGGGTTTTGTTATAAACCCAAATACAACCTTATACACCTTTCACAGTAAGCTAAAAGCTTGTGTCGTGAAAGGGGAGTTTGCCGGCACCTGGGATTGAACCCCGGACCCCTTGTTCACAAGGCCGAGACTATACCTCCAGGCTACCGACGAACTCTTGTTGAACGAAGTCTTGAACAACTCGACGAACAATATTAAACATGAATCTGGATTCTTTATGAAGTAATAAATTAACAAAAACTGGCATATGTTGGGAGTGGAACTCGAAATTGGAATCTTTTAATTGGTAGTTCGAAATTCTATAATCAAGGTGTAGTAGATCATCTCGGTATAACACAAACATGTAAACATTTGATCATTTGCGAATAAATGTCATAGTTATTACTACTATACTACATTTCATGGCATATTCTACAAGCGGGATAGCCAGCAGACAAGCCACATGTAAAAACATACAATCCGTCCTCTCTGAGCCAACAAAATAGACATTCAGGATTGGTGACGAACCTCATCGCTGAGTTTAAGATGTAAAATATTTTTGTTATTTTCCAACACCTGGCTTTTAACTGAGGATTTGAGTGGTGGACTATTTTTTTGTCGGGTTTATCTCAAAATAAAAATAAATGAAATGTTATCATGATTCAACACTGCGTGTAAGAATAGAAAGTGAAATATCTGATAGTTTTGTGGCAACCAGCGGTTTACCGCAAGGCAGCCATCTTGCTCCGATGTTGTTCCTCATTTTTATTAATGACTTAACAAAAGAATTCAATGACGTAAGTTTCCTTCTCTTTGCCGATGACTTGAAAATTTTTAAAAAAATCGCTAGTCATTATGATTGTTGTATTCTTCAGGATAATTTGGATAAACTTAATGTTTGGTGTCAAAAAAACCACCTACCACTTAATGTGAAAAAATGCCAATGTATTCGCTTTACTAGAAAGAAAACAATTATTCAATACAGCTATCAATTAGAGAACACTGCATTGGAATCGGTGACGGAAATAAGGGACTTGGGAATAATTTTTGATGATAAGATGTCCTTCATAAGTCACATGTCAGAAATTACGGGTAGAGCACTTAAAACATTAGGTTTTATACTGCGCACAGTATGTGATTTCACTAACATTGATGCTATTGCATTGCTGTACAAGTCACTTGTGCGCAGTCAGCTTGAGTATAATTCATCAATATGGGCCCCTAGTTATAGTGTACATATCGAAAATATTGAACGTGTCCAACGTAAATTTCTTCGATTCATTAATTTTAAGCTGAGAATACCCCGAGAGGAACTAAATTATAACTATTTACAATCACTGCTCAAAATTGATACTCTCGAAAACAGAAGAACGATTAATGATCTGACATATTTATTTAAAATTTTAAATAACTTTTTTGACAGCCCTGAATTACTTCAGTTCATTAACTTTCGTGTGCCTGGGCGATGTACGAGAAACCGCGAACCCTTTTATTTTGACAACTATACTACCAACTACGTCAGACATACAGTCATCCCTCGTTTACATCGCTTAGGAAACGAATTTCTGTCGGACATTGATCTGTTCAATACGAGTTTTACTTCACTTAGAATAATTTTGAAAAATATATTTGATTCCCGAAATACAACATTATAATTAAATGCTCTAAATGCTATGTGCAATACTTGCTCATAGATGAATATCCTACTTGTTGCTTTTTTGTATATCTATTAAATACACTATGATACTTGTAAGTAGAACATCTTGTTTTTGTTATTTTTTGTTTTTACTTTGTTTTCTTATATTGTATATTGAATACACTTTGGTTTTCGTAAATGCAACTAGCCAACGTGTGTCAGGTGTTCATGAAATACTCAATAATATGTCTATAGTTTCTAAATTATTATTTGTAGAAAGAGAGTATTGCTTGCTCATATGTATGTATATGTTGTCATGATTGACAAAAAATTGTCAAATAAACTTACCCAATGAAAACTTAACTATGCAACACTTATCTAGAAGACATTGCATGCTTATGCACTGAGTGAGTGGAAGTATCGCACAGTATTGATTGTACTCACAGCGAAATTACTTGTATTTGATTGTTATTGTCGCCTGATGGGTAAGACATTATTTTTTGATAATTATAATTTTTGGCAACGCTTGCATTAATTTACTACTCTATACATACATACATAGTGATATCTGCATGTACATATCTTTAGACTGTTTTTGTAAATCATGAAATTACTATTATTACTTTTTATTATTAGATACTTATATATGTAGATTATTACTTTTATTATTAAGTGCATACTTTTTTTAAAATGGCAATATGTATTGTCTTGTTTTGCTATTAAGTTATTTTTTACATGGTTTGTTTTTTATTAGCCTATTTGGATTTAATGTGAAATGTGTATTTTTTTGTTCTGTTTTATTATATTTTATGTTTGTAAAAGGCATTAGCCGTTTATTTAATAAATAAATAAATAAATAAATAAAAAATGATCTCAAAAATTTAAAAGATTGAATTTACCTACTGGATCTGATTTTGGATAAAGGTGTAATTATTTCCTGCCCTGATACCATGCTAATGCTGAAACTTTGAGATTTTCGGAACGAGAGAAGCTACTCAATCAGGATATAGATTACGTCAAAATATCATACCATATTATACCGTGTACATAAATCAGCGCATTGCATTGAAGACTTATAAAACGAAATACAATGTCTGTACTCGTACAATATTCCTACATTATAGCGAGTGTGTTACAGTTAGACTAACATTTAGTCACACAAGATAGGTTGGTATAATCTAGATAATATGCATTATAACATGTTTGCTTTTTATGTCGTACTCGTGACAATGTACAAGTGTATGAATTACGTTTTGGTAGTATTTCACAGGAAGCTATTCAAAAGCTTTTACATGAAACGTAAGCAAAATTATGTCAAACATGAAAGCTGAAAAAAACCTTTGACTATCTACCACTTCTGCGATACCTCTACTTATACATACAACATATCCGTAACAAACAACTTTCACCAAATTAATTAATAGTATACGTCATAATGTACCACGTATGTTACTATGGATGTAGTTATATTAATTTGAGTTAAGCCTCTATTATCAGGCTTGTTATTTGTATCCGCTACTATTATTATTAAATGTAGGTATTTAATTATTTCGCTGTTTCCAAATTAGATATTTAATAAGTACTAATGTATACCTACCAATGTGTGTTGTAAACAAAACTAAAACAAGTACATTAACATAGCTAACATGTGGTACGTATGATATGGTCCTATATCTATGTAATATTAAATAATTCTCATCACCGCATAAACATTTTAGTCCGTTTGTTGAAAGGATTTTGTACCAATCTTTTATAAATAATAAGAAAACCAATGCTTCCTATAATAGTATACTTGTCCATCTATTGCATGCCGCTCCTGAATATATGTATCTGATTTATTAACAGAGATAAAAGCGATGATATACTTTTACTAACTTATGGAGCCCTTGCTGCATAAGGTCGTGTACGTGGACGGAGCCTATATGCGGCAGTGGGTGCCCCCCGTGGAACTTGAACCAATTCTGACCAGCTCTTTCTGTCAGCAGTAATGCTTTTTGCATCCTCGGGTTTTAGTCGTCTGTGGAGAAGGTCGGACTCTGTGTGCTTCAGCTACGTTTTTCTCGGAGCTCTTCTGTTAGTTTTCCACTCCGGTGGTCTCTGTTTCCAGAGTGCCCGTTATGGCAGTCTTTTAGGGGCCATCCGGCACACGTGTCCAGACCATAATGATATAATTGCTACAAACGTCATCTTTCGTACAGAAATCAAAAATTCTTTTAATACAAAGATCATTTTGTTTCTAGATTATATTTAACAAAATGGGTATCAAAGTGATTAGGTAATATGTCCAAAAGGTTCTTCATGATATGCTAAGTTTTTTAAATTTAATGTTTTTGTTACTTGAATGCAGCCGTGTTCTACAGTTTGTTCTTAATACTGTGACTGATGTGGTTTCATAAGAGGAATTCATATAGGATTCAGAAATATATACATATACTACTTATAATGAATATTCTTCTAGAACACACAAAGCGTAGAACAAACATTTAACATGATAGGGGAGGTAGGTGTTGTGCTTAAAATCCTAGAAAAACAGAGTGACTGGTTATGTATGCATGAACATAAGTATATATTTTTCTTTAGTTTTCATCTTTGTTTGTTTTGTAAGGAAATACACAGTCCTACTTATGTATTAAACTGTAGTAAATAGAAAATCAAAGCAGTATTAATTTGTTGTCTTTTTTATTATATTTTAAACTTTACAACTCTATAAAATATTCGATATTTTCAACCGACGGGTCTTGGCAAACGTTCCGCCGTGACTTTTTTGGTCGTGAGCTTTCAAGAGACGATGAGAGCGGAAGCTCTTGAAAGCCGGCTCGTGGCCAGTAAAGTCTCAGTGGAAGAACTTCATAAGTGTTTAATTTATTTTTTATTTATTTATTTATTTTATTCTTCTTGCACATCATCATTCATATAACAAATAAAATAGGGCAATATACACAGGAAAAAATGTGATGATGTGCAGTGGCGAGATTATCACTATATAGTGATTTCTTCCATCTAACCATTTATAATATCTAAGTATAATATATTATTTATCCATAAAACTATTTCATCTCTTGTAAGTGGGAGAGTCAGCAGACTAACTGCATATATTAAACTAACCTGCCGTTCTCACGGTGCTTATATAATTTTAGTGCAAATATTATTTTTCTTAATATGCCTTTTTGGTGATTTTTCTCATCACCTGCCTTGTTCAGAAAAGCTGTTAAAAGCTTATAGAAAAAAGAAGGAGATCTTTTTGTCGGCGAGAGGCCCACGGAGCAATAATAATATTATATGTGTCTTATTCTATAATATTTTGTCACACTCATCATCTTAAGTTCAAGTAATTCATCATCTCGTGTTATAATTATTAACCATTCATCAATTTGACGATTATTAATAATGAAATCATACTTCATTATAATGCGAGGTTTGAATGATAAGTCAATGAACATGTCGGCTCACTTTTCAACTGTGGAGTACGGAACGATACTTTAATCTTATTTTCTACCCAGATCTTACTTCTCGTAATTTATTTTTTTCTTCTACACTCAAGATAGGCCAAAAAGGCGATAATTTCATTACTTGTAATGAGGTTAAGGCAGCTGTCAAGTTCTAAATTAGAAAAAAGTCCAAAGTATTGTCAGCGACTAAATAAAAAAAGCTTGGAACAAGTTGCGGATTTTTTTATTATCTTTAATATACTACATCATCATGGTGTGTTCTATAGGTGAGGAAGCTAGCAGTTCAGCCATAAGTAATAAACATGCAATTTTTGTTCTTTGTGTCAACAAAAAATTATTATTCATCCAGAGTTGGTGAAAAATCTTATGGTTTAATTCAATATGTAAAATGTCTCTTTTTTATCATCTGCCTTTTACAAGGTACTTAAAAACTTACGGAAAGGGAGAGATTTTTTTTTGCCGGTAGCTCCACGATTGACATGGATTTTTTATACTTTAAATACCTAAATAGGAAATTATACGGACATATTTTATATAAATGATACGGACACGTTTTGAGACTACCACAGGATAATATGATCAAAAAGACAATGGAAGTAGAAGTAGGACCCAGAAGACCAGGCAGACCAGTAACCACTTGGATGTCCACAATTACCAGGGACCTGAAGGAGGTGAAGTTGCCCTCGGAGAGTGCAAAGGACCGGAAAACTTGGAAGATGAGGACTAGGAGAGCCGACCTCAAGTAAATGGGATAAAGGCGACGGCGAAGAAGAAGAAATAAATTGTAAATTATAATTAAATATAATTTCTTATTGTAGTTTAAACAATCTTGGTTTTTCTTGTGATACAAGCATTCGTGCATTATATATCATTCAGCCCTCGTACTAATGATAATTTGTCCAATGATATTCAGGAATAAATTAATCACATTATTATTAATAATTCCTAACACATACTGCTACGCATTAAATAATCGCTGCGGAAAAGTTCATACTGGCTAATGTTCCTACAGTCATTTGTTGTCTGTGAGTCTTCCGTAATAATAATAATAATTGTACGTTACAAGGAACACGTGACTGGCTGATGCTTCGAACTGCACACGGCACCACATCGTATGATTCTCATTCCCTTGAAGAATAACCGTTAAACGTGCCTGTTCCTCCTCGCGTCGCTTGCAAGCAAATTCAGTTACCTGCAAACCATGGCATAGGTTGGACGAAAGAAGGGTTTGTCCCTTCCCGCCTTAGTCGCGAATAGCGATGTGCGTAACTCCGACACAATAATAATACTAACAATAATTATGTAATAGTACTTAACTTCGTAATGTGATAAACAAGTGTGTTGCCCTCTGTTGTACGTAAAACAATTCTTATTGTGTGTCGTTAATAATGTACTTTAAATATCTGTGTTAGTTTTACGTGCGCGACCAATCTTACCGCCAATATCAAGGAACAATAGTAACGATTAATAATTAATAGTAATTAATAAATTGAATAATGTTATGGACAAGCTTATATTCTCTTTGAGTTATATATACATGGCGATTCATGTGGTGATAATGATAATAATTGGAAGTTTTGAGTATAATAACAATATATGTTGGTTTTGGGCGTGGTTTTTGCTGTTGCCGCCATTATTCATAACCGTGTGAAATAAGATAATCCATTGTTTCTGAACAACTATTCCATGTTAGGAATCATACAAACCACTTAAACAATTCTTTATACTTGCTCAGTGATGTAAATTTAACATTATGAATGTGTTCATAAGTCTGCAACGTGTACCGCTTCATCTCGGGTAGCCTGCGCATTGCTTATCGGTGATTTACCGATGTAACTCTCATTCCAATGTGAATTTGAAAGGACTATTGAAATAGTGACGCCTTCTACCTTTTACACAGAGGATGGAGTGGAAACATATAAGGTTTCTCAAGCCTCTCGAGAAGTAGTGACCTCTTCCGTCCTGAGAACAGAATCTATCTGATTCTGACACCACCACACCCCTGTACGTCCTTGAGTATAACCAGCGACCGCCATAGAAGCATCAGGGTATGTTTCTTTCACGATCCTGCCATCTTCCGTCTATGAGTGCAAAATACGTTAACAATAACATACTTGTCTTTGTGTTATTCTTATCCTGATCGCCAGTCTATCTGTAAGTGACTATATTACTACTGTATATGATGTATATATATTGATAATTTTTTCATAACTAAGTTCATATAATCGTTGAACTATCTATATATTAATTTCCTTTGTGTAATAATTTAAGATTTTGAGTTTGAATGAAGAATGAATGATTCCAATTAAATATTTATAAATCACTTGATAAACCAGGTATTGATTTATATTGTAATACCAAGGATGGTGTATTTGATAATTGCCCTTGTTTGTTTTATTGTCTCAGTCCGAATATGGTATAACTTTCATAACTTTGTATATTGAACGGAATGTTATTCCCTACAAATTTACTTTGAAAATAACTGTCTTGTTATGTAATGTATATGTTTACACAATAAATGTAAATCACTTACCATCCGATATCTTTCTGTTGAGATCCATTTTATATATACCCGCCAGTAGATTCAATACTCTTAATAATACTAAAGTACATCTCTCCGCCTCCTTGTATATAGTCTTCCAATAACCTAGTTATACTTGGAGTAGTTATGTCACAAAGGTTCAATTCCTTGATCAACCAATGGATGAAAGACCCTATTATTTTACTATGAAAGCAACAAAGAGTTAAAGGAATGGCTCCACTGATGGAAATAATATATCCACTTTCTTGGAAAGGTCTGATGTACTTATGATAATCTTTGTTCCAATTGATATAATTTTTGATGGTTTACTTGGAGATATTTATCTATAATTTTACTCAAGAAAAGATATAAGTAGAATCTTTGCAATATAAAGTATACTAACAGAAGAAACATTATTGCTGAAATTACCTATGTATTCTATAATGATATGATGACCATAAGAAAATGATGAAACCGAAGGATAAAGAATTCTCTGAACTTTACGTAAGTATAATATGTATAATTGAAGTATGTAACTGACACCCACACACAATGCATTCCTCTTGCACAGACTAAGTAGAATCATCCCTAGACATGAACTTGAGCCAAAATATTAATCTGTTTTACTTGCAAATATAATTGTAACTTTCTCTATATAATATAATTAATTTTCTATGTGTTTCGCTTACGTACATTGCAAAATGTATGTAGCGAAGCTGGGGGTTACGAGCCAATTTATATACTTTTCTTATGTACAATTCATGTAAATTCATTTCTTTTAATATTTGATAATTTCTCTTTTGATAATTTTGTAAAATGATATGATGCGATCGTCCTAGTGGGACGATATCGTATCAATTTGTGTGCTCGTCCGTGGATGTAGCAAGGTGGGCGGACGTGTACGTTACATTTGGGGGCTTTGTCCGAGATAATTACAGTTCGTATAACTGTAGACCCTAAAATTTTAAATGTATTGTGTGGTGAATATACCTAATCGTGAAGTTCAGAATTCTTATCTTTATTGTGTAATTATGTGTATTGATATTAATTGAAAATGTAATAATTTGGTGTGTGTATGTATATGAAAACAATTTTAAAAAATGAAACAGGAATCGTAAGATAAATAATTTAAATGTCCGTATTTAAAAAATAAATGTATTGGTGTATAGCGCAAACGTTTGTCGCGAGTATTGTTATAATGTGGAGTAAAAAACCGATGCCGTATAGAAAGAATTGTATGGTGAAAATATTCTGTTGTAAATGTTTCGTATTAAGCGGTGAACAGAACATCGTGATTCGATCTACATAATATAATGAAGATATAGTGTGTATCTATAATATCGAACGCCGTACGGATAGATATAATATTATACCGTAGTTGTACATCGCGAGAAGTGAGCGGTGTGCGAACAGTAGTATGCCTATCTATACAACGTATAGTATGTACCTATACGTCGCAAGCGAAAGAGAGACAGCGTACAGACCTACCGCAACAATGTAATAGAAATATTCACGCGCGAAACGGAAGTCCAGAGTATTGGTAGAACGAAATATTATTTGAATGAAACGAAATAATATGTACCCATTCTGTTTGTGTATAGTAAACCAAAGTGTACAAAGAACTTTGCCGGTAAACAGAATTTTGTTGTAATGTTATTTTAATAGTAGATTCATTTTCAAACGATGAGAGTAAAAATCGATGTTAAATATTAAATTGAATTAAAAATTTTTGAAACAGTAAAATGTTGCATTTGGAATAAATATCTTTATTGAACTCTTGGAGAAATAATATTAAATGAGCGTTGTTGTGTAAAATTATGCGTAATAGAATTTTGATAAGAATATATATGTGCGTACGTAGTGATGTGACGAAATAATAATGATGAATAATATTAAACAAATATTTTTGTTTCGAGAAAATTAAAGTTAAAAATAAATCGAAATGAATAATGTTAAACCTTCACGACCGTTCACGAAATTTGAAATATAAATACACTTAACCCTTAGTGAAACATGACCGAATTTGTCAACCCTTTGTGAATAATAATTGAATTTTTTTAATGTCAAGTTGTGAACTGTAACTGAATTTTTGAATTTAGTTAAGAAACAGTTAACCCTTTGATGACCATCGTTGAAAATTTTGACATTAACGTAAATAGTAGAATGAAGTTTTGTAAATTTTTTTTGGAAATTAAAGAAGTAACCATGTAACGATGTAGAATTTTTGCTGTTGAATATTAACCCTTCGTGTTCGGAATTTGCTATCTTTTGTGAAGTAATTAGTTTTCTTGAAATGTTATAATGAGACTTTTGCGGCTTATTACCATCGTGAAATATTGAAGTAATCTATGCCTTGTTTATTTGAGAACTGAGTCCGTTTGGTGAATTGTTCCGTTAAGGTAAACTAACGAACGCTCTTTGATAAAAAATGAGTTATGTTTATGTAATATGTAAAGCCGTGATAGGAGAGATGTGTTTAAATACTTTTTTGTGACTTTTTGTGTAATCAATGTAGAGACGATGTTATCTGGATGTGGGAAAGATAAATCGTAATGCTCTTTTTGATGAATGTAGACCATGTGATTGCTAATCGTTCATGCCTATTATTTTGAAGTTTGAGTTTATATGACGTTTAATTCCGCGTAGGACACGTAGTAATCTCTTATGAATTGTAATTGGAAATGTTTGGATGTAGTATATCCTTGTTGAATTAAATAATTTTGTGACTTTGTGTAAAAGTTGTTTATGTTGCTTGAATACATTGGAAAATGTGATAGAACATTTTGACATTGAACGGAATGGCTTATGAAAGACACAGAATAAAACCTGTAGTGGAATGTTGGCTACAGATATTCAATGGGATAATTTTAGTTAATTGTATGTTAGTGAATAAAGATGATGTATGAATCTGTTTATGAAAGGTGAGCCCTGTATGAAGAAGTAAATGTTGAATTTGAATAATGATGTATGTAAAGAATTTATTGAACTTGTAACTTGTATATTGTGTAGCAAAGATCGAAAGTTGTTCAATGTATTTGTCATGTATTAAGCCTGTGTGAGGGTAGCTCCCTCTGAGATTATCTCTATGTGAGAAATCTGTCTCTGTGTGAGAACTGTGTCTATGTAATATGCGTAGAAGGATTTGACGCCAATAATGAATATCGGTTACTGTAAATGTGATTGCAGTCGTCGTGATGTACCATTATGTCATGTCTGCGTGTAAATTGTTTTTCTAATATGTATATGTCCTTATTATGTATGATTTCTTTCTGTGCTTTGCCAATATCTTTGTATGGTACATGGTACATGAAATCACTTGTATATGAGTGCTATTAAGCTTAATGGGTTAAATGAAGCGTAAATGTGGTATCTCTAATTCCATCTATACAAAATTGTTTATATTTATTTAAATTCCTTTATGTTACTTTTCCCTTGCCGGATACATGTAACTGGAATCGAAAATGATGTAAACCAACTTCTTAAGTATGTAACTTTTGTTTTATATGTTTGTCATGTTTAAAATATTAACTTGTCGTCGATCGTAGTAAATGAATCCATCAATGAAACGTACGTATATTGATAAATTGAAGAGAATAATTTTATCACCAGTGTAGAACGAACCGTATATTGAAACGTAATACAGATCCTGAGTTTCTTATAAAATTGTATTGTAAAATGTTTAAAGTTGTTGTTTTCATAACCTGTGTTTTTCGTATACATGCACATATGCACCTGTCTATATATATATACACCTCTATGTACTATTATATTGTTATGATTGTAGCTCTCAAACTTTTGATAGGAGCCCCTTACTAAAACAACCAATGTGAATTTTGTGTTATTATTAAGAAGTGTAAGTCAAAATATGAAAACAGTTCGCATCAATTTTGACTATGGGCAATTTACCGCGAGTGCTTAATAATAATAATTGAACGGGCTATAGGATGTAAGAAACATTGTAATAGTATATAAGCTACCATTTTTTGAATTGTTTGTCTGTAATTGGGTACCTATGTAGTTGCTTATGTATCCAATGGTTCTCAACTTTTATGTAACCAGTGGTACTCAATTTTTATGTGACCAGTGGTATTCAGTCTTTTCATGTAACCAGTGGTTCTCAACAATTTTTGTAGTGGTTCTCAACTTTTTTTTGTATAATTGAGGAACTTGAAAATTTGTCGCTTCTCTTCAAATTTTCAAGAGGGGCCGAAAGGGAGAATGCTACGCATTAAATAATCGCTGCGGAAAAGTTCATACTGGCTAATGTTCCTACAGTCATTTGTTGTCTGTGAGTCTTCCGTAATAATAATAATAATTGTACGTTACAAGGAACACGTGACTGGCTGATGCTTCGATCTGCACACGGCACCACATCGTATGATTCTCATTCCCTTGAAGAATAACCGTTAAACGTGCCTGTTCCTCCTCGCGTCGCTTGCAAGCAAATTCAGTTACCTGCAAACCATGGCATAGGTTGGACGAAAGAAGGGTTTGTCCCTTCCCGCCTTAGTCGCGAATAGCGATGTGCGTAACTCCGACACAATAATAATACTAACAATAATTATGTAATAGTACTTAACTTCGTAATGTGATAAACAAGTGTGTTGCCCTCTGTTGTACGTAAAACAATTCTTATTGTGTGTCGTTAATAATGTACTTTAAATATCTGTGTTAGTTTTACGTGCGCGACCAATCTTACCGCCAATATCAAGGAACAATAGTAACGATTAATAATTAATAGTAATTAATAAATTGAATAATGTTATGGACAAGCTTATATTCTCTTTGAGTTATATATACATGGCGATTCATGTGGTGATAATGATAATAATTGGAAGTTTTGAGTATAATAACAATATATGTTGGTTTTGGGCGTGGTTTTTGCTGTTGCCGCCATTATTCATAACCGTGTGAAATAAGATAATCCATTGTTTCTGAACAACTATTCCATGTTAGGAATCATACAAACCACTTAAACAATTCTTTATACTTGCTCAGTGATGTAAATTTAACATTATGAATGTGTTCATAAGTCTGCAACGTGTACCGCTTCATCTCGGGTAGCCTGCGCATTGCTTATCGGTGATTTACCGATGTAACTCTCATTCCAATGTGAATTTGAAAGGACTATTGAAATAGTGACGCCTTCTACCTTTTACACAGAGGATGGAGTGGAAACATATAAGGTTTCTCAAGCCTCTCGAGAAGTAGTGACCTCTTCCGTCCTGAGAACAGAATCTATCTGATTCTGACACCACCACACCCCTGTACGTCCTTGAGTATAACCAGCGACCGCCATAGAAGCATCAGGGTATGTTTCTTTCACGATCCTGCCATCTTCCGTCTATGAGTGCAAAATACGTTAACAATAACATACTTGTCTTTGTGTTATTCTTATCCTGATCGCCAGTCTATCTGTAAGTGACTATATTACTACTGTATATGATGTATATATATTGATAATTTTTTCATAACTAAGTTCATATAATCGTTGAACTATCTATATATTAATTTCCTTTGTGTAATAATTTAAGATTTTGAGTTTGAATGAAGAATGAATGATTCCAATTAAATATTTATAAATCACTTGATAAACCAGGTATTGATTTATATTGTAATACCAAGGATGGTGTATTTGATAATTGCCCTTGTTTGTTTTATTGTCTCAGTCCGAATATGGTATAACTTTCATAACTTTGTATATTGAACGGAATGTTATTCCCTACAAATTTACTTTGAAAATAACTGTCTTGTTATGTAATGTATATGTTTACACAATAAATGTAAATCACTTACCATCCGATATCTTTCTGTTGAGATCCATTTTATATATACCCGCCAGTAGATTCAATACTCTTAATAATACTAAAGTACATCTCTCCGCCTCCTTGTATATAGTCTTCCAATAACCTAGTTATACTTGGAGTAGTTATGTCACAAAGGTTCAATTCCTTGATCAACCAATGGATGAAAGACCCTATTATTTTACTATGAAAGCAACAAAGAGTTAAAGGAATGGCTCCCCTGATGGAAATAATATATCCACTTTCTTGGAAAGGTCTGATGTACTTATGATAATCTTTGTTCCAATTGATATAATTTTTGATGGTTTACTTGGAGATATTTATCTATAATTTTACTCAAGAAAAGATATAAGTAGAATCTTTGCAATATAAAGTATACTAACAGAAGAAACATTATTGCTGAAATTACCTATGTATTCTATAATGATATGATGACCATAAGAAAATGATGAAACCGAAGGATAAAGAATTCTCTGAACTTTACGTAAGTATAATATGTATAATTGAAGTATGTAACTGACACCCACACACAATGCATTCCTCTTGCACAGACTAAGTAGAATCATCCCTAGACATGAACTTGAGCCAAAATATTAATCTGTTTTACTTGCAAATATAATTGTAACTTTCTCTATATAATATAATTAATTTTCTATGTGTTTCGCTTACGTACATTGCAAAATGTATGTAGCGTAGCTGGGGGTTACGAGCCAATTTATATACTTTTCTTATGTACAATTCATGTAAATTCATTTCTTTTAATATTTGATAATTTCTCTTTTGATAATTTTGTAAAATGATATGATGCGATCGTCCTAGTGGGACGATATCGTATCAATTTGTGTGCTCGTCCGTGGATGTAGCAAGGTGGGCGGACGTGTACGTTACAATACCTACTAATGACATTACTATGTCACCTACTTTCAGCGTACATATACACAACAGCTCACCATGTCAGATACCTTCATATTAATTCTGTTGAACGATATAAATTTAATTACAGCAAGGCTTTGTAGAAAATTTGGTCATGTCAAGTCCGATTTCGTGCCTCGCTGCAGACGGCAGACGGTAACATTGAACAACTGGGGCCGTAGACAAACCGCATTTAGGGATCGACTACTGGTGAACTTTTCGACAATCTTCCTACAATGTACCGTGTAATTATACGTTGTTGTTGCGGTTATTGTCGAAAATTCGTTTGTAGTCGATCGCCAAGTACAGTTTGTCTGAGTTTGCTTACATTACGACTGTGGACGGCGATATATTTCGATACGTCAATATATATTTTAAGTCTTTCATCAATTGTGCATTACATTACTTATTTAAATAAATAAATGAATACGTATGGGAGCATTTCCTACTAGATACTTGCTCACTATGACTGGACTATGAGAACAATAATTTTTCTTTTCTTCCGTTCTTTAAAATAGTTTAAGAAAGAGATCAGTTTTTTTTCTATATCAGCAGAGACAAGAGAGAAAAAACATTCGTTACCTTCATTTAGTTATAGAGTGGACGCAGTTATAGCATAACTTCTTGTAACTTGTCGTGCTAATCGAAAACGGTCCTATGCAAATTCGTCCATTCAACCAATGCATCTCCCACCAATGAAAAAGTTTGCGGTTCAACTATTTGTAATAAACATGCGGTCTTCCCTATATCGTTGAACTTATGATGTTTAATGTCTTAAAATGGGATGTTTAACGTATTTATGACTTCGTGGAATAATTGACAAATTCATTTTTAAATTTATTGCTGTCAGCCGCCGTGACGTTTTCGAACAGTTGTTGCCTTTCGTCATTAAATTTGTCGTGACACACAGAACTACACCTTTACAAACATTGTTATATGTATATTATATTAGTTCAGCCGTAGTAAAGTTCACGCTAAAGCTATCGATAAGTAACATTATTATTGAAACAGTAACTGACAACTACTCACAATATAGCATAAAAGCTATCTCATTGTACCTAGATAATAATATCGCGTGTCTCATAATTAACTTTGTAAGGTACTTCTAGACATATTGATTCGTTCACTTTTCTTATACGTAATGGCACCTCATAACATTATTAAGCAGGTGACTATAATAATTCTCCTACCTTTGTAGGTTAAAATAATAAAGATATTATAATACAGATCTCTACTCTCCCTCTTTCCCTTTGGAAAATATTCATGTTTATTAAATTGAACACCTTAATAGAATATCCATATTTATTACATCAACTAAATACTTATGGTACCGTTGGGTCCCACGTATAGATTACCCTGTAATATTGTTATTTTGTTTATGTTTTTGAAGCGCTTTTTATGTTCTAAATTTTATGAGGTTGTGTTACAGCTTTTGTAATCATGACAGTAAAAAACTGATCCTTAAACAATTACTTACTGCTTTAGTTCGGATAAGAACGTAATTTCACCAACATTTATAATATTTTTGTTTTTAAAATATGATAAAATTTCAAAAAGCAATAAAATCATTGTATATACATTCAGATCACAACGAAAGTTAAGAACAATTCAATTATAATTATAAGTAAAAAATACTTAAGAGTTTTAAATTTCTTTATTTGTCAGTTACACGTGTTTCGGGTTATGAATATGGGCTTGTAACCCGAAACACGTGTAACTGACAAATAAAGAAATTTAAAACTCTAAAGTATTTTTTACTTATAATTTTTTTAATTTAAAAATGGAGTTTTACTCATTAAGTGAAAACAAAATCAGTGAATTCAAGATTTATTTAACGTGAATATCATTTCGAGTCGTGCAGATTAAAAAATTAAAATAAATGAAGGAAGGTTTGTCAGTTGACGTCAATGGAGTGAAAAAAAATCAAAAAAGATTACGACCCTTTTGTTCACTCTGTGTTGTAGAAAAACTGTATCAAAATTCTACATCCTATTGCTCTCTCTAAAGTTCCTAGCAGAAAAATAATTATTTACAAACAATTATAGAACGTGTAGAAATAATAAAACGCATTTTTCCCTTAATTTATATGCTAAATATGCTTATAGTAGCCGCCGTAAAAATTAAATACATCTTTTAATAAATAGTATTTACCACTTTTTAAATCAAACAGATTGATCAAACATTTCATCGATTCCATCATTAAAATAATGTCAAAAGAAAATAATATTTAATATACATTTCATATGACAAGCAAATAAATAAGTACCTTCTATTACATACTTATTATTTCCTAAGAACTTATCTAATGTCCCTGAATTTCATATATTACAGAATGCCAGAAGGCATATAACTAAGTCGGTATAACAGTCACCACAAATATTTTAGTCTATTCATTATTGTGTGTGTGTATAAGTATGTTCATAAAATAATGCCAACTATGCAGTGTAAGCATGAAGAATAGCGAGCAGACGATTATGCATAAAATAGAATTCACAAGAAAAATAAAATGCTCATTCTAACGTAACACGCATGCATAGACAAGTCACACAAATTGAGTTAGTCCCAAATTCAGATATGAATCTTGTACTATGTACCACGGTACACATAAAATGTAGGTATATTACATAGAGTTCAACGTAAATTTATGAGGTATATCAATTTTTGATTAGGAATCCCATATGATGAATTCTGTTATGAGCACTTACTGGTCGAACTCGGTATGACAAAGCTATCTGACAGACGTGTTGTAATAGATCTCATAGTTCTCAGTAAAATACTTATTTCAAACTTTGACTGTCCAGAACTTATTGCTATGATCAATTTTCATGTACCAAACTGTTCTTCAAGACAAAATATTTTATTTCAGGAGGCGCAGGCAAGGACCAACTATCACAAACATTCTATTATAAATCGCCTTCACATTCTCGGAAATAATTTCAATAATTTAATAGACTTGTTCCATAATCCAATCCACATACTAAAGTTGAATCTGTTTGCACATTACAATCACATTTATATAAACAATAATCAGGAATCAACATCTTAGTAAGAACCCTTCCTCTTTTTATACATATACCTACCCATGTTTTTTTTTTTTAAATTTTAAATATTTTTCTTTTGTATTAAGTGTGTATACCTACTTCTAAAACATTTTAATTTTCATTTGCTGAAGTATTATTTTATCAGATTCTGTTAAATTTCTGTTAATTTTATCTATTGATATTTTATTTTGATTGCCTTCTGTTGTTTTATTTTAAAATTGTAATGATAGATGTATGTTTGTAATATTGATTTGTTAATTTTGTGTTTGGTACCTAGGTTTTCTTAGTATATTGTACCTATGTAAAATATTGTGTAAAAGGGTAATTAGCCGTAAATAAATAAATAAATAAATATGTACAATGTATATAACACAAATGCATGTAACACTCAGACTTAGGAAAAAGGTCATTCTTCATTTTGCCCTAGCCGGCAATCGAATTTGTGACCTTTTGAATCAGAAGACAAGAGCGTTAATTCCACACCACAGCGAAAATATACAGATATCAGAAACTTCTACATGATCGTCTTCATTGATAAAAACATTTTTTTTCATAAAACTCAATAACTGTTTTAATTAGCGATATTTTTTACAATTTGAATACGCAAGAGGGGAAACATGAGTCAGAAAAGTTATTTACAGTGTGCAGTAATTTCTAAATACTATTGGTCATTTTCAAGGAGGTAATTTATTTTACCTTACAGCCCGTGGAGTCCCCGGTAAGGAACAAAAGTCTCACTCCACTCTTTTCTATAGTGTTAGTGTTTTTGTGAGTCCTGTAAAAGATGTTCGTGAAACTTTAATACCAGGCAATTAAAATCAACAGATTGGCGATGAGGCATGCCACCCCATGCCATTTTTGGGATATGGCATAATGGTGTTTTTTTATGCCATCCACAGGGTGTTTTCCCTGAATGAATTCGACATGAAAACTAGTATATTAATAATAATATTGCATGTCAAATATTATGACAACAACAGAATACACTGTCTCTCTCTATTTAATGTATGTTACAATATTTTTTGTATTATTGACAATGAGGGTTTCAAAGACGCATGAAAACACACAAAGCTTTGAAAGCAATGATGGGAAAGGAAGGGAGCGACAGAGAGGGAGAGAAAGAGAAAGGGAGGGGAGAAAGACAGAAAGAGAGAGAGTGGGAGAATGAGAAAAACGAATATATTATTATTTTCAGCCTCAGAAAGTGAATAACGTTGTTGAGAAAATTGCGTGATTAAAGTGGATTGTAGTTGTGAGAAGAAATAGAAAAGAGTTCTGCTTAGAAAGTATAATAGTAATACTATTCACGTGCATGATTGTTTCTATCTTTTTTTATTTTTGGAAGCTTTGAATACTGTTGTAGTCATTTTTTTATATAAAACTAGCTTTAATCCCGAATTTAATTAAGAAAAAAAAATGTCAGATGGTGAAATTTCATATTAAGTTGATACAGTGACTATATTGATTGCGAACCAGCATTCAGCAGCTTACAATCTTATCATCAGGCTTACGTAAAGTTTATGTAAAAAAATACGTTATTCTGATATGAGGAGTGTGAAAGCTCCTAAAAGCTGGCATGTGATCAACCAAGTCACTATAGAAGTACTAAATACTAAAGTGTTTTATTTATATATTTTAAAATTATGATTGAATTAATAATAATTCAATATATTAAAACTATAATTACCCATAATGTTTTGACACAACGTAGGTTACAGGAATGAGATTTTAGATAGAGAATTTCAATTGTACTCGTATTGATTGAGTTGACGGTTATTATCTCAAACTCCATATTAATTTATGAAAATAAACATACTGATTGAGTTTTACTGTATTTAATTATAGGTGTACCAGGTTTCGACTTACAAAGTTATTAAGTATTAACCAGGTACACCTATAATTAAAAACAGGTTACTACTACACCTATTATGTATGTCTTAAATTCATTGTTTATTGATCTCTGTCTGTATTGATTATTTGTTTGTGATGTTAAACATTTTATAATTATATATTTTAATAATCTTATGTTGAATTTCCCAATTTTGATGATTAAATGCTAGTTCTGTCTTTTATCAATTAATTTTTAAAAAGTTTTATTGAATGGTTTATACGTATTATATTTAGCATACTGTTTTTTTTTATTGTGTTTTGTCCTTTTTTCATGATTATTCTTTGTTGTCTAAATGTACTGTCTGTCATGCAATTTCTACAATTTTATTTTATACATGTAAAAGGCTCACGCCGTATATTGTAATAATAAATAAATAAATAAATAAATTATTAAATACAGTAAAACTCAAACAATTTGTATATTCCCATAAATTTCAATTGTTATCTCTATAAAATAAAGATATAATATTGTATTAATATAATTTTTTTCCCCAGAAATATGCTCAAGGGATGCAAGTTTGCTTAAGGGGTTTTGGTTTGCCTTTTGTTTATGGGCTAAAAATTTCCACATAAACGTTTGAAAATTATATAATTTATGTGATATAAGTACGAAAAAAATCTAATTTTCATAAGAATTGAAGATCTTTACTCTATTCAAAGATATACGTATGTCTATGACTCTATGATTAAAGAGATCATAAATATAATTAAAGATTATATTTATGATCTCAAGCAACAATGGCTTATCCCGCAAAATTTAAATATTCTTGAGAGTTTGATCCACGTGATCAAGGCTTTTCTGATAGGCAGGTTCATCTTTCCTCATCCATTCGATTCATATGTCCAAACCCTCGTTTCTTATTTACACGTATTTGTTCATTTGCTCTTGCATCCGTTCATTCTTCTAATATCTTCGTTCCTCAATCTATCACGCCACATTTTTTAAGTATTTTTCTCAGCGATCGCATCTCTAATGCATTTATTCCACTTTCTTCCTTCTTCAATCACGTTCAAATTACAATTATAATAATATTAATATCAAATATTTCATTTTGAGTTTGGTGTCACTTGAAACATTGTAGAATAACACCAACCACATAATCAAATTTTTGAGGATTATAAAAAAAAAACAAGAATTTCAAAAATCTTATCCAACCAGATTTTTATTATTATATTTCTATAAGAAAGTGGAAAAAAGTAGATAAATAATATACTTCTGTTGCGAAAAGATAGAGAATAATAAGACAGAACAAAAACAGGTTTGATTAGTCAGCGTAAGCTTTAATTAAATATCACAGATAAAAAAAGTTTTTTTTTTATAAAAAATCCTATCATAATGTCAAAGTTCAAAGCTTATAGGATGATCTGTGACCTAATTGCATACCGTCTTGGAAAAACAATTTTTAAAATTGAAGTTCGAAATTACGTACTACTCTTTATCTATACCATTACGCCATTTTCTACAAGTAGAGTAGTAAGCAGACTAACTTCTTCTTCTTTTCGTGTCGGTCAGCAAACGATAAAATAACAAAAACAAAAAAATCTACATCTATATTCCCATTCCCTTCCAGAAAGCCATGACCTCTCTTGCAGCTCCCCCCAAGTAAGTTCGCTCCACGAATTCCTCCCAGTGATACTGTCTGCCCAGGAGGTGTCCAGTGTTTCGCTCCGCTCCACAGTCACACGCCGTGCTCTCAGCAGACTAACTGCATGTATTTAACATAAAATAGGTCGTCCTCTCAATGCCATAAAAAATAAAATATTCAGGATGGATATCATACCTCATTGTTGAATTGAAGATGTGAAATGTCTTAAATGTGATGTTTGTCAAGTACCAGCCATCTATAAGAAGAGATTTAGATATAAGGTGGTTTGATCATGTCACAAATGATATTTTGTGCCAGCGTACTCGGTAAAGATAATACAGGTGAGACGATGATCCTGGTTGGGCTATGTTATGAGAATGTCCAGTGATATTTGAACAAAAAGAGCACTGTTCCTTTATCAACAAGGGTTAAACGGTCCGGAAGCCCTTTTTCAAAATACATTGTTTCTATAACAACGACATCAGATTGCCAGGAATGGCATGGGAAGAGGTGAAATTGGTGCAGAGACGCTCGGAATGAGGAGGCTGGTTTCTGCACTGTGCTTCGGAGAGATATTTATTAATTTATCTTTAATTTCCACACACCTTCAAATTCGAAAAATAAAACAATATTGATAAAATGTTTATAGGCAAAACATCTACATGAGTTAACCTTATTGGTAGGACCTTCCAGCAAAAATCTACATATAGTTTGAGTCTTGTTGACGAATTTCTTCACCTGCAATAATTTAAGTTATCGATTATTATGAAGGTACTGGATTTTATTTTGGTTGGTTCAACTCCAGACAGTTAGATATTTTTTTAAATCATCTAAGACACTGATATTTCTCTTAACCGTAATTTCACCTGACACTTTCTCAATAATAAAAGCTAATTTTTCGGCTAACAAACGATGCATAAGAACCCAAGGCGATGTATTATGTTAAGAGATAAAGGTCACAATACTCAAGCGGCTTAAAATAGAATACAACACCAAATTGTGTACAGTTGGATGGTGAGTGTTTCACAAAAACCCGATAATAATTTTACCGAGAGGTATGAAAAGAAACACACCCATTGATGGATATCGTGAATGTTCCATCAATTTATTACAGAAGTTACGAATATCATACCTACTGACATCGTGTTGTCCACCTACACCTACATTGAGTTAGTAGGAAGAAATCGCGCCTCTGCGATAAACTCGTCCTGTATGTGTTTATTGTATGATTGTATTTGATTTAAATGTATTTTTGTGTTAATTTGCTCTCTGAAATTTGAAAAGTGTGGAGGTGTTCAAGGCGAGGTTGAAAACCGTACCTATTGTTCAAGAGGTGTTATGATTCTTGAATGGGCCCTTGCGGTAGTTTTTCCACAAAACGGCGCATCTTAAAAAAAATTACCAGTTATTATTATTATTTATTAATGTACAGCTAATAATTAATTAATATATTAAAAAATAATATGTGTAGATATTGTGTTGGTATATTATATGCGCAAATAATATTTTGGCTATTTTGCCGTACCGTAAAGAATAGAAAATCAAGATGAGTGGCATGCCTTTTTGTTGAATTTAGGTTGAGATTTCGTTTGCCAATGTATTTGAATGTACATAACATCGATGATTTCGTTTTTTCTCATACATGTTTTTCAGTGAAACGTTTTTTAATAAAAAAGGAAATTTGCGGATAATTATTTTAAATACCTTATAAGTACACATTTTCAAGAATTAAAAGCAGTAAGTCATGTAATTGTCTAATGTGCGAATTTATAAATAAAAACTTTGATCGATTGTTACGTTTGCGTGAGTATAAATATAATAAACAAAATAATCAAGAAATAAAAAAAGTGCTAACTACTTCAGTTTATCGTATGATATTATCATTATTATATCAACATTTTATTACGTAATAAAAATAATGTTAAATCTTATTTCAAGGTATTGTATTTCAAGAACTTACATTAACAAATATGTACGAATTTATATATTTTACATACATACAGGATATTTTTAACACTCTATATCCATACTTCATCACTGCATATCCAATTCACAATACTGGTGTTTAGGTAGTAAAATTCTATAGCGAATTAAATAAAGAAACAATGGTTTTATTCTACTATAATAATGATTATTTTACTAACGAAAGTGATGTCTTTTGTCTTGTTTAGGACATTGTCAATCTAAATTGATAATGTTGTAGATTGACAATGTTCTAACAAGACGAAAGACGTTTCTCTCGTTAATAAAATAATCAAATAGTACAATACTTCATATTATTATCCTTTTATTGTATGTCTATATTTAAAAAAAAATGAAAATATATATTAGGTACATAAGAAACATTTCAAATATAAATATTTAAATAATTTAAACCAATTCCCATCTATGTAGGTAATAATTATAAGATAGGTATAATAATTCAGCTGGTAAAAGATAATAATTTTAATTTATAATGTTACATACATACATACATACCATCACGCCGCTTCCCTCGCGGGGTAGGCAGAAAGGATCGAGCGCCACTTCCTTCTATCTTTGCATACATCTTTCGCTTCCGTCACTGTCATACAATTCCTCATGCATGCTCTCCTGTTCAATGTGCTCAACACGTGACCGTCCTGTAGGATTTGATTTAAATGATCTTGCCATTTAATCCTCGGACGTCCACGTCTCCGAGCACCATTCCTCTCAGACAAATATATCTTCTTAGTCATTCTGTCCTCATTCATTCTTTCCACGTGCCCAAACCATCTTAACTTATTTACATTCATCCTTGTTATTACACCAACTTTCATTCCACATTCCTTTCGTATATCAATGTTACGCACACGATCTCTCAGACTTTTACCACACATCCTTCTCAACGATCTCATTTCCACTGCATTTATGCCACTTTCATCCTTCTTTAACCATGTCCACGTCTCACTTGCATACATAAGTGTTGGCACTAAGATAGCAGAGTGCACCAACCTTTTAGCTGTGGTGGATATGTTTCTATTTGCAATTATTGGTCGGATTGCACCATTTACCTTATTGCCAGCAACTTTTCTCCTTTCAATATCGCTTTCACACTTCCCATCTCTCGTGAACAAGCTACCTAAGTACACACATTCGTCAACTTGCTCTAACACTTCGTTGTCAATCATCACCTGGCATACTGTTCTCTCACTTCCTCTTTCAAACACCATAATTTTTGTCTTTTTTGCATTCATTCTCAATCCATTAATCGCACAATTGTCATACACACACGTCATCATTCGCTGTAGATCACTTTCACTTTCAGCCATCAATACCAAATCATCGGCAAACATTAACGCTCTTACATTCATCCCATTCATATCAACACCTACATTCATTTCTTTCAATGGACGAATACAATGATCAATGTATAGGTTAAAAAGCCATGGCGACATAACGCACCCTTGTTTCACTCCTTTTGTCAGTGTGAACCATTCCGACAGGTTATTGTTCACTCTAACACACGCAGAACTTCCTGTATATAGGGACGCAATGGCGCGAATTAGCTGACTACCCACCCCACACATTGATAGTACTTGCCACATTTTCTCACGATCTACTCTATCATAAGCCTTTTCAAGATCAACAAACGCGCAGAAAAGCTTCTGGTGTTTCTCCAGGAGCTTCTCTGTCACCATTCGCAGGGAGAAAATCTGGTCCACACATCCTCTACCACTCTGAAAGGCACCTTGCACATCCCATACATTCGTCTCAGTTACTTTTCGAACTCTTTCAATCAATATTCTTGCATACAGCTTCCCCACCGAGCTCAGCAGACTGATAGCCCGATAACTCCCGCATTCTAGTCTTGACCCCTTTCCTTTGTATAGAGGGCATATCACAGCTTTTCGCCAGTCTTCTGGCGTGCAACCTTCCCTCCAACACTGGTTAAAGAGTGCATGACACCATTCGAGAGTCCTCAGCCCACTCATACTGATGAATTCCGTAGAGATCATATCATATCCAACCGCTTTGCCATTCTTTGCTTTCTTCAATGCATTCTTAATCTCATCCATAGTTATTTCTTCATCCCTTGTTTCATTCGCGTTTTCCCTTTCACTGTTCTGGCTTGGACATTCACCTCCACTTTCAAACAGCTCCTCAAAATATTCTTTCCATCTATTCACAACGTCAACACCATTCATCAACATACATCCCTCTTTATTTCTAATCGCATTCATACTATTCACCTCATTGTTGCTTCTTTTACGCTTAACTTCTTTCCAAAATATTTTCATATTTTCTTTCACATTATCAGACAATTTCTTACACTCTGCTTCATCTACTAATTTCTTTTTTTCCTTTATCAGTTCCTTTACAGCTTTCTTACATTCCTTGTATACTTCTCTAGCACTCTCGATTTTTCCTTGATCTAGATTACGTGAGGCTAGCACACCCTTCCATGCATTCTTCTTTTTCATAACTGCGTCTTTAACATCATCATCCCACCATGCATCGCCTTTTTTCCGTCCAATCACAGTTTCTCCACAGATATCTTTTGCACAGTCTACTAGCACTTGTTTCATCACACTCCATCTCTCATCTACATTCAAATCATTACCTTCATTTGCATCAAATTTCATACATGTTTCTCTTTCATACTTTTCCCTACACTCTATCTCATTCAACTTTTCGACTTTTATCCTCTTAGCTTTCTGATCTTTATGTGTTTTAGACCGCCAGCCAGAGAACAAGCATATTCTTGAAACCACAAGAAAATGGTCTGTTTCCAGCTCAGCGCCCCTATACACACGTGTATCAATGGTGGCCTTCCGAAGATTTGAGTCAACACATACATAATCGATTAAGGATCTCTCACACCCTCTCTCCCAAGTAAACAAATGGATATCTTTGTGTTCAAAAAATGTATTGGATACAAAAATATCCCATTCCATGCATACCTCTAGCAGTCTTCTTCCATTATCATTCACTCTTCCATCGCCGTGATCACCTAACACGCTTTCATAGTCTCTTCTTCTCACTCCAACCCATCCATTAAAATCTCCAGCCAGTAAAATCCTTTCATTGTCTTTCTTAGATTCTGCTATCTTTTTTACACTATCCCAGAACTCATCCTTTTCCTCTTCTCTTGCATCGTTTCCAGGACCATAACCTGCAATCAGGAGTAGTCTAGTTAACCCTACTTTGAGACGAATCCAAATGAGTCTTGGGCTTACACACTCATATCCATTCATACATTCTGCCATTCTCCTTCCTAGAATTACTCCTACTCCTTGACACGCATGCTGTTCTTCAGGCACTCCAGACCAAATTTCTATCATACCATCGCGCTCACCTAATCCCTTACCTTTCTTTTTAGTTTCACTTAGACACACAATATCTAGATTTTTTCCATTCATTACATCAATCAGTTCTTTCATCTTTCCATCCATTCCTCCCCTTATGTTCCATACACCCACTCTACACTCTCTCCTTTTCTTCGCGCCTTTCCCCTCGGGAGCGGCATGGTGGATGGCGAGTCTCACCGCTGCCGTTTTGGGACCCAGAGGATATCTTACAAACTAAACATTCATCATCTTGCTCATTATTAAGTCTCTAAATTTACATTTTTCCTGAATTTAACTATAACCTACTACACAAATTAAATACTAAATTCTTACCTATCTAAAAAAACCCACAAAAACCTACTTATCTAATATTAGCAACAATATATCCACATCTTACATACTATTCACTTTCATATTATTATTATTATTATTACAGTCCATCTGGTTCAATAAAGAATAGGTATCACCTAGTACTAAACTATATTATACTACACAACACGCTTATTATGGCTACATATGTACATAAAATTATTGTTTCAGTCTGTAGTATTATTCTCCACTTGAAAGGATTTTTTGTCTCCGCCGTTGTCCTTCCCGTCTCTTTCTTCCCCATTCAGCAGGTCATATCCACGTGTCTGTTATGTATATGGTCCCAGCCTGGTACACCTACAATGCTATCTCCTGTAGCGGTTCTTCTCTAGGAGCGTTGATGTAGTAAATAATGTTCGTTAACTTTTTGTATTGTACATATTCCACAGATTGTATCACACAAGTATATAATATGACTAAGATTGTTTATTATGATTAATATTACACAGGAGTTACTATCGTTACTATGCACTGAATATTGCCCTCAGGTAGTACAAATTTCACATCTCGTTCGTGTTCACACAAGTATATGTATAATATGGCTAAGATTGTTATATGAATATTACACAGGGTTTACTATCTTTACTATGCACTACATATTGCCCTCTGGTAGTACAAATTTCACATCTAGTTCGTGATTACAAGTTTTTTCCCCTTTACGCCCAGTAGTCCATCACACCAGCCGCCTCTGGTTCTCGTACACTCTGGCTTGCAAACAAGTGCACATATACCGTCACGGAGTGACACACATGTTTGTCATTTACGCATCTACCCAATAGTCAATCTCCTAGCGCACACATACACACAAACATAGCAAATAGACGCAGACCATCTAGTAGATAAATATGTCGTATACAACAGATTCACTTTAATATTTTATGAATATGTTAAATAATTATTTAAGCTATTAGACACTTTTTATTAAAGTACAACACAATTTTATAACTCAAACACCTTTATATCCATTCACTGCATCTACACTGCTCATTTATTTAATAATTAGTCCTTAACTCTACGTATAATTAATTATTTCTTGCGGACCGATACGAAACGCGTATCGCCCGCCCGACGACCCGACCATACCATTTATAATGTTTCCATTTTAAATATAATCTGAGAAGTCTATTTGAATAAAGGTTAAATTTAATGTGAGTTCTTCTAGAAGTATTATTCCACGAAGACACCCCTTGTTGATTTTGAATCCTTTTTCAACAAAAAACGGCTTTAGAATCAGTCAAGTATGGACTAATGTAGCGGAACAAATGTGTTTTTGATATCTTTCAAATACTTACCATGCTTTATTATGCTATACTGCTTTATGTCCGAATAATATTTATAAATGTTTGTAAGAATCTTTATACTTACAATATTTACAATAATTTGAAAAGACGATAATTTACCTTAAATGGCAATTCAAGAAATTAACTAGGTATCTGTAAAACCGATATTTCAGTTATTTATTAGAATTATCTATCAAATGCGTATGATACAGTCAATTATTTTTCGTCTGTAAATATGAGAATAAAATCTCTGTACGGGACATAAATATTTTTTATTTTTCTGGTTGAATAGTCAAGAAATCTAGTTATAAAATAATGAAACAAAATAACTAAGATTACAATAAATACAAACATTTCTCTGCATTACGTAATCATAGAAGCTAGATTTGAAACTGTATTTTTCCTTATTTGAACTACTAAATTTGCATACCTAATATAAGAAGTGTTGATTAATAGACAAATTAAAAAGGGAGTAAATAAAATAAGATGTTTACATAAAATGTTGGTAAAATTGACTTATTCTAAATTTCTATAATTTTTCTTTAGGATATAATTATTCTATGCAGATGATTGGCAAAGAAATGAAGAATCCCCCAAAGCTGGATATCCGGGAGACTCCAACATGTCCGCTCTTTAAAGCAATTTTTTTAATCTAATAAACGGACCATGTTGAACAGTTTTAAAGAAACTTGACTAAATGGAGGATGTGAAAAGACGATGATGGGGGTGGTTTAAAATTCACAATGACTTCAAGATAAAATTTGCTAGTTACATTATTTCATGATTTTACATAATACCATTATTAAGCGTCTATATTTGTTCGCATTGTGCCTTACATTTTAATACAAAAGCCATTAAAAATAACTTATAATCATATTAGCATTGATGTTAGTGATCGAATGTGCATGTCTAAAGATTTTTTTTGCGTTAAATTAAACGATACCTATAGGTAGGTTTATGTTTTGTCATACGAATAATATTTTAAATACAAATATATTATGTATTCATTGGCTTTCGGCAAGAAAACATCATTATTGTAATGTAATCTGTTTACAAATACAAAGAATATTACGAATACCCTCGAGGCCTATAATAATATGTAATATTTTTCGGGTAACCTACCACATGAATATTTTGTTATTCTTATTATAATATTTTTTTATAAAGATTAAATGTTAACATAATAACGTGTACTATTTCATAAGATGTTTTTTTTTTACCTCAAAAGCTAAAAGACGAACAAATCTTTCAATTTTTAGTATCGTATTATGTTTTTGATGCAAAAAAAGGAATCTATGAATGACCAACCTGATATTTTCTATAAGATAGATAACATATCCGAGAATCGCGTCATCAATTGACCATATTTTTCTGTTACTTTTAGATATCAGACATATTATTATACGAAAATAAGTAAATAAACAAAACTTTGATTAGTTTTTAGAGTTGAATTCAAACTAGTCGGAAGAAATCGTGTCTCTGATAAAGACTCGTCCTTTATGCATTGATCGTATTCTATTTTGTTATAATAATTATTATGCATGAAGTTGCTTGTTATCTATGAAGTGTAAAAATAAATAAAACTAATAGATCCCAACACATTTCAATAGTTTTAACTATTTGTTTAACTCAATTCAAATTAAAAATATAAATTAAATATCGCTTAACTTGTATCTATGTGATAAGACGAAAGAAATCACTAGGTATATAGTGATAATCTCGCCTCTGCACATCATCACATTTTTTCTTATGTAAACTGCTCTGCTGATTTTGTTATATGAGCGGTGATGTGCAAGAAGAATTAAATAAAATAAATAAATATGGTTATAATCGTAGTGATTTAAGTTGAAGATGAAGGGTAGGCGTGGAGACAATTTATATAATTGATAACATTATTTTTTTTCTGTGAATAAAAAGTAGAAACACGCTACGTTAATTGAAAATAAAACTTAAAAAAAATACAGCCTCTTTGAGAAAGCATTTCTTTCATCTCAACACATTTTGTTTTTTTTTTGAGATTTTTTTTCAGTTGTTGTAAAGAGGACAAAAATAATCATGAGAGGAAAAACATGGTTTTATGTAGGACAACTACATTGTTTTTATTGTAAGCGTTTAAAAAGATGAAGAACCTTTTCTGGTCCATTGTTGAAATACGTATTTCACTTGTCCGTTTTTATTTTTATTTCTATTAACAAAATTCTTCGCAAATAATTTTCATTTGTCAAAGAGAACACTCATACAATTCAATTCGGTATAAAAAAATAATAATGATGGATATATTAACTCAATGTACAAAAGTTTTCTCTTTGATCCCATCTCTTCTGAGGCAAAGGAAAACAGAAAAAAAAGATATTACAGTCTGAAACTTGTTTTATTAACGAAGATGTAAAGTATCCTTTGCTATAAGATATAAAATTATAACTAAGTAAGGATTTTGTAGAACTTGTATTTTGAACCTTAAGTCAATGAATATTTTATTATATTTAATAAAAAGATAATAATTTAACTTTGCAAAATAAACATCGTTTCAAGTACTGACATCTTACTGCATTAATACAATTCGTTACTTTGTCAATAAACGCTTTTCTCAAGAACATATTCCAATATCTGGTGGTGGAAACAAAATTTCTCTACAGCAATTCAACGACAATTGAGATATCTTTTCACAACATTTTTAACCGATTTTACTATCTTGTCTATTGTCATTGTGTATGAAAAAAGTGAATTTTCTTAACTCGAAGGAATATAAAAAACTTGCATTAAATTACGTTCATTGATGAGTACTCATATTCTATAGTTTTAAAATTAATAGTTGTTAAGACGTTGTTTTTTGTTGTTAGTTTTGAAATCAAAATTTTACTAAAATGGTTTTGAATAATACAACAAAATTATTGATTTTTTTTTATTTTATCGAAACTAAAAAAGTAACTAGACCCATTACACTATTTCATAACAAATATTACGTAAAACAAAATTGTAGAAAGTATTTTCATCCGTTGTTAACAAGTTTAGTAAAAATCTGATAAAAAGCAAAACTGAAAAATTAGATTATAAAAGAAAAAATCGTATGAATTCTTATATTCAAATTACACGCAGAAGGAATCCTTAGGGCGGCCGATTTACCGATACGAAAACATAAAATTCATAATATAAAGTTTTCCTTAGTAGAGGAAAAAACTTTTCGCAAATAATACAATAGCACATAATATTAAATTACTTATATTCGTAGTTCCAAGGAGCAATACAATAGTATGAGAAAAAAATATGTTCTTTTATCTGGAATATCGAATTTACTAACATTTTCTGCCCTCTGGTATTTTCTTGGTTTCCATCAACATACTTTTTCTTCATCTCACATCAGCTGCTTGACTCGAGTTTTTTTTATCGAAACTTCTTTATCAATTTATCTCACATGTATAAAATAAAGGGAACAAGTAAAACATCATGATCATAATACATTTAACTTCCCCTAGCCATCGTTTGAAAAAGACTTTTAGGATGGCTAAATTAAGAAACCTATGTTTTCTTCTACTATATGTTTTATTGCTGAAAGAAACGTCTTTCGTCTTATAAGGACATTGTCATTGGATAACATTCAGCTTCAGTTTTATACCTCATCCATTCAGAGCCATATAAAGTATTTCAATATTTATTTACAAAATATACGGCCTTTTAAAATAGTCTTTACAGTACAATAACATAAAAAATAGCATAAAAAATACACTTGAAACTGACACAATCGACATTTATATAAGATACAATGAAAACACAAATATGATAACAGAAATTACATGGGATTTTCAATGATTTTCAATGATGCGATTGGGTCTTCCAAGGGATCAAGATTACCACATTGCTGAAAAAGGGTCTAATTGGCCATTTTTACAGCATACACTTAATGCAATCAAAACTATTTTGGAGAGTATTATTATCTTCTTGATAACAGAACAAAATATAGCAAAACTCTAGATACAGGTTGCCAGCACCGTGCGACCTTAAGAAGCAGTGCATTGAGTTTCTGATCACGCATACTGCTAGACGAATATTTAATATCTGTAACCCAAACAAAAAACACACTTTCTGATTAATGTAGAAAAACGCCACGCGATTGGTATGCCTCTTTTTATTTTCTGTTGAGATTACCTTGGCCAAAAGCTGTTATGGTCTCAGTACAGGGTACCTAACGTTTTTATAATAATAATATTACCATGCCTAGTTTTATTTTCATTTTCTATAGGAACAAAAATCAATATTCAACAACATGAACAAAATTAGCAAAAATATATAAGTCGTTATTTCGCTACACTTACGAATATTACTTTGTGAAGTAGATATATTATAAAGTTGTGACGTTTGGTTTTTTGATGTCATTTACTGCTTATATCTATGCAGTCAAAAGTACCACTAGAAATAAATAGTTTTCTGTAGTAATTTAATTACTTGATGGATTCAATTCAACCATCTTTTCAATAACTTCAAAGTTTTTATAACTCTTTATACTTAAGACACGGCAAAGGTATGTTATATTATATTTGGATATTTGCAAAGTAGTTTGAAAACTTTTCTTCGATAAGTAATCAGAAAACGCAGATGGTGACCTTTGTTCCATGAAAAATTCTACACTTAACATAAACTTATTTAATCATGAAGTGACTAATTTATGGAATTAAGTTAATAAAAAAAATGCATTAATTTATGATTTTTCCTTCAAAGGTTTTGCTAAGAAAAAAGTTGATCTCATATTATAAATTAAAAGTTTCTCTAATGTTTCTTATGAACTAAGAACTAATTTTTAAAGATTCTTCAAAATAAACGAAAAAATATAAACATGAAGTCATTTATGTATGAATAAGGCAATGCGCTGCCGGTGATTTTTTTGTAATGTCATTTTTCAAAAATCGTTTTTATGGTATAACAAAGTTTATATGTACCTAACTATTGATGATCTATTTTCATCTACTTATTTTAACATATCTTCAAGATGGATTCCTTATAATTTTTATCAAATGATCCGTTAATCAAGATGTTATTATGTTATGTGTAAGATATGTCTTATTATCATCTCTTCTTTAGATTAACTAAATGAATATTTTCTACTAAAGCGTTTGATTAACGTTTTGAATAAAGTTACTCATAGTTATTACCTATACACATAAAAAAAATGTGTGTAGTTCGCGATGCCTCTCTGCCATATTACGTATTTGTTAGATATACAATAAAAAAACATTGTACTATCAATATTTTTTCAATAAGTACCTCATTTTCTTTACGGTTATATAATAAAAACAGGGTCGAATTTCTCGTTCAGAGCTTTATAGAATTACTAAGAAATACACGTGAATCCCTCATAATAACAATATCGATGAGATGATTCCACGAAACTACAACTCGTACGGACTATATTTATTTTTTATACAAATAATAATGAAAGTCATTTGATTTCAAAAGAATATGTTTTAAATAGCACAATCTTCTTGACAAATAATAAGTTTTGTTCCGCTTAGGAAATTATGGCCCTAAAACTATTTTAAACTTTATTTTAATTTATATGCTCTTAGATTTAAAATAACTTATTATTTTATGCAATTGCCTTCTTCACCAAATTAACCACTTTGTGCAAACCACCATAAGGATGGAAATCTATGTCGCAAAAGACACTACCTATTTGTTGTAAGTCTGGATGAAAAAACATAAAGGCTAAAAATCATCTATAGCAGTGTTTCCCAACCGGTGGTTCGCGAACCCCTGGGGGTTCGCTATGTCTACAAAGGGGGTTTGCGAAAATAATAGCGTAATGGCGGGATTTTAAATGGCCCAAGGAAAAAAAACAAAAACACAAAAAAATAAAAAAAGCACACCAAATACAATGCAGATTGCACGCTGTTGTTTCGAACGTAATGCATACTGCCTATATCTTATGCAGCATAATAAAGAAAATTTTATTGTTTTTTTGCCTATCATTAACGACTACATAGGGGGTTCGCCAAATTCTGTTGGATATTACTTTTGGTTCGCGACGACAAGAAGGTTGGGAAATACTGATCTATAGTATTCATCGAATTACGCAAGTATTATATTTCTTTCTATTCTATTCTTCTCAAGACCATCCACTCGTTTGCGAGTGATTTAGGCAAGTATATATTTCTGATACAAAAATTTTAAGTGCTATTAAAAATAATCTCTTGGTTACAAACCATAATTCCCAATATGTCGAATTTGATTAAGTTACAAGTCCTTACTAAAAAATCGGATTCCTTGTTGGTACTCTCACAAACAGAACACTCGTGTAAGAATATCTTTTGAAATTTCAATAAAGGATATACAGAATATTATTATTTAAACCAAGAAAAATATTCCCTTTCAGGCTCACAACAAGTTGATTTAGGTAGAGTATACAAAACCTTGTCAATATTCCTATGGTCGAATAATCTTTTCTATCCCAGCATATCTCATATTGTTATAGTATGGAAATACAATAAAAAACATCCTTTTTTCTGTACCACGTTTCCGAATTTAATCTACAGAAATATTCGTATATATTATTTTTCTTTCCTATTTTCTCTATACTGAGATATTAAAAAGTATACACATTATTTTGTTACATACCTAATATTTTATTTACGTGTTCTATTTCTTTATGAGAATCGCAAACAAAAAAATATGAATAATGTACGCTACAGAGTCAAATGTAAATATTTTTTTAAATTTCTTTATTCTGAGCTGCATCAAAGATACTTCAATTCTCAAAGAATTTTACAAGTAAAATAAATAGAATGTGTAGTTTTATAATGGATAGGAGTCGTATAATCGAAGTCCATGAATAACACACTGGAGGAAGCAAAATAAGTGTGTAAGGACAAGTCGAATTGGCATTCCATCTTCAATGCCAACCCCACAAGAATGAAGTGTGACGGGTTGAGTGGGTGTTCTTTTTGACTCGGTAATGTTCATGTTTATAATAAACTATAAGTATGATTATAATTACATATCTTTTATGCAAGTCAGACTTGATCGAGATATTATTTTGTTTAAAAATGCTTAACATATATATTGAAATGAAAAATCGATGATATAATAAATTGGGTGAGATCAAATGAACCACTATTCAAGTACAAAAAAAATAGGTGCTGCGCTTTAGAACGAAATAATAATATTTTTTCAAAACCATTATAAATTTGGTATTCGTTTTAGTGGTGAATTTACTTTTATATTATTAAACCGCTCGAATAAACATAATAATTCACGCCTGTGATTTTCAACAAGTATTCGTTTTTACTGTTGTAGGCATGGAATTTTTATTCAATTTTTTTTTCTTGCGGCAGCATTGTGAGATATTAAATCTTTTCATATTTGATTTCCATTTCATCAGAATACTTGAATGAAGTCAACGTTTATTCTGTAAACTTTATTATTTCGTTCCTGAATCGGTTAGAAATTGAAGCCTATTCAATTCGTGATTTTTTTCCGTACAAATACCCTATGTGTACAAAGAAATTATTTTGCTCAAATTTATGACGATCTCCAAATTATCCTTATGTACACTTTGTTAAAATTCTTTTGGAGAATGACTTCTATTGTTACAATAACAAAGTCTACGAAAGCCTGAACTAATTTATTCATTAATATACTGTTCGATAACGATAACATTTTTTTTACTTTCAATACAAACCACCAAAAATCGAGTACATTAAAATGATTGAAAAGTGCATTAAATCTGTCATGAGAGAATCGAATCAATTGCTGCAAAAAGTTTTGGATGAAGGGGCATTATTTTCGCACTGTGTTCCTGAGAGGAGTGTTAAAGAGTTAAAAGGGGAAAGAATAAGCACTATACTCGTATACTGTAATATCATTTAACTTAAACGAAGCTTTGACTGGTTGATTTTATATACAGTTTTGTAATAGGCATGTCATATCAACTGTTCAGTTCCATAGCTCTACAACAAATGTTTTATATTATTCAAGAAATTCCCATTCTTATAATTTTGGTTTATTGATTTTATCATGAACACAACAGAAAATGAAATATGATTATCGTACAACATACGTTATATTTGTTTCGTTCATAAGTTAAACAATTCGAAATATTTATTCGTGGAATTAAAATATGTACATATTTTAATAAGTATTTAATAATTATATTATGTAGAACGAAACCGTGTATTTTTTTTATTTTTACATTGTATTTTTTGTGTGTTTGTATGTAATATTATACTTGGTGATATTTCAATTAATCGAATGTTACCTAATTACCGTGTGTGCGATCGTGTGCGTAACAGTGATATACGAAAGGAATGTGGAATGAAAGTTGGTGTAATAACATCATCATCATCATCATCGCCCTCAACGCTCCTCTCGGGAGCACAGGTCAGAAACCAGCCTCCTCCATTCAGAGCGTCTCTGTGCCAATTGCGTCACCTCTTCCCACGACATTCCTTGCGCTCTGATATCGTTGTCAGGGGGTGTAATAACAAGGATGAATGTAAATAAGTTAAGATGGTTTGGGCACGTGGAAAGAATGAATGAGGACAGAATGACTAAGAAGATATATTTGGCTGAGAGGAATGGTGCTCGGAGGCGTGGACGTCCGAGGATTAAATGGCAAGATCATTTAAATCAAATCCTACAGGACGGTCAAGTGTTGAGCACATTGAACAGGAGAGCATGCATGAGGAATTGTATGACAGTGACGGAAGCGAAAGATGTATGCAAGGATAGAAGGAAGTGGAGCTCGATCCTTTCTGCCTACCCCGCGAGGGAAGCGGCGTGATGGTATGTATGTATGTATACCTAATTACCTATATTTGTAGATGTAATAATGAATTGTATTTGTGTTGAACTGATATTGGTTTTATTTTGTTTATTGGTGTGATTTGTTTGGTTTTTGTCTGGATTCTAAACATTTTTTTTCATAATTGAAAACTTTGTAACGTTGTTTAATATATCATGTATTGTAAAAGGCAAATGCAGTATATCAAAATAAAAGGAGTTATATGCTTGTGGAATTGGAAGCGTTGCATAATAATTGTATGTATTATAAATTTTGAAATTTTTGATTTATTGAGTTATAGAAGTGGACAGTCGATATTTCTAGAGCAGTGAAATTTCCAAGGAAAATTCTCTAAGATATAAATGTACGAATAGAGAAACCCTGAATAAGCACTTATGCTAATAAGTAGATTCAATAGCTTCTGCCCAATTCCTATTTATCATAAATTATAATGAATTTTATTATACTATAAGAGAAAATGGCGTGGGAAATTTCGAAAGGCATAGGTTGATAGGGATGTATTGGATAAAATAAAAAAAAAACATATATTAATTCATATCATCATGGCTTTTGCCCTAACAAGGGGAGCCAGCAGATAAATCACATGATTGATGCATGCAGGTTTTTTTCATTATGCCCTAACAAAATAATCATCCGGTATGAGTAGCATGTGTGTATGTATGTCAGCGGTGAACCAAAAATGTTAAAGTTCTATTTAAAATATTCTGTCATAGTTATCGCAACGACCTGACAAGGTACACATAGAAAAAGAATTAATGTTCTACACATCTTTATGCACAAAATAAATATAAAATACATAGGTCCATAAATATCTACTCTAATAAAATAGACTTAAATTATTCAGAAATAATGAAAGTTTTATACCGATATGTAGATGAACAATATGTATTAAAAAATATTTGGTTGTGTTTATTATTATGACACTTTATTGCAAGAGCAATTCTAATAAACCTCATTTTTGATTGATAGCATTTCTGAGTGTCACCTGAATCAACAAAAATATAATATTTGTTATGGGCAAGTACTTGTTTGTATATAAACAAAATATGACGAGAAAATATTCTACACAGAGTTACTAAGAGTTTCTCATTCCGGAAGCTACAACAGTGTCTCTGTCTCGTGAGTAAGATTAATGAAAGCATTTTGAATAAGTCTACAGGATGTACGGTGTACGTATGGGGTAGAAATAGTATAGAGGACAACAGTTAGTACAATACTGTAGAGAGAAATGGGAACAATATCTTCTTATAAGCTTTAAGGACAGATGGGACCACATCATAATATTTATTCACTAAGATACCGAAACAAAGTAAAGTTAGCCCAGAACGTTATCAAATTTACAAAATTAATTCACAACATAATGTAACATGAAAAAAACCCATTATAAGCTAAATATTTTAATTGTTTGCTCAGAAATTAATGTGATAAAGTGGGATTAAAAATAAAGTGAGTAAAACAAAAAATATGTCAACTACAAAACTAACCCAATCGAGTTTAATATCTATGTATATCACCAAGAAGGGAAGCTATGGTAGCTGAACTGGAAAATGGTAAACCTTTGAGTTGGACAGCTTTTGTTAAATTATCAAGTGTTCTTAAATTCCCAAACATTCTATCTAAGAAAATATTGTAAAATACGGGACAAAAAAACAAATATTTGAATTCGGAAAGAGATCAAGAATATTTGAATACGAAAAGACACCAAGGTAATAAATGTGGCTCAAAGAATTACAGAACAAAATTGGCAGGTCTCATGGCACGTATGTCTGATGAAGCCTGCTTCTTAACCTCAACGCCAAGGGCGGACTTTTTATTTAATTAAATATTGTACATAACAGATGAAAGACATATCAAATTCAAAAATGAAAGCAATAATACCATTCCAACAGTCTTATTTCCAAAGAGTGCGCACCTCAGCAATAAGATTTTATTTACCTATCTATCTCTAAACCATCATGACATATCCCACAAATGGTGTAAAAGGCAAATTAATTTCTCCTTTCAGTGCCAATAAAGATGGGTGTACAGTGAATGAGAAAAACTTAAGATTATAACTACCCTTATAAAAGTATGTACTTTAAGGGAATTTATAAAAGTACATAGCTACCTACCACGTTTAGCTAATTTGCTGTTTAGTATAAAGAAGATAAACCTAATGTTTTTCCTATAGATAGCATGAGATGCGAGCTCTTTTGAAGAAAAAAAATCATTCACAATAAGCAAGTCATAGCCCTACCATTTATCACGTGATTTAGTATAAAAACCTACTTTGGATTTCACAAACCAAATAAAAATCGAGGGAACCATATTGTTGAACCCCGTTCCTCATTTGATTAACAAATGTTATTAAACTATTCACTGTGTTGGTGTTTAGGTAGTAGAATTCCATATCGAATAAAATAAAACAAATATTTTATTCCACTATTTATTTATTAGATAGACAAAGAGACGTCTTTCGTCTTATTAGGACATTGTCAATGAGATAAAAGCCTTATCCACGCAATTTCTTCGCTCTACGTGGGAAGCTCCGCTTGTGTGAGGGTAAACAATACCCTCTCGGAGTGGTTTACCCTCACCAAAGGAGTGAAGCAAGGTTGTGTCATGTCTCCGTGGCTGTTCAACCTATTCTTCGACTACTGTATGCGTCCTTTGAAAGAGATGGATGTTGGCGTTGAACTGAATGGAAACCGTGTGAATGCGTTGATGTATGCTGATGATTTGCTTTTAATGGCTGAGAGTGAATGTGATTTACAAAAGATTGTGTCAGTTGTATATGATAGTTGTAGTATGAATGGGAAGAAAATGATTGTGACAAAGACGAAAGTGCTGGTTTTTGAAAGAGAGATTGATAGAACAATGTGCGAAAAAAAGGTTGAAAATGAATGTTTGGAGCAAGTGGACGAGTATGTATATTTAGGAAGTTTGTTTGCAAGGTATCTATAGCCGGTGCTAGGATTAACGGTGCACTTCGACCCATTGTCAGCAATGACAATGTATCGGACATGGCAAAATTGCTAGTGCACAATACCATCCTGGTACCGACACTTATGTATGCAAGCGAAACGTGGACATGGTTGAAGAAGGACGAAAGTGGAATTAATACTGTGGAGATGAGATCGCTGAGGAAGATGGTTGGTAAAACGTTGCGTGATAGAGTGAGGAATAAGGATATTAGGAGAATGAGTGGATGCAAGAGGAGTGTTGTTGATAGAATACGTGTAAATATATTGAGATGGTTTGGTTATGTGGAACGAATGGAAGAGGAAAGAATGACAAAGAGGATATACTTGGCTGAAAGGAGGGGTGTGAGGAAGCGCGGGCGTCCGAGAACTACATGGCTTGAACATGTAGATAAAATTCTCAAGGACGGCCGTGTTTTGAGTAAATGAAACCGACGTGCGTGCATGAGAAATTGTATGACTGTGGAGGGAACGAAAGAAGTATGTAAGGACAGATCTAATTGGCGTTCCGTTCTCTCTGCCTACCCCACTTGGGATACGGCGTGAGGGAATAGATAGATAGATAGATAAAAGCCTTACATACACTTCTTTCAGACGCATGTTTCTTTCATTGCTATTTCATATTTTATTAGTTTTACTTGTTTAAATTTTTAAATTCTCTACACTTATCTCGCATTTTTTCAAATTTATGTTGTCCAAGGATTTGCCGATAAAGAATTGCTTTCTCAGACATTTCCGTAAGTTTTCAAGTATCCTGTAGCAGGCAGGTGTTCGAAAAATAAAGACATATTACATTGTAAATTTCGCGATGAGGTTTCCCACCCATCCTGAATATCTTAATTTTTGTTGGCGTGGAAAGGACAGCTTTATGTTTATAAAATGTAACTGTTTTTGCTGGATACTCCATTTAAAATAGATTCCATGAGGATACAGCAGTAGTAGAAGATAATATATTTGTTTTTAAATATATAGGTACCTACATTTTAATTCGCTTTATATTTTTCATATTTATCGCATATTAATTCAATTCTGTTAACTTTACCTTTTTTTTTTCAATATATTTTATTTATCTTAAAGAAACAAGTGTTTCGCTCATAAGATTACAAAGAAATAAATCTTACAACTAGGGAAATAAACAATATGCATAAATATAAAACCAAAATTTAGTTATTATATTTATACATTAATGGCATCAGCCTCTAATGTGTTAATTACAATTTTACTAAAAATAACAAATACTAATTAAAACAAATATACTTAATACAATAACAATAATTACAGACAGAAGAGAAAACTGAATTTAGATTTAGTGATTACAGTTATCACCCAAAATTATAATTAATATTAGAGTATTTCAAGTCAAGAGCTAAGTCTTTATAAAACCGATTGTCAGATACAGAATAATGTATTATGGAATGCAATAATATTATTAGCCAAAGTAACAGTGTTTCTGTGAAAAGGTAATACAAATTTATAAAACCAGTAGTAGAAGAATATACCTAATAATATTTTTTATACATAACTAGCTTTTAAACATGTTAATAAAATTATACTTAAGATAACAACAAATATTACAGACAGAATAGAGAAAAGGATTTGTTTTTCTCGATAGATAAAATTAAATAAAAAGAAATCGCAACGATTATTAAAAGCTCCTTTTGATTTTGTGATGGTAATTGATATAATCAATAATTCAAATTTGAATCTGCCACAGGTGGTCCTATTATTTTGAGATATTACAATATTAAATCTTTGTCTGGCTATTGAAGTACATAGGTAAGTAGTGATACCGCTTGTTACGGTTAGTTTGTCAACTTGAAAAACGTATAATTTACATAAAACTTTGAGTCATTTAAATGTGCAACTTTTAATTATTATTAGAGAATAAAAATTACATAAAATTGTATTAAAATATTTATATTAATAGATTTGAACATAAACTGACAAATTTTTGGTGAAATTTTTGTGATAGGTATTTTGACTTATTTGGTAGAATTTAGTGTTCTCTTAAGGTTTATTGGTTTATTAATATCCAATATAATGTTAATCAACACATTAAGGGTTTCCCACCACTTTCCCTTTAATTTTTTAAGAGCTGAGCTCCTATATTATCCAGACTCAACGAAACAAAAAAAAATAATGGGAGGGCTCAGGATTTGCCTTAAGGGCTCCCCCCGACAAAATCCTACTTTAATGTCACTCGGAGGAGATACTCACTACAAGGCACTTCTCACTACTACAATATTCTTACAAACTATGTTCTTAACACTATTGAAAACACTATCTAAGTATTTGTCGAACAACACAATGAATTTTATGAAATGCATTGCTAACAGAAAACAGTCTTCTCATTATTAATCATTCTTGACAGTCAAACAATGAACTATAACCGCATTGTCTGCTTTGTGTGTTTTTTTATGCATATTAATTTGATGTTTTGTTTTATATTTATTTGTGTTTTATATTTATTCTAACTTTTATTATATTCATTGCAGGAAGCATGAGATATATAATGTTCAACTTAGAATTTAATTAGTTATAGTTTAGTTTTCACACATTATTTTGGTTAGCTGGAAGATATAGCCTCCTGGCAATAAGCTTGCCATGATTTTTGATTTTTTGGATCAATAAAGTGTTATTATTATCGTTATTATTATTTTTTATTTATAAGTTAATGAACAAGACAATAAAAAACATTTAAAATTAGACCATCTAAAAATTAAAGTCATTCAATGTTCTAAAGAGATGAGTATTGTTAGAATTGAAAAATTAACCCCAAAATTCATAGTGAATAGGTTTCAATTACAATTTAACATTTTGCGACATCTGAAAAGTTCATTGTCCTAGATTCCTTTTTAACCTAAGCCAACAATGATGATAATAACAAATCAACTTTACAAGATACCTTCCGTGTAATTAGGTAAACCCTTTTCAATTGAAAGTTCAAAGATTAATTCCATTTATCTTCGACAGTAATATTTATTGTATAATTCGTGAATTAACTGTGGTGATTTATTCGTTTCAAATGTACATATTTGTACTCAGACAAATTTGAAAGAACTTAATCTTCCTTTACTCTTTATTCACATACAATTTACTCGTATTATAACATTGAAGCGACTGCGAACATTGCCATAAATGGAGTGAGCATCAAACAAGTAAAAGAATTCGTGTGCTTGGGCAGCAGAATAAACCAGGACGGACGCTCGAAATCAGAAATTGTGAGCAGAATAAACCAGGCACGAATTGCCTTTAACAAAAAATCCAAAATATTGGAATCCCTTAATATTGATTTAAGCGTGAGGAAGAATCTCACTAAAGCCTTTGTGTGGAGCATTTTGCTATATGGGTGCGAGACGTGGACCATCAGCAAGAGTGAAAGCGGACGGTTAGCGGCATTTGAAATGTGGTGCTATAGACGCATGCTGAAGATTCATTGGTCGGAACACGTCGAAAACGAAGAAGTATTAAACAGGGTTGGCGAAAAAAGACAACTCCTCAAAAGAATCTGCCAACAACGAGCTAACTGGATTGGCCACAACATCAGGCACCCAGGACTGCTCATCGCAATCGCAGAGGGTAGGACCGAAGGCACAAATGGCAGAGGCCGACCGAGAGACGCCTATATGGACCAACTGAAGAGGGACATGAGCTGTGGCTCATACATGGAGTTGAAGAGACTGGCTGAGAATAGGGAGGAGTGGAGAAGAAAGTCCAAACTCGTTGCAGACCAATCCAATGGATTGTAACTCATTATATATATAACATTGACCAACAAATAACGAACTAAAATAAGTTATGCTTCTTTATTTTTTTTATAACAGCATGCATGGACAATTCACACAGATCAGTCCCAAAGTCAAAGTCAGAGCTAGTCCCAAACTAAGATATGAATCTTGTTTTATGGTACGAACGCGACGATGTACATAACTATAATGCACTAAACACATATACATATATTCAACACCCAGACCCAGGACAATTCGAACAAGATCATTTTTCATTTTGCCCGAACTGGGAATTGAAATCGAGACCTCGTGACTCAATGGCAAAAGCATTACTTCCGCGCCTCACCGGCCATATTTATATTTATTTATTTACTTATTTATTCATTCTTTACTGCACATTGATTACAAACAATTTCATAGAAGTCATGCATTCAAATAAGATACAATCAATATACAGAGAGCGAGTTTATTGCAAAGGCGCGAGATTTCTAACTAACCCTAATAGTATATTCACCTATAAGGTCACATATTTTCACTCAAAAAGAAATTTATTTCTATAAAATTTTCACAAAAAAAAATAAGTAATCGGCTTTTCTAGTTATCTTACTTACTTTACTTTTCATGTGGGCGGTGATTTAGGTGTCTTCACCCAATTTGGGCTGGGTCAAAAAAGCAGTACCATCAGAACTACAGCCTCGGATCCAGTGCCGCCAACCAGTCCACCGCCTCCGGCGTCGCCTCATGGATATCCTGGAGGCTTCCAATGAACTTCTTAATGTGGCAATCCTGCACTACGTGTCTCACAGTCTGTTCCGCTCCACATTCACAATCAGGGCTGTCCCTCTTTCCCCACCTCCAGAGTGAGTAATTGCAGCATCCATGTTCCGTTCTCACTCTGTTCTGCTGTACCCAGATTTTTCGTGGTAGGTCGAAACCTGGTACTCTGGTGTTGGGGTTTACCACTAGGTGTTTATTTGTTAGCTTTTCTGTGGCCCATCTTTCCTTCCATTTCCCTTCTAGGTTAAATTCATTTGTATCTAGTTATCTCTTTCTTGGTGATAGAAAGTTTTTATTTCAAAATTATCAAAATCGCATACATGCAGTTGTTTAATAAAAAAATGTTCTATTTTTTTCATTATGAGAATTTTCACTCGTTTGCGAATATAAAAGGAAAGGTTGATACTCTAAAAGATGTACTTTATTTCCTCATTTCCTTCTCAAAAGTGAAATGTAATTCTGAAACAAGATCTTATAAATAGGCTAACATCATAATATCCTGCTCGTAATGTGATTGTAAGTACGCAAATTGAATCTGTCTTCCACAAGAAAGAATAAAATAATAAGAGATACAATCGTTTTTTTTACTTCTCTAGTACCTTGTCGGTTTCCGTTTTCTTTATAGTCGGGTAAACGAGTATAGGTGTGCTCCATATATAGCAATGTATTAAATTTTTCTTGAGTACAATACGTATCTATTTAGATTCGTCATATTAAAAACTGAGAGAGTATGTACTTTTTAAATAGGCATAAGTTTACAATTATTGAACGTTTAATAAAAACTGATGTATCAAATATTTTTTTCTATATTTCATAAATAACATCACGGTATTTACGTCAAGTGGGGTACCCACTTCTCAGTGCACTATCGGCATATAATAAACATGCATGTCTTATACAAATCAATAAAAGTTTACTCTTTTTTTACATTTACATTATATTTAAAAAAAAAAAAAACATTTTTTAATATTTTTATGTATGCTTTGTCATTTTTAATTCTTCCTTAATCTTGTTATTTAATAAAACACCTCAAATATATGTTTACTAGTTGGTAAGAAAGGGATCTTAATTGGTTTGCTCATTGTTATAATAAATTGTTTATATTTATTGTTACAACTGTATGATTCATATAGAATAAATTAAACAAAATAAAAACAAGATATTCGGGATGAGGAGAATACCTCATAGCTGAATTTGTGATGTTAAATGTAAAACGACATACACGATGTAAAACGAATAAGTACTTACCTTTTACAGGGAATTTCGAAAAGAGTGAGAGATGTAAGGAGGACAAAAATAGTAGGTCCCTAAATGATATATTAAAAGCCGTATCCATATTGTAACACTTTTCATCGCTAAGTTACGGAATGATTGTACACGTGGTTTGAAATATTATTATATTAGTATGATTTTTGAATAAAATAAGACGATTTGAGAAGAAAAATACTCATGTTAAACGCATGAATAAAAATAAAAATATTATGTATAAGAGAAAATAAAATTATTGTCATCGTTATCATTATTATGCCTACATTCTCTCCTCTTTTCTGTAATCCTGGCCCTCATTACAGCGTGAAGCGTTTCAGAAAAAAGCTTTCTATATTATTTTTAATGATCCTTACTTGTGTGGAAAAGCTTCTCCCGTGATACAGAAGGGAGAGAATTAAAAATTTTCCAACAGACAATCCACGTACTTTCACGGTCTTGCTGTCATTCTGTCAGAGTCCACTGAGTGTTAAAACTTTGCATTTTTTTTATTAACTAGGTATATTCAGAAAAAAAGCTCCTCTTTAACCTTCCAAATCCTAAGCTTAGATTATATTTTTTTTTTCATTCCTGCATGTTGTATAGGCATTCTAATGATTTTTTACGGATAGAAAAACGGATAAAAAAAAATATAAAAATAAATAACAAGAAAATGAAAATTCGGAGTGATTAAAATGTATATTTACCCCATTATAAATGATAATAACAATGATATTAAACTATGGAGAAAAGTTCTTTATCTACGTAGATTAACCAACCAATTTCAAAATTTTATAAAAAAAGCTTATTCAAAGGAGCATGTTACACAAACAACAATTGATAAACTCATATTTATTAAAAAGAATTGGGTTAATGGAATGCGAATGGGTGTTAGCGAATTTATAAAAGAAAAACTATGATTCTGTATAACATAAAAGTGAAACCGGTAGCGTTATTTAGTGTTAATTTAAGGAATATTCCAGGGCATTTAAAGGTTTGTGCCGTTATTCAGAAATGGTTGACCACTGTATTGAACATAATCATTATTCCGATATGGAATGGAATGAACTATATTGTTTTACATTCCGAATGTAGCGATCGACGTCAAAGTCTATTGGATATATTAGATATTCATAGAAATACTCGTAGGCATAAGATTCTAAAAAATATAATATAGATTCCTCCCGCCTTCCTTTTGTAACTATACCCACCCTAAACTAATATTGGACCTCCCATAATTTCAATTGTTATTTGTAATTTTTGTTTAAGTTTAAAGCACTCTTGAAAATATTCATAAGTTTGGACGAAGACGTTCGAGTCTAACAATTATATAAAATATTGATGCAGAGCCATTCACACTTATTGTAATGCCTGGTGGTGCGAAATTCATGTGGTAAGAATGACCTAAGAATGGCGAAGCGAAATATTTCGATGCTTACAGGAGTGGAGTTTTAAAGGTTAACACGACTTTTAAACATTTTTTAAATTACTTCTTGGCATTATTATTTAATCCTTTGAGATTATTATTATACAAATTACCTTTATTCCTCATGTTATTTTATTCTCAAATTGTCTATTATTATTTTTGTTATTATTTTCCATGACGATGTTTAGTTTATTATAATGAGGATAATTTTATCTGAAAAGGAAGTGAAAGTATTCCAATTAGCCAAACTTACGACAGATTGGTCAGTGTTTCAAAATTTATGTGAAAGTACCTATACGTAAAGTTATACTAATTATGATAATAGCTTCAAACTGTCAAATTGTGGTTTTCATTTTGATTTCAATCATAGGAAAACAAAAGATAATATTTGACATCGCTCGTCATATAAATATACAAGAATAATAATATGATTTATTGATTTGGCGGTAACGTTGTGGTAGTTTCTAAACATAATTACGAATGCTTGGAGTCAAAAAACTTTGTGTGGACTCCAAACATTCTTAATTAATAATAATATGTACTAGAAAACAACCTGGATTACATAATTTTGTATCTTATAGGGATTTCGATAACACATATTTAACATTTTAGCGTAAATTAAAAGTCCTAAACAACGACGTATATGTCAAGTGACATAATGTACAAAGCTTTTCCGATATATGCTAATGCTTTGGTGCACATTATTAATTATTCAAATCTGAGGAAAAGCTTGTACATACTAGGTGAACGAACACGTTTATGAAATATCTACTTTGTATAATCTCTATGTGCATGTATAAACATATTGACCGATTTAGAATATGATCGATGGATTAACTTTTTGATTCAACTCAAAGGGTTTTACTTTACTCGCTATGTACCTACTGTTGATTTAAATTAAATTATTAATTACAACATGTGCTTGAAAATAAGTAGAGTCTATGCGTTTGACAATTTAATCAAAAACGATGTACGTTATAATTCATAAACAAAGTCAAGCAAGCGAATATACCTATGCTAATATGATAATATTGTAGAATATTAAACCTTTTAAAGCTGACAGCTGCTTTGCAAGTCTAGTATAATGAGTTCCACCCTTCAGTTGGTACTATGTAAATATCAGGCAGCCAATCATTCAACTTTTAATAATATATTGAGGTTTTATTTGCAGAAAATTTGCAAGTATTTAATTAGTAAATTAATTAAAATCAACACTCGGTACTCTCAGTACTCTCTGTTTAATTATTATTATTTTCGAAAGTATGTTATATTAATTATTCGTTTGTTTACCATACTTGCATTGCGTATTTTTATAATATATAGGTACTATGGAATATTTTTGAATGAAAACTTTATTTTTAATCACTTTGAATATAAATGGGGTGTGAATATAGAAAAATAATTTAGATTCATATTGTAAATAATGAGTTATAATTAAAAAAATATATCATATTTTGCTAATTATGAGACTACTACTGTAATAAAATTCTAAAATTACTAGAATGATAAGTTAATTAAGAACAGAACCGATGGTAAAATGCAAGCGACCATAAAACGGGTCTCATTTTGTTGACATAAATCGTTTGAATGTCGGGTCTGTAAATAATTTTATAAATTTTGTTTATTCAGTATTCAATGTGAAAAAACAAACAACAGAAATTAGGTCAACTTCATTAATTACTCTACTTTGTTGCACGTTACCTAATTAATCGAATATCTTGATTACAATTATTATTTGGATGATGCTACCAAAAAAGTTTTATGCATGTACGGATAGAGTCTGAAATTTTAAACTTTGGTAGATATCCAGAAACATGGGTACGGTATAAGGTTGTAAAAAATAAGTAGCTTCTTTGTAGGTAATTATAATTAAGGTAAAAATCACTCATGCCAACTGTGCGCTCATTCTTCATCCGTAAATAATTACTAACCTTTTTAATATAATAGGTAATTAAGAATTTCTTACTCTTTTATCATCCTATAAATAATTAAGCAAGAATAATCTTTTTACGTAGTTCCTAATGAGAACCTACGGTGGATAAGTCTCTGCAGATTGAGTTTGAACTAAATGAGTTATCTTTCTCCTCCCTGGATTTTTATTATGCATTGAAATTGTTTCCCATAAACGATGAATTTTTGCCATATACTGAATGATACTTAATAAAAAATTGATAAGTAAGATTTACAATACAATTTTATACAAAAAATATGTTTACTACTTTGATATTTTTAATACATTTTTTTCTATTTATATTTTATTCCATCCTACTTCTATGCAACTTCTTAACTCATACTCATTTATTTTCACCTGTTGCAATTCTTGTTAGATTAATAAAAATAAAACACTCATATTTAGTACTTTCGCAGTGACTTTATTAATCGCGAGCCAGCTTTGAAGAGCTTCCGCTCTCACCATCAGAATAACGTAAAGTGAAGAAAATAAATTCAAATACATGCTGTAAATGAAATAAAAAAAAAAGGGATAATGTAAGTCAGTGGCTATGAGCAATGAATAAATTAATATTAATTACTTCTGTGCGAGGATTTATAGGAAACATCTTCATCATTTGCTTTTGTGCTAAATCGGGAAAACCACAATAAAACACAACAGAGTTGAGCGATATTTTTTTTATAATATGATAATGAATTTCTTAAATAAAATTAATTGATACCTATCATTAAAATCTGTCAAAGATAGAAACCTCTTTATAAAATATTAATCATATGGTTTTTCTGCATATACGTATTTTAAAAATTAGATAAATATAATATATATGTAATTGAAAATATTTTATTAACTGTTTCTTATCATTCAATAAGACAAGATTTGTTTTGATTTGAGATTTCACGATATTTACTTCTGTTGATGATTGTTTTTTTTGTTGCCTGTTGAAGTATTTTTTTACATGTTAAAGGGTCAAGCTGAACAGTTATTAATTCATAAATAGATATTAAAAAATCCTTCTTGGAATTCCTTGGAAAAAAGCTTATTTTTATAATAATTATAAAACCATCAGATCATGCAACAACAAAAAAATTAAACCGAAAAGTAAAACTATTTATCAATTTTATCTATTTTACTGAAAGATACATGAAATAATACAGTTTCATAATAATACAAATTATCCACAAGTTTATGTAGGTGTGTTTCTCAACTTGAATCTATCTGCACAAGTAGAGAAGTTTCAAACTTCATTCACACTGCAAAACTCTTTAACATGCAGATTCATCAAGTAATACTATTAGATCCATTAGAATATTCTGCTGTATTCAATCAAGTAGTACTGAATCGTGCAATTATTCCACGTATTCAAGCACAACTATCGGAAAATGAACATACACGAACGTTTATTCAAGTATAATAATATTATAATACTGTTATGGTAATATGAAATAACTACATTATATAATAATAACTCTCCTTTAAATTGTCATTTCTCTTGGAGTTATTCTTTCAAGAAATTCTTTGTAACACGACTGCAGGTTTAGAGTGCATAAAGAGGAACTGATTTCCATACGAAATGCCACGAATATTAAATTTGAAATATGTATAATGCACTGAGAAAATGGTGGGGAAAATTTAAACCGTAAATATTCAAAGCGGAACAATACAGGAATTTCATTCTCTTTTGTGTGGAAAAGAGCGACGGGTAAGTGCTTACCTACTCAATAGACTATGTAATGAAGTTGAAAAAGGAATCATTTGGAATATGAAGTGTAAGGAGTGTGTCTAGAAAGAAGGAGGATAAATTATTATTATTGTATGTGCACTAGTTTCTAACTATTCAGCTTTATTCAAAAATATTAATTTACTTATCTCGAAGCACAATGTAAAGAGAATAAAATAACATTTTGTCTAACAGAGAAATGGGGTAAAAAAACTGTATAAAGGTTTTAGTGTTTTAAGTTGTTTGTGATTAATTTTACACCTTTTTTTAGGTCTCGTCTACACTACAAAAAATAAGATTTTCAGCATGAGTGGCAAAACTCATCGCTGAATTTAAAATGTCGAGTGTCTTTATATTTCATAACACCTGCCTTTAACAGTACAATCGAAAACTAAACTTAGAGAAAGAGTGGATGTCCAACTCTTTGCCAGGTATTCCACGAAACAGATTTAAACATAGTCTTATGAAAACCATTTAGTATTTATGAGTAGGTTTTTTTTTTTAAAAAAGATATATCTGGGTTTTGTAATAAACCCAAATACAACCTTATACTCCTTTCACAGCAAGCTAAAAGCTTGTGTCGTGAAAGGGGAGTTTATAAGATAAGAACATTTTGGGCAAAAGCTGAATAAAACAGAAGCCTACATTTTTTAATTAAGGGGCATATAAACGGATTCAAATATAATTTTACCCCATGATTATGATAAATATGATCACATTTCAAATGAATCCCGAGAATTTTTGCACTTCTTTGAAGATCCTTGATATCTCTTCAAACGATTTATTCCCGTTTCCTTTCGTCGTCTATCGTTAAGGTCCCAAAATATTCAGCTCTTAGAAATCCCATCTCATAGAAAGTATTTATTTACAATGTTATTTTTACTTATTCTTTTGCATTGTACATGCTCTCAGAATCTAGAACAACCTCTCTGTTGGCGCATTCAAATATTAAATGAAATTCCACAGTCAACTCCTGATAAATAACTCAACACCTCTTTTTATCTACTCAAGTAATAAGTAATCAGTAAATTAGTAGTCAAGTTTTTTATAGAAAAACTACACCATAGATTTTCATTGATACATGTGACCGTATGTTATATTATACATACATTCACGTATACATATGACCATCTCAAATATTTATTCGTCACATACCTACCCACACAACATGTTACAGTCAATTCGTTCTGTTTTAAACCTATTCATTATTCCATGTGAAAGATATAACATTTGAATGATCGAATTACCACCCTCAGAGTTTTATTTATACTTTTTGAAGACTCGATGAATTTGAAGGATCGTATATTTAATAAAATTCTTCTCATACATACATAGGTTAGACCAGTTAGGTTAGATATGTGTAGGTCATTAGACTGTCTAGAGTTTTCATACTGGATAATCCCATCCACAACATAAAGTTATTAAATTTATACAAACAATGACAGTTCTAAAAAATATGTATAAATTGAGTTGAAGTTTGTTTGTTTGTTAAAACACGAAATTTTTTTTTTAAAACACGAAAGTTCACTATAACAGTGGCGTAACACTTTTTCTTATAAAAAAATGAAATCTTGTGCATAACTTACAAAATGTATAGTTTATTCAAAAAATAAGCTTAGAATCGCAATCAGCATTAATAATTGGTATAAAAACATGTGTCATATGTACTTTTCCGAATTTTTCATCGAGACGCCAGAGAGGAAAAACTGTTTTTCATATCAAGGAAAACCTCCTAGGCATATACACTCGCGACGTTTTTTATACACTTAAGTGCACTGAATGCAATGGTACTAGTCACAATCAATGAAAATCCACTTTAATCATTGTTTTGTCAATTGCAAAGTAAAAGTTAGGTGGAAAGTAGTTTTTCCGTAATTTTCACACAAATCACAAATAATTCGGAACAACACCATACTCATTTGATAGAGGACAAAATACTGAACAGAACAATATATAATTACTTATGTTTCAGATTACTCTACTCAAACTTATATTAATTTAATGAAGGAGCTAACAAAACAACAACAAACACCACTGACAGTTCAAGTGTGAGTCCCGTACAGATGTTAAATTGTATGGATAACGATTCTAATTTGAGAATGTATAGAAAAATTATCATATAAATAGGCCAATCTATAAAAAAAACTTCATTGTTGATTTTGTGTAATTCTCCATATTGCATTTTTTATTGAAATTAAAAATGTACGGCGTAAATAATTTTCTTCGTAATTTTTCTTCTCTGTCTGCAAATTTCACTACACAATCTTGCATCAGAACTACCTATACATGAACACATTCTTATTTTCATCTTTAATAGCACAATTTTTGGTTCAATAATAATTTTCCATCTGCAAAAATAAAATACAATTTCAAATATAATCTGTGCACGTCCACATTTATGTGACAGAATGTGTGATCTATCGATACATAAATATTAGTCGAATAATTCGGTTGTTACATGGCAATAGGTTGTATCTCGCATTTTTTGCGTTTTCAAGTTTGTTCCATAAAATGCTCAAAATAGTGTAATATTTGATGTGGCAAAAGGATATGTCTCTTTATAGTCAGAATAAAGAGAGAAAAGACGTCACTTATTGACATGTAGAAAGATTGTTTTCTTCAACATGGCAAAAAAACTCAAATATTTTTAAACTGCAAGAAATTATTTAGTGAATGTTACATACATCTTGTAGAAGAAATTATTAAGAGAATGTTACATCTATCTTGTAGAAATAATAATTACCTTCATTTTGATATATTATGCTCGAAATTTGGCTGAAATATCTGTTTTGCAAACTTTGTTTTTGCTCTCCTGTAAAATTATGTTTTAGTGAGATACAACCTATTGCCATGTAACTACCGAATTATAGTAAACAAATATTAGTACACATTTCGTTCATATTAGTTATAGTAATTTGGTTCTTAATATAGCAGAACCTACGGATTATTTTAGCACAATGCAACAGGCGACGTGGGGGCGCTAATAGCGTATGGACTCTCCATATTGTTTTTATTTTTGAAATTAAAAATGTATGGCGTAAATAATTTTCTTCATATTGTTTCTTCCCGTGAATTTGTAAGATGTTTTAATAGCCTATAGTTTAATCCGGGCGGAGAAGAATCCAACAAATCAGAGATCATTCAAATCGGTACAGCCATTCTTGAGTTATAAGTGTTGTAACACACACGTCTTCCTTTTATATATTAGAAGATTACCTTTACATATGCCATATACTAATATTGCTATTTTCAAATATAGGTTGATGGTACAAGGGTGAAAATTTAGGGCTCTATGTATTTTTTAATGCCTCATCATAAAAAAAATAAAAAAAGTTGTCCAAAAAATAAAAAAAAAAGATTCGGGGTGGACCACTCTTAACTTTTAGGGATACGAAAAATAGATGTTGGGCAATTTTCAGACCTACCCGATAAGCACACAAAATTTCATCAAAATCGGTCCAGCCGTATCGAAGGACTATGATAACAAACACCGTGACATTAGAATTCTATGAATTAGATGATTAATTTTTTAATATATAATATTAAACGTTAATCTTTGAAGGATTTTACTTTGTATAGAGTGTATTATTTTTTTATTAACTTTCCTTATAAAGGTGTTCATATAATACATAAGTAAATAAATGAAAATATATGCAAGAATATAATTTAACATAAAACATAAGTGCGTAGCTGCTCCATAGAAAGCACATTCCCTACGTTTACAAGTTTAGCATATTGATAACTCCACTTTTGGAGATACTCTCGTGGTATAAATAGAGATAGGAAAAACTAAACAGTTTCTTTATAACAATAATAAACGTTTCGTCAATATTCTAAAGATGGAAATAAAATATTATTTCATCGTTCATCACTCCTGGTTCTTGAGCAAACATAATATTACACTAACTTATTACGTTTGAAATATTAATATTTTTTATATGTCATGTAGTAGCTGATAGTAAAACTAATCTTTCAAGATATTACTCAACACCTGGTGTTCGAGAGTAATGTACGCTCTATCATATTATTATTTTCAATATTTTCTCATATTATTAATTTAATAAAAGCAGAAGGTTTCTTTGCATTTTTACAAAGAATGCATTATGTCTACTGCACGTGTGGTAGAGTTATAACTGATATTTCACGTACCTACCCAAATTATCCGCTGGCTTTTTTTTCATGATAGAAAATATCTAAGTTCATACGAGTATATTATTATAAACTTGTGTCATATCCTTTCTACCAATTATATTTCCACCTTTTCCCTCCTAGTATGACTCTAGTCCATTTCCACTTGTATTCACCAGCTATCGAAGTCTGCAAGGCAAGAGTCTCAGTCAGGGATATCGTAAAGTTACTAGATTGGTTTCATAGTTAGAAAAAACACAGTTTAAGTTAAAGAAACATTTATTGAAGGTTCAAATTTTAACAATGCCCGGTTCAACGCAATTACACACACACAGAGATTTTTACATATACACAAGAATTAGTATTATTCAACAGGTTCTAATATTAAAATTAATGATGATTCACTGTCACTGTTTGTACTTCACATTTACGGTTATAAGTTGATTCTAACGACAATTTATCAAGCTTTTAATTATTTATTTCGGCTGCTACCCGGTGTAAAACACCGGGCAGCAGCGTAGATGGCGGCAGAGAGGAAGAGAATGAAGTTGGTTGCAGATGGTCAACCAAGAGATTTAAACAGAAGTCAAATCAGAGTCTACATTATTTTAGCGGGATTCTTTCTTTCAAAAAGTCAAACTGTAACTATGTAAATCTAATATGGAAATACTCTAATATTTTTGTACTGTTATTTTAACTACGACACTTGACAACTTCACAAATGCTCAAAATTATGAATGTTTGAATGCATTTCACCAAAAGCAAAATGCTTCACTTTGGATGATCATCCAGATTGTCAGGGCCAAATTTGTTCATCGAAAGTGAACACGTCTATTCACACTTGTTCATTCTATGCTTTCACTTCCATGTCAACACTCACGGTCATGTTGAATGGTATGTTGTTTGAAGTATTTTCGTAAAAAAATAATTAAATAAATATGCTTTTAAAAATTAAAACAAATTAATATAATTCTCGACAGTATAATCATTTGCATATATTTCTGACTTTCAATACTAATTCATAAAGAATAAGACAAATAAAAGAATAAAACTTATTTATGGTCGTTTCAGTGAAAAGATTTTTCATCAAAATTATGTCGAGTGGTAATCACTTTCTTCCGTCATCGCTAGTGATCACTATTGATGAAACGTCTACTTGCATCTTTCCAGTTTGGAGGGTCATCCATAGTAATCACTGAAAGTGAACATGTGTGAACACCCTTTTAGATTGAGGAGTTGTCTGTAGTCTAAAACAACATTAATAAATTTACAATCAGTGACCCCTCTTTCATGAAACAAGCCTAAAGCTGACTGAAAGGATTTGATTTTTAATGAAATGAGTACATATTTAACTAAACATAATAACAAACATATTTGAAAAATATTGAATGATAATAATATTTATTTTATTTATTTATTTATTCATGTCGTTAACCCCGAAAAAAATAAAATAACTAAAATTCAAAACAAAAATTTATGGTGGAGGGCAGGTTAGTAATTTCGTTTATATTTTATCAATAAAGAATTAAAAATATACTTAGCTTTAAAATATTTCATCTGTAATTTCTAAATTTAGAACACAAATTCCTACTGTATTCAATAAATTATAATATCTTACGAAATATGAATAATTAATGTTCGGATCCCCTGTTGTGAAATGAGCCATGAAGCAAACACTTCAGAACCATTTTCGTATAAATTATAATAAAAGAAAGCAGCTAATATATACTTACTTACACTATTAAGATTACATGTAATTGAAAGAGAACTGTGTTTTGTCATAATATAAAAATATGAAATACTAGCAAGAATTTTTCTTCACCAATACACGTTATTTCATTTAAAAAGATCTCAGCATAACGATTTATTTTATATTCAAAATATCGAAAATGGTTATTGCGTGCGTAAAATTGAAAATATTCGATTTATCGGTCCTGTGTGTCGTACAATAATTTTATACAGTTGGTAAAAAAATATTTTGAAATTCGTTTTATCGATAAAAATATTTGACACAAATATCTGAGCTGAATAATATTATGAATTTATCTTAGAGACGAATTTAGTTGTCCGGTTTATTTTGCATAGTATGGAACATTTTGTTGAGCTTACAAGTAAGCTGTAAAAGCTGAATCGAATAACTGATATCCGATTGTCAAATAAAATTAAAAATATTAATTGTGTAGTTTATGATACATTTTGCCTTGTTTAGCCGTGTTGGCTTCAATAATTATAAATACCTACCTACTCTTGTTTTGTGTCTAATTAATTGTTTTGTGTCTTTTTTAAAAGAAAAATACTTTTTGTATGCATGTATTGTATGTATACTAAATTTTTTACATGTAAAAGGCTTCGGCCGTGAATATTTGAATAGAAAAAAAATTATTTATTGATTTGGCGGTGGTAGTTTCTAAACATAATTACGAATGTTTGGAGTCAAAAAACCTTACTAATACCATACGCGCGACCAAGGTTTCAACAGGTAACCAAGGCAAAATGTATCACAAACTACACAATAAATACCAAGGCAAAATGTATCAAAAACTGCATATTAAAAATATTATTAAAATATATTTATTCTTCTTATGGTGCATACGACATGACCTTCGAATTCCGCAGCGATTGCGGCGTCCGTAAAGGCTTGTGAGTCCCGAAGTTCTCCATGGAATGCACATGTGAGACACTCGTTTATCAGATGGTCGATATGTTGTGTCATCCCACGTGTGCACGATGATGAAGCAATCGATTTTTTTTATATCCTAAAGGGTTAAAAAGTTTTAGATTGGATCAGAAGCTCGTTGTAAAAGGAAGATGGTAGATGTATGAAACTTGAAACCGGTGGTCGAAATTTGGTAGTGGAGGCTCAAACTTTTAATCATCGAGAAATTCCGCGTTCGAATTCTTATACTGTCATCTTAATTCACCTTCAATACAAACATATTGTTTACCTGGAATTTATTTGCGAGATTTATTTGAATTTATACTGTACCATTTTTTATTCAATTTAATTAAAGAATATGAGAAGTACAAAAATATAAATAGTATAGAAAATTCACTTTAAAATTAACTACTAAGCAGCTGATTCATCAGTTTTATTGTATATATCAAAAATACGAGTAGTATTATTTTACAAAACAGTTTATAAACCTAGTTAGGTATATAGAGATACTTTTTGAAATAAATACGCTCGATTGAACATCTAACAATTTAGTTACAATTGCTGAATGTAGACGGATGCGGTTTGATAGGATTTAATGTGAGCATTCAGTACGTGGTAAACTGCTGAAAGATCGAGTTTACAGCGGGATGAGCATGTGATACGGTAAGAAGATATTATTTATAATGTTCCGCTAACACTGTGAAAAGATCATTTGCATAATTTGTGAAAAACTACTAAGTATTTCAAGTAGAATGAAGAATTAGGAGCCCGGTGGGATCACAGAATGATGAATTGTATATACTTGTTAATAATGAAATTACACCGACTATAATTAAAAGAAAATTACCACAGGATTACTTGTAAATATGTGTATTCGAAAAGAAATTCATAAATTTATCCATAAAGACCTACTTTGAAAACAGACTCTTACTGTTTTACGGTGCAGACAAGACAGTGTTGATAAAATCTCCTGCATGAATTATTTACATATGTAACTAAATTCAGTAAAGACATTTGAAATTATTCGCAATAATTTAGAATTTTCGGTATGGTTCAGTATGTTTGTTGCATACATTTAAATCACAATCTTCTTCCAATGTGAAATATCATTAAAAATAATAATGCATCATTTCCACTTCAATGACATAAAATGGTTGAATATTTTGGAAGTAAAAGTCATTTGACACAAAATCGCTCTAAATCAAGAATACCTACTTGTTTCTGTCTTTTATCATAATAAGGGAAAGTTAAAGGATACTAGTAGAAAGAAAAGGGTTTTGTAAACTATGTTTTTTGACAGATGAAATGAATAAAAATTGTAGAAGTAAAATACTCACAAAATGTATGTACGTTTGATCATGATAGACTTATAGGAAAACGATGTATAGCTATGTATCTTCCTGCTACTAATAACATATCATCGAGAAGACATGCTGTGGTACGGTACAATTACCTACTCGGGTACACATATGTAGTATTTTCATCCGTATGTATTTTGCTATGTATATATACATACACCAATATTATATTACTGGTATATTGTATCTACCTGAATAACAAGGAAAAGAAAATTGTTGACGGTCGTCGGTCTACTTGTAGCTGAAATGTACATTTTTCGTTGCGGACTTAACAAAGTAATAGGACTTTATGAAAAATGTCTATGCACATTGAGATCATGTGTATTCTGATTGTGTGACGGATCCAGCTTTTTTGATTGTCCTAGAATAACAACTTAGTATTTTGAAAAATGTTCATCTTCACCGAAAGCAATATGCCAAAGTGGTATTTGTTAAATATTTTAGTGAAGTAAATAAAATACCGTATTGAGCGAATGAGTTGTTCTGGCGAAATATTACTTTTATCGTCGCATTTCATATTTCGAAGTTACAGTTCTGAGGCCTGAGTCAATAACACACTTTCGCGTCACGTTCCCGCTTCGTTAGGGTTCGGGTGCAGACGATGTTGCGCCAAAGTGTTAATTTTCCTAACTATTGTGTATCTTAGCAACGAAATTGACACTTGCTTGCAACTTCGTCTATACTCGAACGTTAACGGAGCGGGAACGTGACGTGAAAGTGTGTTATTGACTCAGGCCTCTGTTATAGTATGTGAAGGAGTAAAACACTTGCTAAGGTTTTCAATCACCGAATAATACATTTTTGCAACATAAAAGATACAGGTTTATGATAAATATCATATAAAATCTCTTTTTAACCCGTGTTATGGAAAAGCCTTGTTCTTTCCCAAACAAATATTTTAGACAATGTATCTATGACAATATGTACCTACGATAACGTGTTTCTACAAAATAGAGAATGTAATTCTATTCTTAGTATAGCTACCTAAATACAATCTACGCAAACTTTCACATGAGACGAGCTTGTTGTGAGCTTAAATGTATGTACATCATCTCCGTATAGTATCTAGAAAATGTAACGAGAATTCCCATATGACGGGAGAAGAATTGTTATTATTATTATTATTTTTATTATCATTGAAAATGGAATACTCATTCAACCGTCAAACTTTGTAATATCACAACAAGCGCAATCATATTGGTCATAATTTTGATAAATTGTATTGCATTACATGCAGAATGCTCTGTTACAATGTTAGCTCAGGGTATTATTCACATAATTTTTAGTTTTTATGTGTGTTTTTTTAGAGAATGTACACTGAGGCAGACTGAAATTTCACCTTCAATATAACGACGGGATTTGATCGTCATAAATATTCCACTTGTTACGACTTGTAGAGTCATCTGTATATTTTTTTTAACTGAATTCACTGGCCACCCCATTTAAGAAGAATGCCGTCATAATTTTGACCGATAGATTCTCTGAAATAACTCTTAGATTCAAATCAGAGTAGGTAGGTAAGTTTATATGAATCTTTATTAGATTATTATCTTCCCTTTGAATAGTATATAATCATTACATTTTATATACAATACATCTAAATATAGTGCTGAACGTTACCTGAACGATCGTTATAAAGGAATGTAACAAATGATATAGAATTATATCAGCATTTATTTTGTGATACTACATATCCATTGATGACAAATGAAGGATAGGTTTAATTTGGAAACGACATCGCATGTTAAAACCTTTGTCACTATAATAAAGCTACTAGTTAAGTTCTAAATCATATTTTTATATGTCATCAATATAGCAGGCAACCTATTTTTTAGAATAGAAAAGAAGAAGAATGTTTTCTTTCACATAAAATTCGCACTCGGAAACTAACGTAACGTTGTAATAATATGTTTTGCCGTTAAAACTGATGGGAATTCCTATTATCGCAATCAAAAGACGATTTTTCTCTTTAACGTCTTATTAAATGAGAGGAAAGAAAATTATTACGGCAGGGTAATGAAGATTAAAGCGTGAAAGTCCCTGTAATTCAAATTGATTGTTGTAAAGGGATAATGTAAAACCATTTTTAGAATATTTTCATTCTACCTATCTCAAAAAAGATCATTTTAGTGGGTGTTCTATATTGCGTTTCAGCTTGTTGTATGAGATGAAATTATTGTAGGTGATTCAAATATGCATTGATATTTATCTTTATAATTTTTTGGCTTTATAATTTAAAACGGTTTTGCCTTTTTTTGCAAATTCCGCTTTCACGGCACAAGTTTTAAGCTTACTATGAAAGGTGTTTAATGTTTTATTTGGGTTTATAACAAAATCCAGATATATCTTTTTAAAACAAACCATTCAGAATATTTTCATTACACAAACAGAACATTCTTAAATTTGTTTCTTAAATTTCTCTCAAAACTCTGCTTTTGAGACTTCAAGTGACGGTGATGGAATGGATCATTATATTTTTTATTTTTAAATAAACATAGAATGTTAATTTTATTATTTTTTTATTACTTTTAAAACATAGAGAATAACGACAAATTTAGAGCAAGAAAATGTCTACAAAAAAAAAATATTGAATTCAACAGAACTATAATTTTACAGCGTGCATAATTTAAATCAGTGATGGAGTCCTATTTTAAATATATAAAAAAGTACAATATGACCAGCTGTGAAAAAAAGAATGTATTTAATGCATGCGTTTAAAAAATATATCTTGCTGAAAACCGTTTATTGAAAACATTTGAGAAAATAGAATAAAAAATTACATATAAAAACTGCTAAAAACCTATTTAAAATCAGAATTCTGTACCATTATCAAAAATTCAATTTGTAAAAATCGAAAAAATAAAGAAAAACAGATTGGTCCGGACGAAAAACAATATAAAACTTGTTTTTTTTGGGATCGTTGAAATTAATATTGTATGTGGCCAATTTTTCTATTTGTTTTACTAACGCTAGAAATATGTGGGGATTATAAAAAAAAACATTCTCAATATTTTGAAAGTATCTATTATTATTTTAAACCGAATGTTTTTAAACGAACCATATTGGATTAGACAAATGTAACTATTCGAAAATGGGCAAAACAAAGGCCGACTAAATTGGAAAAATATGCTTTAGTTTCGGTACGCCACCACCAGGTGACGCAAGTTTTTTCTATTCGTTTTTTTTAAACTAATCCCTTTGGAATTAAAAAAGTTTAAAATGTTTATTCGGCAAATATTTTTCAATTTTTGTCAAACCGCTTTTCATTTTATTTGAGAAATTTACCCCGAAGAAAACACAGCATAAAAAATACATGAAATAAATTTATGATACATACAAACGTTTTAAAATTTCATTTTCAAAGGTAGCCAGCAGACATAAAAACTAAGATATTCAGAACCTCATCGCTCGATTGATGATGTAATGTGAATACCTGGGTTACAGGACACTCTAAAAGTTACAGAAAAGAGTGAGGTACCTTTTCTTTGCTGGGGATTCCATGGAACATAAATGCTTCTTTTCTATCCCGTTCTATTGCAATCCTAGCTATTTTTTTTAAAGAACACTGTATTTAGTCTTATCTCCTTTTGTCATAATGATTTAAATATTTGATGTATAAATGTTTTATTTTTAAAATAAATAAATTTGAGAACGTTTTTTAGTGATTCAGACAGGAACCTTAATGTTTGCACATAGTATATCGTGCCTGGTTACCCGATGTGAGGGTTATGCATTGATGGTATAAATTTATACCTACAAAAATGTTCACACAAGTTAGCATTTCATATTTCCTGTCGATAAGGTATTATGGCTGTTAGTTATATTACACACATAATATTTTGAAAAAAAAATGATTACTATTATCTTCGGCATCAAAATTTAAACAACGGGCTATTTGCAAGATATTAAATACTTTACCATTTAAGGCCTTTGACTGCTTCTATGAAATTGTATTTTTCTTGATGACTTAGTCATTAAAAGTTTTTTTCCCAACTTAATGATAACTTCAGATTTCCTAATAGTCGTTACAAGCAGATCATATTATGTTTCTAGGCTATTTTCATGTAATGAAATTATCACTGGGTTCACAATTTTCACACTTAATATTGTAAGCGATAACAGTTATTGACCGAATTCTTTTCTGAGTTATTTTGGATGAGGTTATTTGAGGTAGTCTCAGGGGAAGAACCACCATTGAATATTCCATGACTCAATACATTAGAAAACACATTTCCATTCTACTTTATAGTACCTTAACATTTTAACCAAAAAGTCTTTACATTTTTTATTGGTTAACATTAAACTTTTATACATTTTCATCCTTGCGATTGGCAATAAAATAAATTTTATACTGGATACTAGTTACGCAGCCTAACATTTGTATGGTTAATCCGGAATGCGATTACCTTCTTGGCGAAATGAATACACAAAAGGAAAGTCATTAAAAGGGTAGTTTCAATTGAGAGGTTGGCCTAAGCACCTTAAACGATTGAGTTCTGAAGGATGGTCTCATCTTGAACATAACGAAACAATAAACTTTTAAATACTTTTACATTACCCACATACATGTTAAAGTAAAACATATTACAGATATATTAAAAAAAAAAAAACTTAATATACCTACCTTTACATCGTCTACACTTAATAGAGCATAATTCATGATGTTTTTCCTACGAAACACCATACGCTATTGACCACTTTCCATGAAGTTTCGTTTTATATTAACTTTAAGACTCTTTTAAGAAATGATTCTCTTAAGTTTTATAATACTACAAAGTGCTATTCTCATATAATAATATTTAATATAGTTTTATTACATATTTCTCAAGACCGTTTCACACTATTGTGATCTTGGCAACATTATGAAGTTTATTATCTGCGAATACTGTACGAATATAGTCTTTACACTTGTATGAGACACTTGTAATGGCGATTTAACCTACTATTTTAGGAACTTTCATTCGATATTATAACTTACTATTTTAGGAACTTTCGTTCTTTATTAAGATGGAGAAAAGACGATAAAAGAAAAAATTAATTCTTGATTAGGTACTTAAGTTTATTATCTGCGAATACTGTACGAATATAGTCTTTACACTTGTATGAGACACTTGTAATGGCGATTTAACCTACTATTTTAGGAACTTTCATTCGATATTATAACTTACTATTTTAGGAACTTTCGTTCTTTATTAAGATGGAGAAAAGACGACAAAAGAAAAAATAAATTCTTGATTAGGTACTTAAGGAAAAAATGATTCTGTCGGTTCTTAAAACTATTGTCCAATCATTTATTGATGATATTTTTTTATGTTTATATTTGTTCCGTCATATTCAATGATACTTAAGTGTTTATTATAGAAGATTTTAAAGTAAGAAAGAAACAGATTTAAAGAAGAATGAGACACTAGGGATTGATACCAATTTCACTGAGGCAGAGCATAATAAACGAAGATTAATATTTACTTCAATGAAATATCCAACGTGTATTCTAGAATAACGCTGAGATAGGTTGATAATCTGACAGGAAAGTTTTGGGCGAATGGATGGTCCAATGTTTGAATCTCACTGCTAATGCACTTAATTTTGACAAAAATATTGAATATTAGTTCTTCTACATAAACTAAATTTTCATCTTTACATTTTGCTCTATCATAATTTTAGTACTTACCTAGGGACGGTATTTTAAAAGTATTTTTTTCATGGTCTACCAACATTTTTTTCTTAATAGGTATTCATATCATGTCAATTTCCATAACTAGGGCAGTCAATGTACTTACTACGTAATGAATTCATTTTTCAAGTCACTTTTCCTGTCATTAAAAATAAGAAACCCAGGATTGGTGGCATACCAAATCGTCGAATTGAAAGTTTTAAATGTCTTCAACGTGATGTTTTACGGACATATGCCTTTTACAGTACACTCTTAAATTCATTAAATAAATTGAGAAATCTATCTTTACACCTTTACTGGAGACTCACACAAACGGTTTACACCTTAGGCAAGTAATTATTTACTCATGAACCTCATTTTTACTCATGTAAAATTTGTTGGTAAAGAGATACAACGATTAATAAATCAATTCTTATCATACAACATATGCAACATACATACTATTTTACAATACCAATATGTCTTTTTAATATCGTACTTTTCACATCATAAAAATGTCATCTTTTATTATGACAAGAAAATAAACGAGTATATGACACAAAATAAGATTGATGCAAAAGAACATTGTGTTAGGTTCTGAGTTATTAAATGCACTTATATGTCACTTCAAAAATAAAAATTAAACTATAAAAGAATTTGAATTTGAAATGTTTCAGAAACAGCTGTCAATTTATTTATCTCATGATGTTTGTTTTATGTCAGTGATATAATTAGATAGAATATTAAATTTATTGTTTACTTTCACAAAATATTTAGTTTTATGAAGTAATTTATAGTCAAAGTGACGCAAAGTCCCCCAAGTTGAATGGACATTAATTAAATTATTCAATTGTCATTGTCTCCGACAAAAAATTCCAAAACAAATTGTTTTTTTTTTCTTTATTTTTATTAGAAATATCCTACATACATTTTATTTTTTACTAAAGGAATATCATCTAAATAATATTAATTAGTTTGAAGACAGATATTATCTTATTGTCAACATTTATTCTATTGACTCAAATTGGTTTCAAAGAAATATAAAAATAAAATATAATTTAAACTTTATTGAACCATAAAATAACTGTACAAAAGGTGAGTTTATTTGCTTACGGCAATTTCTAACAGCCGACCAAAGTTTTAAGATTGTAATACAAAATTTCAAATTTATTGTACGTTAAGAACTGCATTTATAATAATTAGTTAAGAACAAAATAAAATAGTTCCAAATAAATAAGCACATGAAGTAGGAAATTGGAGGTGAATAGTGAATTTTGCATGGATTATTGAGAGCAAGATAGTTATAATTCAGTCTACTTTTGAATGTGGAAATTGTAGTTAGTAGCGAGTTTGACCAGATAATCGAACAGGAATAATCAATCTACCTTGTGCACAAGAATGTAGAGGCAAAAAATGAGATGATAAAGGAATAAAACAAAACTTAAGATAGTTCTGCGTAGATGGATTGTAGATAACACGGAGGCAAAGAATATACAAATTGCAGCGTTGAGACGTTAAAGTTCGTTTTGATCGTGACAAATGTGATCAAATTTGCGAAATCCATAAATAAAACGGATGCAGATGTTTTGCAGGCGCTCTAGTTTTGTTAGTTGCTCATATGTAAGTTACATCCTTATAAAACACATCCGTATAGTTGGTGAAAGGAAGAAGTAGAAGAGAAAATGTTCAAATACATACAATTATTATTTTTATCTTATGTTTAACATGTAAAAGTCTATGCCGTAAAAAGTCAATAAATGAAAAAAATATAAAGAAAATTGCTATCAAATAAAAACAATCAATTTACAGAGAGCGAGTTAATCTTATATTTAAATTTTATAATGTGTAAGGGAGTGTAAATTAAACTTGTTGTATTTAAAACTCAATGTTACTAAATTAACATTTAATCTTATATTTATATTTTGGTAATGTGTAAGTGAGTGGAAATTAAACTTGTTGTATTTTAAACTCAATGTTACTAAATTAACATTTAATCTTATATTTATATTTTGGTAATGTGTAAGTGAGTGGAAATTAAACTTGTTGTATTTTAAACTCAATTTTACTAAATCAACATTGATCAATAGAAATGGGCATAGTTTTAACTATTTACAGACAGGAGTTAAAAAATATATATAATGTCTTATGTGATTATCGGTAGGTAGGTACTTCTTGATATTCTAATATTAATTCATAAAATGTGAATTGAAATATTAAAACTTATACAGGATTACAATTTGTGTAGATCGTGTTATTCCTCAAAATAAGAAGGTATAACATTATTAATATAGGATTTTTGACAGAAATGGATATAAATTTTCTTTAAGTACATTTTAACAAGCTATTATTTCTTCCACTTCGTGTCGCAGAGTAGGCATCCATCATTATCCTTTAATAAATGTCTTGGTCATCTTCTATCAGTTCCACGCAGTACATCTCATAAATAATATTGAATATACCTACATACTATAAGCAAAGGGTATGAGATAATATTAGGTATATCGACTCTACAATATTATGATTAATGGTATTTTTATGGCAAAAGTCTTGAAGCAAATCGAAATGGAAATCAGACTGTAGGCAGATGTTTCTAGCAACAAAATAATATTCGAAGGACTTAAATTTATGTTTATAATAATAATAAATTGCCGTGGGTTTGCTTGATTTAGTAAATTTTATATTATAACTATGAAATAAATATTATTTCTATTATTATTTTGTACAGCTGAAAGAATTTTCAAGTTAGAATAAGTTCTGGATAATATGAATGATAAATGAGAAAGAAAACCATTGTAAAGAAAATAAAACCTACAAACTAGTACATGAAGAAGCTTCTACGGCAATGTAATATTACAAAAGATTGTACGAATAACATTTTGTGTAAAATCAAATAAGCTTTTTTAGTTACAACGTTGTGAATCAAACGAGAAAAAAAAATACATGGTATATCTCAAAGTTTAACTTTAATATTTATGAAATATTTCGATGAACATCTATGTCAAATTTTTATCCCTTTCGCTGAAATATTCCAAGAAAAAAATGTGCTTCAAAGATAAAGTCAAAACATGGTGCAATTTCTTCTAGTTATTGTTACTATTACGACATATCCCACAAGTGGGGTTGCTAGCAGACCAGCAGCATATTATGAACATTCAAACTGTCTTCTCCGTGCCAACAAATAATTAAGACATTTATCATAGGTAGCAAATTTCATCGCTGAATTTAAATGTAAATATCTTTATTTTTTCATACACTTGCCTTTTACAGGATACTCGAAAGCTTACGGAAAATAGAGGGAGACCAATTTTTAGAATAAATAAATAAAACATACAAGTAATCTTTTTCGTACCATAAAATATACTTAAAACAATATTCAAAACGGTTTACACGGTTTATTGTGATTTTCAGTAAGATCTGCCTTCTAGCATAAATTGCTAAAAAAGTGTTAGCGACTAGTAAAGTCCGATGCATTCAAATCTATATATATTTAACTAAATGAGTTTAATTTTGAACACCAAATCGCACATTGAAAACAAAAGTGGCAGTATACAAAAAATGACAATTTTGAGTTTAAATGATGTTTAAAACGCTCAAATTAAAACGCATCCAATACAAAAACACCTATTCCAATAGCTTATTTAGTTTTCCCTAGAGGTCACTTGTGTCGGTTTGTACTTTTTGTATAAGCTTCAAGTTGCCTATTAATCTTCTTCTTCTTCTTCTTCTTCTTCTTATGGCCTTAAACCCGTACTTCCAGCTCACTCAACCATCGTACGGCTACCTCCGAGGCGTCGTGTATTTCTCTCAGTCCCCCGTCAAAGGAATATAGGGGGCACTGCTCCACGATGTGGTCCATGCTCTGGGTTTCCCCGCATGGGCAGGTGGGTGAATCAGCCATCCCCCACTGATGCAGATTTGCTGCCGAGCAGCCGACTCCAGTCCTAAATCTATTGAGCCTGCACCAAGACCTTCTGGGTAGAGAGAACCCGGGCTGTTGTTGAGTTGGGTCGGTCACCAGGTAGCCTCTGGAGGTATCTGCTGTTGCCCAGAGATCTCTGCTTATTAATAAAGTGACACTACACCAGTTAGAGTCAAACGGCCGCAGTGGTTGGAGAGACTAAATGCATAAATGAGATTTCAAGTATAGTGTCATTTTTATATATTTCTTTGTATAAATAATGTATTCAAGAAACGACTAGAGGTGTAAACTATAGAACTATACCAAAAACTTTAAACGGCCATACTGAAAAATCATGTTTTTTGTATAATGCCACTTTTGTTTTCAATGTGCGAAATGTATGTAATAAATATATCGACGTTAACATTTGTATTAATTTCAAATATTCAAGATACTGAATATTACGAATCAAATTTACGATAAAAGGGTAGAAACATGATACGAACTGATTTTTTCCAAACATTTTTATGGTAATAAGAATGCAAATGTGAAAATTTGATAAACCAATAAGAATAAAATAATATAATATTTTGTTTGAGCTGTTGCACGTTCTAAAAAAGTATGTATGAGTAAATTGAAAATATATTATATTATGTTATTATAAAACACATGCTACCTATCCTGAATGTCTTACATTATCACGACACGGAAAAGACGATTTGAATAATATTAATTACATAAACTTAGTTTACTTGTCACTCATTAATTGCGAGAGCAACCGTGATGGTGGGAAGGTATGTGGAAAGAGAGAATATTTTTATATTTTCGTTCGTCGATACGCTTCTAAAGAATACAGGTGATAAACAAGTTCTTGTACTTTTAATCAATGAAAAATATATATATATATATATTGTATAATGCGATTTATTTCACAATAGTGTATAAAAAATAATAATTACCGAATCAAAGCTTCCAGATATTTGTTCATACAAGCGACTTTTATATAATTTCATATTGATATTCTCATCGAAAATACCTTTATATTCATATTTTTCAGAAAAGTACCTATAAGCATATTTAAATATTATGCTACTCTAAATATTGAATATTGCTAAAGGCAAATAAAATATTTAGGAATATACAGCAAATGCCTTACCGTAGGGAGAAATTCTGAGGGGGAAAAATAGTAAAAAATATTCTTTAAAAAACTGTTAGGTAGGTAGGTACATGATCAGAATAACGTTCAGAGAATGTGTTTTTTTTTTATAAAATAACTCTATTTTTTACCAATAACACTCATAAATAATAATAGGTATTATATTTAAGTCCCGATAATAATAATTAGAGACAAAACGGATATCCGATAATCCGGTTAAGTGCTTCAATCCCGCCTGACACCGAATGATAATATCCGGTCATATACTGGATGGTCGTTTCATTTCGAAACAATTTTTTTAAATCAATATTAATAAAGGCATGCAACAGGACGTTAAGACGTGTACCTACTGTTTTCCCTACCTCTGATATTGAAATTTTCGAAAATCCGTCAATTAAAATATTCAAAAGTTTTCACCCCAACAATCACTAGTTATTAATAAATACGTCATGAAAGTGGCTTTACTTCCGGTCTCTCGATTTAGAATCAAACCGGAATCCGGTTTCCGTCGTAACCATTCTGTGTTTCAATACGAATAATAATAATAATAATGTGTTCATAATATAAAAAAATAATAAAAATGTAGTAGCTTTACGTGAATTGTTGTAAAGATTTTCATTCTTTGGATATAATCCAAAATTTTCTTTCTCTTATTCTCATACCAGATAAAGCAGAGCTGTGAAAACATGATGGGATTTGTTATTCTGTTTCTGACTTGGCTTATTCCGATAAGTCTTTTTGAATAGCGTTTATATTCTTTTACAATCAGTTATGAATAATAATGATAATAATGTACCAAGCCGTATTATTAAATGTGAAAATATTATGTATTAAAATTTTAATACTCACAAAGTATGAATGATTTATATAACTTTTCATACTTAATAATTCATAAATTTGAGATGTCTAAATTATTCAAGGCATGAACATAAACATAATAATTATATGTGTGGTAACCAGCGATACTTGCCATACTTAATTGTATTATTTTTATTCTTTAATATGTTGTAAAAATGTTATGTTTTAGAAAATAAACTGGAAAAGCATACATGGAATAAATGACATCTATGGAAATTGTGGAGAAAGTATTTGGATAAACGGCTATACCAGAGAAATACAATTAACTACCAGGAGCCCGTAGACAATTTGTACTTAGCGATCGTCTACTGGCGAACTTTTCGACAATCTACCTACACGTACCGTATAATTATGCGTTATTGTTGCAGTTATTGACGAAAATTCGTTTGTAGGCGATCGCCAAGTACAAATTGTCTACGGGCTCAGGAATATTGATAAAGTGTTTTGGGATATATTTCAATAGGGATTTCTAGCCATCCGAGTAGATAATTTTTGAAGTTTAGTCGAAATTCAGCTTCGTAGTGATTAACTTTAAATAATAATTTCTCTTTAAATTTTCATTACTAATAATTGTTACATTATATTGTAAATTAATTTGTGTTTTATAAAATAAAAGTCTAGTGTTAATTTCAATCTGTATTTAATTAAATTACCACACACAATAAAATTGTAAGTAACAACGAAATAAAATTCTTAAGGTTGTTGGTATTCCTTTATATAAAAGATTATTTTCATATTCACTGTATGTGAAGGAAATATAATCTAAAGGATTCCTTTACCTCTTAAAGATAACCACATATGTATTAACAATTCACACAGCAAGCTTGTCCGAAATAAAAAAATGATTTTTTATTATGAGTTCTAACGCGATGATACTAATTCTAAATCATTCGTTAACAGGTACAACATTATGATTATACAGTGTAACAATGGTAATATTTAGAAAGTTAATGCTGCACTTCCACAAATCACTCGAAAAGGGTGTATTGCCGTAACCATTAATAATAATAATGCTGCACTTCATTACAGATAAATGAAGTACTACCTGAACCACCCACCCATGCATACCCTAGCACTCGTGAAGCATCTATCGAATTTCTAGAACCTAAGAGCTTCAGGTCTTGTAGACGTTACATGAAGAGCACGATAGACAAGTAGGTTCCAAAAAGATGGAAGCTTGGGCTCACCTACAGATATATTAAAAAAAATAATGTCAACGTGGAAATAAAAGATCATAAAAATACATTAATATGATTTTTTTGAGTAAATAAATGAGTAAATTATGAGGTGTTGCGGAAGGCTAGAACAGATAGAGAGATGCTATTTAAAATAGAGATGAGGAAGGTGACATATTTGGGACACGTACTTCGAAATGAGAAATAAAGTTTGATCCAACTTATTTTGAAGGGAAAAATTGAGGGTAGTCGCGGTGTGGGAAGGCGGCAGATGTCCTGGCTGAGAAATATCCGAGAGTGGACCGGAGTCCGGAGGGTAGAAAAACTGTTCCGGCTAGCACAGGACAGAGAAGCCAGGATGATAGCCGACGTCGGGGGACTTGACATGGCACTTTAAGAAGGAGATTATAATGTACCAAATACATATACACTCAACATCCAGGACAATTTGAAAAAGGCCATTCTTCATTTTCACTTGGTCGAGAATCGAATCCAGAACCTCGTGACTCGATGGCAAGAGTGTTAACTATGCGCAACAAAGGTCTTCGACGAAACATCTTTTTGATTTATATGTAATTAATATTTTTGAATCAAAATAAGATTAACAATCGAAAAATGAACTACGTTATACCTACATATTTATTAATTAACAATATTGCACTTGGTGGTTTTCTATGTAACCAGAAGCGTTGATACTCCTATTTCTATAAATAACATCTATCTCAATTAATGAACTCTGTATTTCAAATACTGAGAAAATATTTTTAAACAGCACGTTCTAAAAGATAAAATTTTACAAACTGAAAAAAAAACTACAGATGCTTTTGATAACGTGATATATTTTTTTTATAATAATAAAACGAAGCTTTTCAGTAGAATCTTTAATGACAGTTTTGCTGATGAGGGGAAAAATTTCGTGAAGTCCGCTTGAAAAATAATCACAAGAAAATAATCTCTATAGAAATTGTCCATTGGACCCCACCATATCGCTTTCTATAGAATGAATAGTCTTCATAAATTAAGAGAACATGCTTTATCATGATCCAACTGGAAATTGAGGGACTATTGTGTTATTACAATAGTACCTATGATAAACATTTTTGAGATTAATAATTTTTATAACAATTACCTAATTACTTTTTTAGGTATATGCATTCTTCCAGTACAGGCTTATCACTCACTTAATGTCACCGATAGAACGTTGTATCCTACAGAATATTGTAGAAATCTTAGAAGCAGTCCTTTGTCGAATTCTAGACACAAGAAAAATGAAGATTAAAATCAACTAACTTGATTATTATAATTTTGCAATGGCGATTAAACGTCAAAATTTGTAAGTAACAATAATCACTTATTGTTATATGTATTAATATAACTCTTACTATCAAATTAACTCGGCATCTCTCACAAGTGAGGTAGCCAGCAGATAAACTGCATGCAATAAACATGAAAATCATCCTCCCCTCTGACATGAAAATGTCAAATGTTTTATATTTGATTTTTAACATACACACTTACCTGCTTTAAAAGAGTACTCAAAATCAGTGGGATACTTTTTATTTGCCCTGGACTCCACAGAATTTTATTAATAAATAAATTCTACTACTTCTAGTACTAATTATTATACCATTACGGTACATCCGACAAGCGGGATAACCAGCGGACTAATTGCAGGTAAAAAACGAAGATTTTCTTTTTCGTGCCAATAAAAAATAAGGTATCCAGAATGGATTATTCAAAAATTTACAGAAAAGAATTGAAGCGTTTTTCTTTACCCGTTAGTGAAGTAATGTTACAATAAATATTCAACATTATATAGGTACTTGCTTTATATGAATAAGAATACTGAGTTCAATATTGGATCCTGGAGGCTATGAACGAAAAAATTCACTTTATAATAGACCAGCCTTTGAACAAAAGTTCAAAAGATCAACCATATTTTCATCTATAAAAATGAAAAATTTGGTTCTTCAACATACACCTGAGGGCAGAAGACACTGTAGGGCATTTCAAACTGTTAAGGAGCTATTCGTTCATAAAAAAAGATGTAGCGAGTATCTTTATGAAAAATGATTATTTCTTTCAACAGTTCTCTTTGAGAAAAAATAAAGTAATTATTTAATTCTATCTTTGCCCAAAATTATTGTTCATTAATGTATATAGTAACATAAATATAAATTCATTCACTCGATTTAAAGAAGTTGAGAGGTCGGCAATAGACCTATCATTATTTAATCTTAAGAAATATGTAAGGATTTTAATTAATATTTACCTATGAAAATAATTATATTGGTTCTAGAATATGATAGAAGTTAAAAAATATTAGATAAATTTTATTTTTAAATATACTATTCATCTAAAAAATCTTATAATCTACAAAGGAACATTCCTCAATTAGATGATTTATTATTTTTATCTTAATTAAAAGAAAATACTTAGATTTAAGTCCTAGAAGTGTTCTGACAAAAAATACGTTTTTATTTTACTGAAATTCTCAAACTTGTGAAACCCTAAATCACAATACTTGTAGGAAGGTAGTTAGAATAATTAAAAAAATATTTTTCATGTTTTTGATATTTTTTAAAATCAATCATTTTATGTACTTCTTCATGTCTGTTTTTGATTTTGTGTAAACTTGACGCAATGGATTTAAAACTGCGTGGGCAATTACTAATTTTATCACCAAACATTTAAAAGCTTTCAAGAAAAAAAAACTTTTTCCGAGATAAATATTCATAATTTGTAAATATTTGGACAATGTTTTTTGTGCTACTTGATGTGAAAAAATTGTGATTGATTTTGGCGAAGTTTCAGTAAAGGAGATGAACATGTTTACCATCTCTGCACCCGCCCCTTCGTCCGTAAGAGCGTCGAGCTAAAATCTAGAAATTTTCCTTGGAATACGTATGTGGGACACTCGTTTATCACATGGTAGATTGTTTGTTCATTCCACACGGAAACGCTCTTAAATCAATTCATCCCCATTAGCATAAGTTAGATGCAGTATAGACTACATCACATCTTATTCGATTAGTATACCATATTTTTATAGCAAGCGTTCTAATTAATCTGGTAAAAGGTTTCGGTTTTTCACTGACGAGAATGTCCAAAGTTCTCTCCACCAAACTTCAGCACTGTCGTCCGAGCTTTGGTCAACAGTTTCTCACCTTAATTACTCTCCACACTTCTCACCTACATTATTTTTCAACCCTCTAGCAAAACTGCACGTTAGTAGGTAGGTATTGATTCACTCGTCAATTTTATTTATTTATTTTTACTGCCCATTGATTGATTACTAGTAATTTTACAATAAAATTAAATCATTAAATCAAAATACACTGTTCAAATACATACTTTAAAAAATGTCTCGCAAATGTTGCATAGTTGATTTTATTACTGCACGAAACTACTGCCAAATTCGTAGATAGAAGATAGAATATAAAAAGTCATCAAAAATATTGATATTTGAACAATATAACATAAAGATTTTGTTACTTTGTAAATAAATCTACCAATAGGACACAATATCAGTATTGTAACTTATATATAATAGAAGTTGTGATCTATCATGACTGTCTTCATAGCCCGAAGCTAAAGATAAAACCTTTCTTCCATGCAATACAATGTGATATGAAAATTATAATAATAGATCTTGTATTAGTAGATAGGTACTTAATTTATAAATTCAAAAAAATATGTAGGTATTTCTTTATTGTTGTTGTTTGGTTTATTTCTGGGTTACACACGCATTAAATCTGGAAATAAATTAAGTGATCCCGTTATAAAGTAAATTAAAGATGTTATCCCTTAAGTAGAGGATTACGGTCTGCAAATGGCTCATTAACTATGATTTATGAATCAAAATGTAAACACGGACCGATTCTTTAAATTCAAGAAACATTTAAAATATATATCAGATATACCTACCTACTTAAAATAGGCGCGTACCATTGAGAAGTTAATTACGTTTAAATGAATTTTGAATTTTGAAAGGGTTAGCAATTACTTTATCAGATTTGAATTAAAAACAACCATATTTTATGTGAAGATTTATTTTGTATCGCTATAAATGAATCACAATGGACTTAACATTTCGTCCAAGTATTGAGTGTAGTTAAACGCCATACAAAGAAGTAGTAAAAAGTTGAAACATGAATGAAGTATGTATACAAATATATATTTTAAACAGTATCATGGTGTCTTCGAAAACTGGGCTGCCAATAAACAAACTTTCATACGAATATTAAGTATTTCATAAATAAATAAAACTTAAGGAGGAGCAGCATACATTTTAATAACACCTGACATTAAATTTGTATTTTTATAATAACTTTGATATTCTGTTCTGACTATATGGACCCAGCAGTAAAGTTTCTTAGCCTGTTGGCTGCATCAGTGTTACCCCAAATAGGAACGTCATATACCTAGGTACACAAAACAAATATAAATGCTTACAAAAGACTCTCTATAATAAAGACGAGAGGACAAAACTCATCGATATGTACATCTGACATACCCTGTTTGCTTGTGTGCATTTTAAGTGAGGACCATAGTTTGCATATTATAGCACGTTGAATCCCAGTATTCTTACAGAGAAATTAGTGACGAAATGACTATTCGTCAATCCTCTGTCCATCAATTGGAATATTCAGTCCTCTTTCATATTTGGATGGTGTAAAGATAATGACACAATATCTTTTCTCGAACATGTTCAAGAGAAGATTCTAGGTGGTGGTGGTGCTATTGTATCTAGAATAATATTTTTTAATAAACAATAACAGTACTTTGTAATATGACTACTACTTCTACTTTATACTCATCGCTGAACTAAATATGTGAAATATCTTTATTTTTCTAACACCAGCATTTGACAGGACACACGTAAAGTTTCGGAAAAGAGCAGGATATTAATTCTTTGACGGGTGCTCCACGTAGAAATTGTGAAATCGGTTGAAATCATATAATTTCAATAAAGTCTCTACTGCATGCAAGAAACAATTCATGACGACTTAACACAAATATGTTTATGACATAATTTACAAACATCTTACTATCCATTCTCTTGAATATCTAAGTTGTTTTGCGACACGATATGAACAGCCTTTATTGCAGTTAGTCCACAAACCATCCTACTTGTGGGAGACGTTGGAATTGTATAAAAAGACAAATTGGTCAACTAGTTTGGTTAATTCGTTTGAGGTATTATAGAATTTCGTAGTTCGATTTTGGTTTGAGACTAAACAAATAAGAAACGGAAATGGGATGTTTTGCTTGCATATCCATTCCATTAGTGAAAGTCTTCTAGTCCAAATTACATCCTCCATAATTGAATAAGAAAACTAATCAAATTTACAAATTTCTTCGGAGAAAAGTTAGATTTGAAAGAAAAACTTTATTATCAGTGAGTAAATAACTTATTTCTCCCATAAATTGAATGCAACATTTCTCAGAATTCATTATGTTTTAGCATAATAATAATACATCATTTATTTCTGTACGGTAATGCGAAATATATTTACGAAAATAAACTTTGTGGAAATACAAAATTAACTTGTTACTTGGGAGTACTTGGTTATAAACTTCATATAAAATTTATCAAGAACTCCAATTCAAATACAACCCACTCTTATACAATAATATACATATGTACTAGAACTAGATATGAAAATAAAATTATGAAAAATTCAAAATTTTTTGAATTTTATCGGATTAACGAGCAGAAAGGAATAAACTGAATAAGTAGAAAATATAAATGCATTTTACTACAATGTAAAGATGAACACTTGGGTATCATACAATAATAATAATTTGTTCCCATATCTAGGTTTTGTGCTTGCATGCATCCGAAACAAAGAGAAAAAGAAAGAAAAATAATCGAGTGAAGCCTGCTTTATCTACTATTATCAATATGATGTGGTTAGATGAAAGAAATCACTACAAATCACAAAAAAAAATAAAAAAAAATGATAATCTAACCTCTCCATATCATCTCAATGTTTTGTATTATTTAGCGATTTCTTTTTTATATCTAATAATAATATGCAAAACAAGACCGAAAACATGTCATGTTTTTGTGTCTAGTACAGCTCTAATTGCTATACTATATCTAAGTGTTCAACTATACTAATAATGATGTACGTTATTTTATGGGTAAGGAGGGATGAGGGTGCAGTCTATTGTTTGTTAAATTGAAGTAGGTAAACAATGAACGTGGTCCTGGTAGAAGGCAAACGTCTTGGCTGCGCAACATAAGAGACTGGACCGGGATGAGACATGTGGGGGAGCTGTTCCGGGTCGCGCAAGACAGAGAAGCCTTTGCCAGAGTGATTGCCAACGTCGGCGGGACCTGATACGGCACGAGAAGAAGAAGAAGAAACAATGAAAAATGGAACGGAGAACTTACACACACATTGTTTCTTTACATTTTTAAGTTAAAATGATCTCCCACCGATAACATACTTGCTATAATATTCACCTCCTGATATTATTTAAGTATTATTCAAGTTAAATTCCACCTTTATTGTGGTTTCTTCCAATATATTTAAAACGTTGCGAGAATCATCTCAGGGAAGTGATGAATCATTGATCAAATGAAAACTAATGTGACTATTACAGTGGTTGATATTTGCCTACATGTTTTTGATCTACGTTTGAAAATAGTTAATTATTACTGTTATTATAGTTAATTTTTAAATAAATACGCAAAATGTTAGAAATTCGTGAAATGATTGTAATAACATACATTAAAATATTATAAGAAAACTCATGAAAATATGTTTAGAAGAAACTTTAATAGCCTATTACATATATAAAATATTCAGTTAGTCATGTTCCAATAATGTACACTCACCCACATTCTCTCTTGAAGCTGTAGTTTACACAATAAACTCATGTACGTATTTATCTATGTAAACGAAATAATCTCCCTTAGCTGTATTTCATTGTGCATAATTTAATCATATACCTGATTGAAGAAGGGTAAACAATATATTATGTACATTTCGTTGTACTTTAAAATAAATTGTTCTCAGGAAGTAGGTATGTTAATCGGAAGTGTGTGCAAATAAAGCAAAATTCTAAGTAGTCTATAATGCGTAATTATACAATACAAATATATATGTCGTTTCATAATATCTACGAAAATGTGAAGGTTAAATTAGGTAAGCAATATACGTAGATAAGCAAACATCATTTGATCAGACTGACAAGGTGTTATGATCCTTGAACGAGCCGTTGCGATAGTTTACCACAAAAAAGCTTATATGTATCAAAACAAACAAATATACAAAAAGTTAACGTTATTGGTTCGAGATATAAGTAAAGTTTCAGATGATTTTATCTTACAAAACTTTACATTAAAATTAATTTGCAATGATTTTTTTTATATTTCATAATAATAATTACAGAAAAATAGTGAGCAAGTTCTAGGCGATCTATTACTTTGAAATTTTACTAACTTTCACAGATATTAGATTTAGGTAGATTACGAAAAAAAACTGCATTATCGTTTAATGTAACTTGGTGTATAGATCTCTTATTGTTTCGGAATTTCATGTCCGTTGAGCTTATGACAAAATAAAAACTTTCTTCATCGTTAAATGGATAAATAAACAAATAATATATTAAGCAATTAATATGATACGGTATTTTTAATTCACATTTTTTATATCATAATTTCTAAAAATATAATAAAATTCTCGTTTCGAAAATTGGACACCAATCTGGTTTTTCGGTGTTGTCCTTTATTTCAAGCAGACGAAAGCTTTCTTTCCATTAAAAAGATGAATTTCTCTCAAATTTATTCATTTTTTGTGTGTAAAATGGGAAACAATGTACCAACTTTTAGATTGATGACTTTTTAGTCAAGTGAATAAAATAATCGTGATAATTATGGTATGCAAATAAAGTAATTTAAAAGAAGAATATTCAGAAAGCACTTAGCGATATTGAAAAAAATGTGTAAAAAACGCCAAAAGAAACGGGACTTAATTATTATAAAGAAAATCGATTCCTTTTTGCTAAAAATAAACTCTTTCACAAATTATTCATGAATGACATAAAGTTTGAAAGCACGATGGTATTTTGCAAAATAAATATTAAAATCTTTTTTATATTATTAATGAATTCAATTATAATTTCAAAAATATAGAATTAAGATTGGAGATTTATGTTTATTATTTGGGCAAATTTATTGAACCAACGGTTGTAATTTTCAAAAAGCTGAATTTATTAGCTACTGGCCATAACATTAAAATTTTCAATCGGTGTGTCCCGGTTGTTTTGAACAAAATCATTTGAATATTTAATTACAATATAAAATAATATATATAATTGAACACTTACCTCTGCTGAACTGGTTGTAGTTTTTTATCACTTTCTCCGCATTTTTCCTGGCGATATAAAAAAATTCTGACGTATTACTCAGATATTTGTATTCGACTGCTAAATTCTTCACTAATATAGGCCCCTCAGGCAATCTGTATGCGAATGGACAGAATAGTTGATAATCTTTGTATTGGTATTGATCATAGCAATTTCCTGCTGCAAATATATCGTCATCGAATTCAACCATTGAAAATACGCTGGCGTGCAGCAGATATTCCGAGTTCATTACTTCCGGTCCGGCGTACTTCCATAGACGGGTTAACATATTAGCTCTATTCACAGCAACATCCGCTTCCACACGAAACCTCTCTTGCGCGTATCTGTCCACAACACCTTCTCCTAGATTCAGATCAGTTCCAGCAGTGCAATTTTCACCTAATAGATGTTGTGACTCAACTATTCTTAAGAATCTTGTCACGATGTCAGCATGTCCTTGTATTTTTATAGTTCCATTTTCCGTTATTTCACTTACCGGTTCTTCATCCGGATACACAATATTATCTATTTCCTCTTCTATATTTATAGGTTTCGATGTTTCAGTCTCGACTTCACTCTTGACGTCGTCCTTTTTCTTGGATCTGTTTTTGTAATTAATGAAAGAATGGACACTTTCGAGTGAAGACTTTGGTTGTTGTTTTTCGTTACCATTACTTCCAGAAGCAAAATTATTGCGAACTTTTTCTGTCTCATATTCGCTACTTTGAGTTGTTTGTGTTATTATTTTTATGGGTGACAACGAAGTTGTAATATCCGAAAACTTTAGATTATCGGATAGAAAAACAGGTTTTTCATCATCAATACTTTGTATGTTTTGGTTTGATAGATCGTCAAAACTCAAAGTCGGCAATGTTGTTTCACTTAGAAATTTTGATAACTTTTCTGTACGCTTTGGTTCCACAGTTATTCCAAAAAATGAACGTAAATCATATTTATTTTCTTTCGTGGCTATAGTTCTTTGTGTTGAAGTCAAATACAGTAGAGGTTTATAAATATTATTATCTGAATAGGAGTTGTTTGCGTTTTCATTTTTTGGTCCGTTTTGTTCAAGTGATTCATCAGCCATCTCACCACCTATACAAACAAAACATTTTGTATTAGTATAAAGAAAGTATTCAGCACATTAATAAATCAAATATTTTCACTAAATACAACATGTTACTTTATCGTTATATTGTATAATATTTTTTAAATATTATACCACTGAATAAATATACAGTAAAATATGTTATTAATATCTTATCTACCTCTTTCAAAAAAAAAAAAAACAGACGCCTGAAAAAATACGAAATATTTTTTTTTATAAATTTATCCAAAACAAAAGTAGGTATTTTACAATAACCTCAATTAGGCTCCTATCTTGTCATAGAAACTTTGCAGTGTTTTATAAATGTACCGAGATATTTTACAGGTTTTTCGAATAAATATTTAATTCACGAGCAGGTGTTTAATTTGCAAAAGGTTTTATTCACATTAAAAAACATATCATGCGGGAGAATAAATTCTTTGCAAAGGTTTTTTTATTTTATTTTGAGCCGGAAATACTAATATCCTTCTTGTCCCTTGGGTATCTGGTTAAGGACTTAAACCTATGGTTTGAAAATAATCTGACCACAGCTTATTCCCCAAATCACAGATTTTCTAAAAAAGGTCCTCGAATATTAATAAAAAAAAACAATGCAGTGACTATAGATAAATATTCGCATGTCTATCTAAAATAAAAACAAGTTATCATTTTAAACTTATTTTAAATAACTAATTCTTAGTTGTTTTTCTTTATTCACAAGAGATTTAAAATAATTTGCTTTGTTAATATTTTAGAAAAGAAAATATGTTTAAAACTATAGTGAATAATATTCTTTTCTTGAAGAGTCAAAGGGTCGGGAAGCTTCATAGATCAAGATACTGTTACAAATGGTCAGAGATATTTCTCACTTTGATTGATATGACAATGATTGACTGAAAGAAATTACCTAACAGTAAAAAATCCGGTACGATTGTTCTTCAAAGATATATTGCAGATTTTCTTTTTATGTGGTATCCATAAAAGACACGCAAAGGAAGACTGATTATTGTTGGAAAATTTAGTTAATATAAGTGAAACTTGAAATGATTACCCTCATTCAAACAACTCGTTATTATCTCTGTCATTCATCAACATGGGATGATAAGCTATCACAAAGTTGAAAATACCTTAAGGCAGTAGATGTAATATTCTTTTTTATTGCGTTCAGTAGAAAGCACAAAATATGACTACCTACATATTTTTATTTAGATATGATACAGTGAGAAGTTTATACAGATATCTGCTGCTTTCCAAAACCGTTAGAAACAATTAAAAATAATAGAGAATGAAAGAATGTAGAAAGGAAAGATGATGATTTTTGGAGTTGTATTTCAGTTCACTCAATATTAATCAAAGCAAAGCTTCAATTATTTTTCATCCATTTATCTATAACTTTGTGGTACTGCTACTATTACATATATCACCACGGCATATTATGCAAGTGGGTGGAAAGCGGACCAGTCGTGGTAAGTCTAGTTGTAATAACTTCTGATTATATTATTGTTTTTAAGGCTTAGTGAGGGGCGCTAATATTTAATATTCAACCACAAAAATGGTGCCTAAAATCCTCTAAAATAACATACAAACATTAAAAAAAAACAAAAGAAAGCATTTTTGAGAATTCAGAGGCAAAAGCAACATACTTATTCAGAAAGCAAAAGGATTTAAACCATTGATTAAAAGCAAATTTACTCAAAAATAAATTTATACAATCAATATACCTACAGACGGCGAGTTTATCGCAGAGGCGCGATTTCTTCCAACTGACCCGATTTCATGTTACTTCAAAAAGGGAAAAAAATACCCTAGAAGAGGAGGTGTAAAGAAGAAGAATAGATAGTAAAAGGGACTAGGAAACAGAACCAAATTCAAATATTCAAAAGATTACATAAAAATGTGCCGAAAATAATTTTAATGGCGAGAAGAATTAAAAGCGCACTCCTACGCAAGGAGCAACGCATTTTGGATATTATGTAAATAATTCTATAAATAGGCTCCAAAAGTGTACGTCAATCATTCATGCCATGTACACACTTTTAAATCTTCTTTACTTTAGTACCTACCCTGTAATTTTAATAAAATTTTACGACGTGTATCTATAATAAAATGCATACAAATTATTAACATAAATTATTAACCTATGCACGAATAAAATATTAAATTTATTATGCCTAACCTATGTACTGTTCAAACCAAAACAAAAAAAATGTCGATCTGTAGCCTGATGGTAGATTCTAGGACTTACAGTCGAGAGATTTGGGTACAATTCCTCACGATGCCAAAATACAACATCTTCATGGAGTAGTCAATAATCTAAGAGTGGGATCTTTGAAAAAAGTTTATTTTCGAGCATCTATCACAAAGTTAAATTAAAAATTATTTTAATAATGAATTCAATATCCATAAATAAATTGAAACTAAGCAAAAGTTTGTTATTATAGTGAATAAGGAGTAGGTAATTGGAAAGATTTTAACAACGCATCATCCACTATGAAATGTGAAACTTTGGTCTCAAATGTTTACTATATTGTTATTTTTTATTGTTCAATTGGATTTCGCCACAACGCGACAAAGTCAATCAGATATCTGCGTTGGAGAGCCATGTTTACACAACGAAACTCTACTCCCAGTTCTACTGTTTTTTAATATTTTTTTTCAAAAAAACCATTAAGGCATCTCCCATGGATGAAGTTGCCAATGAACTGACTACTTGTAATCAACGCACAAATCATTTTGTCTGTATCAGAAGTAAATAAGAAATTCGGAACGTTAAATTTCTCAAATGTGATGTTTTATCAAGAAATTCGAATGTTAAAAGTGTGAGACATTTTTTATTCCGGGATCGTGGATTTATAAAAGTACTTCTAAAAATCATTTTATCTGTATCATAAGTAAATAAGAAATTCAGAATGTTAAATTTCTCAAATGTGATGTTTTATCAAGAAATTCGAATGTTAATAGTGTGAGACATTTTTTATTCCGGGATCGTGGATTTATAAAAGTACTTCTAAAAATCATTTTATCTGTATCATAAGTAAATAAGAAATTCAGAATGTTAAATTTCTCAAATGTGATGTTTTATCAAGAAATTCGAATGTTAAAAGTGTGAGATATTTTTTATTCCGGGATCGTGGATTTATAAAAGTACTTCTAAAAATCATTTTGAAGCCTTATGATAACATTAAAGAAGAGAAAATCTTTTAACCTCATCACATAAGGGAGAATAAGGAAACACTGAAATGTAAATCTTGTTAGAATTATATTATTATTATATCTACCTGACAAGCAAAATATATTCAAAATTATACTTCAGCTTCTACAAAAAACATCCAACTCAATTTTGAGCTTCAAAGGAAAATAAAACGTCTAGGTGATAAAACAAAAATAATAAAAATCATATGTATGCAACAACTTCATTTATCATAATATCCCACGCAGAACATGAATCAAAATATCATGTATAAACATTTGAGTGTAAACACTAAAGAAAAATGTTAAGAATATTTACTATTTTTTTTATTGTTTAACCGGATTTGGGTGCGACTGACTGATGATGACTGCACCCGCACCCAAATCCGGTTAAACAATAAAAAATTAGTAAATATTCTAAACATTTGTTGCTGACTGGTCGAACTAGCAGCCGATAAAGTATTGAACTTAATTGTTCCGGTGCCATTTAGATGGGAGATCGCGATCCATTTGAGATCTGAAAAATGAGATCCCAAAAAGATGGTTGCTTCTAAGGTTTGCATAAAGCGTCTCTCGATTGGTGGACCTTACATCGTGACAGTGAGAATGGTGGAATTGAAATGAAAGTTGTCAAAAGTGCCATGGACACCGAAAGTGATCACTTAAGCCAGCCTAGAGCCAATTCGTAAGCGTTGGGACATCTTTCTCACTTCTTCCGATTAGATTCTACACAATGTTGCATTGTGTAGACATGGTTCTCCAATCGAGGTTTCTGATTACTAAAGAAAAAGTTTAAATTATTAATTTTGTCGGTGCACAAGTAGTAGAATTCCATAATTATGTAATTTGAAACAATTGTTTCTTTCTACTATAGATTATTGATTCCGAGAGAGACGTCTTTCGATTTATCAGGTCATTATCAAGCAGATTGATAATGACTTGATAAGTCGAAAGACGTCTCTCGAAATCAATAATCTATGAATAAAAAAAAAACTCTTGTTTCAAATTACATAAAAAGTTTAAAATTAATCGTTATAGTGGTACAAAACTTATTGGAAGTAATTGTTAGTTTTTTTGAGTTATGTGGCATGTCCGAAAATCTATGAAATCTTAAAAACTGTGGTAGTCAGTGAGTTTTATGCATATGTGGAACATAATATTATAAGTCATCCTCTCTCTGCTATCAAAAATGAGATACATATAGTGCGCCGTTTTGTGGAATATTTTTATTTTTTATTTATTTTATAGTTTACGCAAACATACAGTTATTACAATACATAGGTAATACAAATAGATAAAAAAAATCGGCACATAAACCAGCAAAAGAGATATTAAAGATAAATGGAATATCTTTTCACCTAATTGAATATACCTACTGGATTAAGTTATGAAAAAGAAATATTAAGAACAACTTCACCTCTACCATTTATGACGGATTGTGGTTTCTGTTTTTAAAAAATATTCAGAATTTTATAGAAAAAAGAGTGAGAGAATTGTTCAATATCCAGAAATTCAACAAGTTCATTATTTATAAATTTCAACTATTGAAAAGATTTTGATGGGTTTTACAAATCATAAATCAATAATAAAAACCTTAATAAGATTCTGAAAGATGTCAAGTTATACTATCGATGCAAGGAATAATGGTGTGGATCAATCCCGTGGAGCACCCGGTAAAGAATTGGTCTCCCACTCTTCTCTGTAAGTTTTCGAGTGTCCTGTAAAAGGCAGGTGTTCGAAAAAATTAAGACATTTTACATCTTATATTCAGCGATGAGGTTTGCCACCCATCCTGAATGTCTTGTTTTGATATTGGCACGGTGAGGACACCTTGCATGTTTTATATGCAGCTGGTCTGCTGGCTACCCCACTTGTGGGATATGCCGTGATGGTATAGTAGTAGTAGTAGAATAATGGTGTTTAACAAACTATATGATCAGGAAGTAAGTTCATATTATCATTTGTTTATTTTGCATAAGCCTGATGATGACCATTTAGATATTAATTATTTCTATAAGCATGTAAAAAAATAATTTTCTATAAAGCTTTTAGTTAAACTTTTTGAAGAAACTTGAGGATGGCTCCAATATTTATGTAAATTGAAAATCTATAATTGGGATATTTAAGTAAAATTAATGTGTTTGAAGGTGAAAAAAACTATATTCTACCAAATTATATATCTGGGTCACCAGTAATAAATTAATAACGATTATTAATGGATGGGTCGTTGAGTTACTGAATATATATTCGAGAATAGAAATTCAATTTTTAAATAATTAATCTTAAATGTTCGCAAATTGGTAATAAAAAATAATTTATATTTTACCTAATATATCTCCGTAAGGGCTCCCATTCAGGAATTGTTCATTGTAATGTAATGTGTTTAATGCATTGTTCTTCTTCTCCCTTCCCATCCTCGAGAAATGGTTTCTGGAACGTCCATGTCTTATCTGCTGTTCCCCAACACGACTTCTAACCAAGTCATTATAATCATCATTGTCCAAACCTCTTTGTACTCCCAAAGATAGATTATCAAATTCCCCGGGATTTCTTTTATTTCTCTTTGAAACTGATATTGAGCGAGCTTCTTCCGGGAATCTCTTATCGTTATATGTAAGCTCATAATAATTCATCAACGTATTCGTGGGGTGAGTCGTATATCCAGTTTCATCCGATACATCAAAGTGTTCTATAATATCTTCATTTCCAGCAGTACCTTGTCTGTATTGTAAGGAAGCTGTCTTTATTTTACTCGGGTTATCAAATGGCTGGCTTTTTGATGTATCGACTGGTTCCGCGTGATGAGAATATTTATGAGAATATTTTCCATTAGGTATTTGATTTATTTCAGAGCACGTAACGCAAGATATATAAAACACAAACACTAACAATTTTGTAACCGCAAACGTCATTTTAATTTTTTTATTTATTTCTCACATCTGTAAAAAAACTTTGTGCACAATATTTTATGTACTTCTTCACATAAAACTTCGATACTTTCACATGAGTTCTTAAAATATTTTAAAAGTAACTAATTAGTTTTCATGTAATTAATAGAAATTTAGGAACTAAACTTTGTGCAACATTAACTTAGTTTCTAAAATACAGGTGGATTTTTAAATAACATAATTAATAGTAACACCGTAGTATATCTTTACAGATCTATCAGATTGTAATCGGAAATAAATATTTATTGTAGAGGAAGTCATAGTGATTACAAATAATGAAGAGGAGCAAGCAATAATTTTTGTTGCTAATAATTACAAAAGTTTTCATTCCAGATGACGACGGAGCGTTGTTGCGAAGTTTTTCGTAACCGATTGAATGAAATTTGTATAAATGAAATCCTTTCAGGATAATGAGCGACCGTAACATCAAGCGTCGAGACGCGCACGCGGTCGGCGCTGTACTGAATGTAAAGTGAATGTAATATTCCCCGCCCAATCCCGCTGAACAACTGAAAATTTTCAAGTGTTTAGATCAGCGAAATGAAGAGAGAAAAAACCTTTTCATTATTGCCATAAGCCGTTACATGTCTTATTATTTATCTTTCACAATTAGGTACCCACGCATGAACGAGGCAATCTTTACCTTATAAAACAGCCTGACATGTGTAACTTTCACTTTATTATTTGTAATAATACTAAAATATCAATATTCAAATTCCTTCTAATGTATACATGTACGTATGTGTTTTTATGTCTTCTTTAGGAACCTTTGAAGTATGAAAAGTGATTAAAATACCCTGGCTTTACGAACTTTCTTCTATCGAACGTGAACTTAAAACAAGAAATATATTCGTTGAAAAACTTATATGAGTTTCGAAATAAATATTAGGTACATGTTTTATTCTATTCTTCTCAAGGCCATCCACTCGTTTGCGAGTGATTTAGGTACATGTTTTATAGTAACATATTCAAATGAAAAAACAATTAAACCAGACGCTAACAATGTTGTAGAAAAAAATCCAAAATTGTGAAGAAAACGCTGGGGTAGAATAATTATAGGGGAGGCTAGTTTTCTGCTCTATTCTCCCAGAAAACCATCGAAAATTGACTGAGTTGAAATGAATTTTTGAAATAATTTCTATACAAAAAATTAAAGTACCTACATATAAATCTACTTCTACTACTATCCCATCACAGCATATTACACAAGCAGGGTAATCAGCAGACCAGCTGCATATACCCTCCTTTACACGAGACTTGTCTCTTTAAGGAGGATGTTTAGATTTAAGTTTTATCAAATAGTCTATGTATTGTAATGTCTGTATAATTATTGTTAAATAAAATAAAATAAAAAAAAAATATAATAAATATGCAAGCTACTGTCCTCTCTATGCCAACAAAAAAATAAGTCATTCAGGATGGGTGGCAAACCTCACCGCTGAATATATTATATGAAATGACTCTATTTTTTCGAACATCTGCCTTTTACAGAACACTCGAAAACATGCGGAAAAGAGTGGGATGCCAATTATTATTTATCTGGTGCTCCACGATGAGTAGGTTGACATATTTTTTTCGTTTAAATTCTCTCCGTACTCATTATGGAAACATGATTTGCAATAATTTCCGAGCAACGCCAAGTTAAAAGTTTGTGATGCAATATATGTAAGCTTAAGTACGCATAATACCTGAACTTTTATTTTTCTTCTAAGATTTCAACCATTATTCAAGCACGGAAAATATTACGATATTTGCATTATAATATATAGGTTCATAATATTACATTGTAAAATATCATAACATTTTACGGTTGTGTGAAAGTGCGTCGATGAGGATCGTTATTAGGCAGAAGAATGTGATGAGATATTAACCATTACATGACTTTATGGATAAGTCAAGTTTATTAATATGTTGCAATTAAAAAAATATAGGATTATAAAATAGTAATAGTCGCTTCTTTTGTAAAAAATGAAAAACAATTCTATAAAAAATTAAATAGTTATATCGATTTTAATAAAAATAATAATGGCTTACCATCGGAACCGGAATTAAAACAATTTTGGTCTAACATATGGAGTAAAAATATTGAACATAAAAATGGAAATTGGATTAATGAGGAAATTGATCGATATTCAGATGTGGTCGAAATGGAATTCTCCAATATTTCCGTTGACTTAATTAAAAATGTTATTAAAAATACACATAACTGGAAATCGCCGGGTTGCGACGGAATACATAATTTCTGGTATAAACGTTTCACATCCCTACAACCTTATATTGCTAATTCTTTAACAAATCTCATACAACACCCGCAAAACGTTCCTAAATTTTTAACAAAAGGTCTGACATAATTATATGCTACCTAAAAGTCAAAATACAACAAATCCATCTCAATACAGGCCTATAACCGACTATTTATAAAATATTAACATCGTGCTTAACTAATAAAATATATAATCACGTGACGCAAAATAAAATTTTGGCTGAAGAACAAAAAGAGTGTCGTAAAAATCATATGGGATGTAAGGAACAACTAATAATAGATTCCGTAATACTTAAACAAATACAAACGCGTAATCGGAATTTAAATATTTGTTATATCGATTATCAAAATGCATTTGATAGCGTACCTCACTCGTGGCTAATAGAAATTTTCAAAATTTATAAAATTAATCCAACAATCATAAATTTCTTAAAAACAGTAATGGGTTCGTGGAATATCGGTTTAAATTTAAATCTTATTAATAAATCTATAACTCTAAAAGATATTCCTATTTTTTTTTTTTTTTTTTTTAATTCAAATATATTTATTAATTGATAATTACACAATTTACAACAACAATCATTTACTTATAATATTATACAGTAAGCAAAACAATTCATTCCCTCAAATATGAGCAGAGCTCGTGCTTTGAGGGATAGTTTAATTATTTTTTACACGTACTTTTGCTCATAACAAATAATAAGTAAAACAACAACAAAAAATAGAAATAAAATAAAACAATACAAATTAGATGAAATATATACAAATAAAGCAAAATTGGTAGTGAAAAATAAAATAAAATATAAAATACAAAAACAAGAAAAAAAGAAAATCCAAAATAGACAAAATAAAGTAAAACAAAATAAATAATTTAAAAAAAAATTAAAAAAAAACTATTAAAAGAGGTAACTATCAAGGAGATTCCTTAAGTCCACTTTGGTTTTGTTTGGCAATAAATCCTCTATCCAATTTATTAAATGAATCCAAATATGGAATCAAAATTAACGGAAATACTCGTTTGTCAACAAAAATATCGCATTTAATGTATATGGACGATATAAAAATATACGCTAAATCGGATACCGAATTAGAAAAACTAATAAGTATAACAAAAAAATTCTCAGACGACATAAGAATGTCTTTTGGGCTAGTAGATAAATGTAAAACTTTACACATTGAAAAAGGAAAAATTAAAGAATGTCAGGACATAGTTTCTAGTTATCAAATTAATAACATGAATAATAACGAAATATACAAATATTTAGGTTTTCCGCAATCTAAAAATTTAAATCACTCTTTAATCAAAACTCAATTAACAAATGATTTTAAAGATAGACTTAATAGAATATTTAAATGTGATCTATCGGCCAAAAACATAGTAAAAGCAATAAACGCGTGGGCAATCCCATTATTAACATACTCATTTGGCATCATAAAATGGTCTAAAACGGATCTAGATAAACTAGAAAGACTTATTAGAACACAATTAACAAAAAATAGATATCACCATCCAAATTCCGCGAAAGAAAGGTTGGTTCTGCCTAGGAGTATAGGAGGAAGAGGAATTGTTAACATTTCATCTTTACATAATAATCAAATAGAATCCCTTAAAACATTTTTTAAAAACAAACAAAATAATTCTATACTACATAAAATTATAATACAGGCCGATAAAAATCATACACCTTTAAATTTAAATGACGAAACAGTAGGTCCGCGATTAAACTATTTAAATATTTTGTTAGAATCTTGGGGTAGGAAGGAACTTCATGCTAGACACCTCAATGATCTCAACCAATCTTATGTTGACAAATATGCGTCAAACAGGTGGTTGACCATTGGGGAATTGTATGGGGAAACCGAGGGTTTTATGCTAGCAATTCAAGATCAGGTAATAAATACAAAAAATTATCAAAAATATATTATAAAAAATCAAAATATAATTGATGATTCGTGTAGGAAATGTCTGGCCAAACCGGAAACAATTCAACACATAGTTTCGGGTTGTTCCACTCTCGCTCAAACTGAGTATACCAATAGACATAATCATGTCGCAAAAATAATTCATCAAAGTTTAGCAATTAAACATAATCTTTTAAACTCACAAATAGTAATACCTTATTATAAATACAACCCGGAACCGGTTTTAGAAAATCAAAATTACAGGCTCTATTATGATAAAACCATAATAACAGATAGACAAATACATCATAATAGACCCGATTTAGTATTACATGATAAACGTAATAAAATAACGTACCTAATAGACATCGCTGTTCCAAATACACATAATATACAAACAACCGTCGCAGAAAAAATACGTAAATATACAGAACTAGCAGGAGAATTAAAAAATATTTGGCATTCTAGATCCGTTTATATAATACCTTTAGTCATGTCAGCTACAGGGGTAACTCCGAAATCTTTAATAAATAATTTACAAAAATTAGATTTACCGGTTAATTTTTATATTAAAATCCAAAAATCTATTATAATAAACATTTGTAATATTGTAAAAAAGTTTTGAACACAGATATTTCAGGCACAATGCTGGTATTTTGATCCCGCGTTTTGAGCCTAATCCATTGATATCCTGTATATCTGGATAGGTGAATTTTTCCCGGCATTAGACTGTTAAGTTTTTGTGTGACCATGACTGATCATATGGAGACTTATCTGGTTGTATAATGCTGAGAAGTGTGGATGGTAATTCTGCCGCCGCGTAAAAAAAAAAAATACATTATTATTATTCGTGTACACATACACACAAGTAAAACTATTTATCAAATTTATCATTCTCAATAAATAAATTAAGTTTTTTTTAATTACATAGGATCTTATTTATCTTTCTCGACAAATAAAAACTGCAACCAGCTAATACCACTAAACTAACATACATAATTACGAGTATATCGTCCTTATGGCACGTAATGTAAAAGTTAATACGATGTGGTATATGTCACACATATAATTATATCATGCGACATAATTAGGTATACCATGCATGTAGCATATAATGTTATGGAATATTTTATATCATGTCATGCAATACGTTATGTCATGTAAATATGTAATATTATAATATAAAATGTCATATTATATTATGTTACGTTACACATTATGCGATGTAATATAACACATTTTGTCATGTCATGCAAAATATTACACACAATATGTAGTAGGTACCTACGTTGTGCCATGTTACATATCGCATTGTATCATATTCTATGAGATATTGTGTGACGCATTTTGACATGTTATGCAGTATTTTAAATCATGTTTTGTAACATATAATGATACATATTGAGTCGATGTTAATTTTGTAAAACTCCATGTTTATATATGGAAAGAAACACAATTGATTTTTGTTTTATTTAATATTTATTGAAAAGTGACCTGGTTTCGACTTAAACCAATAGTGTTTCCTTCCATATTTATATTTAATGTTATTTATTTATTTCTTGAAAACACACAACAGACAACATTATGTCATGTCAACGTTATGTCAAATATAAGTCGTGTTTTATTATATCATGACGTCAATAATGTCACGTTATGTCATGCCATGCTATATCACATTCTGTTTGATGATGCACTTTGAGTAAATAAGTTTCTACCAGATCGTATATTAATTACAGACGTTTAATTGAATTACAACAAGGAGATGAAGAGTTAACTGCATTTTGTACTTTTAAATTATGTAAATAGAATTAATCATCAATAATAAAATGGAAGCACTCAAAGAAACGACGACGCTACTAATTATTACCGCCCGCGGCTATATTCATTTATGTATTTCATTTTGTCGCCTCTAATTCTACTTATTTTGCTGCCATAATCCCCCTTAAAAGTGGCACTTCTCAATAATCCTCTCAGATTGACTACATTAATAAATTATTTATATATTTCCTTTCAGTTTCATAGTTGATATTGGTGTTTGTAAAATATCAAATTCAGAACAAAACAGTTCAGTACTGGTTTTCTTCTTCGGCCCGTGTTTATTTATTGCCGGATAAATGCTTTTTCTTTGCACGTTATTCATGTCTGCTTACCATCAATGTTTTCATCTGCAACTAACTACTTTTCTCGTATCATCACTCCATCTTGTAGGATGTCTTTCCACACTTTTCCTTATCATCAAAATCATTATGCGAGATTATTTACTGTGTATTTTTTATACGTAGTCTTTTTTTATTCTTAATCTTTTGTCTTGCTCTAAGTAAACAACTAGTACATAGAAAATTTCGTATAAAATAAAAAATTCGTAACTGTAAGCTAATTTTAATCCTACATTGTATTAGTAAAGAGTTGGTAAACATTAACGGTTGTGTATAATTTCAGTAACGATTTCGTTAGGGGAAGTCCTTCAGGCGAATCTTGAGTAATTTCTTAGAAAGAATTTGCATGAAGAATATGGATGGTACCATAAAATCTGACATTCTTGCGACATTTATGGGTGAGAGATAATGCAGCCTTTAATGTGTTGTTCAAAAAATAAAAAAATAATAACCTCAATATTGTATTCTAATGATAGAGACTTGAATTTCATGCAAAATAGTTTGATTCTCAGTGCTTACATATACGACACATTCTATTAGAAACTGTAAAAATATTTAGGCGTACATAATTAGGCGTAGGTAGTTATATAATGATGCAATGTAATAATGTATAATGGCTTCCAACTTTAAAAGAAGTAACGTAAAGTTTTTTTTTTAAATTAACCTTATTTAAAAAAATCGCAACTTAAATATTGTGTATAGAGAGATTTTTCACTTTTAATTTATCTTTCTGTAGAACTCCCCATTGTGGTTACCATTTCGCCCACTCGGTAACTTCACTTACTGAAGAAACAGCTTAAAACCACGTTTCTTCTTATTTAACTCTATTTATAATAAACCTTTAAAAGCACTGCCAATCTATTACAATGTCTGAGTTTCCACGTTCTACGTAAGCATTTTCTCTCTTATATATCTTTAACTCGACTGTATTGTTGTTTCTACCCGATTCTTGAAATAGAAAAACTTAAGTAAATAAAAAGCAGTGATGCATTGAATGCGTTTTAGCTCGTACAACTCGTAAACATTAGCTAAAGTAATATGCCAATCGAATTAATCACAGTTATATACAATATGATAAAACAAAAATTACATGTAAAATATTATTATTTAATTTTAGTTGCTTTATTTATTTATTATTCATAGGCATTCCACCCGGTCCGAGTGATTTGTGTTTTAGTTGCTTTATTTAGTAGATTAATTTAGTAGCTTACTGCGAAAGGTGTATAAGGTTGTATTTGGGTTTATAATAAAACCCAGATATATCTTTAAAAAAAAATGTGGAATTGCATTTCACCTATTAGATTTTTATGAATTTTACATTTTCAAAACTTACTGTTTTATCTTCAGAGCTTAATTAAACCTAAATTATTCAAGGACAGTAAGCATTTTGTGATTAGAAAGTGAAGAGTGGGTTAGGAGATAGAATTGAGATTAGTCGAGACAATCTTGTTACAGATTCAAATAACATAATAAGGAAGTCAAAAACATCTCCATAAATAGTGAAATAGCAGAACATGCAAGAACCACATGCTCCATAAATAATATTGAATTTGTTCATCATTGTAATAAAAGTAAAAAAAATAGATATATTAAAATCGTTAGCAATAAATAATCACATGCTAGAAACTAAAAATATTATATATATCCAGATTCTACCCATATCATCCCCACTATTGACTCTAATAATCTCAACTCTACCCTTCATTTCCTCATCACAACATAATATGTAACTGTCTTAGAATAATTTAGGGTAAGATCAGTTCTATAAAAATAGTAAGTTTTGAAAACGTTAAACTCATGAAAGTAAAATTGGAAAATACAGTGTTTCTTTAATTTATAATTTGTTAAAATATAAATATTTAACAACTAAAAAATGAAAGCCATCTTCAGGAATGAATTCATTCCTGAACATGGCTTCAACATCGAAGCCGAAAGCTAGAAGAAAGAACGACGGAGATCCACGCAGCAAACCCGAGAACCTCAACGATACAACACGCTGCGAAAATTGATTACAGAAGTAGTTGGTTCGTTGACTGTTGGGTTGTAGGAAATACCATGTTGGGAAGGGTGGAGAGAACAATAATAAAAAAAATGGAAATATTAAAACACAATCAAAAATAATTTTAATTTCAAGGCTTAAGAGTTAATGAACTTCTTATTAATAATAAAAATGTCTATTATTGGCCGTAATTGGTAAGTTAACTGAATTCTCGTAATAAATGTTACCATATTTTATGATTGTGTATTATATATTTTAATATTTGGTAAAGATAAATATCCATCATGGAGCAATTCTAAAATTCTAAAAGAGCTTTCGAGATATTAACATCAACCGTAACTTATTATTGTTTGACAAAAACACGTTTTGAGAGAAAACATGCGCACATTTTAACGGATGAACTGTTTTCAAGCGCGTTACAAAGATTTTCCCATTATAAACTAAACTATTTAAGAAACTAAAGACAACACCTCTTGACAACTCACAAGAGGCGAATTTAAAACTTAGACTTTCAACTGTGAATCTTTGCAACAATTTCCATTGTCGCCACATTTAGAGATGTTTATATAAAAAAATATTATATCCGTGTTTGTTATTAAGGTTTTAAATTCAGTCTCTTCCAAGTTTAGTACCAAAATTTCGAATAAATAATATACAAGCTAACATTGCCTAACATTGTTTTACCATATACTAATATCGCTTTTTAAAATAGAGGTTGATGGTACCTATATATGTATAGGTGAAAATTTAGGGCTGTATGTATTTTTTAATGCCTCACCATGAAAAAATAAGAAAAATAGACCAAAAAATAAAAAAAAGAAATTTGGGGTGGACTTAACTTTTACGGATAAGAAAAATAAATGTTGGCCAATTCTCAGACCTACCCGATTTATTCAATATCGGTCCTGCCGTTTCGCAGGAGTATGACAACAAACACCGTGACACGAGAATTTTATACATTAGATTTATTTATATTTTATTTTCACTGTACATTGTTAACAATATTACAAAATAAAACAGTGTTATAAAAATATCAGTTATACAATTCAATGTACCTACAGAGAGCGAGTTTATCGCTAAAATGCGATGTCTTTCAACTAACCCGGACATTTACGTGCTTTCCCGTGGAGTTCACAGTAAAAAAAGGTCTAATTTCTGCTTTAGTTTAAGTATCCTGTATATGGCAGGAGTTCGTGAAAACTCACGTATAAGAAATTATATATTTCAAATTTAGCGAATACGTTTGCAAACCATCCTAAATGTCTTTTTTTTAATTGGCATGGAGATTACAATCTAATTTGTGTGTTAACTTCACACAGTTAGTCCAATGGCTACTCCACGTTTGGTATATTCCGTGATGATATAGTAGGTAATAGCTGAATATTTTCGAATGCTAAATTTGATAATTTCATTCAATATTCTGTTCTATCTTTGAGATTAACCCAATGGTAGAGAAAATTACACAAATAGACGAAAAATCGAAATTCATATATGCAACTTGTTTGCATTCATAAATCACAAATTTATAGTACATTACATCCGTATTTTCATTGACATATTGAAAACAAATAAGTATTGTTTTGATGAAATAAATAATTTCAACTACGCTTATTTATGTATTTAAAATATAAGAGCATCTCTTGTGGATGAACATACCTTTTGATTCGGCAGCATATCAGTTATCAATATATTCATGTGAATTACCACAATGAACCACATCAATAAGATTCCGTAAGAAGCCAGCTTATCCACGCGGCTTCAAACCCTTCCATATACAAATTAATCATTGTTGTCGAATTTCAAAACTCATTGCTTTATCCCTGCGTTAATACATTTCATTATGAATCACTCCTTGTTTATAATAAATGGAGAGGATAATTATATTGCTATTTACTTCAATCAATCAATTTACCCAATAGATTTAAATTTACTGTGTTAATTTTTCTGAAATTTAAACCACTAAAATCGGTTTGCTTTTAACTTGAAATGCGGTATACTGCAGTGAATACAGAGCTTTCAACAATTTAACGTTTCAACGTTAAATTTGGAGACTGAATTAAAACAGCTTGGTGAATATATTTAGTGGTTGAATCTTTCATCATGTAGGCTTTAGGAAGTAAGCAAAGTAATAAACAATTCCATTTCATAATATGTGATTGATGGTAACTAATAAATAAAAAAAATAGCTTTCCATAAAATTAAAAACGTTTTCCCTTTTATTATAATTATTTTTTATTATCATTTTCATGATAGCACGGTCGACTTTCGTAAAGATTTCCTTGTGCATTATAATAATATCTGACAACGAATAAAACAAATTGGCTGGATACATTTAAAATACATAATATCGGGTTAGTACTTTAGTTAACATTTTGACTATTCGTAGCAGTAACATAATTGATGATGGGTACATTAAAGTGATAAAAGGAGAATAAAATTAAGGATGAAATCATTTTTATAATTCAAACATTGAGATAATCTGACATTGAAGTTTTACATTATTTAATTACTTATAATATTATTATTTCTCATTTAAAATATAATCAAAATCCTTGGAAACATTTTGGCTATTAGAATGGTTCAAAATTAAATTATTGAAAAGGATCCCCCCGAATGAGAAATGAAGGGGTGAATTCGAAATGATTCAAATATTTTACAAGTCGCAAAGGTATATCACGCTAACAACTTTTGGTAAGAAGTGAGTGATAGATAAAGTTTTAAGTAATAACAAGTTTAGAAACTGACTTAGTTATGGTTGACCGAAGTTTACAGGTTTTGTAATACTAATAATAATTTATAATGGTGCACGATTCAAAAAGTGTTATAGCTTTGTAGATACGAACCAGCTTCTAATAATCTACCATAATATTCTCCCAGGTACCAATACATATACATTTACTAAGTGACTTAGTTTCTCGTCTCAGTAATTATCAAATTAACTACGCCTCTAAGAGTTTTATCATCTATAATCAAAATTGTCTTCAGGCTTGTTGTAGATAATTAGAGGAAGACCCCAATTTTCTACTTGAACTTTCCGCTAATAAACACATCCTTATTTTGTTTTTTTCCTTTACCTTACAACGCTTGCATGGATAGTCCTATTTAATCATTAAATAAGTTATTTTTTCATGTATGATATTTTTACGTACTCAATATATTTTTATACGCAGTTTGTTAACCTAGGCTCGCTTATAAATGACAGTGGTAGGTACATGCGAAGAAGAAACACGCAGAAGAATCCAGATGGCTAAAGGTGCCATGATAAACTTGGACAAGATATGGAAAAATAGAAACGTAAGTCTGCCTACGAAGATCAGACTGGTAAAGTCACTAGTCTTTTCCATATTCTTGTATGCAGCCGAAACCTGGACAATCAAATCTCGAGAACGTGCTAGAATAGATTCTTTTGAAATGTGGTGCTGGAGGCGTCTACTTTGCATACCGTGGACAGCACACAGAACAAATTCGTCCATCCTCGAAGAACTTAAACTAAAGGAACGATTGTCCACCATATGCATGCGCCGTGTCCTGCAGTACTTTGGGCACATCGCACGGAGAGAACCAGACAACCTGGACAGACTTGTTTTGACTGGAAGTGTGGAGGGCAATAGAGCTATGGGGCGCGCACCAATGAGATGGAGTGAGCAGGTGAAGGGGGCAACTGGGGGGACCTTGCATGAGGCGCTACGAAAAGCGGAGAATCGAAGTCGCCGGAAGCATTTTGTCCACACCTATACAAATGATGGCCACGATCCTCAGCACTGAGGGACCGACAACAAAGAAGATATTTTTATAATCAAACAGTGATTCAAATCGTTAAAATAAACTAAATACAAAGACTCAAAATTCAAGAAATACAAGAATTCCACCAACTTCCTTTCAAAGGGAACTTCTACAAGACGTATTAATATAAAATATGACTTCGGGAAAAGCAATGTGTGTAACTGACTACTCATCTATGGTTACAAGTTTTAAAGTAGGTATATTTTAATTTTGTAAATAAAAAAAATAAGAATATACTTTTTCTTTTCTCGGTGATAAATTATTTTATCCATAGCTCGTGTACTTGACTTGTTTCACATTAGTAAACATTTATTTCCGCTCTTATTTTAATTTATAGTTCACAATACATCGTTTTTGGTAACTTACAACAATATAAAATATACTCTAAATATTTTATTGCTGGAACATTCCTCCCACGCCTGCCGAAAATAATTTCGAACAAATGAATTAGTAATCTCAAAGTTACAACCTCAAATTGATTGTTACGTTACTTTATTACCGCGTAAATACGTCACATTTTTGTGCTTTTATAATAATATATGTATGTCTGACTTCAAAGCTTTCATCCTTGTATTTTATTTAGCCATCAACTTTTATGACAGCTAAGAGGTATTGTTAAAAAAATACTGCTCACTGTGTGTCACAAATACAACAGTTTTTTACACTGATGATGTGTCATGAAGAAAAATGACGAATAAAATAAAAATAAAATATTTAATATACAAGTTTTGATGTGAGTTTTGTACCTAAATGAATATTTTTTCAACATATGAGTTCAGAACGGTCGTATTTTCATCATGATTTTTCTGCTATTTCGAAATAAATAAGCCAAAATTTCATTGCTCTTGGTGCCAAATCCACACATAAATATTTGAGTCGGTTCGTATGTGCGTATGTCCTCAATGGACTCTGAAATAAGGAAAGACAGAAGTAAAATAATACACTCTTTACGAGGTCTCATCTCCTGGGCAGGTTTAAGGCTAAAAACATTTTAAATATCTTATGTATTGATAAAGATATTACAATTTTAATGAGATTCCCATACATTCGCTTGACAAAATTGCCAAGCGAATGTATGAAAATCCAATATTTATAGTCAAACATTTTTCATTGTATTGAATTAATTTCAAAATGGATGTAACAATAAATAAAACAATACTGAAACTAAATAATTAGGGACTGTTTACATAATGAAACATTGTGATTGCTAATGACAAAAAATCCTGAATTATGAGAATAAAAATTGCATATTTTTGACATTTTGAGCTATTTTCATAATGGAGGATATTATGAGACCATAGAAATCCATACTGTAGAATAAGAATAGTAATATGTAAAAAATCCATAAACAATGTTAATTGATTTTTTGTATAAATAAATACAAAAGTACCTCGGTACTTAATATTTTTCTTTACTTTTCATGGCAAATCACTTGAAGATTTATATAGGTACTACAAACTAAAAATACCAATTTTAACCCATGTATTTGCACGGTTTCTGTTTATTTAAATGAGCAATGCCGGGTTACAAAAGCTTGTTATATAATATGATGGAAGTGTTTTTACAACGTATAGGAGGCAAATCCAATTTTGTTTCGCCGGTAGCTTTTTTTGTTGTTTTTAATTATTTTTGTATTTGTACAATGTAAATAATGTAACTCCCATAAGTCTTAAGAAAAAACTTTGTGATTATGACTATGCCACTAATATTTGCGAATAAACGGAAACTGAGTGTGTTCAGCTTGTCACGGAGAGAAAAATGCTAGGCGTTAGCTTGAAATACAAAATAAAAAAAGAAATCATCCGACAAAAGACTGAAACGGCTATGGGCTGGTCATATAGTAAGGTGAGAGGATGGCAGGTGGACTTCCAGAATTCTTGAATGCAAACCGTGGGAAGTCAGAAAAAGTGCGTGAAGAACCTAAAAAAGATGGGTAAACGATAGTGTCAAAATGATGGGAAAACAGAGTTATTGTTTTGCTTGAGATTGGAAAGTATGGAAAAGTTTTAGAAAAGGACTATTTCCAGCAGTGGAAAGAGGAAGGCTAGCAGGAGTAATTTAAGAGAGTCATGTAATTAAATAGGATTTCAAAAAAGTATTCCATGATAGATTTGTATAAAATAGAGATAATTTTATATAATTGTATGTAGCATACATATATAATTTAATAAGAAGAGATATTAATTTTTCTAGGAGAAAATTTTATGTTAAAATGTTTACCTGTTCAATAATAAAATTTTATGACAAACCCAAAAAGTTCTTTATGAATAATTGATGTTGATGCACTTAACTAATAATTTGGTTATGGATTTAACTTTTCAGCATCATTGGATTTTTGGAAATTTTTATTTGGTAAGTAGGCGAAAAATTCTAAATTGAATCAACAAATTATGTTCATTATGTTTGCAGGTATTTTAAAAAATAAAGTGTGAGAGAAGTGTTGAAAACAACAAAGATGTAAGGTTGTGTCGAAATAAAATCTGCCGCTCATTAGTTACGTTACATTCTTCATGTTATTAAATAAAGCATTAATGTTGGTATATAAAAATATTAAAAAAAAAACATAAAACAAAAGAAAAGCATTGTGAATAGAATTCGTGTTAATGTGTTAATAAGTTATCAATGTTTTGTACATGTGGAGCTAATGAATGATGAAAAGATGACGAAGAGGGAATATCTGTTTAAAAGACGAAGTATGAAATTTGTGCGGATTTTGAAAACCATATCAAATTCTCAAGAACGGTCCCCTGTTGAGTAGGAGAAATCAATCAGCGTACGTATTTAAGAAATCAATGTATGAAGAACATTTTCCCTTATCTTTCAGCAAAAGGAATAAACTTTACTCCCAATATACAGGAGACCAAATACAATTATTATGACACAGTTATTTTGTTACCTTAGAAATTATTCAAATATATCGTTTACTTTTTGTTCAAAAAATCATGACTTAGAAAGATATACGTGGTTAGTGATGACATTTTAATTTCAAATTAATTATTATTAAAACATCCTTAACCTTAACGTTTTCAATAGAAATTCTCAGGTAAGTTTGGAAATGAAAAATTTACAGGCAACTTCGGTTCAACGAACCTTTTATTGAAATCGATGTTTTATACAGCAGATAGGCAGCGAATGTACCTATAACGAAATTTAAAAGGGAAAACGTATTCAACAAGTTGGCAAACAATTTTAAATAAATATATAATTTGTCCCACTGAAGATATACCTACATTATTATTATGTACCTACTCATTTTAAACCCTGGTTTCATCAAATGATAAAAATATCAAAAAATCATGCATTGGAGTAACAAAAAGCATCATATTTTTATAATTAGGTATACAAGAAATGGCCAGACCATTAAGATTTTGATAAGTATTAGCAACGTTTTTAAAATTTATTAAAAATTCAATATTTATTTATTTTTATTTTATTTATTCATTCTTTACTGTACATTGATAAAAAACAATCACATAAAAGGTATACATTCAAATTAAATACAATCAATATACAGAGGGCGAGTTTATCGCAAAGGCGCGATCTCTTCCAACTAACCCAAAAGTATTAACTTAAAAAATAAACAAACATATGATGAAAATAAAAAACATACACACATATATATAAAAAGGGAGACTGAAAAAAAAAAAACAAACATATATGCATAAAGGGAAAGGAAAAGGGGGGAAAAGGGGGGGGGTTAGGAGTGATGGGTTTCAGGTTTCAGAGGCTGTGTTTGTGTTTGTTGAAATCATTTTGTCCTTAACGGCTCGCTTGAAAGACGTCAGACTTTGAGTCAGCCTAAATTTTGAAGGGAGATTATTCCAGCAACGAGCACCCTGAACTGCAAAAGATTTTGAGATGAAAGTTGTACCATGAGCCGGGATTGACAGGATGCGCTGGTTATTCGACCTCAGAGGTAAACCGTGACTCGCCAAGTATTCAAAAGCCTCCTTAATATAGTACGGGGTTGATCCTGCGTACAGAGCATTGTGGACAAATGTGAGTAGATGGAGCTCACGTCTTTGTCGTACAGTAAGCCATTTCAGGGTATTACGATATTCAGAAATGTGGTCAGTTTTTTTTAAATTAAAAATAAACCTTATGCCAACATTCTGAAGTCGATCAAGTTTGTCGATTAGATCCTGATTCATGTCCACATACACGATATCAGCATAGTCGATAATGGGCAACAGCAAGGATTGGACCAATAAAATTTTTACTTTAGTGGGCAAGAATTTTTGCAGCATCTTAAGAGTGTGGAACTTGTAAAAAAACTTTTTCTTTAGAGTGTTAAATTGATACTGCCAAGAGAGTCTCTGGTCCATGATTATGCCCAAATTCTTTACTGTCGCCGAAGAGGGTATTGCTACTGAATTCATAGTAGTGGGAGGCAAATTCATATTTTTCAACCTGGATATAGAGTGAAGGCTACCAATGAATATTGTCTGGGTTTTTGAGGCATTGAGGAGTAATCCATGAGCACTAGCCCAGTTTGAGATCTGTTGCAAGCACTCATTGGTAGAATAGATGGCAGAGGAGATATTGTGAAGTTAAATAAAAAATATTATAATTTGTTTCGTGAAATTTTATATTGTTTGGTTTTAAAATAAGGTACAATATATTCAAGTGTATGCTTTAAGCTTTAACTTTTAAAGTATGTACTACTTACTTACTTACTTCCGATGGCCGAAAATCCCTTGCAGAATCTTTGCCTCCGCAACAATAGATCTCCAAGCCTTTCTATCTTGAGCAATGGAGTGCCAGTCATCTTTAGCATGCAGCTCCTTTAGATCTCGATTGATGTTATCAAAAAATCTTTGTCTTGGTCTGCCTAACGGTCTTTTCCCTTCGGGTATACCCTACAGAATACCTTTATTCGCCTTTTATTCTCCGGATCTAACGACGTGGCCAATCCATGCCAATCTTCGGGATCTGATCTCGCTTGTGATGATTGGTTAGTTGTGGAGCAAATTTCTTATATAAATTTAAATTATGTATTACAGTATCATTACATATAATGTGAGACAAGAATGACATTATTTAAAAAAAAAACACTGACGGCAGGCACTTTTGTGGAAATTTGTTTCACAATGTAAGCATGATTGTGTAGAGATTACTTCAAATATATTTAATTTCCTACTACTTGTATAATTTAAGAGACTACGTGATACGTATTTATGTAATAGAGTATACATAAAAGTAGATAGAAAAAAATATTTTCGCACCCTGCTCATAAATCTAAATAAACCAAATATTTTATGTAATAATAATTAACTTAGTAAGTTTAAAATCAAATTTGATTCTGAGAAAAATTTCCTTCAAAGTTGATTAACAAATTCTAAAGATTATAAATTATTTACATATTTTGAACGTAGAAATATCTAAATTATTGAAATATTTTCGAATTTATTTTATAACAAAAAAGTTAAAATTACCTACATGTATATTTTAGACTAGATCTTCGTATTTTTTTCTATAGAATCAGATTTTTGGATAAATCATTACTTACTTTACTTTACTTTTCGTATGGCTCGGTGTTGATGAATCTTAACCCATGTGGGCTGCGTCGTGTCCTCTACAGTCTTGGCTCTAGTGTCGAGAGCCAGCTCACCGCCTCTGGTCCCGCTTCGTGGATGTCCCGCAGATCCCCGCTAAATTTTTTGAGATGGCAGTCCTGCACTATGTGTCTCACACTCTGCACATTAATAATTATAATCATTACTTATATTTACTCTGTCAGACCAAAGATCTCTCCAGAATAGAACCACATGCAAAGCAGCTGAAGATGTGCCAACAAATGTCTTCCATTGAACATTCACGTGGCTGAACACTGCAGGCAAAGTAATGCAGGTAATTTTGATACTGAACTTGTTCTAAAAGATTTTTATTGTAAGTGAGAATGATCAAGAGAGAAATCAAGAATATCAAACAATGTTTTGTTATAACAAAAAAGTTTTGAAATTTTTCATAGACGTTTCATATTTCTTCTATTTTCAAATTTTAATAAGAGGAATTCAACCTCCTATGGATGCATTGCTAATACCAAGGAGAAAAATAATTCAGATAGTTACACATTTTTTTTTCTGGAAGCCACTAGATCTTTACAAGTATGCTAGTTGTGTTAATATTTTAACTTAATTTTTTTTACCTTGAAAATTTCAATTTACTTTTTCAGAGAACATAATAAAAAACATTTTTATCGAAATTGAAAATTTTCTGTATTTAAATGTTTCCAGAATTGGAGGTTGGACTAGTTTTCAGAAATCGACAATTGACAATAAGCTCGTTTTTGTATTTAAAGCAGAAGAATTTAGCGGGCAATTCTATTTACATCACCTTTCTTTTGACATTTTTAATATATCGATAAAATTATTTTCAATAATTAAAATATAAATACTTTTCTTGATAATACAATAAGGAAGTTTTTCTCTTTGTGTAATACGTTAATATTATATTGAATAACTTAACAACCACAAGGATGTGGTGCAGAAGTTTTCGGATCTTTATTTATCCTATTCAAATTTTTCATTAGCATTTTGTCCATACAAGAGGTGGCATATGTGGTCGATAGCCTGAAAGGTAAACCAGCTAAAACCATCACCTGCGAAAAATTTCAACGCGAAAACATTAGAAAATATTACCTAATAATAAATTAATATTTTCATATTCCTATCATTTAATAGAAACGGCGTATTATGAAACAGTATATAGATATACCTATAATTATAAGTGATCTTCCTATGAAAGGATAACCCTTATAACTGTTTTATATTTGATATTAATTTTCTACATTTTCATTATTAAATTAAAGAGAATTCTTCATTAGCGGATAAATCAATGTTACTAACCTTTTAATGGGGCGCGACAGCCGCAAAGACGCGACATCAAATTTGTTTAAGTGCATAACTATACTGAAGCAATTTAAGTAAAAATTGTATGATTTATATGTCTGCAAGCAATAATTTCACAAACGTACATTCATTACGAGGTACAAATAAGTTCTTAATGGATATTATTTGGAGTTTGTGGACTGGGAATAAATACAATAAAAACGTTGTTTTAATTTTCAGACACTCTAACCTTAGATTAAAAAAATCTACAATTTTATCAGCATATTTGAGCAAATTACCTGACTTTTTAGTTATTACTCCAAACAAATTGGATCTAAAATTCATAGAAAACTTGTTCATAGTTACTATGTTTTTGTTTGTTGGCATACATTTATAAACTTTGCATGTCAATGCGGAATAATTTAGAAGATACTGATGTTTTTTAAAATTTGTCAAATTCAAATACTGTTTCATGGTGAGTTCTGGAGATACAGTAAGTACCTAACATAATAACACGTTAACAAGTTAAAATAAATTAGTTTAGTTAATTCTTAAGTTGATGATCTGTGCTTTGAACTACCGGACAACTTTTATAGGTACCCTATTGCCTAACCACTGAGAAAAAAATCACTCTTTCCCTCATTATAAATTCAGAATAAAAGAAGGCATTACATAAGTTGTCGATATGTCAGCATTGCCAATGAAAATAAATATGCAAAAGGTAAGAAAATATTCCTTTCCAGTACCGACTGGCTTTTGTCATAATAATTTGTTGTAGTACCTACTCATTTAGTACGAGCCGTCAATTAAATAGGGTAACTTAGTAGTAGTAGTAGTTCTTTAAGAATTTCTTAAGCAACTAAAGGTATTGTAAACAATGAAGTACAACATTTCTTAATAAACAATATTATGGACAGAATAAAGCATTAATAAAAAATTGAAATCGTAAACTTACACAAGCTTTCGTATTAGTTAACAAAATTGTGTTATCGTGATAAAATACATACAATATATTATTATATTTGTAACGATAAGAACATTTAAAAAAAAAAGATATATCTGGGTTTTGTTATAAACCCAAATACAACCTTATAAACCTTTCACAGTAAGCTACTAAAAGCTTGTGTCGTGAAAGATTGAATGAGTTCATTGATTTATTACATTAAACTGAATTGGTTTACCGTTTTATGACAAGATTATGTATCTGAAAAGTGTCAATAAAACATTGAATTACTTTTGTACAGGTATTTTAAAATAATATATGCAGTTGAATTCGGCAGAAAAGATTTTCGAATGACGTCCTTCATTATTAGTGTCATCTCACATAACGGCTAATAAGTCATCAAATATGCCAGGAGTATCTTATATTCGTGACAAACTATTGTGCAATAGCGACAAACTATTGCAAATTTATGGAAACGGAAAACAATAAGTAATAAACGGTTCAAGTTCGATAAACGTTCAAGCAATAAACGGTTTTAGCCTCTTACAGTATTATAACATTTCAAAATTTATTTTTTCATATAAATTTCACTTACTCTAATTTCACATAAAAAATATCGAAGTAAAAACAAATTAAGTATCTATGATCTCCGTGCATAATAGATGCAGTTAGTACATATAATGTAACGTAATAATATAACATTGCAGAAGATCGTCTATTGAATTTATGGAGTCATCAAGAAGAATTGATTGCAATTTTTATATTGAAACCCTTTTGACAATGACTAAAGTTTGTGGAATGATTCAATTAATAAATTATACAAGTGCGTCAAACTTGAATTGATCTAACAAATGTAAAACTTCGCAAAGTATCATTGCTTCCAATACATACAAGAAGTGTATACAAGTTCAACGATTCAATATGCATAATATAATACAACAAAAGTCAGACTGATTATGGTAAAGTTGCTATATTTTTAAATTATTTTCATAAGCTTTTATATTAAAATGCATAGTGGTACTAATGTTCACAATATCTACTTACAAACATTTCATATGAGGTACATCATTTTATGGGAGTACAATTTTGAATAGCTTCGGTGGAATATTTTAAGCCAGGTACAACCTCAGACCACCATTGAAATAATAGGTAGAGCCTCAAACCAATCGTGTTCATAATGATTAATACTGGCAAACCGCCCTGTTTTTGACATGTTGTGAAAAGAATTTAGCTACCTAAATCAGTGTATCAGTATTCATGGAAACTTAATTATTAATTTTCCGTGAAATTTAATTAACATTTTAAATTTATGTTATATAAAAGATATCTCTGTTGTGAGTTAATTTGATTTTCTTAATTTAATCCTACACAATTCAAATTTTATGAATTCTTTTATCAAAATAACTTCTAGTTGTTGTCTATATAATTAAATTATTTGAATTTCATGAACGCTTCGTACAAATAAAAAAATAATCTTGTTCTAAATAAGGCGTTTTCATTTGATTCGGTGTTGCGTAAAATCAGAATAGCAATATACTTGACGAGTAAAAATGTTTTCAATAATTTTATCCATAAAAAGTTAATGCATTTCAAATACCAGTCTTCATAAAAAATAAGTACTTAGCAACTACTGTATTTATCTCATCGTTTTAGATACTTATTTAAGCTTTAATCGAACTACATAAAATAAAAACAATTCAACTATAATGTACCTATGAATCATCGAATCAACTCTCAACACAAATGACTCAGCTCGTTACAATATCTCAATGCACAAGACAAAACTCGCTGTAATTTGAGATTTTCAATCAACTAACATAATCCACTGCAACATTCAAACTTTGTTTCCAATTACCAGTCATTGTATTTAGTACTATTACTAGGTATATACAGTAAACATGAAACCTCTCAGTGATTTCATTATTGAATACATACAGCACGTAGCAATTTATAATGATTATTGGGTATAATATTATGTAGTGTAGATTAAAGACAAGTTCACACATGGTGCGATATTATATTGTTGTCTTGCGTAAGCAACGATCGTCTAAATTAACCTATGCGATTCCGACCGTACTATTACTAGTTTTTTGTGACGCTCAAATAAAATAAACTATTATTCATTCAATAAGTAATGTTTAAATATACACCCGAATTCAGTCATATACACCCGAATTCAGTCATATACACCCGTATTTAGTCGCCTCTTTTGCGTTGATTTATGTATTTAATAGGATTATTTCAATTTATTAAAATTATAGAATTCTACTACTTACGTTACCATATTAATGAAATAACTTAATTTGACACTCTAACAATATGGATTTAAAATTAAAAAAAAATCTTGTATATGAGTATATACATTATGCATCAAGTAATGTACATGTAGGGTTATGTTGTATCTATGAGCTCTCATAATAATATTAGAAGATCGGGATTTGTCGTGCGTTCAACGTAGGTACGAATAAGCGACTAAAATTCGTACATAAACGGATCCAATGTACACTTTTCTTTAAGTAGTGTAGTTAGTACAACATTACAAGATGAGTTCACAAACACTTAGTGTTATTACGACGACAACCTCTGGTTGTATTTGTACATTATATCTGATGAGTTTTGCGGTACATTAGAGGTTTCAGCTATAACCATTTATCAAAAGGCGCTTCAATTTACCATAAACATTACGCTCATCACTTTCAACAACCCACTTTTCCTTTACATCAGAAGCTCGCAAATATACACACTTACAATACGCTCCAATAACCATCAACATTGCAACCGATTATACCCAACAGAATACATATTAAGCTCACATCAGTTTGTATTTACTTTCGAATATACTGAATCAATATTGACCACAAAGAAATTAGTTCATCATAATTAAATAAGAAATCTATTTCAAATACATTTTCGATATTATTTTATGGTATATAGATTAGAAAAGTTAATTTAAATAATACAAGCCATGATAAAGCAAACAGATTCAAAAAAGCGGATAATATGTACTGCTTATGATATATTTAGTTTTTTTTTTAAGTCCATTGTTTTAATACTAGGTACCTACATTAGAATAAAGAAGACCATATTTATGCAAAGTTTAATAAAAAACCTTTTAAAAATTATTAAATAAGTGTATTCCTAATTAAGTGGTTTTATAAAAATGGATTAATAGACTAAAACAAAGCTAGCAGAAATATTCAGCTAGTGTATCGATAATTCGACAACTTTTATGTGAAGTAGCAATGTCTTGCCATATCAATAAAAAGATACAACACTACAAACATGACATGTTCCCAATTGTCTCAAAGTGCCACATTACGCTTTATATTTCACATTTGTTTTGATATCCACGCAAATGTAAACATAATCGGACGAGCTAACTAGGCTGATTTTAAAAATTCATCTTCTTATGTTGCCTTTGAGAATTTTCCAAACAAAAATGGTAAATTAGTTAGTTTAGTTGGAAGACATCGCATTTTAGCGATAAACTCGCCCTCTGTACATTGAATTGTATAAATGATATTTTCTATGTAAATTTGTATTATTGTAAACAATGTATCGTGGTTAGATGGAAGAAATCACTATATAGTGATAATCTCGCCACTGCACATCATCACATTTTTTCTTGTGTATATTGCTTTATTTTATCTGTTATATGAATGATGATGTGCAAGAAGAATAAAATAAATAAATAAAATACAGTGAAGAATAAAATAAATAAATAAATCATAAATGTATCATTATGAAGTTTTAATGTTGCAATTTTTCATTATCGTTTTTATTCCTGAAGCCCGGTATCGCCCGGGTTTAAATAAATAAATAACCCTGCAAATATATGATTTAAAATGACATAATTTTACTTAAAAAAAGTTGAGGTATGGTTTACGTGAAAAAAATAGTAAAAACCTCTTCCCAATAAGAAAACTTAATGTTTGACACTCCACATGCCCATATTTTAGTAAAAGATAACAGCTATGTATTAAGTGAAAAAAATGCTGAAAGCCTCTGGAAAAAACTTTATGTTTGACACCCCATACGTCTAATAAGGTCGTTTCTTTTTATTTATTTGTCATTTAACATTATTTATTATCTCCTCTGACTGCACTTTCTATTATCAACTTATTTAGTTTTTTTATACTAAACAAAAATACCCTCTTTTATAAAATACTGTTCTTGTTACAATATGATCATTGTGTTTAAAATATCATGAAAAAATATGGTTCCTTAAAAAATGAATATCGGTAGGAGTGCGTTTTCACCTTGAGTTCCTTAGTTAGAAAATAAAATATGAATGGATGATTTGCTTTGGTGTTAAATACTTTAAAATTCTGAAGAAATCAAAAAATAGTATCCAAGTAAATTTAATGTGTAAAAAATAATATTTGAATCATAAGCTTATTTAAAATAAAATGTACACTTACATTATAGAGCACACTCATGAATGAAGCATTAATAATTTAAATTCACTGAAGTATTAAGGGTTGGTTATGGGTTAAGGGTAATTGATAACCAATAATAATATCCAAGTACTGATAGTGAATATGATTCCATAATAATTAAGTAAACATAATAATAATATAGTTAAAATTTTATCTTTATAGTCAAGTAATATACAATATTAAGTGCTTTAATCGAACTTCGAATTGACTAACTCAAACCCTAAGCTTTTACAATGGTTATTCATGGAAAGCTGTTTCTAGTTAGTACATATTAGATATGTATAATGTATATACTTTTCTAAGGGTATCTCCTCGATTACGGGTCATCAGAGACAAAATATTTATATGAGTGTATTCTTATTAACCAAAAAAGTAGTTGGCCTAGAAACGGTTGTCAAAATTCATTTATTTATTGTATTATTTTATGGTAAGTAACATAATATGTAGGAGTACATAACTTTTTGTTTAATGTAACTCAATTTTTTTTTAAATAATTATATTTTTTTTATACCTAGTTACAAAATAAAGTACAAGGAGAAGATTTTGGAAAAAAATAACATAGGTACCTACCTTTTGTATTAAAAAGTAATTAAGTGTTTGTTTCTATGAAAAGGACTCAACTTTGTAATATAATTTGGTATATAGCTTCATATTTTCTGGAATAATGCATTTTTTTTAACTCTTTTCAAATCATTAAAAGAATCAACTAAAGTTACCTACAAAAACAAAGAAGCCTCTCTTTTCTGCAAAAAATTGAGTGGCCTGTAACCTGTAGAACGTACTTAACATCTTCAATTCAGTAACGAAATAGATATGACATCCGTTTTTACGGTCTCGATTAATGTTGGCATGGTGACGACAACATGCATGTTTATTTCTCGCATTCCACACCCTAGAGAAATATCACAGTGGTATGAATTAATAAATGAATTTCTTAGTACATATATTACGTGAGTGCAGGACCACAACATAAATTACTTCTAAGAACTCATCATGTACTTAAACTAAGATTATAATGTCTGCTTCGAAAATTTATAAAAAAAATAATTAAAGTATATTGAAGTGGATAACAAGTACCCAAATTAAAAACGGTCCTTCGCGAGATAAAAGACGACAAGTCGAATTTGTTGCAGAAATACAAAAAGGGGGAATTGAAGAGGATTCGTTGGATAACGAAGATGTAACAAAATAATAATTTCTATAGAAACTTGGATTTCTCGAGTGTTCTCCAATCGTCCTTTAGAAGGAGGACTTATATTGGACGTATCTTATTATCATAAAAATATGCCTTTGGGGTAAAAAATCTGACGTATGCAACGGAATACTCATCTATCTATAACTACTATTGCTACGTCATCGTTTGTGTGTAAGATGTTCGATGTTTTCTGATATCTAACTCCACTGAAGGAACGAAGAATTTATCTGCGACTGATAACAAATATTATTTAAATTATTATTTTAAACCAATTATTTCTTCATACCCCAACAAATCTTTTTACTAAATACTAACTCACTTACTGGTAGCCTTCTTCTCTATACTGCTGAATAAAGGCCTCTTCAAAACTTTTCCACACTTTTCGATCTCGAGCAACTCGACACCACTGTTTTCCCATCATCTGTACAATATCGTCGACCCATCTTTTTTGGGGTCTTCTAACACTTATTTTGTCCTTCCACGACCTCCATTCAAGAATTCTGGAAGTCCACCTGGTATCCTCTTGCCTTGCCACATGACCAGCCCATTGCCATTTCAGCTTGGAGACTTTATCTGCAATATCGACAACTTTTGCCTTTTGTCTGATATTACTAAATATTAAAAGAAAATGTCGAAATAGATATGCTTATCTAAGATGAGTAGGTATTCAAATAAAAGATTTTGTTTTCTATCATCACTTATGAAGTGAACTTATCAGTCTTATTAATAAACGTAGATTAAATTTCTAGAAGGAGATGAACCACCGATCAGACAAAAAACGTATTGATAAACGTTGATCAGTTTAAAAGTGGTTGATCCGCCTGTCGAGATGATTTAAGCCTCTGCAACTGAGGTGGCTTTTTAGTTATTATTCTGCTGAGGAGTGGTCTGATTTTAAGTTCCATTATTGCCATTATTTAAAAAGTTTTGATTATTTTTTTAGTTTTTTGTGAGTATTTGACATGTATGCAGACACCATTTGAAAAAATATGGTTTAAAAAAAACAGATATTAGAAATTACAAGATATTTATTAATGCTAATAAAAAATCACCATTTTTTTGAGAACAATTTATAAAAATTAATTAAATGAAAAAAAAACACATGAAATAAAAAAAGTAAGTAGAAATTTGTTTTCTGTTAACTTTTGTTAAAATGTAAAAAAATAATAAAAAAAATCGTTAGAGCGGTTTCTCTAAAAATCGGCTTCGAAGTACGTCCTCTCATTCCTGGTAAATTTGTGCCGAGCATTGTAGGCAGACATGTTTTTTGCATGAATAACGAGTAAATTTTGTCTTCCTTTCAATTAAATCGCACTCTTTAATCTTTCTTTTCAATTTACTCGTAAAAATTCTGCACAATATTCTTTCACACGATGTCCCAGATTCGATTTGTTCAGGGGCAGTTGGGAAATCTCGTCCTAAGTCATGATTGCGCAATTCTCTCGGCAATTTTTCATTATACACCCGCTGTGTCATAATAGGAAGAACAAGTTCCCTAGCAAGGCCTCAAATGAAATTTGCCCTCCATTTATTGAAAAAAAATTTTTTTATTGAAGTGATGTTAGGTAGACTCTATGAATTTACTGAGCTGATGTATGTGAGACACTATGAAAAAATTACTATGTTACTGACGTTAGGTCTAACAGACCCATCATTTATTACTGACGTGAGGCATGTCAGACACCCATCAGCTATAGATCCACACATGTACTCACAACGGCCGTCGTTACTGTACTGATGATTAAAAGAACATAAATTAGGAAGCTACTGAGCGAAACGGAAAGATAGGACTCAAAATGGCAACGTTGTTGCTAAAAAAAGATTTCGCGGTGTCTGACAGACCTCACGTCAGTTGCAGAGGGTTAAGTAAGGTGGTTTGAGTAAGGTGGTTTAAATCGGCGTCATCTGCCCGCCATGTTGGATTTTACGTCAGATGTTTGCTATGCGGGTTTACATGTACGTTTTGCAGTTATTTTACAATTTATCGGAGTTGGTTTGGGTTAAAAATACGCTTAAGTAGTATCCGAATGTGAATTTAATTCAATCAGTTGTTTTTCTTGTGATAATAGACACTTTTTTCGTGTGACAGAACACCAGTTTCGTAATTTGTTTTTTGATAGACGCATTTAATTGTTTCGTGACAGAGATACTTTTTTCCATGTTGTACGAAAGATATATTGATTGATTCTGAATTGAAAATTATTCCTGTACATCATTTGAATGTAAAAGGGAAAGCAGAAAATAAGATTTTACTGATGGTTAGTAATACATATTGTGTGCAGTGTTATGTTATACCCATATCACTGATTGTGTGTCAGATTATGATTTATTTGATAAATGAATAAAATGTCATTCCATTATTACATTTGCTTTTCAATTATACAAACCTTCCTCATCATATTTTATATTTCAGTGTGTTTAGGTACAAAATGTCAGATGAAAAAACCAATAAGATAATTTTGACAGCCGCTTGTTTGTTTTGAATTTGTCTGTTTACTAGCGTCGTCTAACATAGCTACCAACATAATAGAGTGAATTTTCGAGTTGCCATATGAAATCCTTTATATAAAGTACAGATGTCTATGGTACGGTTTAAATATTTTTATTAATAAAGAAAATTTGATCGGTGGTTTAAACGCTTATAGGCGGATCACGAAATCAGTGGTTCAACCATGGTTTGGCGGATTTTTATTAATAAGACTGGAGTTAAGAATATTTTGAATAATATTTTCTTACGTGAAAATGGATTTGTATCAATATACAAGAAATCGACTATGCTGACAATTAATATCAAAGTCTATCGTTTTTGCAGAAGAGGGTGACCAATATTGAAGCTAGTTAAGCCTACTGAAAATATGTTACGATCTTGTTCTCAGTCAACGGTCTTATCATCATATTAATCCTTCGTTATTATCTAGGTTATAGCTGAATCACACCGGCTTTTGTTTCATACTTACATAATGGATCGCATTGGCCCAAAGCTGTAATGGTCCCAGTAGAATATAGTGTCTTTTCAGAAAAAAATAATAAAAATATCTGTAATGTAACCCTCAGTACAACTTTATGTTACAGAAGAGAAACCAGTAGATGAATATAATGCAGGAATCAATACATATGCATACAGTGATAAAATATACTTGCTGCGGTTAACAGGTATTTACCAACTATTAGTGTAAGCCTACAAGATTTTTATGAAATATTTATTATTGAGAGATCAAGCAGAGCTTCTGGCGGGACTTTTTTTTATTAAGCTTCACATATTCTTCATAATTTTTTTTTAAGATATTACCTTCTATTATAATGAAGAGAAGAAATGGTAAGTGCTTTATGCACGTCTTATAAAAAGTAACTCTTCTATAGCTTTATAAGTATATACTGACAAAGCAATAAAGTTTTATTTATTTCCTCGAAGTTCCCTGCAAAGAATAAGTTTAGCACTTCTTTTGTAAGTTTTTGAGTAGATACCTCTGATGTTCATTAAACTTCGAGAATACGTAAGGTATAGAAATAATCAAATTAGCAGCGTTGAGGTATTATGAGTATATGTACATGAAAGATTTCCCCTCATTACAAAAAAAAGCGATGAGATATACCATCTCTCTTAATTTGACTGTTTTTTGATGACAAAAATTAATTGAATTTTTTTATTAACACAGAGAATCCAACTTCTTTGTTTCTTACAGGCAGTTAGTTTATTGGCTACCCCATTTGTGGAAGCTGCCGTGCTGAAATATGTATATATATATAGATATATTTATTTTTTCCATTATAATTAATTACATAATTTAAAATTTTTATCACAGCACCACCAAGTTCCAGAATTGATTTGATTAATTTCTACATTATCTACAGTATCGCAAACGGCGTTGAATATGGCATGTTATCTACTAAACACATTGGTTGAGAAGCTTTATTGAAGTTATAGTTTTGAATAGAAAGCCTTTTGATCCTGAGTATTGGTTTCTCAATAATCTGCAAGCTTTAGATCATTGAAGTTTAAGGTGAATTATATCATTGTTAGCCTTCAAATTTTAAACGATATGCATATTATTTATTTATTTAATGGATTAAACGGCGTTCAAGCCTTTTTACACTGTATTACAAAGTATACTTGAACATATTACATTACACTCAAGGTACATATAGACTACAAAAGATAAAAACAAATTTCATTTTAAAAACATTAAGACATTAGCATTATACTGCAATTCATTCACAATCATAACAATCCGCATAACCTTATAACAATAAAAATATTATTACATGTATCGATCATTGATATACAATACTATGTACACACGCAAGTACTTTCTAACAAACAAGAGGAAACATTTATAACAAAAATATGCATTACCAAAAGGTAAGAATAAATAAAAATCTGTAAAGGGTACATACTTAAAACAAATATAAATATAGCAAATAATACGAAGAAGCAAAATCATCAGGTAGGTACCTACATAACTAATATATACAATATAAGCAAGTTCATGCACATTGGTAACAATAATCCACACAGAGTGCATCCAGCCGGTGTCGCTAAACAAGTCTATATAATATTACAAACCTATATAAAGACATAGCTATAACATTAATCCTATAGAATAGGTATCCCCACCGACACACAGGTAGTACAGTGCATCCCTACACTAGCGGCACTCCGAGCGGAATCAATTATTCCAAACTTCGCTGTATATATTACAAACTCTGCAGTCTTATTAATAAAAATCCGATAAACCATGGTTCAACCACTGATTCCGTGATCCGCCTGTAAGCGTTTAAACCACCGATTAAATTTTCTTTATTAATAAAAATATTTAAACCGTACCATAGACATCTGTACTTTATATAAAGAATTTCATATGGCAACTCGAAAAGTCGCTCTATTATGTTGGAAGCAATGCTATATGACGCTTGTAAACAGACAAAATCAAAACAAGCGAGCGGCTGTCAAAATTTTCTTATTGATTTTTACATCTGACATTGTACCCAATACACTGAAATATAAATATTATAAGGAAGGTTTGTATAATTGAAAATCAAATGTAATAATGGAATGACATTTTATTCATTTTCAAATAAATCATAATATGACACACAATAAGTGATATAGGTATAACATAACACTGCACACAATATGTATTATTAACCATCAGTAAAATCTTATTTTCTGCTTTCCTTTTTACATTCAAATGATGTACAGAAATAATTTACAATTCAGAATCAATCAATTTAAATTTCATACAACATGGAAAAAAGTATCTCGGTCACTAAAGAATTAAATGCGTCTCTCAAAAAACAAGTTACGAAACTGGTGTTCTGTCACACGAAAAGTGTTAATTATCACAAGAAAAACAACTGATTGAATGAAATTCACATTCGGATACCATTTAAGCGTATTTTTACCCAAACCAACTCCGATACCTAACTTGTAAAATAACTGCAAAGCGCACATGTAAACCCGCAGAGCAAACATCTGACGTAAAATTCAACATGGCGGGCTGATGTTCGCAGATGACGCCGACTTAAACCATCACTACCTTACTTAAACCACCTCGTGAGGCAGATCAACCACTTTTAAACTAGGTTTACGCTGATTAACGTTTATCAATACGTTTTTTGTCTGATCGGTGGTTCATCTCATTCTAGAAATTAATCTACGTTTATTAATAAGACTGTTTTAGTTCAATGAATTAAACTATAAAATCTTTTTAAAAAAATAAAACAAATAGACAGCAATGATATTTCAATTCGACACACATGTAATGAAAAAATTAGTGATAAAATAAATAAAAAACACTTCAAAAAAAGTAGGTACTTGTGAAGCAATAATTAATAATTAATGCAAGAATTATTCTTATCGAAAATTATAAAAATGATATTTTAAAAGTGAGAAAAAACATACACATAACGTTTAATTTTAAAATGCATAATTATATTATATAGTTCAGCATTGTTGATAACGAATAATCTGGAGTTAGGCAGCTTTTTTAAGAAGTTTTGTTAAGTAGGTACCTACACAATCTATGTTTGTAGTAAAAAATATTTCACGTTTATTCAAGAGATATATATTTAAAGCCTTTCTGAACGAAATGTTATCTGGGAAGGAGAAACAGTGATTGATTGAAGAGTGAAACTAAAAAAATACATCGGGTCACAAAGAAAATATATAGCCATTGTGATAAGTATATGATAAAAATCATTCTCCATTTTCATTTCTTGAACAATATTTCCTCCATTCAAGAACACGCTGAAAGAAAATGAATGAATTTGAAATGGAATATACGTACGATGATTGTGTATATTTTGATGGTTAGTCAAATATTTTAATAAAAGAATTTATTCCAATTATTTTATACTTTGAATTATATAGACATATGTATTAAAGATATTACATTGAAATAATAATTAGCCGATGTCTCATTTTTTCATCCAGTAACGATACTTATTAATATTGTTTACATCTACGAAAGAGCCATCCGAGTTTTGAAACAATCTATTAGATTCATTCACTGTGTCGGTGTTTAGGTAGTAGAATTCCATATCTAAATCCATCCAAATCTATTAGAAGCAAGCCAGTAGATAATAAATCGATAAATATAATAATGTTAAATATAGTGAGGTCCGCATTTAGAAAATCTGTGTGTGGTCGATAATAACATAAGGTGTTGAAACGTGAGTCGATGCAACCAGAACAAAAAGTCTCCTTAGGATATCTGAAAAGAAAGCTCTACTTAAAACCGTGAACAACCCTCAAATACTCGTACAGAGTCAGAATAATTGGAATATGGAACGTGTGTGAAACTTAGAATATTGTATTCGTATACTAGACGAAAAGAGAACACAGAGAATCACGGTCCAAATCGCTGTGAACGAAACACCAAAAGGCTAACGATTACCAAGAAAGCGAACCAAAAGATGGAAGGACAAGTCGTCATTGCAGGAAGAACTTTATTCCGAAAAACACGGATCGCTGATGCTTCAAGCGGATGAAATAGATCTACACGGAAACACCCCGAACGACAATATTGATTTACTTTATAATTATGAATGTCCAAATAAAAAAAAACAATCAAAAAATGTTATGTCAAATTTATGATACCAAAAATATAAACCACGTTTGAGTACAGCGATTTTTCATTAATTACAATTTTTCATTAAATATTGTAAAAATAAAAAAAATAAAATACATTTATTCATCCAAATACATATTTTCTTTAAAAAAAAATCTGATAATTAGAAAATAAACGAGGGAAAAATATTTTTCAAAATAAGATTCTCAAATAAAGTCATTTGTTAAATTCTGTATAGAAACAAAATACAAAAAGAATAAAACTGATTCGGAAAATAATGAATTCATTGAAATGTAAAACTGATCAATAAAAAATAATAACACAAATCTCGACCAATTATTTTTCCGCAAATTGGGAAATTTTATCATTTATATAAAACAAAACAAAAGTCTTCTTTGCTAATCCCTACAGATGTTTTGTTTTTATTTTCAATTGTTTTACAACATAATTGATTTTTTCTACTTAAATATTTGAGACCAACAGATATTTTTATTTTATTGAATTTCTTTCCATGGAAAACATAATTAATTGGTATCGTTTAACATATACCATTCATTAGAAGCAATCTTATAATTTTGTAATATTATATAACATTGTTTGTATCTTTGAATATTGTATTATAATCATACTTGGAATGAAAATTAAAACATGACCTTTCTGACTATGTATAATCTTTTTTTTAAGCTTAAGATAAAAATGAAAGAAACTTATAATTTCTCTCTACTTTAGTTTGATTTGCCAAAACAAATAGATTTTATTTATTTATTTTACATAACAATTATACAGACATGACAATACATTTGATATAAACTTAAATCTAAACATCCTCCTTATAGAGACAAGTCTCGTGTAAGGGTGCTAACACAAAGAAAGCGGGTTACCTGCTTTCAGATGCCTGCGTCTATCGACGCGGCGCCGAGAATGTTTACATGCATTTTAATGGACACGAACATATGTAGTAAAAGCAGGAACGCCGATTGCGATTGACTTTGCCGGCGCTTACCGGCACTTATCGGCGCTGGCAACTTGCTTTCTTTGTGTTTGCACACTTAAGGAGGGTATCATCATCCATTCTAAATATTTTTTAATCATACCCACATATTAATTTCGATTTCGATTTTTGCAATGAAAATTTCCTAAAGTAATCAAAATAGCATGACTGAGGGTATAAATTATAGGGAGCACTCACGGCAAAAATAGCTTAAAGATCTATTCTAGGATATGAACTGCGGATCATTTCAAAAATTAAGAAGTCATAGAAGATAATATATCGAAATTGGAATAAAGATGCAAAATTTAACCACAAACCAATTCACATTATAATGACCGGAGAAAGACTGAGAGAGAGTGAAAGAGAATGAACTTAAAGGTTCAAAACATATTAGTGTATTATAAATTCTCTCCACATATTCTGCATTTTCATTTTATTCACAACCTTGTACACACCTATTACTGGTCGCCGATAAATTATGAAAAACGTCAGTGAAAAAAGTAAGACATGTACCGATACGATATCTCATAAGTTTGTATTAGTTGGATTAGAAAGATGTTCTAGAAGATTTATATTACGTTCTGGGACCCCGCGTGAGGAAAATATCTATTGGTTAATCAATCATATTTCAGTGGCACGTTGAATCCCATAAATTATTACTAAAGGTAGAAAATGTTTTTATATTAGGTATATTCATTTTAGTAATAGGCATTTCACTTGTCAGTCAGATACCTACTACATATGAAATAAAGTTATAACATACAATAAGTTGAGATGTGAATAGGATGATATGAAAAGATGGATGCTTGGTTTTAGTTTAAGAGACTAAGAAAGGAATGAAATCCTTGCACAATTAACAAAAATTTTCGATATTATTAATAAGTTTTTAATTTCATATGCCAAGGTCATATGCCAAGCAGCGAAAAGATGCTAATGAACTGCTAAAATTCTTAAATTGAGACCGAGGGAGGACAATAGAAGTGTAGAAAAGAGATCAAAAAAAAGATGGGCTGATGACATTGACCAGGTGATGAAAGCAGTGATTTCGTATTCGACGAGATCGAAAAGCGTGAAGGGTTTTTATGAAACGTATGTCAAGTAGAGGAGTAATGAGTATCTATATAATGTGTGTTATTGTTTATAATTTTTGTGCATCAATAATCATTTTTTTATTCCCATGCTGAACCAATACGTTCAATCAACTGTAACATTCTAAGAAAAGTTAAATAATGTAAATATTATCGACTACATGTTTCAAGAAAAAAGATTTTGAAAAAAAATATCAGTTTGCCGGGATTATTTTGAACGAAATTCGAAAAATTAATAACACCTACTTTCATGGATGAAACTAAAAACAATTGCAAATTTATTTTTTGTTGACAGAGATATCATTTGTTTTTAATTTCATTATGGAATCCTACTACCAAAACAAATAGGTACTTTGATGGAAAATGTCGTCAAAACTGTATGCGAGTAACTAAGTGTAAAATGGTTATTGGAATATAAAATATTATTCCCGAGAGAAAGAGACGACTTGAAGGACGATACTGTGCAGGTTAGTCATTATAATCACCCAAATCATTTATCTTCATGACATTGTTTTATAGTTCTTATCATCTTTTCAAATAATTATTAAAGTTTATAATATAGGTCATAGAATAAAGCTTAGAAAAGAGAACCTAACGCAGGATATATCAAGGCGAATAGGATTAGGTTGGGCTACGTTCTCAAAGTTCAAATATTTAAAAACGAAAATGTACCCATAAACTTTTAAAATAAGCTCTGAGACGAAACAACGACGCTAACATTTGCAAAAAATTAATGAAACATAGATATGTACAGCGAGAAATGGAAACACAAATGTTGGGCATTAACATGAGAGAAAAAATAAGAATTGGAACCATTCGAAAAAAGAAACAAAGATTGAATACATAATTTATTGATAAAACCTCCAAACTAAAATAAAAATGGGCTGGTCATATAGTTAAAAGAGAAGATGGCAGATGGACACTTTGAATCCTGGAGAGGAGAATGGGAGGACAAGAGAAGAAAAGGGAGACCCCAAAAAGGCTGATAACATTTTCCCAATGATGGGAAATAGAATGTTCATATTGCTGAAGACAGAAAGACATGAAAAGAGTTTAAAGGGGCCTTTCTCCAGCAGCAGAGAGATTAAGGCTAGCACTAAGTAAAATTAATATACAATACATAATATGTATAATAAAATGGGTAGGTATATTTTAAATTGTGTCCTAATTGTACAGAGTAGGCCGGATAATAAAATTATTTTATTAGAGGGGCATGATACCCATCTATCTATCTATCTATCTATCCACTTAAACAAATGAAAGATATTTCGATGCACATGTGTATAGATTCTGTATAATAATTAATGAAGAACATAATTCACTCGATTGCGGGTGCATTCTTGCATGCAAGAAGAATTAATGAAGAATTGTTCATAAGTTAAAAGCTTGTTACTAAATAAATATACTTACTCTCGAAAGCCCTTGTTTTTAATTTAGGTAACTGTTAAAAAAATGCTCAAGATTGACCAGATAACATGAGAATTATTTTTTTTGAAACATACAGGAATCAATATTCTTTGAATATCTCCTTGTTTTTCCTGTTCTCTTGAATACTATACATTCGATATCAACTTTTAGCAACTGTGAATGTTATAATATTTATAATGTGCAATTTTATCGAACGGAAATCAATAAACCATCTGTTTTCGAAACTAACAGTTACCTTATTAGTAATACAAATAATATGTCGTCCGTCGCTTATAGTTCTTAATGTTTATGGTCTTGTATATTTTTACTATAAGAAAACAGTAGAAATATTTGTTGTAAGAAGTGGAACAAGCTGACCCCTATAAGACTTTATGAGAAATAACACAGTATCAGTACTCGGTGGTACCTACATAATAATACTGTTGGAGAATATTGCGAATACTTCATTGCTCCTAAACGCTTTGGATTGGAATAATGGGAGGTAATAATGTTCCATGTTCTATCTCACAGTTGTGTGGACAATCGTGATATTGAAAAACAATGCACAGTGTGTTTGTCGAAGATGTGAAACAAGACATTAATAATTGAGGATGTTTGAGAAACTTGAAATATTTTACAAATTCCTCCTCTAACAGATTTTTTTTAGAAAACTGATACATTCGAAAACTGAAATGCGTAAAAAAATGTGTATCATCATATGAATTTAGTTACAAAAAAATAAATAAGTAGATTTTACTATTAACAAGGGTCTGTCGTTGACCAAAAAATACCATTTTACTTGAATTTTCATCAGAGTGAACTATGGGATACAAATTTGAGATATTCAGTAAGGGGTTTCCATACATTCCAAACATTTTCATATGCCGCGTAAGGAGAAATCTGTATGTTTTTTTTTTTATATAATCTACCCCAGTTGTAAAAAAATTAAGTGTTGGGAGAAATGAGAGGGCTTTAAGAATTTGTCTTTATATCTAAGTTTTTCACTATATGCAAATTATTATAGGGTTTGGTAAAATTCTTTGATTTTAATTTTTATAAAAATATTTTAGGGGTACTTCGTACCCGGTTATTATTTTCAAGTTAACGATGTCGTTATCAAAAAGACACTTTTTCGTAGGGGTGAAACAATTTACATGAATGTGCTTACATTAAAAGAACTATTGCAATGAAAACATTGTAATTATAAGCGGCAAATTATGTAAACTAATGCGGTACATAGAGAAGGTACAATTTTAATTGAGTGTTTTGAACTTTAACTGTTGAGATTAAACTCTAAAATTTTTAGGTCCATAACAATTCGCAGACCCTTGTTAGTTATAAATGGTAATTATAATAAATTAAATTACTCTATTTTGAAATTAGAATTTGAAAATAATAGACACAACAAAAGGTAACTTTTGAATTTATCCTATTAATAATTAAATTCCAATTTAATTGTTTGTGAAATGTAGAATTGAGACTGCTAAACGAATTCATTTTGTTATGGCTTTGATAAAATCTCAGAAATATAATCTTTGAAAGGACAATCTCTTTGTCAAACAGCAAGGTCATATAATTGTAATTAGGTTTAAAAGGACATCAATAGCTGACCTTATACAGTTAGGAATGAATCTACAGGATTATAAGTATTATCCTCTTACAAGATAATAATATTGCCTGTCCAGTTCTATAGCTCAGCAAGTTGAAAACATTGAATAATTTGCTTAAATTGTTAATACTCGTGTACACAATGAACGTCACTATTTCAGCAACAAAAATGACTATAAAAATTCACGGTTTCCTTTATATACTCAATATTTTAATGAAAAAAATAACTAATGTACCTTTTTTCAATTCCACAAACAAATATTTCATATTATTTAACTTTTATACGGAACCAGGACAACGTATGTATGTATTTGATAGTGCGATTATCATAATATATAGTAGGTATATTTCACATTCAAGTGGTTATTTGTCGAAAATAAGACATTTCAACTTCAAATTTTGAAGCATTCTAGATTAATCGTTCCAATGTTGTTTCCATTGAACTACAACAGATGTCTTTCCAATTTGAAAACATAAGAATTGTAAAAAATCGTATAAAAACTTGATCTCAGTAGTGAAAAAATATTGAGTTTAACTACTATATATACACAACTTTTAAAAATTTAAAGTCATGTGATAAGCATGACACAGAGTAATTGATAAGGTGACCTAGGTTTAAAGAGTACTCTTAACTAAGCCTTGAGTCAATTCATAAGCGTCGAAACTCTGTGTCATGCACTCCAAGGAAGTTCATATATTTATGTGTATCATATTATACAACATACCTACCTAGTTAATACCTATTCAAATAGATTGACTATCGGTGAGTGTGATCAATTGGAATGAGTAATCTAGAGTAATTCAAAATATATATCAAAATCTCTTTATGTATATACCAAAAACTCTTTAATATATATCAAAAACTCTTTTTAATGCACATTTGTTTCATTATCATTGTTATCTCATATCTCATTTATTTAACAAAACAATATAAGATTCTACATTTTGAACACAATATAAGATTAACAATAAAATTTAAATATAACATTAAATAACAAAAACCATAAAATTGTTATTATTATTATTATTTTCAGTGCTTTTGTTTTGTATTTACAAATTGAATTTGAGAAACAGAGATTCAATCAATTCTGAATATAAACTGCTTTAGTTTTAATAATTTTAACTTTTAATTATTGTGAGTTCTATCGAAGTGTAATTTTTGACTACTTATTTTCATGATTTTTGTCTTGTTTTTTGCTTTTGATTAGAGTAGGGTAAAGCATGTATAATTATTATTTACTAGCAACGCGTTCGTCATACAGTTCGGTAATTTGCGGGACCTTGATTGGTTTGTTTAATGGAGAAATATAAATGTTAGTATTTTTTGGTTGAACTGTTTGTAACCCTTAAGAATATAAAAAAAAAAAAAAATAATAATAATATCAAAATTCAACTGACATCCAAACTTCTACTAAGTAAAATCCAGTTCCCGACATCCAATTGTGTCTTTAAATTCATAACATATTATTCAACTTGTTGCGTAATGGAACTGGACAGTCGATATGTATGAACGCTTTAAGAAAATCAATTATGAGATACATACAAAAACGTAAATGAGATTCTATTGTAAGAAAATATCCTACATTAAAATATTAACTTACCTAAAATGGGTGTATCAATGTTATTTGGGTTAGTTGGAAGAAATCGAGCCACTACGATAAACTCACCCTTTGGATATTGATTGTCATAAATTTATTTGTAAAATGGCTTGTTAGCAATGTACAGTTAAAAAAAATCATCATCATCATCATCGCCCTCAACGCTCCTCTCGGGAGCACAGGGCAGAAACCAGTCTCCTCCATTCAGAGCGTCTCTGTGCCAATTGCGTCACCTCTTTCCACGACATTCCTTGCGCTCTGATATCGTTGTTATAGGAACGGTGTATTGTGAAAGAGGGACACCCGAGCCGACGGAACCCCTGCGGACGGAAGAACAGTGCTCTTTTTGGCCAACTATCATTAGGCATAAATAATAAAAAAAAATATTGGTGTTATAATTAAATGAGATATTTTATCTATGCCATTCAAAACATAATCTCCCATAAGTTGTGTAGCTGGTAGACAAGAGAAGTAACAAATTAAATATACTCCGTCCTAACAATGAAGACGTTCAGGATTGGTTGCATATTTCATCGTTGATTAAAAAATGTTAAACATCTTTAAGTATTTATGATGTTTTACAAACACCTGTCTTGTAAAGGACATTTTAAAACTTACCGGAAAGAGTGGAAAACATATTTTTTATTTCGAAAATATTTTTATTTTTTGGAACGGGATGTTTATTATTTTTCAGGAAACATTACAGGGTAAAGAATAAGTTTTAAAACTAAGTCCAACTTTAGATATATTATGGCATCTTGAATACAATGTCTCAGTACCTATCATATTAAAGAACAGACATTTCAATTATCAGCACATACTGTGATTTCAATATAAAGCACCTTACAAAGAATCTTACATACACACGTGATGTGGATATGTACGTGATGAACATTATTTGAAATTTAATACTGTGATGTGAATAGGTACTGAAAGACTATCCAAGAACTTTCCTCAAACCAAAGTTAGGGCGAATAATAATAATAATAATAAGGTTGTTATCATGGAGTTTGTATATTATATGAAACTTTTATTCCTTTTGATCAGTTCCAGAAGGTTTTCTATTACATTCTGGATCATTTATTGTGCATCCTCCCCGTTGATTAGATTCTACTTTTCCAGGATATGGTCGTTCTAATACATCTAATCAATTGTTTGAAACTAATACGGAATCGTTCCGGAAACAAGCAAGTAGGTTCCTTAAAGAAATAAGTACATAAGAACTTATACTGTTTTCTCAAATGCAAAAGTTTTATTTGAATTGCCGTTGTTATGTTGTGTTTACAAATTTAACATACTTGAAGAGGGATAAGTTTTGTTGTACTGCATTTTAGAAATCACATCATAGTAAATAAAAATAATATTCTTTAAAAAATGATTCTGGCTATCTTATACCATTCTATACTATACCCTCATGACGTGTCCCAAGTGGGGTAGGCAAAGATAATACAAAGCCGTGTAGCTCTATCCTTACATACTGCTTTCGTTCTTATACATTCATACAATTTCTCATACATGCATCTCAATTTATCTTACCCAAAACATAGCCGTCTTTGAGAAATTGATCCACGTGATCAAGCCACGTAGTTTTCGAATGCCTGGACTTTCTCAATATATACAATAATACTGGCTGTCTTTTATTATATACGCCTAAACAATTACAAAATATGTCTTTATTATGAAAGTAGGGAAGATCATATAAAATGGGATTTGATGCCGCTGTCTTCCAAAGGTCAAGACTCGCGCTGCCGTCTGCCCTGAATACATATGTACATATTTTCATAATAAAATAATCCGTCTGTCAAAGCAATCAATTATCGAATTGAGTATCATTTCACGTTTTCAACAACTCAGTTGATGTGTATTTAATAACTTTTATCCAATATATTTTTACTCTTTTATACAAGAGCTACTCGTATAACTCGAAATATTTTCCATTTCATTATATACAATAATAATATTGATTCAACAACATACCGAGTAAGCAAAGCGAGCGTTGAGATTTTATCGATTTGTGATTTTGAAGAATCATCTCTTTCATCTAGCATTCTCATGAGACAAATATGATAGTTAATTCAAAGAGTTAGTTATCCGTAGCAGAAAATATTTTATTACACATTCATATAAAATTAGTGTAATAAATTTTACGGTTTGTCGATAATCATATAAGCAGTCACATGAAGATTTATTCATTATTGTATGTCTATCTATACCATCACGGTATTGACCATTAGAAGTGGTATAGCCAGTAGAAAATTATTAGATAAACATTGTCCATCTATCCATCTAACCCATCATGGCATCTACCATTTGTGGGATAGCTAGCGGACCAATTTCTTGCAATAAATATGAAATTCATCCTCTTCGCGTAAATAAAAGTTAAGACAATAATATATTTGCACATGCACTTGTTTGAAATTTCACCATTGTTTTTATCGTTACTACCTTGATTTTCACAGCATTATCACTTCATCATATGTTAGTAGGAGCTTTTTGATAATTGACTCACAAAAAAAACAAGATATGTAGGTATTGTTTTTGTGGTGCCACCAGAGACTATTTTGTTTTTTTTTTATAAGGCCATTTTTGTACTTGTATGCGAGTGATATGGGACAACAAGTCATCTGAAATAATAAATAGCTTAAAAAAAATTAACTATTTTATAATAAGTTTCCTCATTTTCAAACTAATTAAATAGATACAATAAACACTCACGACTTATAATTGATTCAATCAGAATTTGATAGGATGACATTCAATTGTCATACAAAACACACAGCATTAATAAAAAGCCATTTAATCTGCATGTTTGCCAACGCTTCATTACTTTTGTGTCATTCAGCAAATAATACCTTTTACATATTTTCAAATACAAAAAAAATAATCCCTGTTATTTGTGTTACAGAACAAAAGAAGTCAGCAAACAACATTCACGAATTTTCAATCTCCTATATTGCGTCGAACAGTTTGTTCATGAAATATTATTATGTGTGTTGATCCCAGTGCAATCGATGATAGCAGTGTAGTTCTATTAGCATAGTGATACAATCCTTTCAGGCTATTGCATTGTTCTATTCAGCACACGCAGTATACGTTCAATGCATTAAAATCTAGCCTATTATCATGAAACATAAACTATGTTTAGGTAGTTTTATTTGTATTGGGTTGTTTGATATACAAACGAGTTTGTCCAAAATCAAAATCTAAATGATATACTTACACACTCAGTACGGTAACAAAGTTAAAAAATGTTTTTTGTTAGCAACATACACAGTAAATAGTTGTATCGATGTTATTATTACAATTTACCATTTTATGAGGCTATAAATATTAATTCAACACATAAAATTAATCTATAAGACTTTGTGCTTGTGTGATTTGTCCAATTAAGCTACTGGGCGACGTGCCGAAAGCTCCGATAATCTATAGTCCATTGACAGCTTCATGTGTTGGACAAAGCACACCTCTCGGAAAGGATGGGTTACGGATTCAAGTCTCATTCTATTTTGTTACACAGTAAAAAGCAAAAAGCTGGTGAAAAAATCTTCTTTGTCTTCTTTTTGGTCGCACCTTCAGTACTGAGGATCGACACCATAATTTGTATAGGTGTGGACAAAATGCTTTCAGCGGCTCCGATCCTCCGCTCTTCGCAGCACCTCATGCAAGGTTCCCCCTGTTGCCTCCTTCACCTGCTAACTCCATCTCATTGGTGCCCCCTAGCTCTATTGCCCTTTTTATTTTTTTTTTTATTTTTACTTTATTTCACAAACAAACAGTTATAAACAAATGACAATACACAGACAAATCAATTACAATTAATAAACCAGCAAAGTTTGTAAAATTATTTGGTAGAGTATAATGCAACATCAACATTTTGTAGTAAACACGAGAAAAAAAAACAGATATTTCAAGAAAAAAAAAAAAAAGCTTCAAGCACGTGCAATAAATCATCTCCAATCAAGAAGGGAATAAAGGAATGGGACAGGAAATTGGAGCAGAAAGGAAAGCATCAAATGATTAAACCCCAAGAGACCCCGAAGTCACCAGGGATCTTTTTATAGTGTCATTGAAACGTTCCAAGGATGTATCGAATATATCTATATTGTTAAAAAATGAGTTGAAATTGTTACATGCTCGGTATATGAATGAGCTCTGCAGATAGTTAGTCGTGCAAGAAGGCTGTTTAAATGTTAATGTGGTTCTAGTCCGTCGTGTAGGGCAGTTAAAGTAAAGTCTGTTTAATAAGTCAGCAGAATCAACAATGTTGTTTACAATTTTATATAAAAAATTCATGTCAGCCACAGTACGTCTATTTTCTAAAGTCATTATTTTGTGATATTGGGCTGAAAGTCGGTAATTGTCAAATGCAACACGACATCTGTAATTTAGAGTCCTAAGAAATTTGTTCTGGACCCTCTCAATTCTCTCAGTGTATGTTATGTATTGAGGGTTCCAAACAACCGTGGCATACTCTAAACAGCTTCTGACATATGTATAAAAAAGTAATTTTAGCGTACTCACTGACGTAAATGGCTTGGAGACTCTCAAAATAAATCCCAATTGCCTGAATGCTCTACCAACAATCCCCTCAATATGGGCCATATACGTCATTTTGCTGTCCAGAATTACACCTAGGTCCCTAACTTCATTACACTTATTCAAGGATATGCCATTTATAGTATAAGTAAAAATTTGAGGAGTATTGCGACGAGTGAAAGATATAGTACAGCACTTGCTAACGTTCAAAAATAGACTATTCATTGAGCAATACTGAGATAAATTCTGTAAGTCGGACTGAAGCTGCTCGGAATCCCTGTTACATTTGATTTTTTTATATATTTTGATATCGTCAGCATAATATATCAAGAAATAAGATGATCTGAAACACTGTTGAATATCATTTATGTATAAAATGAACAATACTGGTCCCAAATGTGAACCCTTTACACTTCCAGTCAGAACAAATCTCTCCAGGTTGTCTGGTCTGGTGGAAAAATATTGAGAATTCAATATGCAGGAAAAGCATTTCAACACCAAATCATTTCCGGAATTCATTATATATTTATTAATATTAACGATACATCGCTTAATCATTGGTCCTGATACATACATAAGTTGGCAATATATCGAACTCCTATCCTAAAAATATATTTCAGTAACACTATAGACTTACTTAATTATCACGTGGAACACAATATTAATTTTGGATGTGTTAGACAGTATTGCAGACCGTTTAGATTTCGAAAAACAAAAAATTGAGACAAATGAATCTCTTTTGTGGAGAAGACAACATACAATCATGTTTATTATGTGCTCTTTGCTTACTGGTTACTCCATTTATGAGATATAATGTTGAATTGTAGAGAAATTAATTATTCCATGTGAGAGTAATAGACCCTATCCAGAAATTCTGAATTTCGCTTTTAAATGTTTTTCATAATATTTATATTGTATTTCAAAAATAAGTTATCATTTATAATTTATATAAAAAAAATTCGAGGAATTCAGTCTATTTAAAGTTATCTGCCAAAATTCTTTATTGTTTTGTCAAACTTAATACTGAAGCAGTTTTTATGATGGAAATAAAAATTCAAATCGTTGTATAAATTATTCAAACTGTCTTTGCTAATTCAAGTGGAATAAAAGTACAAAACCATTTATGGAAATGTGTATTGAAAATTTGTTATTTTTGTTCCAGTATTGATTGCTTCATTTTTCCTACACGTGTTGAACTTTCTCAATGTTGGAGGAACCCCAATTGTTGAAGTATTTTTTATACGATTTTTTTTCATTGACAACATAAGTTATAAAGTCATGTATTGAGGGTCTAATATTACGGTACGTATACAAAACTAATATAAACATTATTTATTGCGAAAGTTGGTGTCTCATTTGTATATTTCATTATCTTTTGAGTACACTTTTGCGGATGACCATCTGGTGAAGATATCTGCAAACATTATCAGAACGTGTTTACAGCGTATTTTTAAGATTTTTTGTGCAATGTCTTTTATGTGCATACGTAGTCAATACCGCGGCTTAGTAGGGTATGAATAAATATTTGAAAAATATTGTTTCAAATCAAGTTCTTTACGACGAATTGAAGGCTCCTAGATCATCAACTCAAGGAATATGTTTACTTTGTGGAAAATTTATTTACAATAAATTTTATTATTTATTATTATTATTATAAAAAACATCACCTTGCAGTGAGACCATAATAGCTTTTGACTAAGGCGGTCTCAGCGGGAAAATGAAAAAAACAAAAGAAAAAAAAACAAAGAAATGCAAAAAAAAATATTAATAATTACATTTGCTTGTCCCTGATAAGGAGTACACTTTTTACTGTTAGTCTTCGAGTGCCTCTTAAAAGCACAGATTTTGTTTAAACATCATGAACAAGAGATTCTTTCTTTCTTTCTTTTTCAGGCAAGGCACCCGACACTGAGTGAATTATTCCACGCGAATAATAGATTTAACATCATGTTTTTTTTAATTTAATTTTATTTCTTCAATCAAACATACAGCAATAAAAGATACATTAAAATATAACAACACATTTTACAATTTATAAGTGAGTATTATAGTATTTTAGTGAGAGACAAGCTGTGTTTTTTTTTTTGTCTACTGTCTACTATTGTCTACCTTGTGAGAGGTACCATAATGATGTAGATATTATACGGATGGAATAGTATGATTTGAATGATAGTTAAAAAATCCATAGGTATTATTATTTTTTTATATTCAAAATAGAAAAAAAAAATACACAAATATATATGAATTTTCATATTTTCTATGCATTACCCAACATACATTAAATCGAATATTACAAAACATAATATTATGTGTACCTCTTTTAATTCCAATATCTAGATTGTACCTATGTGTTTATGTAGCACGTTTCGGTATAAGGGTGTTTGAAAAAAGCATCGCGTACGAATGAATATAATAACACAGGACTAAAAAAGGTTATACGATGCCAGAGGGCTACTCCTGATGCCATCTGAGTCTAGATGCTTTTCTATAAAACTTTAAATTTGCGAACTGTTAAATATGCCCTCTATCTTGTAGCGTAATAAAAATGATACAATGGTATATGCTTACTATTTGAGTAGGTCAAAAGGATCAGAGATTTCCATGGAGTCTGTGGCAAAGGAAAGACCTCCCACTCTTTTTTGTAATGTTATACCACACATCCTGATTGTCCTAATTTTTATTAGAACGAAGATGACAACTTGCATGTTTATTAACAGCAGTTAGCCTGCTGGCTACTCTGTTTGTGGAATATGGCGTGATGGTAGTAAAGGTTGATAGGATCAAAAGATTTTTGATGGATACCCACCGTCCACCCAGACATCGCAGAAGTCTGCAAACTTCCATTTGTTGTTATTGATCAGAAGATCATAAGATAACATTGTCAACTACATATGTACAGACCGCAGATTATTTTTAATAGAAGATATGAATTTGACGTTTGACTTAGATACAAGATAAGATACATAGATCCGAGCCGCGTCGGAAGAATCCACACTGCATGTAGTGTACAGTGACAAAACATAAACTAGTCTGTTTAATTCCACATATTGCATAATATGTGTAATTTGGTACCGAAACTCTAAAAATAGATTTGACTATTTTGGAAATGCAGTTTTAAAGGAATCAAGAGGAAGAATATTTTACATGCATACGAGGTTATATATATAATGAGTTACAATCCATTGGATTGGTCTGCAACGAGTTTGGTTTTTCTTCTCCATTCGTCTCTATTCTCAGCCAGTCTTTTCAGCTCTACGTATGAGCCACAGTTCATGTCCCTCTTCAATTGGTCCATATACGCGTCTCTTGGTCGGCCTCTGCCATTTGTCCCCTCGTTCTTACCCTCCGCGATAGCGATGAGTAGTCCTGGATGCCTGATGTTGTGGCCAATCCAGTTAGCTCGTTGTTGGCCGATTCTCTTTAGAAGTTGCCTTTTTTCGCCTACACTGGTTAATACTTCTACGTTTTCGACGTGTTCCGACCAATGGATCTTCAGCATGCGTCTGTAGCACCACATCTCAAAGGCCGCTGACCGTCCGCTTTCACTCTTGCTGATGGTCCACGTCTCACAACCATAAAGCAGAATGCTCCATACAAAGGCTTTAGTAAGATTCTTCCTTACGCTAAAATCAATATTTGGGGATTCCAATATCTTCGATTTTTTGTTAAAGGCAATCCTTGCCTGGTTTATTCTGCTCACAATTTCCGATTTGGAGCGTCCATCCTGGTTTATTCTGCTGCCCAATTACACGAATTCTCTTACTTGTTTGATGCTCACTCCATTTATGGCAATATTCGCAGTGGCCTCCTCTCTTCCTACGACCATACATTTTGTTTTTTCTTTATTTATTTTCATGTTGTACTTTGACAACAGTTTACTTTCCATTTTCACTAAGGCTTCGTTCAGCTCCATCTCGGAGTCTGCGAGCAGTGCTATGTCGTCAGCATATCTAATCATGTCGACCTTTTTCCCATTTATTTTTACTCCTGTCCAGTTCTTCATTTCTTCTCTCAGTTCATCAATGGCTCGCTGTATATAGCAGTTAAAGATAGCTGGCGACATTGAGCATCCCTGTCTTACACCTTGTTCGACCCTTGCTTCTGCGTAGCTCTCTCCGCTTTTAATCACAGTCATTTCGTTCTTATATAAGCTCCAGATTGCTCTTCTGTCTTTATAACTCATTCCTATCTGGTTAAATAAATGATATTTTAGATTAGTCCGATTTGGATACTAGAACCAATCACAATATTATCACTGAATTCGAATTATATGTCCTGAATAATCCTGAAGAAAATAAATTATATAGGTACAATACATTCGTTATACTCGTATTATCGCAAAACGTGTTACATTTCCGAACAATGTTACATAATTATGTTCTCAAAGCTTTTATCCAATACAACAATTGTATTTTTGCTCTTTATTAATGCGATATTGCAATATAATTTTCTGATAACTCAACAATGATCGCCTTAACCCTTAAATGCATTAAGAGGGAAATTTCCATCAAACTGAATATTTTGTTACAATTATTTATTATTAATGGCAATGATATATTTTTATTATCTGGTAATTATTTGAAGAATCAATGTATGGATTCAAGTAAAAATAAAAACTATATCAAACTTTTTTGTATATGATTTGTATCAGTACCTAGCAATTGTCATAGTGCAGGTTTTACGTTTGTGGTATCTTTTTTAGTCTAAGTTTTACTGTTGAATTTCTCAGCCATCGCTCATCTTTTTCAAGGAGAAAAATCAAAATTTATAATTGTGTTTTATAATTTCATACACAAACAATTCGATGTTACTTCCTGATATTTTTTTTCTAGCTGACAGACCATGATGATGATGGAAACTTCCATCATACTATTTTTCCTTTAAAAAAATTACTTTTTATGTGTCATTGATTTTTTATTATTATTTTTACCTAAAACTACACCTCAAATTGTATCATAAAACATTTCTTTAAATGCAATACAAAAAATCATGCATTTATGGAATGGCATTGATCAAATATTATGTAATCAAAATGATAAATTGATATTACTCTAAGTTGTTGGAAGTTTGAAAAAATCATGTTGAAATATAATTACATACTCGTACATACACACCGTCATATAATTTATCGGGTCTAGGAAAATTCACCGACAACAATTTGCCGACGGACAATTTACCGACAACAATTCACCGAGAGGACTAATTACCGAGAGTATAATTCACCGACAGGATAATTCATCGACGTACATTTCACCGACAGACAATTTGCCGACAAATACAAATAATATAATTCTGGCGTGGTCGGAAGTTCTTTTTTAAAAAAGACAGATTGTTTCTTGTAGTGGGTGTTTAAAAATGTTGTTACACAAATACATAAACAATAAAATACAACATTACAAAACGTGATTATATTGTTTTGTATTTACATACATACATACATACATGGACAATTCACACACAGATCGAGCTAGTCCCAAACTAAGATGAATCTTGTATCATGGGTACTAACGCGACGATACACACATATACAATGCACTAAACACATATACATGTAACACCCAGACCCAGGACAATTTGAAAAAGGTCATTCTTCACTTTGTCCTGGCCGGGAATCGAACCCGGGACCTCGTGACTCAAAGGCAAGAGCGTTACCTCCGCGCCACACCGGCCGACCAATGTCGGCAAATTGTCTGTCGGTGAAATGTACGTCGATGAATTATCCTGTCGGTGAATTATCCTCTCGGTAATTTGTCCTCTCGGTGAATTGTTGTCGGTGAATTGTCCGTCGGCAAATTGTTGTCGGTAAATTATCCGGCTCCCAATTTGTCATGGGTTCGAAAGCTAACGAACAAAGTGTATGTAATAAACATTCAAATCGGTTTCTCTATGCCAATAAAATTTAAGACGATCAGGATGAGGTCACGGAATCAAAAATGTTTTACTTGTTGTTTATAAGGAATACTTGACTTAAAAGGAAACTTGAAAATTTACACAAAAGAGTGGGATACCTATTCCATAAAATAATATAAAATAGAATAATTAAATTTCTTTCGTATATTACAAAGTATATTAAAAGTATAATCAATCATGTAATAATAATTAATATAATAAATAGGTACCTACCTACTTTATAATAAAAATAAATTTGACCAAAAGGCATACATTTTGCCTTAAGGCAATATCTTCTAGTAAACTTAAAACAATATTTGATTAAAGCTATTTTAGATAAAGTTTTCATTATGTAGTCGTTTACAAGTGATTAAACTTTAAATAGGATGAATTTATACTTTATGTAAGAAATATACGTAAAATAAAATGTACTTATTTGTTATTATGTATTCAGGATAATTATGTTTCGATTCTCATGGCTAAAACGCAACTCATATAGGTGAAATCATTCCTTTATTTTGCTTTAAGCGTAAAGAAAGCCAATACGTACATAGCAAAAAAAGTAAATATTACGTAGAAGTACCTACATGTTTAAGTTATGAAAAATTATTTCAAAGAAGTGTTCTATTATGCGCTAGAGTTCACACAGAATAAGGAGAATAATAATATTCTCAAATAACCACTGTAGGTTTGCGCAGTTGCAGTTTACTTAAATTCATCTTGATACTCTTACAACTTGTCATGAGTCTTCTACACATGGTGATATTTGTCGTAGTAACGAATACGAGATACATCTAATATATAAAATTCTCGTGTCACGGTGTTTGTAATCATACTCCTCCGAAACGGCTGGACCGATTTTGATGAAATTTTGTAGGTTTGAGAATTGACCGACATCTGTTTTTCTTACCCCCAAAAGTTAATGGTGTTCCACCCAAAATTTCCTTTTTTTCTATTTTTTGGTCTATTTTATTTTTATATTTTTCTATGGTGAAGCATTAAAAAATACACATATCCCTAAATTTTCACTCTTCTACCATCAACCCCTATTTTTTAATTGCGGTATTACATAGTATATGGCAAATGTATATGGCAAAACAACGTTTGCCGGGTCAGCTAGTATTTATGTAAAAATCATCAATACCATGATTGTCTCAAATAAATATTGGTAAGTGTTAGCAAACTTCACAGCACAACGCAAATTCACAACAAACACTTTAAAACACTTGTTACAAACAATTTTGTAACAAAAATCTTTTTAATGACTTGACATACATTTTTCTTCGTGTCAAAAACTTTAATGTTAAAACGTTCGCCACATCTATCTATTCACTTTTCAATTCGGCCATTCCGAAAAAAAAAAGCTTTCAATTTGATAACTTTATTAAAATGTACATTTTATTATTGAAATAAATATCAATTGGTTACAGCTATAATTTCGCAATATTGCAAATATAATGAAAGAATACATTTTTTTTAATGCAATATGAAAATTTTAGATTTTGATATGCTTAAGGTGTCTACTTAGTGGTGCGTCAAAATGAAAATCTTGATCGCAGACCAACTGGATAAAAGTCGTCGATAAAAATGTTACAGTGTAAAATGAAACCTTAGTCGGAGTAAGGAATCCATGCATTAAATCTATGTAAGCATGAAATATATGGAGTACATTGTGAGAAGACTCATTGTTCCCCATAAATCAAGGAAATCCAAGGATGTCACGTGGAATACACTCGTTTATTCTTCGCAAAACGTGTACATAATATTACATATTATATTATTCATCTTGGTATTGTATCCACATAGTGCCTACATAACTACCAGAAAAAGGCTCGTGCAGACTCAGCACTTAGAAGTTTTAATTCATTCATTTATTCATTGCCCTCAACGCTCCTCTCGGGAGCACAGGGCAGAAACCAGCCTCCTCCATTCAGAGCGTCTCTGTGCCAATTGTGTCACCTCTTTCAACGACATTCCCTGCGCTCTGATGTCGTTGTCATAGGAACGGTGTATTGTTAGAAGTTTTACTACATTTGTTTATAAAAAATCATTATTTACTAATGATTCATCAGTTACATTGTGTACTATTATAAAATGTGTATTTTCTGTTTGTTAACAAACTGTTTTGTCATTACGATCATTGCAAGTTATAATATTGTCACATACCTTAAATAGCATGTATTGAATTCAAATTTAAAAATATTTTGTGCATTAAATTTATGAAATTTCAAAAAATACTAAATTCGTGTAATCCCCAGAAAAGACTCAGTCTGTCATTTTCTTTCATAAGTTTTCGGGTATTCTGCAAAATAATACATTAAATGTTTTATTTACAAACAAAATTTACAATTATAACAAATAAAACATTTAATATTTCCAACTTAGTGGAAGGATGCTGGATGTTGTATTTTTTATACCACAGATAGGACAACCTATATAATATTATATTAAGAATATTACTCATCAGACATCTCATCTATATAACCAAAAAAATGTGTAAGCTCGCATTATTAGAGAGCAGCAAAGATCTTCCGATGCTTACAAATTGGCTTAGGCAGATTTAAATATGTGAACATAATAATAAAGTAAGAGCAATGTGTATGTTTCTAACAATAATTTTGTCCACTGATTGTCCCAATAGTAGGGAATCACTAAATAGTACCATTATTTACATATAAAAACACACTTTAAAAGTCGCAACCTCCCTCACCCATGGATATTAAGAAATTAAATATTTAGTAAACTATTTGTTTTAAACAGCTCTGCGCCAACCCTTTCAGTAGACGAATTCGGTCGATAAATTCTACAATAGGGACGTATTATTGTACATAGAAATAAACTAACTTGCTGGTTGGAACTATATTTTCAAGTTATTCGTCAGAAGAAAATCATCAATGTGACGTTATGATTTTTTTCTTGAATTGTCATCCGCATTTCACATCATTATATAACCAGATTGGTCTCTACATGATATATGCTATGATCACACAAAACATATCAGTCTAATGCCGGGAGAAATTTACCTATCGAGGATATTTAAAGGATTGCGTTCTAAACGTGGGTTCAAAATACCAGCATCGTACCTGATTTTTTCTTCTACATAATATTTTTTTTGGGTATATATAATAAAAATAATTTTTAAAAACATGTTTAATTTCACCAAGGGACAGTGAATCAATGTCATATTGTAAAATATATTCTACTCTTTAATAAATTACAGAATTCGTAAAAAGCCGTTCAATATATTCAAATCAGTGGTGAGATATGCCACCCATCTTGAACATTAGTCTTAGTTTTTAACGAACTATTTTTTTACCTCAAGGGATACAATCAATCCAATATTTCTTCTAAATGTATAATTATGTAATTTGAAACATGACCTGATAAGTCGAAAGACGTCTCTCTCGGAATCAATAATCTATAGGAGAATGAAACACTTGTTTCAAATTACATAATTATGGAATTCTACTACAAGTGCACCGACACAATGCATAAATCTAAATGTATAAAAGCACTGATATGAAGAAAAAAAGAGTCTGGAAACATAAAGAAGGACATTAAACATATGAGACGACTTTGTGATATTCATTGCATATTATGAACTAAACGATTGAATTATTATGAGTAAAATAGAACATCTTAAATATATAATTGGCACAATAAGCCAAATAATAATATTTAACTCATAGAAGAATTATTTAATCAGAAGGAAGTTTTCCACTCTAAATAATAAGTTATGAGGTCTTTGAAATGAGACTTTTAATAGTAAAAAAATAAGCCTCTTTACAATTTTGAGGTAATATAACGATACGAACTTAAAACTTTAAAATAGGCAATTCATTGGCTTCAAATTAGCAACAAAAGCAGTTAAGTAAGAGTAAATAAATAATTTATTTACAGTAGGTCTTAAAAAACATGTCGTATGTAGATAAGTTTCAATACATAATTCATTATATATAAATTTTGGTTTAAGAAAGGATTTGCCATCTAGGTATAAAGTCTTTTCATTGGTATGTTTTTATTATGTTTGGTACTTATCTTCGCGGTAGTGAAATAATTTGTGAGTCAATCTACCTACGCATGATTTTGTTAAAGGTTTTCCTACTTTTCACGCTTTTTGGTATTCAAACCAATTTAAAGAAACAAAAGTCACAGTAAACGAGTATCTTCATCAATATTACCTACCTGCCAAAATACTGGTACTAATCATTTGTAGAATTCAAAGTTTTGACGGCTTGATAATATATTGGTGATTTGTTTTCTGGTTCCCTAATAGCTAAAGAGAAGTATTTCAAAATGGGAAAAGTTCACTCTAAATGACAGATATTCGTTTTATTTAAACGCCATCTATTTGAAAGGAGGTGAAGCGAGGATGAATAAGTTTCAATAATGATTAAAAATGCCTTGAGCAAGGTTTAGGAAATGTATATACATGGCTTGAACTATGGTAAAAATACCTTATTTCTCTTATATCTAAATTTAACTTATTTGCTCTCAAGTATTTTTTCTCAATTTTCCATTTCAGTTATATTTCCAAGTACCTTTATTGTAAATTTGAAAAGTCAATAAATTTTAATTTTCTGATAATTTCAGTATACATTGTATGGCTACATACTCGTACACATACATCTTTCTCCAAATAACCTTATCCGTTGATGCTTCCGTAACCTCAAGCCTTTCCGCTTCAAGTTTTTTCACAGGAAGAAGAAAATATTTTGTAAATTTGAGTTCATTGGTAGCCTGAAGGTACCAATCATCTAAATCCTATTCCTATCATCAAATGTTTCTAGATTATTCATATTCGTATCACTTTTTAATTACCTAGTTAAAAAATATTTAATTAGTTAAAAAATATTTATCCCGTGGAGCACCCGGTAAAGAATAGGTCTCCCACTATTCCCAAAAGTTTTTCAGTATCCTGTAAAAGGCAGGTGTTCGAAAAAACTAAAACATTGTACATCTTAAATTCAGCGATGAGGTTTGCCACCCATCCTGAATGACTTGATTTTATATTGGCACGAAGAGGACAGTTAGTTTGCATGTTTTTTAGATGCAGTTGGTCTACTGGCTACCCCACTTGTGGGATATGCCGTGATGGTATTGTAGTAGTAGTTAAAAATATGGAGCATTAAAAGCTCCTGTTATAAAAAATATAAACATCTGTCATATTTATTTTATTCTTTTTCTTCTGATTTAGTAAGGAGGAGGACGAAGGAAGGGATACTCAGCTATCCCTCCATCGTTTGGATGGTCTTCCTGGAGGTCTGCTTCCTATTATGCATTCGTCTGCTGCTATCTTCACCACTCAATCCGAGCTCGCTCTCCACACGTGATCTCTCCAAAAGCGTCTTCTTGGTCTTCTTCGTCACATAACATTTTCGACATTAAAAATTCTCTTTATTTTTATTTTTGAGTTTCTTACTCTGTCACAAAAAGTTGCACCTACGATGGGTCGAAGAGTTTTCATCTCAGTGGTTCTAAAAAGGTTTTTTTTTCCTGGCGATATCGGCTCTATTTTTTATGCAGTATGTTATGATCGGTCTTACGCAGGTCTAATAAATCCTTACTTTACTCTCATTCAGAATGTCTTTGTTTCTCCACACAGCATTTTTCAGCACCCAGTTAGGACGACGGCCTCGTTTGCTTGCTCTCTTACTCTCTTAAATCGTCGAAGAGGTTATTGCTGCTGGACACTTCGACTTCCAGATAATTTTAAATGTAATAAATAGAAAAAAAACTTCCTCATCATTACAACCTACTCAATATGCTCATTGATATGAGGTGATGATTTAATTAAGCCACAGTTTTCGAAGAGTAAATATATTTTCTTTATATAATCAGTCAAAAAACACACGCATTCATCTTATCACGAGACATTGTACATATGGGATAGCTAGCGGACAAACTTTTTTTGAATTTTCAGGTATTTTCAAAATTTTCAGGATTGTTGGCATACCTCATTGCTAAACTGAAGGTGGCATTTTTTTAAACGTGATGTATAACGGATATCAGCTATTTACAGAACACTCGAGAACTAACAATAGACATTAGGAGGCCTATTTTTTGCCGGGAACTCCACGAGATGGTTTCCACAAAATAATACAATATTATACATAAACAGCTTAAGGAAATTAAATTCACCTAACTCAACTAAAAAATATATCTTCCTACAGCAGAATAGAGGAGGACTTTTTACGTAAAAAAATAAACTTTTTTTCCACCAAAGTAAAATTTATTCGTGTAACGCTTTCTATAAAAATTTATGCACATCCTTTTCAATAAATTCTGAACATTTTTCAAGGGATGTTATTTTAAATTTACATTTTAGGTATGCGCCTACATCATTTAAATATATTGTAATTTGTTGTTGAAAGCACTTCTACGGGCCTATACAAATTGTCGACTTTACGTACAAACATAATATTTAAATATGATTCTAAGCGCTCGATAAAATGTTACGATAAATGAATAACTATTAGTTTCAGTAAAAAATAACTCCGAAATATTTTTTATTCATTCGTGTCGTCATGATATTTCCCATAAGTAGAGTAACCAGCAGAAAAAAACTACATGCAACATTTTTTTTCATATCTTTCTTATTAAAGATTTGAATAGTTATTGTAATTACTTTATTATTATAATAAGAATAATGATTGGTAGTTATAAAATATAATGTAAAATTTGGTTCAACTTTTTACACTACTTCGTTAGCTCGACTAATGAATTTTTATTTCACAAAAAGTAGCTAATATTATTAATTAATAGATATTGTAGTACATCGCCGTAAAAAACATTTGGTTCATTCATAAAATTTAACGTAGAACATAAAATGTTAGTGGAAACACTAGGCTAGTGTTCAAACCAGTGGCATAACAAAATTGACTTAATCATATTAGTCAAACCATCTTTTTATTCCTCATAAATTAAATTATTTTCTATTTATGTATTGTTTTATACTTTTTAATCTATTTCGCGAGACTTCACTTACAAATAATTTTGAAATCTTGAATTTTTACTTATAGGAACCGTAAAATATGGATGCTCTTGTAAAGTAGGCAAAATAGAGGGTGGCCAAACAAAATTCTCTCGTGCATGGCATTAACAGTATAAGTCAAAAAAAATCGATTTTTACTTTTTGATGGAATCTTGTAGTATATCTCAAACTACACATGTGTAATCGATAACAAAAGTCAAATTGTAATTATAAGACCTTAAAAACAATATTTGTATTTAATAGTATATCTTATTTATTTTCAAACTCGTATAGCATTAAAAGTATATGTCGACCTATACTCTTAGTGACCAATCATTATGGTTAGTTTTCAACATTGTGAGTGGCATCAACAGTATAAGTCAACATGTACTATGAGCCGCGTGAATGTTTTTTTTCTTACTAATTCACTTATACTGTTGGTATCACGTGTTGTCTCTCTTATTCTTTTGTTGGCTTTCTTCCTAGCCCGAAACTGCCAAGAAAAATTATTAGTTCAGGACAAAAAACACAAAATTCAAAGCTTTATCAAACGGGGCTTAAGGAATAGGACAAGGAGTTTGAAAATACTTTTGTTTCTTGAACCCAGGAGCAAGGAAGTATTTGTAGGTAACGGAACCCTATAATGTACCAGGTTGTTAATCAAAGTTGGGTAGAAGTTATTGATCGGGCATTCGAAAAAAAAATGATCAAGGTCCTCCTCCACTGGATGAGATTTCGGCCGAATATCAAAGTGTAATCGGAGGCTGAGACAGTTTCCGATGGGTTAGAGAGGTTCGTTCCCAATTTGGCCAATAGATATACTGCCTCATTGCCCGGGATCCCACAGTTTGGGATCCAACCCAGTACCACCTCTCCACCCAAAATCTGAAGTTTATATAGGAGGTATCTAATATCTAAAGATAAAAGATCATCTGGTTGGGATAATGCTGGAGAGAGAACGGCCTGGAGGGAGAACGGACTGGAGAGCGTTTTGAGAGTCGCTGAGGAGAGTTTTAACCCTGTAATGGCGTATGGTCAGAGCCCTTATAGCCTCTCTAATAACAAGACATTCCGCTGAGAAGACTGATGACTCGCCTCTGTGCCTGAACATTTTATTAGTGTTATATTAAAAAAAGAAGCCAGCCCCTGTACGCTCTTTGTCACTTTTTGAACTGTCTGTATAGATAGGTGCCAGTAGTGCCAATCGGAATCAAAAATCGATTTGAAAATATGAGGTGCGAATATGCCATTACTGACACCCAGGTTGAGAGCAACTTTCGGTTTAAAACTTAGTGTGGGAAATGACAAAGAGTATACAGTAAGAACTGTGTAGATCTCCAACAAGGGAGTTTTAATTTTTCTATAGCTGGTAACAAGAGGTGGTGGATCTTTACCCCTCCATAGCGGTAAATGAGTTACCAAGTATGAGAGGAGATGAAGTTTGAGAGACAGAGGGTAATCAATAAAGGGTAATCAATAAAACGCAGGATTTTGACTAAAAACCTGTAACACATAAGATGTCTGCGCAGTCCAAGTGGGGGATCTCCAGCCTCCACCTGTAATGCGTTGATAGGGGAGGATTACCCATAATTAACAGAAGAGACTGAGACCAGATCCGGTCTCAACAAGTTTTCTTGGAGGTTGGGGTTATTAAAAAGGATCCAAAGTCCAAATGGCTGCAGATAAATGCTGTATAAAAGATTTTCTGAGTCGCGGGGTGGCAACCTCACCAGACCCTGCAGACGGCTCTCATGATGTTGAGGCCGGTCTGACATTTGTGGTGTATGAGTTGAATGAATAAGGTCCATCAAAGACCAGTGACCAATGTGACCTCCAGGAATCTTATTTCGTTAAAAGAATTAATCAACCGTTGGTCAAATCAAAATTTCAGGTAGACTAGACGGAGTTTTCTGGAGAATACTATGCTTTTGCACTTCTGGAAGGAAGCATTAAGGTCATGTTCCGACAACAACTCTGATTGCAAGGAAACCTGGAAGTTGTCCATGGATTTATCGAAGCAATATACGAACAAATCATCCGCAGATTTCAAAATTTGGACATCCGTAGATACTGACTGATAGACATCATGCGTGTACAAGTTGAATAGAATGGGTGAGAACACTGAGCCTTGCGGCAATCACCTGTGGATGGTCTTTCTAATAGGAGGGTGATTGCGGGTTTGGTTCACGTCCGGATTGCGGATTTGGTTCACGATGGATTTATCGGAGCAATATACGAACAAATCATCCGCAGATTTCAAAATTTGGACATCCGTAGATACTGACTGATATACATCATGCGTGTACAAGTTGAATAGAATGGGTGAGAACACTGAGCCTTGCGGCAATCATCTGTGAATGGTCTTTCTAATAGGAGGGTGATTGCGGGTTTGGTTCACGTCCGGATAGGGTAGAAGGAATGTCCAATTGATCAAGCTTTGCACATAGTATAAAAATAATAACATTATCGAAAGCACTATTTATGTCCAAGCAAACACCTTCCAAGAGCTTTCTCCTCGATAACGAAACGTGAACATCTGTGACCAAAATAGCTACGCTGTCCAGGACTCCCATTCTCTTCCTGAAATTGGATAACCAAGATGGCTGCTTCCTGTTACCTTCTATGAATCAATCTAGTCGATTTTTCACCATGTGTTCTGTATTTTTGGCTATTGCTGAGGAGAGTGCAATTGGTCGATATGATTGGCCCTGGTTTAGGTCAGTCTCTGCTTTCAAGATTGGAATAATGATCTGAGTTTTCCTCGAGCAAGGTATATTGCCTATGATGAAAATATTTTTAATAATGTTAAGTAAATATTCTAGAGAAACTCTTTGTATAAGGCTATACGTTATTCCATCGATTCCTGGGGATGTATCTGTAACGCAGTTCAGGAACAGCTTTAGTTCTTTGCCATTAAACTTTTTGTCAATTTCTCCAAGAGGAAAGTGGGAATAGGATTGAGAAATTTCATTATGTTTTGGCACTGAAGGGGGGCAAGTCTGTCTGCGAATTTAAGGATCCATTAGTCTGAGGATGGATGAAGTTTAGGAGAGCTGCAACCCTGGAAGATGGTACCATCAGTTGGGAGACAAAATATGAAAATAGTTTCCTAAACACCCACAGTGGATAATGAGAAACCACCATGGAAACTTGCAATCTATACCATTACAAAGCGAAGTACCTATGTTTTTTAGTCTTCCAAAGAAGTGTCTGTTTTTATGAAATTGGATGATTTTTAATATTATTTTTAGAGCTAGCCTATGAAAAAGTTGCATTTAGTAGTATACGTCACAAACAAAATACCAACACAACTGACATCAACAGTATATGTAAGAATCTAACAGTATATGTCACTGAAACCAGATACCAACACAACTGACATCAACAGTATATGTAAGAATCTAATAGTATATGTCATTTTTATATCAGAATCTATGAGTACAAGTCAATTTAATCCTTTATTTAAGTTATTTTTAAACTTTTGTATATACAGTAACAAAATAATACACAATTTACATTGAAATTGTAAATTTCACGTCTTTATATCAATATTTGACTTCAGAAGCTTATTTTAAAAACTTTGAAATGCTCTCCTGTAAAATGTTGAAATTTGACTTATACTGTTAATGCCATGCACGAGAGATTATGTTCAAATTAAAATCTAATTTACATATTTCTTGCAGTATTTTTCATATTTTAGGTAACACAGACTTTCTGAATTTTGCACTGGTAGTTTTTTTAATATTTTTTACTATAACAACCCTATAATTTGTATGTAGTGAAGTTTGCTACAGACGTAAGTTCAGTCTTTGCTGCCTTCGGATGTACACACCATAGAGTTTTAAATATAATACCTAGATGGAGTACCCGTATATATTTTCATTGTAATAAAGTGAGGCACCATTTTTCGGCACTTTTGACCGAATGGTTGGCGAAAAAAAGTGTGGTAAATCGCTAAAAACGTCGACAAGAACTTCAAAAAATGTCCAATTACGTTTGTATAAATGTAAAAATGATATATTTTTATAAAAATGCGAGAAATAGTCCATAAAATGTAGGAAACACCACACGCTTTCGCCAACCGTTCTGTCAAAAATTCATAGATTTTTTGCCTCACTTGTGTAAACGAGTAAGGGTTCTAAGTTTTGTATGGAATTCTGTGGTACACACGTTGTTTGAGTTTTTATCTGTTAATGAAAGAAATTAAACACTTTCGTAGCTTAGAAGAAAAATGACACTAAATATAAAACTTTTATGGACCGAACCCAAATTACATATGTAAAGCATCAAAACTATTGCAAGAAAAATATAGGTACGTAAATAAATTCGATATTTTCAGTGAGTATATCTATTTGGTCACCTTCTGTAAATCAAATTATACTGCAAAAAAAAATTGTCTACTTTTAGAATTGTAGTGCATGTTTTAGGCTTTTGTTTACTATGCTGTAAATAAATCTGAATACACAAAATCAACGTCAAAAATTTTACGTCAGTGTTTTCAAAGCAGTTAAAAAAACCTCAAACTAATGAAAAATTATTGACAGCTTAGATACAGAATTTTTTTGAACAAAATAATAACCGTCATGGTTGACGTGGATTAATTTTAAAGTCCATAAACCGAAACGAGAAACACGATTGTAATATTAGTTAACAATACACGTTCGAACTTTTTATATGTACAATTTTTTCACTTATCTTGTTCTATCGCTTAATTGAAATGACACAGGATAAATAAATAACCAATATCCCTTAATCATATTATGTATGCGTATGTAATCCTATATAATATTCCATTGTTAACAAAAGCCAATTACTGATATCTATCTTTTATCTCGTAGACTTCCCAGTAAAAAATAGGCCTCCATTCTGTAAGTTTAAGAGTGTCCTGTAAAAGGCAGGTATTTGCAAATCATATATAATGTATGTATTAGACATTTTCAATTTATCGATGAAGTATACAACCCATCCTGAATGTCTTGAAATTTATAAGCACGTCTAGAGTGATTTGTATTTCTATTTTATATTGATTGTCCGCTGACTACTCCACTTTTGGGAAATGCGGTGATGGTATGAATGAAATGAACAAACCAATTACTGCTTCAATAACCTATTTTATCAGAGCTTTTTAATATTTTATTCTCTGAGATAAATAATAAAAGCTACAAATTTTTTCTCACTAGAATCATAAAGATTTAAATTTAGAGCATTTTTCGCGATACATTGAATTTTCATTCCGAGTTACTTTGCTATAATTAAATTTTATGCCCTTTAATTTATCTATTGATAATTTACATTTCAAACAATGATTTGGGTATAAATCATAGATTTCTGTTTTATCAGCCAAAGCAGATTTGTGAGAAGAGGAGATCATAAAAAATTACTTACTAGTTACTAAAGGAGTTCATAGAATTTACCAAATGTGCAAATGGAAACGTTTTGAAAGGTGATATTATTTTCATAGAAAGAAATATAGTGTTTCCCTTACAATACAGCGTTACGTTAATTGCTTATTTTGAAATCGCTTATTTATCAAGATTAATAATTAACGTATTCTCAATACTTTACCTTTGTGGTTTTTGTCGTTATATAAAAGCCATTAGAACTTGTGTAGGAAGAATAATTATTAGAATTTACGTGGAACGGCAAACATTAATATTTGCGGCGTAGTGCCTATACCTATCTACAATGTATTTATGTTCATAATTACGTTATAATAAGTTTCATTATAATGAGAAAGCACCTACAAATCAGAATTATTGAGTTGAAAATCAATATTGCCTAGTGAATTACATACGTTCATTTTGTATTGAAATCGATGTTCAGATAAACACGTGTACCTACTTATACTACATACCTGGTAATATATAATAAGACACACATGGGTAATCTTATTATGTTAGTATGTTTTCTTGAAATTTAATAATTAGTACTCTATGAAACCTTATTGAATAACTAAGCAAAGCTTACTTAGTTATTCAAGAGCAAACATGTGTTTGTATGATTCCTAAGATACAGCCTATTATGATTATTAAATGCCTACAATATTCACTAAAGAATATTATATCGAGTCTCTGATCGAGTATTTAAGTGTCTTGTAATATTTTATCATAACGGAGTATGTTCTGTGTAGTGATATTTTGGCAGCTTTTAAATAGATCTTTGCTATTCATATTAATAATCCTATTCAACTATGAATAAAGGTTTTCAGAGTAGATACATTATGTTATTTCTGTTAATTCTATAATAAATGTGAACTTAAACAAGCAACCTTTATTATATTTAAAAAAAAAATAAGATCTTATTATTTTATACCATCATGAAGTTGAAAATAAAGTTGTGTTATTTTAGCAGACATTTCAATATGTACCTAATTGTATTTTTAAAATAAAAGTTATGGTTTGTTAAATAAGAACTTCGATACTATAAATATTATTACATAAAAGAGAAAGATAACTAAAATGAATATAAAATAGATTAAAGATAATTTTTTAGTATTAATTTACGAGTTTTAATATATTGTCTAAATTATCTGAGATAGTGCTTTAAAGGTGCATTAAAATTTTATATCAATGAGAGATCGATTCTTTTGAATGTAAATTTAATGAACTGCTGATGGTCTAGCTAGAGAGTTGGGATATTTTGGAAAAATAAGAAGATAATGACAATTGGATAGTAAAAAAGGTCCTCTCAACCAGTAGTAACTTGACTGACCCATAAAAAAAAAGGCAGGTGTTTGAAAATATTACAACATTTAACATCTTAAATTGAGCAATGAGGTTTCACACCCATTCAGAATGTCTTTATTTTTTGCTGGCGTGGAAAGGACAACTTGCATGTTTATTGCACGCAGCTGTTCTGCTGGATACCCCACTTGTGAGATACGCCGTGATGGGATAGTAGTATTACTAGTTAGTAGACCTCCAAATCCTCATAACTATAGGTATAATTGTTTTCGAACTTATATTAATGTAAAATTAAAACTGGTGTTTTCACGATTGGTTCAAAAAACTTGAGTGTTTACTCAGCCTATTGTCCTGCTGTACAAAAATTTGATAAAAAGCGATGCCAATCTTATTTCTCCTGATAAAACCTTTGGAAGTGGGTCACTTAATTTATCATTTCACAAATTTACATAAAATGTTAATGAAGGACCACATTAATTAAATACTGAATTAAATTGCACTGTAGATATTGTAATAAAGCATCTAATGAAATTTTCAGACGATTTTTTATCGTAACATCAAAATCAAATTGTCAAATAAAAATATATCCTTATTCTTACAGCATCCATTGTCTTGCGTTTACAATGTCTGGAAGTTTCTTTATCTGCGAAATAAAACGATCGTTAAATTTCTACTTGCATTGATGGCTCGTCGTCTTTATGAGATTTCCAATAAAGTTAATGTTCATTTCCTGGAAACAATCTCAACCCGTAGCTACTCATTAAGTACACCATTGTCAATTTACTTATTCATTTATTTCACTTTGGACTAGAGATTTGTACCAATTATTCTTATTGTATTCATGTTCATGTGAGAAGAATGGTTGGTAAAACGTTGCGAGATAGAGTGAAGAATGAGGATATCAGGATATGAGCGGATGTGAGAGGAGTGTTGTGGACAGAATGCGTGTAAACAAGTTGAGATGGTTTGGACATGTTGAGCGAATGCAAGATGAAAGGAAGACGAAGAGGATATATTTATCTGAAAGAAGGGGTGTGAGGAAGCGCGGACGTCCAAGAACCACGTGGCTTGATCACGTGGACCAAATTCTTAAGGACGGACGCGTGCTGAGTAAGAGAAATCGGCGTGCATGTATGAGAAACTGGATGAATGTAGAGGAAGCGAAAGAAGAATGTAAGGATAGATCTATGTGGCGTTCCGTTCTCTCTGCCTACCCCTCCTGGGACATGGCGTGAGGGTATAGTATAGTATAGTTGTAGTATTCATGTTTCAGTAATGTGAACTAATAACATTGCAATTTAATTTTTCACAACCGTACATAAATAAAAATATTAGTAACACAAGAGTGTCAACATAAAGCTTGATAATAGTAGTCTATGCGGCAACGAAAGCCGCAAACATCCCGGAACGTAATTATGTCATCAATAATTCATACCTGAATTCACATCATAATACGAGTATTTTCATTTTCAGTGTCTATCTTGATTAAATTTTATCCAAGATTTACGATGTTTAATTAAAGAACTAATCCATAGATACCATGAATTAATCTTTCGTCTTTAATATGTATTACTAATCAAATATCTAATACTTACTTTATCTTTGTACGTAATTGTCAAATGAATTCTTCGTATAAGAATATCAGCTATGGGTTTACTGTTTCTATGAAAATACCCTTTTTTTAAAATTGTATAAAATATTTACATTTGAGACAGAAATCGTTGAAATACAAACAAAAAATGTCGTTTTGAGATAAATGGTTTTTTCTCAGGTATTACAATAAACAAATAAATAACGTAGGTAATTCCTTTTTCATTCTCGTCTTGTTTAAAAACGAAAGATTTTCAAGCTTGGAAAATATAAAAAAAAGTTAATATACACGTTTAAATTAAGTTATTAAAAGTCAAGAAACAGCGAAAACAAAAATAAATAATAAATTTATAAATAATTTGAATTGTAGGCTTACATAATATTCGTTATTCAAACCCAAAATAATAAGCACGTCACGTGATATAGATATATTAATCAATAAAGTACAAAATATTTGTAATAAAAAGTTCACAAAATAAGAATGAAAAGAATAATAAAATATTCAAATTACGATTGCGGATATAAAAAAATATAAGTGGAATATCAAATTTCACTGTAAGGAAGGACTTAATTTCACCGTTTGCCGCTAGACCAGAGACTCTAAGGGATGAATATTATCATTATTTTATTGTACCCTTTATATTCTAAACACCAATTTTTTCTTCTTTTATCTTCCCGATCCATGGCTCAATGTGAATCTCAGCCGGGATATAAATTGGTTTTCTCATAAAGAGAAGTCTTAAGAGGTAGGTAGGTACTCTTCTGACAATCGTACTAATACACGTAAAATATACCTACATTATATTGATTATTTGTTATTGAAAACGATCCCTTCATACTTACTTATTATATATAATAATTTGTTTTGTTTTTCAAAAACTTTTTCAATTCTGCACAGTTATTTTTGCTCTAATAATACTGAGTAGGCATATATTTATGAATCTGTGTAGAAAACAGAGTTTTTGTCAACAAAGCTCCCTTCAGCTTAGGACCTCTTAATATTTGTAATGTTGTAAAATGAAGTAAAAAAAATTGAACTTAACTGATTTATATACAGAAGTTTCTCATTTACCCTTTGCACGAGGGATGTGCAAATCACTCGTCCCAAAATGCCTTCAATGAATAAAAAGGATTTGCAACTATGTATGAAGACGTTTTAATGTGTATTGATATCGTGTAAAAGTGTTTTATACCAATTAAAAATAAACATTGAATGACGTCCTCAATCAAAGTTAAAATAATATAATATAGCTATAAATGTAGGTAACTACTATTTCTTTTTTGTTTTATTTTGCAAACAAGCAATTACGGCAAAATGATTAAGGCCCCCGTTTAGCAAAAACGGTAAAATTTTCTATTTTCAACAAATTTGATAGAAAAACTGCCAAAACTTGTTGACCCTTGCGAACATATTGTTTTTATAAAATAAAAAATCAAATATTTATTACCAATATTAGTTTTTTACTAAAAAATATATAAATCGCAGACTGACGAGATTAGGTGTAGGTACTCTTTGTTATATCAAAATACAAATTATTTGTAAAATATATATATTTTTTATTCATCCTATCAAGCATATAAATACTATAGATTTTAGCCAATTTTTTTTAGTATACAAAAAATAAAGTTCATGTGGTGATTTTTGGTTTCAAAATATGAGAAATTTATCAAAAAAAATATTTTTTAAGTCGGTCAATATCCATGAAAAACACAAAAAAGAAATAGATTTTTTTTGTTCTATAATATTGTAATAACTATCCAAATATTCTCAACATTAAAATAAATATATGGAAATTTGTAGGATTCTCGTGCATTGATGTACCAAACACACCCCCGAATTTGATTTTTAGAAATATGCTTTTTATAAACGAATACTATGAAGCTAAAATAGAGTTTTTTTTAAAGTTAAAGTTTGATATTGGTAATTAATATTTGTTTTCATATTTAATCAAATCAAAATGTTCGTAGGGTCAACACGTTTTGAGAGTTTGTGTACCAAACTTGTTGAAAATTGAGTATTTTATCGTTTTTGCTAAAGGGGTCCCTTAATATACAGTAAAAAAAACATACGGTCTTTAAACCATCAAAATATGTTTTCAGCAAAAGTGTGTTCACAACGTCAACATTTTCGATGGTGTTAATTTGTAAAAAACATAAAAATAAAATAATATAGATACGTCGTGATTTCCTGAATCCCTCGTAAATAAATGACCTTGTGAGGAATTCAATTTGGTATAAATCGGATAATAATATATTATATAATACCTATGTTCAAGTGTTAAATAAAGTAAACACAATATAAGATAGAAAGTGTAGGTTACATCTCACTGTGTGGGCTGAAAGGATTTTATTATTGAATCTAGCTCACACTTTACTTCCGCACCTCATGGAACTCATCGGGTAAATATGTTAGAGATTTTTTAGTATGTACCTGACACTGAACAGACTAAGAGTTGGGGTGACAAGGTGCAAAAGTAACCAGCGGAAGTGGGGCTTTTTGGATGGAGAGGACGCCAGCTGCGACTGTGGGGAGGAGCAGAGTGACTCTCACCTATTGCAATGTCCGCTGATGCGGAATGAGATTTTTGAGATTTGTAGATGTATGGGTGTCTCGGTGGGATCTTCTACGTGAGCCGGGCTCACCCCTGGCTTTCCTAGAGGAGCTTGATGGTTGATTTTACCTTGTGTGGTTGTAGCTGTCGCGGGCGAACTCATTTCTTCGTCTTTTGTGCTGTCCTGTCTCCCTTGGTGGAGAGTCTTTGGTCTGGGTGGGATGTCCCTTTGGGGAGGGAAGCGTTTTCATCTATGGCCCCGGCATCGGCGGCCCTCGGTTTGCCGTCTTAAATACCCAATTAATGTTTCTGGACACCTCAGCTCGGCGCTCTGTACCAATGTGTATATATGTATATGAATGTGTATATTTCATATTGTTTTTTTTTATGCTTATGTATTTAGCTGGAAATTCTTTTATTGTTGATATATTTTACGTATGTATATGCTTCTCTCGGCTAGAGGGACATCGAAGGAGTGTAGTCAAAAGATTCCACAAGTGGGGGTTTTGGCCGGCCAGTCCTTCAGACTGCCCATCATGACACCTCTTGTGTGGACAAATTTGTAAGTGTAGAAATTTTATCGGATAAATGGAAGTCCCCAGACTTCTGAGCTATCCGGGTGGACGGTGGGTCTCCTTCAATGATGCGGAATGCATGTAATTTTATTTTTTATTTTATTTTATTTTATAAACATAGAAGCACAAAACAGACAATAACTACATAATTAAAGTTAAAAAAAAAAGATTAATCTTTCAGGGATCAGCTATCATCCAATACCATGCGCCACAATTAATTTTAAAAAGATAGGTACCTAACATTCCGGTCATCTCAACATGCCTACATTATACACAGTCTCGCTCGCTCACTCAATCATCACACTAGCACAAAAACAAATCAATAATAATAACAAAAATGAAAAAAAAAACAAAAAATCAAGGGGAAAGGAAAAAAAGGGGGGGGGAATTACTGCGTACCTGCTGATTCATTTGGAAGTGTGGAAGTAAGTTTTTTGAATACCTGTCTCTTGTAAGCATTCAGAGGTAATCCAATACATCGACGTCCGTCAGTGCATTATTGTATAGAGATGTTATTCTCCACAGAGGTCTGCGCAACCCTGCATTTGTACTCGCAGCTGGCATATAAAATAAATTATTATCCCTAGTTTTAGAGGGAGTGTGAATACATATTTTTTCGAGAAGCTCAGGAGTGTCAAATGCAGAGTTACATATTTTAAATAAAATGCAAGAATCTATCAAACTCCTTCTTGCTTCAAGAGGGGGCAGTTTGGTGTGTGGGACAACCAATCGAAAGCGACCTGATGATGGCGAATGATGGCGATAATGTGAGTGACCTGATGATGGCGAATGACAAGGCGATGTACGTCGCTGCATACTGGAGTGGCAAGGTCAGAAGTCCGGACCCAAAAGTAAGTATGTACCTGCTTAAAAAAAATCACACCAAACTGGTTTTGTACACTGCTTTAACGAATATTTTTTTTTTTTATTATTTTTAGTTTAGGAAATAAAAATTGCACTGAGAAGTTATTAAAATAATGTAAGCAGAAACTGAAATTAATGTAATTTTTTTTTTGAAAACCTTTATGCTTGAAAATTATGAAATTTAAAGGTATTATTTAAGAAGCGTTACGTTATGTGATAGAGTGAAGAATGAAGATATAAGAAGAATGAGCGGATGCAATAGGAGAGTTGTGGATAGAATGCGTGTAAATAAGTTACGATGATTTGGACATGTGGAACGAATGAACGAGGAAAGGATGACAAAGAGGATTTACTTGTCTGAAAGAAGTAGTGTGAGTAGGGCGGGTGTCTAATAACCATGTGGCTTGATCACGTTGATCAAATCAAATTCTCAAGCACGGCCGTGTGTTACTACTATACTATTAATTATGTAAGAAAAATCGACGTGCGTGTATGAGAAATTATGTATAATATATGAATGAAAAAGTAGAAGCGAAAGAAGTGTGTAAGGATAGATCTATTTGGCATTCCGTCCTCTCTGCCTACCTCACTTGAAACACAGCTTGAGGTTATGGTATAGTAATTTTAAGGATAGCCGTCAAAGTTTTGACCCAGATTCTAAGGTTTTAAGCGATTATTTGGTGCCAATTTTCACCCAAAGGCAAGTTAATATTTTTGCAATGTACATTGTGTAGGAGTACAGAATCAATGAGTTACAACATAAATATTCTTGTAGGGAATTTCTTATTTATTTTATAAATAATTATCACGTAAAAATAAACAATATCACTTGTGTAGTAAAAACATTTAGTTACAAAAGATGACTACTTGTTGAATTCAGGGAATTGCTCCATAATAAATTTAATCCGAGATACTAAGTACTAGGGTCTTGTTAGTATTTAGGCCTTCTTGAATATATAATATATTATTATAGAACATTTTATATGGGCTCATAAAATAACACTAAGCAAAGATTTAGATAAGTAGACTAAGATGAAATGCTAAAGGGACATGAACACTCTCTGAATTTAATGCTTTCACTGACTTTATAACATTAGTAAAACTGGATTTATAGAAGGATATTATTACGAATGTTAATTTTATAATATAATTCTTCAAACCTTCACGGATAAAGAGTATGTTTTTGATCTAACAGAAATTTGAGTCCATTCAAATGTAAGTATATAATTATATGTTTTCAACATATTAACAAAGCCAATACCCATTACGAGAACTTGCCTTGACACACGTTTTTGGTTTATAAATAAATCATTTAAATGAACAAGGCATTAACCCTCTGGCTACTAATAGTACGGGAACGAAAAGAGTTTAATTTGAAAAAAAATTTCCTGGTTAGAAAAGAATTTATATTTTATGCGGAAATTATTAAGAAAGCTTGGTTTTACAAAGTGAAGTAAGAATTTTCCTGATGAAGTCACTTATTTGATGTGTTATTTATTCGGAAACTTTTATTTAACTTTTTGGCCACAAAATCCACATTTACGACCATTGAATAAAAAAATTGAAATAAGTGGTATCATTTCATGGGTCCATATTTTATTATTGCATATTTTGTAATGATACTTGTGAATAAAATAATATAAGTAACAACTTCGTAGAGTTTGTAACTCGTCCTTAAACTGCCGATATCCTTGCACAAACAAATACACCTCCCTTAAAAACAGTAAGCCGTAATTAGGTATTTTTTTTTAGCAAAAATCTTTTTGTTTTGCTCATTCATCGTACATTATAAAGAATGATTCTAGGGCTGTTCAATTTAATTTGGTAGGGAGATGGTTTTAAAGGAGTTCCTGTGGTGTTTTTGAAACCGGAAAATCTCCCGCTCTTTTTTGTAAGTTTTCGAGTTTTCTGTAAAAGGCCAGTAATAATAAAAGTACTTCAACTGAATGCATAATAATATATTACATTGAACTTGTTAATTTGAGCGATATCAAATCATACCAGAGTTCGTCGGTAGCCTGGGGGTAGAGTCTCGGCCTTGTGAACAATGGGTCCGTGGTTCGATCCCAGGTGCCGGCAAACTCCCCTTTCACGACACAAGCTTTTAGTAGCTTACTGTGAAAGGTGTATAAGGTTGTATTTGGGTTTATAACAAAACCCAGATATATCTTTCAAAAAAAAAAAAAAAATGCAAACTTATCTTGGAACATGTGTAGATACTTCTATAAGATATTACTATCGATGGTATCAACGAAGTGATCCAAGAAATATTTATTTTCCAATATCCACTACATGCAACATCGCTGTTATACATAAAAATAAACTTCAGTGCAATACTTATGTGCATGTTGTCTGTTTACTTTGCGTTCTTACTACATATGTACATGTAGGTTCACAGTAAAATGAAATAAATAATACGGAAGTAAATATGTACCGCCGAGAAGAGCTTTTATTGTCCTTGTTCAGCGAAATCCTTTTCATGTGGATTTTATTTTATTGAAATACATAAAATGCGGAATTTTCGAATGAATGTTTTGATAATGGGAATGATGCTGCTTATCACATGATATTAAATTGAAAACATTATATCATTATATTTAATCTCGTAAAAGTGACTTATTTTATAGACAATGGTTGATTTATTTGTTTATATTTTAGATCAAATGCAAGCTTTTTGAATAACAGTATCCATCGCGATATGAAAAACTTATAAATTGAATTTACGAAATATTACAACTTATTTAGGGGGACTTAATAATAATAATAGTTTATTAAACACAATATCTATATATATAATATCATTTTACAATAATCGAACAATAACACAATACATTTATTTTCCTAATACAATTACTCCCCAAAATTGAGCGTAGCTCGTGAAGTACGAGTAAGAAGCACGAGTGAGTAAGACTTACTTACTTTTTTAATACTTTGGGAGAAGATCTATCAATTTTTTGAGAAATTTATTCATATTAACAATAGATAAGATATAAAATTCATTAAAACATAACCATACTTTATTATTCAAAAACAAGCTCGACAGATGCAAGTTTACTTTATGAGCTTTATGAAAATTTCGCAATATATCATTTGAATGTTTACATAAAATATCATTCTATCAATAGAAAAAGCTACCAAAAGTCTCCGCACATATAAATATTGTTTTTAGCAATTGCTTATGTGAAAGAATAAATTATACATTACATTTTGTAGATTGAAATAAGCTTGAATCACTTTATGTCTGGAATCTAAAGTTTAAATCTCTCCAACTTATACTATTTCTTTAAATATAAACGGATTTTGAGCTTTTTATACGTCTCATTTTAAATAAAGAAATTCTATTGAAAATTGTTCAGTAGGTGGTTTTAAATAATGATAACAATTAAAGATAGTGTGTTGAATAAAAATTATAATGGCCAAAAATGACAGATACATCATGGTGTATAATTTCTAACAAATGAATAAATTCATATTTACAGATTTTACTTTTTTTTCTTGTTATTCATTTCAATTAAAACGACGTGAAATCGCGATTAATTAAACAAATAAATCCCATATCAAAGTGAAGCTCGAATACGGTATTATTTACTTATTCAAATATTTTTTTATGTAAAGGGAATAAAGCTGATTGTTATTAAAATATTTTCATGTCGAAGTTCTAGGAGTTTTAATTTTATCGAAATAAACCAGGAGAGATCATGTGGAGAGAACAAGTTCGGATCAAGTGGTGAAGATAGCAACAGACGAGTGCATAATAGGAATCAGATCCACAGGAAGGCCACCCAAACGATGGAGAGATAGCTGGGCATCCAAGAAGCAGACTCCGAGAACAATAAAACAGTCCTTACCAAAGCAGATGAATAATAATAAATTAACCAAACTAGTTCTGGACATTATGAATGCAAGTCCTGGACGTTCAAAATAAGTGTTATCTGCAATTTGACCATACTTTTTTGGTTCAATAGTGGATATCAATTTAATATATGAGGGGTGAACAAACAAAGTCACACCGATCCTTAAACATTGAAACACAGAAATTTGTACATTTTTCAACCTACTTGAAGCATCTTTGATATTAAATTAGTTTTTTATAACTGATTTATTGTATATTTTACTAGATTTGTAATTATCTCAAGAACACTTCAGGCTCCCTTGCAGTAAGCAATTGGTTTGTCTCATGTAGCTGGTGGAATTATCGTATTGATGTAGTCAATTTGTCAATTGATATAAGAAGTTGTAGATTTTCAAATTGTATTGTAAATGATGTCTTAGTTTTGTAATGATTTTATGAAAAACATTGCAAAATGTAAATCAAACTACTAACAAATTTTAAGTCATTTAACATCGAGTTGACAGTATAAATTTCCATTCGTATTTTTGTAGGTTGTGTGGTTGAAATGACAACACGATGAATCTCTAATTCAAATTTGGAAGAATGAGTCAAAAACGTATTAATACAAAATTCAATATGAAAAGTTATGATGCGTAATTTAATTTTCTTAGGATTCATTCAAAGAATGTGATTTCCTACAGACGTCTATTTTTAACGTTCTAGCTAGACTGTTACTGAAAATTTTAATACACACGTGACTTTTTTGTTGCTATTTTCTTTAACTGCTATTGAACTTCTCCTTATGTTCATAGAGAAAACATAATAACATCGTGTAAAGAATACCAAGTAACGGAGTAAGCAGCTTTAAGAAGTAATTGTACCAGAAATAAGATAACATAATATTATTAAAAAATTCTCGGAATATTATTGTTTGTCATTTTATAAGCAGTGAAAGGTATTATTGCTTGAGTACTTACTTACTGGTTATATTCTTACAAAATTTCTTATACAAGCATTAATAATATCAATACTATTCGTATCAAAAAACTACTTATTTACATAATATATATTCATATATCTATTTCTAGTATGGCATTTAACATGGGCTCACTTATATATCTTCCTCGAAAATCTTTTCGAAGGCATTGTTGTACACACTTTTAACTTGTATTTCTTATAAGCCTAAAGGCAATCCTTCTTATTAAATGAAAACTTAATGCATTCTCATTTTGTTCTGAACATTTATGTATCGTTAATATATGTCTATTAAAAGTTTATTTGTAACTTCTGTTTGTGTCTATCAGTGGTTATATGTTTATTTTGTTTTGTCTGTGTTGTTTATGTATTTTATCGGTATTTTTTTTAACTAATGTTTGTTAATTTATATTGTTGTGAAACATGTAATTCTTTACATAGGGAGTTAAAAGTGTACACATATAAATTATTTTTTACTGGTACAGAGAGGATGATATTGCACTTACTTAGCTTGCAATATAAAAAAACTGCTCCATAACAATAACATATATTATAGATGAAAAAAGTGTTATCGCGTACTGCTTTAGTGCAAAGAGTTTTGATTATAACAAATATTTTTTTGCGTTAGAATTAATTGTTGCCTTTGAACAATTCAAAAAGCGGTAAAAAGTCCAAAGAGAATAGGGGAGGAGAGAGGAGTGGGGGGGAGGTGAGGGATAAGCTAATTTAGGGGTGCGGTGGCAGAAAACTAAAAAACAAAATTGTATATAAAAAAATCTTATACAATCTTTTTCTTCTTCCCTACGTGTCTTGTCGGGTCCCCCCGACGTTGATGACCACCTGGGAGAAATCCCTCCTTTTCTGGACAGCGCGAAACAGCTCCTCCACACCTCTCATCCCGGTCCACTCCTGAATGTTCTGGAGCCAGGAAAGCCGCCTTCTTCCAACCTCTCTACGGCCCTCAATCTTTCCTTCTATGACCAGTGGATGGCATATTTAATACAATAATGTTCGTAAAATATTTAAATATCCTTATATACATGAAAAAAAAATAGCAACGGCATAGGAGATAGAAACTGAATATTTTTGAATTTTGTAAATGAAAAGCTGTTTCATCTTTAGAATGGAGGGGATGCAAGATCTTGGTTACTTGATAAAATGGGCAGTGCTAGAAAAAGGTTTGGATCCTCTGGTCCAGACTGTCAGGTTATTTCAAGGAGACGTCGCGTCAACACAAACGTAAGGATTTAATAGTCTGTTTTAGTGAAGTTTAAAGCAAATCCAACTTTCATGAGAAATCACAAGAGAATACAACTTACAGTCATAAATTTCAGCATTGCTATTGTAGTCATAAATCTATGGCTACTCTAATAAAAGCAGAATGTTGATTCAAAACTCCCAGCACCAATAACAAATATGACGCTATGGCGGGTATTCGAGTTTGAATTGATTTGTAAAAAAAAACACTGTCTGAATAATTTCGTAGGGTCAACGATCGATCCCTAAATTTATTTTGAATTATCGCCGTCTGTGATTTTAAAAACAAATTCCATAATCCTTGATATCAAAGGATTTTAAGTATTCTAACACTAAGTCGAATTTAATTTGAAGTAATTATTTAATGCAACTTAACTTAATTTATTACCAAGGCATGGTCAAAATTAATTATATATTAATTTATAACAAATATAACTAAGTCCCTTGATAAAAGCTCATTATGAATTTAAATACTCTGCTAGGAAAATTTGTGTATTTATTATTATGTATTTGTCAAAAGATATTCATGTGACATACCTACCTATACGAAAACAAATATAGGTTCACAAGTGAGATTTTCTTATGTGTTCCTTCATAGCTTCACGATATTTCTCATAAGTGGGGTAGCCAAAGAACAACTGCAGGTATGTATTTAAAATGCAAGTCATCAGAGTTGAGTTGATCACTGAGTTAAAGGTTATGTTTTATATACATTATGAATTTCTGCCTCTGTCCAGGAACACACAGCTGCGCTCAGTGGATGAATGTAAGTTTACAAAAAGATTTCATTAATTTCTAATAAAATACGCACGTCCTGTGAAGTCTCCGGTAAAAAACAGGCACTTAACTCTATAATTGCTCTATAATAACTCTATAACTCTATAAATGCATTGCTGATGTATTTGTGTGGGTAGATAATTTTGTTATATGTTTTCACTATCTGTTGTTTTTATTGTATTTTTTTTTCCATGTTAAAGGCTTATATAGCCGTTCACTGTGTAAATAAATAAATAGATAATATAAGTTTTTAGGTTTCCTTTAAGGCAGATATTCTTTAACATGCTATACATTATAAGACATCTTTAATCCAGCGATGAGGTATGCTATGCTGCTCATCCTTAACGTTTAAATTTTATTGCCACCTAAAGGCCAATTAAAGTGTTTGTAACATGCATTTCGTCTGTTGATTATTGCAGTTGTGGTTTATTATACTGTTATGGTAAAGATAGATAAATTAATAAATATAAAATATTTACATAAATATTTCTTTATTCAATCAATATCATACAAACGTTGAAACAATATATCACTAATTATCTTCAATTAAGTTGCAGCAGCCTCACTAGGTTGCCCTGTATCGAGGCGTGCTGCGTAAAAAATATATAAAAAAAAAACATACATTCACCAAGGATTAATACATCTCACAAAAAAATAAAGTTGTATAAAATCAATCACATCAGCAAATTAATAAATCGATAACAAATGAATAAATGGATGAATGAATAAAAGAACAAATGAGTAAACGAATAAATGAATAAATGAATAAGTGAATAAATGAATAAATGAATAAATGAATAAATGAATAAACGAATAAACGAATAAACGAATAAACGAATAAACGAATAAACGAATAAACGAATAAACGAATAAACGAATAAACGAATAAACGAATAAACGAATAAACGAATAAACGAATAAACGAATAAACGAATAAACGAATAAACGAATAAACGAATAAACGAATAAACGAATAAACGAATAAACGAATAAACGAATAAACGAATAAACGAATAAATGAATAAATGAATAAATGAATAAATGAATAAATGAATAAATGAATAAATGAATAAATTAATAAATGAATAAATGAATAAATGAATAAATGAATAAATGAATAAATGAATAAATGAATAAATGAATAATTGACTAAGTGAATAAATGAATAAATGTATAAATGAATACATGAATAAACTAATAAATAACAGTAATAATACAAATAGTTATGTAAAAAAATAAAACTTTATTTATAGACGGTAAAAATACAATGTTTCTTGAAATAAATTGTAATATTTTTATGTTTATTTTAGTACCTTTTAGTCATAAACAGTAGAATTTCATACTACATGAGAATAACAGTGTTGCAGAATGGATTCTGCTTCGATAATACAATGAAAGAATAGATTAAATTCTATCGTATAACGAGTATATAACAAGACTAAAATGGATTTTAGATAAAATACTTTTATATTGCGAAATAAGTATGTGCTGATTGATGTGAAATATTTATTAACTACTGTTTAAGTCATTGATATTTGCACACAACTTCTTCATTTTATTGGCAATAGCACCTTGAGAAAAGATTTACTTTATTAACTAAGCTCATATGAAAGTACCTGTGATGAGAATTTCAAAAGCATAAACAAAAATTATGACAAAAATATTTAGTCTTCTCAGTAATAAAAATTGTGTTGTTTTCATTAAATAGGTACCTATATAAAATGTAATTAACTGAGTTGACGTATATTTTGTAAAACTCCAATTTTATGTATGGAAGAAAACACAATTGAATCGCTCCATGTTAAAGGGGCGTAAGTCACAATTTTTGCTAAATTGAGTTATTTATGCAAAAATGTCGAAAAAAACACTTATCCATCTGTGTAGCACATAAAATGCAACAAACCGGCGTAAGTCGAGTGAATATATACAAAAATTATATTTTTTTTTCATTCCATGTTAAAAGGGTACATTAGGTACGCAATTGTAATAAAGTTATGACTTTATCATAATACTATCAGTAGGAACTAAATATTTTAGGTAGTTTACTGTATGGCAACATTGCAAATTGTCAATTAGAACATTTTACCGCCAAAATTGACATTGACATGACGACACCGATAATAGACTGTGATCATGGCATTAATGATTAATAAATACTCTACATACCTACATCTATATAATTCATTTTTATATTTAAAACCCTGGACACCTAACCTTCGAATATAACCCTTTTAACCTAACCATTCGTCGAATCGACGAATAATTTTTCAAAATGTATAATTCTATATTTTATGCAAGTTTCCTGTAGTTTCAATACTTAATTAAGTTAGTCATACATTAAATTGACAAAATAAAACAAAAAAAACTTTTTTGGTTAGAAAATATTTATTTTGTACCTTAGTTTGTAAAACATAAGATTTTTTTCAGAAAATTAGAGGCACTTACATACAAAAGTAAAAATAAAAAAAAATAACAGAAAAAGCCTTTTTTTCTTTGGCAAACCTAAATCAAAACAGTATTTATTTTTCTATAATACACATAAAATATATGATTTTGAAGCGCATTGTACGCAAAAATCAACTTTATGCTCAACACAAATTGTAGTGTTGCATTTTGAGCAATAAGATTTTGTCATGCGCCTTTTCTTATAGCAACAAAGGCCACAAATCTTTTTTTTTTGTTTGAAGCTTCGACTGGTTGACAATCATTGCTAGATGATGATTGACCTTCAACTAGACCTTCACCTTGACCTTCATCTTCATCGGTCGACACTCCCAATGATTTTTTTATTTTATCCTTCACGTGTTTAGGCATAGTACCTACGAATTTCCAGTCGGATTTTGAGCCAGGGTTCTACTATTTACATATGGAGCTTCTTCATGAAATCACGTCGGCTCATCACTTTTTCTCCCAGTAAAGAAGTGTTATGGCAGTAAATAATATAGCTGTTAATACTCGATATATTTATCATACCGTAGAAAACACAAAGCGGCCACCGATTAGTTTTTTTGTTGCAAGACATTACTGAACACATTTGGTCGAATGTGTCCACGCCGCCTTTTGTGCTGTTATAAAACTCAATCATGTGAGGCTTTTTTGTTTCGGGATTAACCGAGCCGTCCTCGTCACAAGAAGGTAGTAAGTATACCATTTTTGATGGTTTTGGCTTGTATGAAAGAAGTGTAAGGGAGCCATCGTAACAGGACATTGTTGTATTTACATCTCGGGATTGACAGTTCTTCATTTCTTCTGGGATTTCCTTTTTATTAGCTCGCAGAGTCCCTACAAGCGTTAATTTACAAGGTTGTTGGAGTAACTGCTTCGCCAATGGTACGGAGGTGAACCAGTTATTAGCCTTTGCTCGTAGTCCAAATATGACGGGCCCGACTTCGAATAGTGCTTTGGAAAAATGTCAAGGTACCTGAAATACTATCTGAACTTTCTTTCGGTAAAACAGGAGATGTTTGTGACTCCGGCACATTGTCTTGGAAAGCAAGCGATGCAATATCTTCGTAATCGGAAAGCTCAGCTTGAGTGTCACTTTTTGCATCATCCACCTCTAAACTATCTTCTATTTCGCTATTCGATGACTCATCCAATGCACTGCCATCTTCCTCATCCATCAATAGACGCGTTATATGTTCATCAGCCAGCGATCGTTTGAAAGCCATGATAAAAACTGTAAAAATGAGCGAACACTAATTATAAAAAAATATACACAAACCCTAACCATTCGTCGAAACGACGACTATTTTCGTAATATATCGAAAAGTGAAATACTTACCCACAAGACATAACCACCTGCCGAAAGAGCTTAGCAAACACTTAATTGGCAAGTGATGACACGATGATCGGCGCGCGCGCAAAAAAGATATAGCAATATTTCTGTGGCGTACTCGTCGATTCGACGAAGGTTAGGTGTCCAGGGTTAAAAAGTTACGTCTGTCGTTAGAATACATTTATTTATTATTTTAATATTACTATTGTGAACTATATTTATACTTTTTATTGTGAAATTGTTCATTTATTACAACTCCTTTCCATTCCTTGTAAAAAGGGCGTAAGTCCAACGTTTTCAAATTAAATTTTCTCACAGACTAAAGTGAATTTCTCCATGATTGATAGATAATCGTATGTAAAATATACTATTTTACTCTAATAAATGTAAACATAAAATTGTTTCCTTTATTTTTTTTTCACCAGAGAGTTTTATTGCATTCCTGTACAATTACGTGAATTGGACTTACGCCCCTTTAACATAGAGCGATTCAATTGGTTTTAGTTTAAGTATAATTTATTCATATGGTGACCTAGTTTTGACTTACAAAGTCAAACTAAAGTCTAACTAAAACCTATTGTGTTCAAACATTTTTTTCATAAAATTTTATTTAAATAGGTATTTGTATTCATTCACTGCACAGTTAAATTAATTGAATGATCTGCGCTAGTGTAAAGTCCAGAATAAAAACTTTCATCTGATATTCATAAAAGATTGGTAAATTTAAATGTTGTTTATGGGAAAGTTTAAGTTATTATACTAGTAAAGCATAAAGTCCAATCATGAAAATTTAAAAAAATAAATAAATCAAACAAACATTCATGTACCAAAATATATTACAATTATATCATACAAAATTGTATATCTACCATAACAGAAACTTATATTATTATTACCCAATCCATTCTACAAGTGCATGCTTTTTATGGTGTACCTATTTCTTACTAGGTATGCACCCGCAGGTATCCGATACTATTGTTTACAGAAACAACAGCTGACAAGCACAACAAGGGATTCGGTGACAATACCTTTCATCATTCGGTTGTGTCTATTGCTGTGCGGTGTTATTTAAAATTTATAATAATTTAATTATTATTTTTTCTACATTCCGGTTGAGGGCCGGCTTCAGTTGATTTTTTTTAGTTTTGTTTTTCAATTTTTTTTCTTGTTTTTTGTTGCAGCTCTGGTAAGACTATCTTTGGTTATTTTTAACATTTTAATTTTATTTTAATAGAGATGGATGGCGATCCACCTCACACTCTTCCACCAGCTCCTCCTCCTCCGGATCCCCCCGATCCAAAGAGAAAGAGAACACATCAAAACTTAGAAACAGACCATACACTTAACATGGATTTTGATTTTGCTAATCTCGCACCTACTGATAAGACCTCAGCTACACCTATTTCTTCTTACTCTGCTTCTAATACACCCGTCAGGGAGTATTTTTACTCAAACAAATCATGTGGGCCCTATATCGTGTTCGTGCAAAATGCTGAACAGGGTAAATCTATTTCCCCCTTGCAGTTCGGTAAATTTCTTTATACTAGAAAAACTCAGGGCGTCGTAAACGGTTCTTTAAAAGCTGAAGGGAAATTTAAAATCTCTCTCGAGTTCACGTCGGGAATTATGGCCAATACTTTTATAAAAAATATATTTATATCTTCGAACTCTAATTTTAGAGCATATATTCCCTCGTTTAACGTCACAAGAATGGGCTTAATAAGGGGTATCCCACTAGATATCACAAATGACGAATTGATATCGTCCATTCTAGAATCGAATCCAGAAGTGGAAAACGTAATAAAAATAAGGCGACTGAATTACAAAGACAGAACATCTGGTTCTGTCGAATGGAAACCATCCAGGAGTATAGTAATAACATTCGAAGGCCAATTTCTACCATCCCATATTTACATTCTCTACAACTCTTTCAATGTTGAAAAATATAATTTCCCAACAATTCAGTGCTTTAATTGCTGTAAGTATGGTCACGCAAAAGCTGGATGTCGTTCGCCGCCAAAATGTTTTAATTGTGGGGATAACCACTCCTCAGAAGAGTGTAAGACTGCAGAAATTAAATGTTTTCAGTGTAAAGGAGCACACAAAGCGATAAGTACTTCGTGTCCTGAATATTCCAGGCAAAGAGCTATAAAGAATTCTATGACTGTTTCTAATATTTCATATATTCAAGCAGCAAAACTGCACCCTTCAATTAAATCTTCATACGCTGAAGTTCTTGCTACCCCTCCAGATCCCCCAACAATATCTGTCAACTCTCGAAATTTTTCCACACGTCATAGTAGAACAGTAGTTGGTAAGCCCCATAAAATATCAACAAATGGTGGGTATGACAAAGAAAAGCACAATTCGTTCCTCTCATATACCAATGGATCTCCTTCCCAGAGTTCTAATGGTTGCGCAATTTCACAAAGAGTACTCGTACCTGACCAAGATGTAGTTGAAAATCTCAAAGAAACTTTGACACTTGATAACAATAATTTTCTTTACTCACTATTAACAATGCTTATTGAAATACTTTCACGAAAAAATTTGACATCGCCAAACGCTGCTTCCTTAATTCCTGCACTAAACGCACTCCTCATCGAAAATGGCCAACGCAACGAACATAACCAGCATCTCGAAAAGTAAGCTTTCTAATTTATTCATCCTTCAGTGGAACTGCCGTAGTGCAGTTTCCAACAGAGATGACATTCTGTTTTTGCTCAAAACTCATAACATTGATGTAGCTGCTTTATCAGAGACATGGTTTTCGCACGATTCGTTTGTATCTTTCCCAGGTTATTCCTGTTTTAGAGATGATCGCTTGGATGGTAGGGGAGGAGCAGCTCTTTTAGTAAGGGACTCTCTTGAGTTCAACAGGATTTCTCTGAATATTCCATCAAACATACAGTTGGTGGCAGCGAAAATCAATAATATATCTGTAGTGTCCGTATACGCTCCTCCCAGAACTAATTTCGACAGGAGCTTCTGGTCTGAAATCATTTCAGAACTTTCCCCATCTTACATGATCCTGGGAGATCTCAATGCTCATGCTCCCTCCTGGGGAAGCCAGTCCCTGGACTCTCCAGGAAAGGCTATTCTGACCTGGACAGATGACTTTAATCTCTGTATCCTTAATAGTGGAGATCCCACTCGCTTCTCAAATCCAAATCAGAGACAAAGTGCGGTAGATATATCAATCTGTACTGCGGACATTGCTCCTATGTCAACATGGGAAATCCTTGAGGACCCGCTCTCCAGTGACCACTTTCCCATAATCATTGATTTAAAAGTAACCTCCAAAAGCACCTCAAATGGCCCATTTAGGAGTAAATTTATTACAAAGAAAGCTAATTGGGATGAATTTCAGAATCACATCCTATTGGATGTCGCTGGTGTGCAGGGTGAGCATCAGGGGGTCGACGAATTTGCGAACGGAATCCATGATGTGATTTTACGTGCTGCAACAGCCTCTATACCAATGTCCTCTAATCGAAAGCCCCGCAAAACATCCCCTCCTTGGTGGGACAAGGAATGTTCGGAGGCAGTCGAACAAAGAAAGGCAGTGATTAAATCTTTTAAAAACAATATGTCTTGGGAAAACTTTTTACTCATTCGGAATGTGCAAGCTCGTACCAAAAAATTTCTCAGGAAAAAGAAAAGAAAAGGTTGGCAAGATTTTTGCACTTCTTTATCCCCTGACACACCTTCATCGGATGTGTGGGAATCCATTCGACGATTTAGAGGTTCTTTCTCCCCAAACCAAAGACAAACCAAGATAGGTCCATGGATTGAAAACTTTATAGATAACTTGTCCCCAGCATACGCACCTGAAATGCTGGAACTTCAAAGAAGTCCTACATCTCAGGAGCAATCTAATGTACTTTCATCTCCTTTCTCATTTGATGAACTGTCTTCCGCCGTTCACTCTGCAGGGGATTCTTCTCCCGGACCTGATCTCATACCATACTCTTTTTTCCGACATGCTCCTAAACTTCTTTTAATAAAACTATTGGAATTATATAATTTAATACTGAGGAGTGGAAACATTCCTTCTTCCTGGAAAAGGCAATCCATTGTTCCAATCCTTAAGCCCGGAAAAAACCCTTCTCTACCTTCATCATATCGCCCAATCGCATTGTCTTGTTGCTTTTTGAAGATCCTAGAACGCATGTTAAAAAAAAGACTGGAATATTTTTTTGAAAACTCTGGTACATTTCCCTCCTTTCAATTTGGATTTAGAAAGGGAAGATCTTGTATGGATAACCTGAGTATTCTAGTAACTGATATACACATTGCAAGATCTAATAAGAGTGATCTAGCGGCCTGTTTCCTAGATATTTGTGGGGCATATGATAGCGTTCTCTTACCTGTATTGTTTCAGAAAATGTCATTATGTTGTCTTACCCAATTCATTATGTTGTCTTATTTTTAACATAATGTGCGAAAGGAGTATGCTAATTAACTCCTTCCATGGGCTTGTCGAAAGAAAAGTGTATAAAGGACTCCCACAAGGATCGGCGCTTAGCCCAATTCTTTTTAATCTATACACTCATGACATTGGAAACGCTCTGCCTCCTGAAGTCAATATACTACAATACGCAGATGACTTCGTTATCTATTGTTCTGTTGGTTCCACGCTCACTGCGGGTGAGAAACTTGAAGCATCCCTTAATCTCTTAGGTGAATGGTTTAGTGCCAATGGTATGACTCTTTCACCTTCCAAAAGCCAACTCGTTGTTTTCTCAAACAAACATAAACCCTCCAATATATCTTTAAAGTGCAACAATTCCACTATTTCAAGTTGTGAATCAGTAAAGTTTTTGGGGGTCACTTTGCACAGAAAACTCTCTTGGAACCTTCATATTGACAATATAATAGCCAAGTGCGAAAAAAATATAAACATCCTCAGAGCGGTTTCTAGAGTCTGGTGGGGGGCCCACCCGACTACTATGAGAATGCTTTACTCATCCCTCATCCGAAGCCTCATCGACTATGCATGCTTCCTAATGGATCCCCTTCCAAATTATTTAAGCGCAAAACTAGAAAGAGTTCAGAATAAATGCCTGAGACTGATACTGGGAGCCATGAGATCGTCTCCAATAATAGCCTTGCAGGCAGAGTGTGTAGAGATGCCCCTTTGCCTAAGGCGAGTTTTTCTATCTCACAAATTCGTTTTGAGGAGATTGAGCATGGGTCCTCATATGTTGCTCCTCAAATTACAAACATTGTTGGAGCTTTGCTTAAATTCTCCTTATTGGCGTAATAGAAAGTACCCTCTTTTGTGCTCCTCTTGGGAGTATGTAGCCCAAAGTTTCTCTTCTTCAATTCACCTTACACCTTCATCTCATCATTCTATTCCATTCAATTATTCATTGCAGGCATGCAATATTGTTGATTCGATAGGTTTGGATAAATCAGTTTTTACATTGAGCCCGCAGGTCGTGAATATCCTTTTCCTTCATAGAGTGAATAGTGAATGGCCTGCCCATACGATCTTCTTTACGGATGGGTCTAAATCTCATACAAATGAATGTGGATCGGCTGTTTACTCTCCTTCTCTTCAAGTCGAACTTCAATTTCAACTCCCATCTTCTGCATCTGTTTTTACAGCAGAATGTTTAGCTCTCAGAGAGGCGTTAGGGGTAATTGTCGAAAGATTACTTTCACGGGCAATTGTCTTTACTGATTCCCTTAGCCTCGTATCTCTTCTAGGGCGAAAGGGTAGTTTGTCATCAAATAATTGTATAATCCACGATATTTTAAGATTGATGTTCGAGGCATCAAGTAAAAATATTGAGTTGGTGATTGCTTGGATCCCTTCTCATGTGGGTATTGCCGGAAACGAGAAAGTAGATATTCTGGCTAAGGAAGCATGTTCTTGTGGTATATTGCCAAATGCATTTGTACTTCCTATAGGAGATTGTCTGGGTGTGGTAAGAGGTAAAATTTATGAGAAGTGGAATTATTCATTTATCGGGTCTGTATCTGGGTCTCATTATAAAGGAATTCAGCCTTCAATCCCCTCGCAACCTTGGTTTCAAGAAACAAAATGGCCAAAATTAAACATTTCGCTTCTCTGTAGAATGAGGATAGGACATTGTGTTATTGCCTCTCATTTGGCCAGAATCAATATTCTGGATTCTGATACGATATCGTCCCACTGGGACGATCGCATCACATCATTTTACAGAATTATCACAAGAGAAATTATCAAATATTATATAAGAAATACATTTACATGAATTGTACATAAGAAAAGTATATAAATTGGCTCGTAACCCCCAGCTTCGCTACATACATTTTGCAATGTACGTAAGCGAAACACATAGAAAATTAATTATATTATATAGAGAAAGTTACAATTATATTTGCAAGTAAAACAGATTAATATTTTGGCTCAAGTTCATGTCTAGGGATGATTCTACTTGGTCTGTACAAGAGGAATGCATTGTGTGTGGGTGACAGGTACATACTTCAATTATACATATTATACTTACGTAAAGTTCAGAGAATTCTTTATCCTTCGGTTTCATCATTTTCTTATGGTCATCATATCATTATAGAATACATAGGTAATTTAAGCAATGTTTCTTCTGTTTGCATACTCTATATTGCAAAGATTCTACTTATATCCTGTCTTGAGTAGAATTATAGATATATATCTCCAAGTAAACAATAAAAAATTATATCAAGTGGAACAAAGATTATCATAAGTACATCAGACCTTTCCAAGAAAGTGGATATATTATTTCCATCAGTGGAGCCATCCCTTTAACTCTTTGTTGCTTTCATAGTAAAATAATAGGGTCTTTCATCCATTGGTTGATCAAGGAATTGAACCTTTGTGACATAACTTCTCCAAGTATAACTAGGTTATTGGAAGATTATATACAAGGAGGCGGAGAGATGTACTTTAGTATTATTAAGAGTATTGAATCTACTGGTGGGTATACAAAATGAATTTCAACAGAAAGATATCGGATGGAAGTGATTTACATTTATTGTGTAAACATATATTACATAACAAGACAGTTATTTTCAAAGTAAATTTGTAGGGAGACATAATAACATACAATATGCAAAGTTATGAAAGTTATACCATATTCGGACAGAGACAATAAAACAAACAATGGTAATTATCAAATAAACCAACCCTGGTATTATCAATATAAATCAATACCTGGTTTATCATATGATCTATAAACATTAAGTGGAATCATTCATTCTTCATTCAAACTCAAAATCTGATATTATTACACAAAGGAAATTAATATATAGGTCAGTTCAATGATAATAGGAACTAAGTTATGGAAAAATTATCATCACCTACAATATTCAATAGTAATATAGTCACTTACAGGTGGACAAGCGAACAGTCGTTGAATAACACAAAGACGTGCATGTTACTGATGACGTATTTTGTACACATTGACGGTAGAAGGCAGGTTCGTGAAAGAAACATACTCTGAGGTATCTATGGCGGTCGCTGGCCATTCCAAAGACGTACAGGGGTGCGTAGGTGGTGTCAGAATCTGATAGATTCTGTTCTCAGGACGGAAGAGGTCACTACTTCTCGAGAGGCTTGAGAGACCTTATATGTTTCCACTCCATCCTCTGTGTAAAAGGTAGAAGGCGTCACTATTTCAATAGTCCTTTCAAATTCACATTGGAATGAGAGTTACATCGGTAAATCACCGATAAGCAATGCGCAGGCTACCCGAGATGAAGCGGTACACGTTGCAGACTTATGAACACATTCATAATGTTAAATTTACATCACTGAGCAAGTATAAAGAATTGTTTAAGTGGTTTGTATGATTCCTAACATGGAATAGTTGTTCAGAAACAATGGATTATCTTATTTCACACGGTTATGAATATTGGCGGGAACACAACGAAACCACACCCTAACGGACATATATTATTTACTCAAAACTTTCCAAATGTTATCCTAATATCACTTCAATAACCTAATATATATAACTCAAAGGTAACACAAGCCTGTTCATAACATTATTCAATTTATTAATTACTATTAATTATTAATCGTTACTATTGTTCCTTGATATTGGCGGTAAGATTGGTCGCGCACGTAAAACTAACACAGACTTGTAAAGTACATTATTAACGACACACAATAAGGATAGTTTTACATACAATAGAGGGCAACACACTTGTTTATCACATTACGAAGTTAAGTACTATTACATAATTATTGTTAGTATTATTATTGTGTCGGAGTTACGCACATCGCTATTCGCGACTAAGGCGGGAAGGGACAAACCCTTCTTTCGTCCAACCTATGCCATGGTTTGCAGGTAACTGAATTTACTTGCAAGCGACGCGAGGAGGAACAGGCACGTTTAACGGTTATTCTTCAAGGGAATGAGCATCATACGATGTGGTGCCGTGTGCAGATCGAAGCATCAGCCAGTCACGTGCCATAACAGGTGTTTTGTAACGTACAATTATTATTATTATTATGGAAGACTCGTGGACAACAAATGACTGTAGGAACATTAGCCAGTATGAACTTCTTACACCGCGATTATTTAATGCGTAGCATTCTCCCTTTCGGCCCCTCTTGAAAATTTGAAGAGAAGCGACAAATTTTCAAGTTCCCCAATTATACAAAAAAAGTTGAGAACCACTACAAAAAATTGTTGAGAACCACTGGTTACATGAAAAGATTGAATACCACTGGTCACATAAAAAGTTGAGTACCACTGGTTACATAAAAGTTGAGAACCATTGGATACATAAGCAACTACATAGTGTGATGATCCTACCTATTTCAAACCATTCTAAACTCCGAATTTGCAACATCCTAGCTTCTAAACTATACCTACTGTAATAATTGATTCCCAAACTAGAATTTACATCCCTATCCGACTAGCTAAGAATTGTATGAATTTTCGCATTGTTGCAAATATACGTACGAAATATCGCATTCCTAATTAAATTAATTTACGAATTTTGGCCTTTCGTGATCGTCTCGATTTATCTATTAACTATTTTCATAGATTTGGACCCAGTACGTTGTGTTTTGACGATAATTTTACCTACGTTGTGTATTTTTAGAACGCAAAATAAGTCACCTGAAATATACATTTCAATAATCAAAAAGAACAACAAAATCACAAAATCAATAAAACAATTTAAACATGAATTTTGATACATATTAACTCTGAGGTCAACTTTGACGTCAGATCACTTACCTTGAGATACTGTAAAATAACATAATAAAAATAGTGCATAATAAAACATAACGAAATATAACATAACAATCATCATAACATAAAATTCAAATAATATTATTCTATATCATTACGAGAATGTTGTATGGTAACTGGTTGCCGATCTATGTCCTTACATAAGATAACCATTTCATAGTTTCTATAGCCGATGTATGTACATATGTTCTACAACATACCTACTAATTCGTTGCGTCGTAAAGGACAGTGGCGCACCCAAAAACATAACTTTATTACTTTTGAATATTAATTAAATTTCAACACAATTGCTATGACATCATTTTCAGAGACTAACTACCATGTTAGTGCATGGAAAGCATGCTGTGTCCATGCTAAAGGAGCGCCGCCTCCGCTCCCTCACGTCTCAAACTGTCCCATGCCGCATTTTGAGCCCGAGTGCACAACTCTACTCGCGAATATATATAAAATAACATATAATATGTATACTCATTTGAACATGCAGCTATATATAATAAGAATAATTATAAATATATGTTAAGAAGCTTTGTCATGGACCCTGGCGGGAAACGGGGCAAGACCCATATTGACCCTTGTCTCAAAAGCTGAATCGAAGAGATAGGAGCAGGGCTTGCTAACGGTACACCTACATTTCGAAGCAGGGTTAGGACTGAAATTGTTAGTATATAATATATAATTCTACAAAGCACATAATACGTCTCGTGCATAATTGTATAATAATAATGATAAATATGTGGTTACGAATAGATCAGTCCCACACTATAGACACAAGGTAGCTAGTCTAGCGTCGATAGGCAGAAAGGATCCATATCCATAAGGTAATCTCGACAAGATTTAGCTATAAAAGACTACATATTTATGGTGAGGTGAATTTAGGTATCATGTAAGTCAAATAAAAATATATTAAGACCAATAAATACATAAAAATTACTTATGATTAGTGTCATGCAAAATATCAAATTTGTTCCTTCCATGATATCGCAGCAATTACAGCATGTTGAATAAGTAGAAAAATCCAGTAAGTTCGTAGAATACAAATGACATTCGACGATAAAATATGTAATTAAATTAATAATCAAATAATATCCTTCTCAACATATAACTCCTCTTCAAACTGTATACTCCATCGTTATGGTAAAGTAAATTAAATAAAAGTATAATATTGGGTAGAGCGGTGCGCCACTGTTATTAGTCTAGTTCTAGATGTGTCGGACCGCGCTATATAAAATCGGTAACAAGTACATACATACATACAAATATACTGAAAATAAATGTACATATAACACATAATTCCTTTGTTTTCAAAATCCGTAAAATAATAAATCCTTGAGTACAAATATTGCCTTGTAGACAACAGACATCCAGAGAGTATCCTAACACCTAGATATAAATAATAAATTAATAATATTAAAAGAAAATCTTATCTTAGACAGCTGGCAGCATCACGGATTTTAAATGCTAATTAAAAGTAATTTAGGATGATCTTTATATATTCCCAATTGTGGAAATATCACTAAAATATAATGTACTAACTACTACGAAGGTGGGTAAATAAATATTAAAATATATCGAATTCAAACACTGAGATTAATATGATTGAGTCCCACCTCTCCCAGGCTCAAAACTAAACTGCCTCGAGTAATAAGTACTCTGTCTTCAGACCCTGAAAATGTCGACCCAAAGCAACAAAAAAAAACTACATCCATCTCTTCCTGACACACCCCGAAATATATCTGTCTCTGTCTCCTACATAGCTAGTTGTGTTCAACAACCACTTGAGATTGCACTCTCTCATTCCCAAATTAATTACCTACTACAAATATTCCATCTAGGTATACGAAAATAATATTTACAATCTTGTATATATTCATATCATCACATCCCCCCCTTGGGATCATGCTGAAGACAAAATGGATGAGGCATTATCTCACAAACAATTATTTATTTTCTAATTATTTTTCATAATTATTTAATTCCAACTTTCGAGTCCGCCCCTGTTTATTCCGATAGGTCATAGGTACCTCGCCAACGGTGTTCCTCTATTCATGTCATCAATAATAATAGTACAACCCCAATGCATCCACTTGAGAAATACTTGCTCAATATTATTGCCCTAACATAACATACTATTTATTTTATTATTTTGTGTTTCGTTATTATTTTATGTCGTCACATCTACAGAACATAAATATAATAATAACAAGATTGTTCTTATACTTTAATATCCAAGTTGCATTTTGTTAAAATTCCTTTTCATGTAATCACACATCATTATAATTATTCATAGTCGTTGTGGTTCTTTATAGTCCATATATGCATTCTTCAGGGTGATCCAATTCGCTGGTAACACCAATCCTGTACTACTAGCCAGATGTCTCATATCCATGATTCCTTTGCTGATGCAACCAGTAGTCCTGCAGCACACAACTGATACGCAAATCGTCCTCTCCGTACCGACACAAATTCAAGACATTCAAAAACGGCGGCAAACCTCATCGTATCCAAGATGCTAAATGTCTTAACTTCCTAAAACACCCGTCCTCCCACAGGGCACCCGAAAACTCACGGAAAAAGTGGGAGACCAACTCTCCACCGGCAGCTCATCGACGGCTTAATCCGCAAACAAGATAACTCCCTTAAACCAAACTTTTCAGGAGCAACATAAAACCTTATCATATATCAATAAATACATCAAAATGATTTTTCATTGCTGTTTTTTATTGTTTTTAAGTTCAAAATTATTATTAAATAATAATAATGTAGTAAACAATAATAATAATGACAAAATTTTTCAAAATTTCTTCTAAAAAAGGAGTTAGCATTTTTGCTAACCATATTTTCATACAATTTCAATGGAGTTAGCGTTATTTCAGTTTCATGGGTGCATGTTTTCTAACAAAAACGTCACCGCACAGTGACAGCCGTCATACAAATGGCGGTAAAATGACGGAGTTAGCGTTTTTACCAAATTGCCAGATGTTTGCATGGAGTTATCTTATTTTTGTGTAGCATTTTTTGTTAGTTTTAAAAAATATTTGGGAGTTATGATTTCACAGGATTATGTGTTACATCTAATAAAACCTGTTAGCGCAATAAAATCAATTTGACAAAAAAAGGAGTTATCTTGTTTGCGGATTAAGCCGTCGTCATACTAAATAACCATCCATCTCTCAGCACCATCACGCTGCGTCTCAGATGGGGTAGACAGAGAGAACCGAACGCCAAATCCCTCCATCTAGGAATACGTCCTTCGCTTCCATCACTGCCATACAATTTCTCACACAACGCATACCGATTTCTTCCACTCAACACGCGGCCGTCCATAAGAATTCGATCCACGTGATCAAGCCACATAATTCTACAAGTAGTGCAACATCCTCCCGCTAACCAGCAAAATGTGTGATAATATGTTGACAAAGTGCCTAAATAATATCAAACGCAAACAGCTAACTCGAAATACCTATAATTACGTAAAATTAACACCTATAATAATACCACAAATAATTAAAAGGAAGATAACGTACTATGTTCTTGAACATCCAGGGGTAAGTGGTGGGAACCCCTCCCTCAATGTGTTTACGCACATTCACGCATATAAGATACAGAACGCAATATTTAAACGAGTTGCATTGACAATATCTACATAATACATCCCAATATGTTATTCTATAATAGGTATATAGAATTACCCTCGTCTCCAATATAGCAGTCACCTAATGTATACACCCACATAATAGGTATATATATAAATGAATCGTCCTCATTCATTTAAGGGGTCTGAAAATAAAACACTTAATATCTATTTCAAACTATCACACACACAACTAAATATAATATATTTACACACAATTATAACCACAAAGGTACATATCATAACATTTGTTCCACTTGTAAAATAATAATAATAACTAAGCACTTTTCACTCTTAAAGTCTTAACACTATTGAATAATATTATTATAATATTTGACACCACAATTTTAAAATTATAACACATTAAATAATATTCCATTTGTAACATCGATAGATCCACAAGTGATTCTCAAACTGTTACCTCATAGCGTTGTCCTTTCTTCTTACATTAGTCCTCTCCAGCAATTTATGTTATTGTACACCACTCTCTTTTGGGTTAACAGAGAGGATCCAATGCTACATAATCTCATCACATCACCCTTCTGGCCTCCAATAAAACTACTATCATCGCTGTCCAAACTTTTCACCAAGTTTCTTGCAAGTAAATCATGTTGGTATCCTATCAACAGATATTCAACTCAAATATTTCCTATATAACCTCGTATACTTTATGTCTCAGATTTCCTTGTTCCATTCATACAATATCATAAAATCAGTCCTACAGTATAAAAACCACTGATTGTATAATAATAATAATAATAATAATAATAAAAAAGACGATTTGTATTTGGCGCTGCTCCATGGTCCCGTTAGGTACTACAATATACCGTATAGTTTTTTGTCATTCCAGTAATAATATTATTTCCTATCTCGTTCTTGGTTTAAAATAATATAACGTTTTAATCATTATTATATCCTAAGATTCATAGGTTGTACATCTTATTTCTCTATTTGGAAGACATGATGTGTTATATCAGCGAACACCAGCACCCCTTCTTCTTAGAACATTTTCATAATTCGTTTCTTCTTCCAGTCCTCCATTTTAAAATGATAGATACCACCTTTCAGGGTACACAAAGAGTTCCAACGTTATCCAATGTGAAGCCCTTGGTTTTGCCCCCCCTGGCTTAAAAGAGTGTAGGTTGTCCCCTCCCCCCCTTAGCCTGTAAGAACGAATATCCACTATTTCTTCCAGCTAACCGTTTAACATATAACTGTAAAAATAATCACCTAAATCGTGATTTTATCAAAACCTCATCATTCGATTATTGCCTATATACTTATCCGCTTCATTCGTATATTGTATTATGTATGTTATCAGATACTCATAAAATCTGGTCTAATATTATTTCAAACTCAATAATATATTCACCATTCTTACCTCGATCATAAATTTATTTCACACCCCAAATAATTAACTTGACAGAATTCTAAAAGTTTATTAACAAACCACTTAACTTACAAATACTGTAAAATGTTAAGACCATATCCCCAAAAAAATAATAATACCTACTATAATTAGGTACAATTCTTGTCCCTAACAAACATCCACTTGGTACATATAACTAACATCAATCTATTATTTATCCATTTTACCCAAATACTATAATATCTAAAAATCCTAAAAACTCTAGTCATATACCCATATACATAAAATACACTTCGCATACATAATATTCATGTTAACACGTCTACTTGGGCATATGTATAACATTCCATTTTTCTAACACCAAATCTACTTATGAAAGTACATATTTTTGGTACCTACCTATATACATTATTGAATAAAATAAAGAACTATTCAGGATTTCAACATATATATACCTATCCAATTTTATACCTGAATCACAAGCGCTCTTTATTAGACTATTCATAAGGACATAATTCCGAACGAACTCTTAAGGGTTCACTATTCTTATGCATAATGTTAGATATATACCTATAGATAGACAAACATAAATATAATATGTTGCCGAATTTGCCTAACACTATAATCCATGGATAACCAACCCGCGGTTCTCGAAGTAAAAATCATCAACCAATTTTCTCACTACATCCACCAAGTATAAATTTTATTCCTCCCCTCAAAAACCAAACACATTCCTCTGTCCATAACCCAGTTCTACTCCTCAAAACCCATTTATGCTCCCCCCCCCTCCAATATTCATGATTTTAGTTATTTATCATCGCAAACCCAAAACCCACTTCTACTCCGTAAAAACCCAGTTTATGTCTGCAATGACAGACATAATATTCTGGTCCAAGGCACCATTTGTGATGATCCTACCTATTTCAAACCATTCTAAACTCCGAATTTGCAACATCCTAGCTTCTAAACTATACCTACTGTAATAATTGATTCCCAAACTAGAATTTACATCCCTATCCGACTAGCTAAGAATTGTATGAATTTTCGCATTGTTGCAAATATACGTACGAAATATCGCATTCCTAATTAAATTAATTTACGAATTTTGGCCTTTCGTGATCGTCTCGATTTATCTATTAACTATTTTCATAGATTTGGACCCAGTACGTTGTGTTTTGACGATAATTTTACCTACGTTGTGTATTTTTAGAACGCAAAATAAGTCACCTGAAATATACATTTCAATAATCAAAAAGAACAACAAAATCACAAAATCAATAAAACAATTTAAACATGAATTTTGATACATATTAACTCTGAGGTCAACTTTGACGTCAGATCACTTACCTTGAGATACTGTAAAATAACATAATAAAAATAGTGCATAATAAAACATAACGAAATATAACATAACAATCATCATAACATAAAATTCAAATAATATTATTCTATATCATTACGAGAATGTTGTATGGTAACTGGTTGCCGATCTATGTCCTTACATAAGATAACCATTTCATAGTTTCTATAGCCGATGTATGTACATATGTTCTACAACATACCTACTAATTCGTTGCGTCGTAAAGGACAGTGGCGCACCCAAAAACATAACTTTATTACTTTTGAATATTAATTAAATTTCAACACAATTGCTATGACATCATTTTCAGAGACTAACTACCATGTTAGTGCATGGAAAGCATGCTGTGTCCATGCTAAAGGAGCGCCGCCTCCGCTCCCTCACGTCTCAAACTGTCCCATGCCGCATTTTGAGCCCGAGTGCACAACTCTACTCGCGAATATATATAAAATAACATATAATATGTATACTCATTTGAACATGCAGCTATATATAATAAGAATAATTATAAATATATGTTAAGAAGCTTTGTCATGGACCCTGGCGGGAAACGGGGCAAGACCCATATTGACCCTTGTCTCAAAAGCTGAATCGAAGAGATAGGAGCAGGGCTTGCTAACGGTACACCTACATTTCGAAGCAGGGTTAGGACTGAAATTGTTAGTATATAATATATAATTCTACAAAGCACATAATACGTCTCGTGCATAATTGTATAATAATAATGATAAATATGTGGTTACGAATAGATCAGTCCCACACTATAGACACAAGGTAGCTAGTCTAGCGTCGATAGGCAGAAAGGATCCATATCCATAAGGTAATCTCGACAAGATTTAGCTATAAAAGACTACATATTTATGGTGAGGTGAATTTAGGTATCATGTAAGTCAAATAAAAATATATTAAGACCAATAAATACATAAAAATTACTTATGATTAGTGTCATGCAAAATATCAAATTTGTTCCTTCCATGATATCGCAGCAATTACAGCATGTTGAATAAGTAGAAAAATCCAGTAAGTTCGTAGAATACAAATGACATTCGACGATAAAATATGTAATTAAATTAATAATCAAATAATATCCTTCTCAACATATAACTCCTCTTCAAACTGTATACTCCATCGTTATGGTAAAGTAAATTAAATAAAAGTATAATATTGGGTAGAGCGGTGCGCCACTGTTATTAGTCTAGTTCTAGATGTGTCGGACCGCGCTATATAAAATCGGTAACAAGTACATACATACATACAAATATACTGAAAATAAATGTACATATAACACATAATTCCTTTGTTTTCAAAATCCGTAAAATAATAAATCCTTGAGTACAAATATTGCCTTGTAGACAACAGACATCCAGAGAGTATCCTAACACCTAGATATAAATAATAAATTAATAATATTAAAAGAAAATCTTATCTTAGACAGCTGGCAGCATCACGGATTTTAAATGCTAATTAAAAGTAATTTAGGATGATCTTTATATATTCCCAATTGTGGAAATATCACTAAAATATAATGTACTAACTACTACGAAGGTGGGTAAATAAATATTAAAATATATCGAATTCAAACACTGAGATTAATATGATTGAGTCCCACCTCTCCCAGGCTCAAAACTAAACTGCCTCGAGTAATAAGTACTCTGTCTTCAGACCCTGAAAATGTCGACCCAAAGCAACAAAAAAAAACTACATCCATCTCTTCCTGACACACCCCGAAATATACCTGTCTCTGTCTCCTACATAGCTAGTTGTGTTCAACAACCACTTGAGATTGCACTCTCTCATTCCCAAATTAATTACCTACTACAAATATTCCATCTAGGTATACGAAAATAATATTTACAATCTTGTATATATTCATATCATCACAATAGGTACCCAATTACAGACAAACAATTCAAAAAATGGTAGCTTATATACTATTACAATGTTTCTTACATCCTATAGCCCGTTCAATTATTATTAAACACTCGCGGTAAATTGCCCATAGTCAAAATTGATGCGAACTGTTTTCATATTTTGACTTACACTTTTTAATAATAACACAAAATTCACTTTGGTTGTTTTAGTACGGGGCTCCTATCAAAAGTTTGAGAGCTACAATCATAACAATACAATAGTATAGAGATGAGTACATATATATATAGACATGTGCATATGTGTATGTATACGAAAAACACAGGTTATGAAAACAACAACTTTAAACATTTTACAATACAATTTTATAGAAACTCAGGATCGTTATTACGTTACAATATACGGTTCGTTCTACATTGGTGATAAAATTATTCCTTTCAATTTATCAATATACGTACGTTTCATTGATGGATTCATTTACTACGATCGACGACAAGTTAACATTTTAAACATGACAAACATATAAAACAAAAGTTACATACTTAAGAAGTTGGTTTACATCATTTTCGATTCCAGTTACATGTATCCGGCAAGCCATTGGAAAAGTAACATAAAGGGATCTAAATAATTATAAACAATTTTGTATAGATGGAATTAGAGATACTACATTACGCTTCATTTTACCCATTAAGCTTAATAGCACTCATATACAAGTGATTTCATGTACCATGTACCATACAAAGATATTGGCAAAGCACAGAAAGAAATCATAGACATAATAAGGACATATACATATTAGAAAAACAATTTACACGCAGACATGACATAATGGTACATCACGACGACTGCAATCACATTTACAGTAACCGATATTCATTATTGGCGTCAAATCCTTCTACGCATATCACATAGTCACAATTCTCACACAGAGACAGATTTCTCACACAGAGATAATCTCAGAGGGAGCTACCCTCACACAGGCTTAATACATGACAAATACATTGAACAACTTTCGATCTTTGCTACACAATATACAAGTTACAAGTTCAATAAATTCTTTACATACATCATTATTCAAATTCAACATTTACTTCTTCATACAGGGCTCACCTTTCATAAACAGATTCATACATCATCTTTATTCACTAACATACAATTAATTAAAATTATCCCATTGAATATCTGTAGCCAACATTCCACTACAGGTTTTATTCTGTGTCTTTCATAAGCCATTCCGTTCAATGTCAAAATGTTCTATCACATTTTCCAATGTATTCAAGCAACATAAACAACTTTTACACAAAGTCACAAAATTATTTAATTCAACAAGGATATACTACATCCAAACATTTCCAATTACAATTCATAAGAGATTACTACGTGTCCTACGCGGAATTAAACGTCATATAAACTCAAACTTCAAAATAATAGGCATGAACGATTAGCAATCACATTGTCTACATTCATCAAAAAGAGCATTACGATTTATCTTTCACACATCCAGATAACATCGTCTCTATATTGATTACACAAAAAGGTCACAAAAAAGTATTTAAACACATCTCTCCTATCACGGCTTTACATATTACATAAACATAACTCATTTTTTTATCAAAGAGCGTTCGTTAGTTTACCTTAACGGAATAATTCACTAATCGGACTCAGTTCTCAAATAAACAAGGCATAGGTTACTTCAATATTTCACGATGGTAATAAGCCGCAAAAGTCACATTATTACATTTCAAGAAAATTAATTACTTCACAAAAGATAACAAATTCCGAACACGAAGGGTTAATATTCAACAAAAAAAGATTCTACATCGTCACATGGTTACTTCTTTAATTTCCAAAAAAAAAAATACAAAACATCATTCTACTATTTACGTTAATGTCAAAATTTTCAACGATGGTCATCAAAGGGTTAACTGTTTCTTAACTAAATTCAAAAATTCAGTTATAGTTCACTAATACTTGACATTAAAAAAATTCAATTATTATTCACAAAGGGTTAACAAATTCGGTCATGTTAAGGGTTAAGTGTATTTATATTTCAAATTTCGTGAACGGTCGTGAAGGGTTAACATTATTCATTTCGATTTATTTATTTTTTAACTTTAATTTCCTCAAAACAAAAATATTTATTTAATATTATTCATCATTATTATTTCGTCACATCACTACGTACGCATATATATATTCTTATCAAAACTCTACTACGCATAATTTTACACAACAACGCTCATTTAATATTATTTCTCCAAGAGTTCAATAAAGATATTTATTCCAAATACAACATTTTATTGTTTCAAAAAAATTTAATTCAATTTAATATTTAACATCGATTTTTTACTCTCATCGTTTGAAAATGAATCTACTATTAAAATAACATTACAACAAAATTCTGTTTATCGGTAAAACAAAGTTCCTTGTACGAAATGGTTCACTATACATACCACAGCATAGGTAGGTACATATTTCGTTTCATTCCAATATTATTATTTTCAACTATACATTTTACTAGTAAAGCGGAGTTCCCGTTTTCGCGCGTGAATATTTCTATTACAATGTTGAGGTAGGTTGTATGATGTCTCTTTCTCTCTTGCGACGTATAGGTACATACTATACGCTGCATAGTTATGTATACCACCTTTCGCACACCGCTCGTTTCTCGCGACGCACAACTACGGTATAATATTATTATTGCGGTCTCTACTGATAACAGTCTTTTCTTAGCGCGCGATGTATTTTAGATACACACTATATTTTAATATTCATTATGTTATGTTGGTCGGTTTGCGATGTTTTGCTTACCGCTTAATACGAAACATTACGATGGAATATTCTCTACAATACAATTCTTTCTCATACGGCATCGATTCTTTACTTTACATTATAACAATACTCGCGACAAACGTTTGCGCTATACACCAATACATTTATTTTTTAAATACGGACATTTAAATTATTTATTCTACGATTCCTGTTTCATTTTTAAAATTGTTTTCATATACATACACACATTAAATTATTACATTTTCAATCAATATCAATACACATAATTACACAACAAAGATAAGAACTCTGAACTTCACGATTAGGTATATTCACCACACAATACATTTAAAATTTTCGGGTCTACAACTATGCGAGTTGTACGATCCAGGACGAGCTTCCCAAATTGATACGATATCGTCCCACTGGGACGATCGCATCACATCATTTTACAGAATTATCACAAGAGAAATTATCAAATATTATATAAGAAATACATTTACATGAATTGTACATAAGAAAAGTATATAAATTGGCTCGTAACCCCCAGCTTCGCTACATACATTTTGCAATGTACGTAAGCGAAACACATAGAAAATTAATTATATTATATAGAGAAAGTTACAATTATATTTGCAAGTAAAACAGATTAATATTTTGGCTCAAGTTCATGTCTAGGGATGATTCTACTTGGTCTGTACAAGAGGAATGCATTGTGTGTGGGTGACAGGTACATACTTCAATTATACATATTATACTTACGTAAAGTTCAGAGAATTCTTTATCCTTCGGTTTCATCATTTTCTTATGGTCATCATATCATTATAGAATACATAGGTAATTTAAGCAATGTTTCTTCTGTTTGCATACTCTATATTGCAAAGATTCTACTTATATCCTGTCTTGAGTAGAATTATAGATATATATCTCCAAGTAAACAATAAAAAATTATATCAAGTGGAACAAAGATTATCATAAGTACATCAGACCTTTCCAAGAAAGTGGATATATTATTTCCATCAGTGGAGCCATCCCTTTAACTCTTTGTTGCTTTCATAGTAAAATAATAGGGTCTTTCATCCATTGGTTGATCAAGGAATTGAACCTTTGTGACATAACTTCTCCAAGTATAACTAGGTTATTGGAAGATTATATACAAGGAGGCGGAGAGATGTACTTTAGTATTATTAAGAGTATTGAATCTACTGGTGGGTATACAAAATGAATTTCAACAGAAAGATATCGGATGGAAGTGATTTACATTTATTGTGTAAACATATATTACATAACAAGACAGTTATTTTCAAAGTAAATTTGTAGGGAGACATAATAACATACAATATGCAAAGTTATGAAAGTTATACCATATTCGGACAGAGACAATAAAACAAACAATGGTAATTATCAAATAAACCAACCCTGGTATTATCAATATAAATCAATACCTGGTTTATCATATGATCTATAAACATTAAGTGGAATCATTCATTCTTCATTCAAACTCAAAATCTGATATTATTACACAAAGGAAATTAATATATAGGTCAGTTCAATGATAATAGGAACTAAGTTATGGAAAAATTATCATCACCTACAATATTCAATAGTAATATAGTCACTTACAGGTGGACAAGCGAACAGTCGTTGAATAACACAAAGACGTGCATGTTACTGATGACGTATTTTGTACACATTGACGGTAGAAGGCAGGTTCGTGAAAGAAACATACTCTGAGGTATCTATGGCGGTCGCTGGCCATTCCAAAGACGTACAGGGGTGCGTAGGTGGTGTCAGAATCTGATAGATTCTGTTCTCAGGACGGAAGAGGTCACTACTTCTCGAGAGGCTTGAGAGACCTTATATGTTTCCACTCCATCCTCTGTGTAAAAGGTAGAAGGCGTCACTATTTCAATAGTCCTTTCAAATTCACATTGGAATGAGAGTTACATCGGTAAATCACCGATAAGCAATGCGCAGGCTACCCGAGATGAAGCGGTACACGTTGCAGACTTATGAACACATTCATAATGTTAAATTTACATCACTGAGCAAGTATAAAGAATTGTTTAAGTGGTTTGTATGATTCCTAACATGGAATAGTTGTTCAGAAACAATGGATTATCTTATTTCACACGGTTATGAATATTGGCGGGAACACAACGAAACCACACCCTAACGGACATATATTATTTACTCAAAACTTTCCAAATGTTATCCTAATATCACTTCAATAACCTAATATATATAACTCAAAGGTAACACAAGCCTGTTCATAACATTATTCAATTTATTAATTACTATTAATTATTAATCGTTACTATTGTTCCTTGATATTGGCGGTAAGATTGGTCGCGCACGTAAAACTAACACAGACTTGTAAAGTACATTATTAACGACACACAATAAGGATAGTTTTACATACAATAGAGGGCAACACACTTGTTTATCACATTACGAAGTTAAGTACTATTACATAATTATTGTTAGTATTATTATTGTGTCGGAGTTACGCACATCGCTATTCGCGACTAAGGCGGGAAGGGACAAACCCTTCTTTCGTCCAACCTATGCCATGGTTTGCAGGTAACTGAATTTACTTGCAAGCGACGCGAGGAGGAACAGGCACGTTTAACGGTTATTCTTCAAGGGAATGAGCATCATACGATGTGGTGCCGTGTGCAGATCGAAGCATCAGCCAGTCACGTGCCATAACAGGTGTTTTGTAACGTACAATTATTATTATTATTATGGAAGACTCGTGGACAACAAATGACTGTAGGAACATTAGCCAGTATGAACTTCTTACACCGCGATTATTTAATGCGTAGCAATTCCCCTATGTGCGAATGCGGGGAGGACACGGAAACTCTGGACCACGTTTTCTTTGGTTGCCCACTCCTACCTAATCAAGAATTTTCTCAGACGATTAGGAAGTTGGGTTTTAATTTTCCCATTTCTGTCCATTCTCTTTTGGCCCAAAATTGTAATAAAGTGAACCTAGCCTTAATAAATCACCTTAAAAAATTTAATAAGAACATCTAAATTATTAATTTTAATAAGAATAAATTTCAATAATAAATTATACTTAATGATAAATTGTTTTATAGTAAATGTTTTTGAAACAAATTATTATTATAAAAATAATGATAAATTTTGACAATTTTTTTTTTTTTTTTGTAAGACTACGATGTGTTTAACATCAAATATATTCCTGAAAACGGCCCTGTGATTGCAACGATGTCGCCACACAAGCGGTGTGCATGTATTGGTTACTCGGGCGGGGAGTTCATTGATCCCAATGCCCTTGAGATGTACTTGCCGCACGTGGCGACTGAAACGGTAGTTACTATGTAGCTATGTACTAATGAATACCCACTACGTTAAGACATTGTACTCACAGCAGTGAGTATATAGGCATAATTCACTCGATGTCGGGTGCCTTGCCGAAAAGAAAAAGAAGAAGAAGAAGAAGAAGCACAACAAGAAACATTATAACCCTCGTTTTGAGAAAATCGTAAACTTTACACAACGTTTTCACTTTGAAAGACAATTTACCACTACGGAACAGATGTTTGGTACTCTGTAATATAAAAATGTATCTGCTACCATGTCTCACGGTAAAACCATATTTACATTCTCTACGAAATATTTTCCAAGAGTTTTGTTTATTTTTTAAATATCTTGAATGACAGAATCTCTGAAAATTTATGTTGCTATATTACAAGACATTACAATTTTTGCATGTAATTTTGGATGATATTTTTGTTACTACTTACGTCTACCAAAATTATTGTACATGGCGTTGTAGACGAAAATCAGCAGTTTTTTTTTTGACTTAAAAGAAATTTTATGTTGGTATAGTGTAAAAGTTCCTTAACATTGTTGAAACAATATGCAGAGAAACATTGTTCCTCAACATAATTAAGATTTTAACGCGCCATTCGTGTGTAAAAATTTCAGTGGCTTTCGAAATAAATAAAACGCTTGTTTTATTTATTTCGTTATGGAATTCTACTACCTAAACACCGACACATTGAATTCAGTGGCCTTCCTACGTGGATAGTAAAATTAATATAAAGAAATCTACTTTAACTTATTTCTATCCATTTTACACGACTGGTGGAGAATTGGAGCATATACCATTACGGCTAGAAAAATAAAGTTTTTTTAATATCCACCTCTATTTAATTTTTCTAAATAGAAGAAAATGTTTTTACTGTTTGTTTTTCTTAAAGATTTTTTGAAGTTACAAAGAGCTTATGTGTTTCAATTAATAAAAATAACAGAATCTTTAATATTTCAGCAAATATCCTTGATCACTCGTAATTGAGTGAATGGCCTTTGAAGATAGAATAGAAAAAGGGAATAAACAGAATATGGAAAAAAAAAATTGCAATGATGCATATTTCCAGAAGTCAATATTTTTTATTTATTTATTTACTTGATCAATAAACGGCAATTTGCCTTTTACAATAGGTTTAATACATATGTATGACAAATCAATAATACAACAGTCTATAAATATATATAAAAAATGCGCTAATACATTCAGATAGAAAAGAAACAAAACTAATAACAGAAATTTAGTCGCATGGGTAACAATAATCATGCTCAGCTGCAAATACCTGCAGCATACAAATATATAATAATATACAAATATAGTCTTTATATACTGTACAATGGGAACCAGTTTACATGGCTGCAAGTTTGGCACAATAGCTCATTAGTATATAAAGTTAAACAATATAAAACAAACATAACACAGTAGCTACATGAATTTGTTTGCCAGGTTATGTATCTCTCTTCTCAGCCCATTGAATAATAGTTTGTAGAATATTAGGAGACAACTCAGATATGTGATACCCACAGAAGTCGTTAGTCAGACATAGGCAAAAATAAATATATCAATATGTACAGAAAAGAACGTGATAACATATATTATGTACAAGATAAAAACTTATACAAACTTTCAAATTAAACCCATGTTTTCTATACAATTGGATATCATCATATTATTTATCAAACAACTACATAATTTCTGGAGGGAGTCACTTCAAAGTCACATCATTTATTCCTGACTCATCATTCCCTTTACATAGTGTAGGCCTGTCAGTTATCTGAAGGCACTTCTTTATTCCGCTCTAATTTCATGGCTGACAGACAGTATTAAATAAAATTGTAGCATTTCAGTCAGAATATTAGAAAATATACATACTTACATACATACTTGTACCAAGTTATATTTTACATGAATAAAACTATTAACATAGAAAATTTATATTACCTATTATTGCATGGTTTATTAGATGTTTATAATCTTTCATAAAATGTTTTATTCATTCTAGAAATTGAATTATCACTTTTGTTTTATTGTTTTCAGAGAACCGAATGATTGTATTTCCACCATAATAATGCTTACGGTTTATACTCATATATATTTGAAATAATTTACCAACGCACTTAATCTTCTAAAATCCAATTTCGTATTGTTAGAGAATATTACCCAAATATTTACACAGAACCGTAAAATGTAAAGATATTTTTATTATAGTTTTTAATTTCACTGTAACTCAAATTCATTCTTTATCGACTTACAAGCAATATTGAAAAAAATTGCATATATTCATTGTAATTGATGGGTGACAGATGTTGTCTCATTCCTTTTCAGAGATGCATGCAAATAGTAAATCTCACATAAGGTTTTTTTGTCAAATAAAATATTGCCTTATACTATTCCAGAATCGACATATTATGCAGAAGTTATTAAAGTAGAAAACATAATATATAAGTGAATTTACATTAAATATGTACTCATAATCGATTAATAATAAAAGCGTGTTGTTTCATTTATTATGTACCGGGTGTAAAATGTTTTTTTCACTTAGGAAAGTAACATTAAACATATTATCATATAACTATTATATAACTATAAATTTGAAAGATAACAATATTATTTTTTTACACATATTCACCCCAAGAAGTAAACAAAACTACCGGTATTCGGGGAGTTATCCATACATTAGTTACAATTACGTTGAGTTTTCATTACCCAAGTAGGCATTGTATTTATTTATACATACTCCATACAGTGCTTGTTGTAAAAATAGTAGATATTAGAAAATATTTAGTAAATGAGAAATTATTATAAAAACCGTTAACATGAAGATGAAGTAAAGAACCGTTTTATTTGAATTGATCGTCTGTAAAATATATTTATTCTCTTGTATGCTTGTTGTTGCTCTATAAACCAAATAATTAATTTATTAATTGTGTCGGTGCACACGTAGTAGAATTCCATAATTACATAGGTGAATTGAAACACTAGCTTACACTAACAAATACTAGCTAATAATCGATGTCATAATACATAGGAACCTTGTAAGATTCTTGTTGGTATATTAACATATTTTCTTCTATAAGTATTACATAAATAATTCCAATTGAACAGTTATCACCATTGTTATCCTTTGCTATACATATTAAGACAAACTTAAGAGATAACACTATTCAAACTACACCGGTATTAAGTTTGGGAAAATTGAAGAAAGACGCATCAGAAAAAAATAATAAAAAGGGATGTTTGAAGAGAAAAATCAAAGGGAAAGCTGACGTCAAGAATACCCCCAACGGTATACTAGGATATGAACTGCGGATCATACAAAGAGCTGAAGAGCGTTGCACAATAGAAAAAAAGATCCAAGACTTTGATGCAAACCAATCCACAGAATCGAGACCAATTAAAAAGTGTGTGCTTTGTTTAGAGAGGAGAACTGTTCGAAAGGCTCTACTTAGCATCGAGGCCACAAGTATTCTAGTTGAAAATATGTGTACTCTTGTTTTTTGTTAAATAACGGAGATATTTTTTATTCTGTCAAAAAACAAACACATTTAAAACATGACACGTGTTAAAAAATGTACATTTCTACGTTGAATTTATTTCTGAGATTTTACTGCTCTGATGGAAAAGTTGTTATGCAGATTAAAATATTTTATTTGACATCAAAGTCTTGCAAAAAATCCAACTAGACATTTATAATATCACGTTATTTTTCTTTCCATTTTTGAGTTAAGATGATTCAACGAACGTTTAAAATTCGTTTAAATAAAAAAAAAGTTAGACTAATATGAGATATTAAATTAAATTACGCTATATTAGGTATATTTCACAAGTCGTCGAACTCGCAATGGTAAATTATTATAAATTTAATATATGTAAATATACTAAGACTAATATACTAAATATACTAATATACTAAGACTCATGAACATGTAAAAGAAAAATTTAGTAACAGATAAAAAAAATATATTGTATTCTCCGGCTTTTTCGTAAGGCATGTAGTAGTATTATTTAATAACTTTTAATCTCAGAAGGCTTATGAATAAGAAAAATACAAATAAAACCTAATTGTTATACGGAAGATAATTGTTTCTTTGAAAATCCAAAAATAATAATCTACCTAATCAAACGAACGAAAAATCGAATCGAGATCAACGAAAATATTAATGAATTCTACTTTTGAAGTTTTTGTTATAAACTATCATAAAAAAATGTTTTTTTTATACAAGGGATTTTTTTTATGGAATACATATATCATTGAAGATTTGAAATTGCGATAAACATTGCGATTAACTCGCCTTGCGAATATTGATTTTAATTATTATGATAATTGTAATGTACTCTTTTATGAAATTGATTTTACTTACTGTTAAGAATGAATAAATAAATAAGGAAAAGGAGGCTTTTTTTACTGACCGAAATACATAAAAGTTGAAAATTGTGTCGGCAGTTATTTGGTAGCACTTTTTTTAGGAATGAAATTGTCAAAATGTGTGTCTATCTATTTATCTATACCCTCACTCCGTATCACAAGTAGGGTAGTCATAAAGAACGGAACGCCATGTAAATCTATCCATACATATTTCTTTCGCTTCTTTTACATTCATGATTCGCTTTCGTTTTTTATACACGCATGTCGATTTCTTTTACTTAACGTATGACCTTCCCTGAGAATTTGATCTACGTGATTGATCAAGCCACGTAGTTCTCGGGCGCCGGCACTTACTAGCATCCCATTTTTCAGATAGATAGGTATATCTTCTCTCTCGTGAAATATTTCAGTATTTTTGAGATAAAAGCCATGTAATGGCCTAAAAACATGCAATGGTGCATATGCACCGAACTTTTGAATTGACATCTTATTTTCTATTTTTTTATATATAAAAAAGATGTATCTGCGTTTTCGTTAATATTGAACAAACATATGTACTTTTAAGCTACATATTAAAAACATTTAATTAGTATTATTAAAATACACTTAAAATATATCGACGACGCAGAAAGTTTTTTTTTTTATTTAATTGTAAATACACGCAACTAACGGTCAATTTCTACTATAGGTTATCCAATAGTACCCACTATGACAACATATTATATTGATGATCATGGTAGTATTTATTTTTATTATCTTTCACTGAACACTGTTACAAGATATCATGGGGCATCCAGATATGAGCTGAGGGAGGGGTACAAATTATTTTTTATTTTTTATTTATTTTATTTAACAATAATTATACAGACATTACAATATATAGACTATTTGATAAAACTTAAATCTAAACATCCTCCTTATAGAGACAAGTCTCGTGTAAAGGAGGGTGTATTTATATAATGATTTATTCTTGTACATAGTTGAATTTTATGGCATAATTTATGCATTTAGGTACATAATATTATAATCACTGGACAAGATGCAACCCCTCGCCCCCATATGGCTTCTGTGATATCTTGTAACGGTATACAGTGAAGGATAATAAAAATACGTAATACTATGATCATCAATATACAGCGCCGGATCAACCGCATTTTGCGCTTGGTTCAAATATATATACTGCGCCCCCCCCCCCCCAAACTTTTTTGCAAAAAATATTTTCATATCTTAGCAAAACTGTATAACACGCAAAAAATAAGTAGTTACATTTCTTATTTGCCACTTTTACAATATAAGTATCTTATAAAATGTTATGTATCGACCTAACACTATGTTTATTGATATACTTAGGTGAAACATATTTAGTATTTTGATTTTAAAAAAATTCCCTCAAATACAAGACATTGTTAAAATATGATGAAAAACAACAACAAAATCAAATATTATACTATTATTTCAGTACTTACTTACTTGCGATGTATGGAAGTAAATATAGCTACCTACATATTTAGGTATTTCATATAAAAATTTAAAAAAAAAAGTTGAAGAAAACTACTACCACACACATAACCTCGAATATAGACACATTAGGTTTTAAATCTCTTGACTGTTCCTTTTATTTGTAAAGGCTGATACAGCCGTTTATATGTAAATAAATAAAATAACTATTTTAATTAATATTTTAATATATGCCCATAATAACATACCTAATGGTTGCAATATTTTTAATAATTATCTTAGTACTATCACTACGATATTATAATTTATAATCTACGCATATTAAAGCATACGTACCTATTGCGTTGCGACTATGAAGCGAATTTCATACATTTCATTCGGTTACATTCGTATACACTTCGGTGCATCTTGTCTAAATACGAAGGTAATTCGTGTTCTGAGGAACATCCAGTGATGTTATACTATATCACTAGGAACAGTCGATCCGAGGAGCGCTCCTTAGACTAAGTAATGTTTATTCATAATCAACCAAACCACAGATTATTTACGCTAGGTAATATTTATATTTCTGGTTTTTATTTGAAAAATCATAGCGCCCCTTTTAAATGTATTAGTGAGAATCTATGTAGGGCGCGGTTGGTTGTATTGGACGGGCGCTGGTTCAGTAGGTAATTATTATTATTTCATTCTACAGTATTACTTGGTTGTATAAGCCAGCGAAATGTTTAAAAGGCGCGTTGTATGTATTAGTGAGAATCTATGTGGAAGCGTTGAGGAAGTATTAGTGGCCTAGTGAGACGCAAGGAACAATATTTATTATTCTTCTTCTTATTTCATTTTACGGCAATGCACCCGCAATCGAGTGAATTATGAACAACATTTATTATTACATATTTCATTTTATTACTCGGTTGTAGGAGCTAGTAAAAAAACGGAGATAAAAGATTTGGACCTTTATTATGTATGGAAAAGTTAGAGTACGTAACATTCAAAATTCTTTGAACTCAAATGTGTATATTATAAGTCGATAATGATTAGGCATTAGAGCGTGTAACTTTTCGCGGGAATTTCAAAAATATGTTCTCTTATAAAACCGATACATTTTGTGATATGTGTAACTTTGTATGCAAGCGGAAGTACTTTTTATATTATTTATTTATAAAATCTCTGGTTACAACTAAAACTAGAGTTAATCTACGTAGCGCCTTTTACTTTATGCGCCCTGGTGGGCCGAACCATTTGAACCTATGGTAGATCCGGCGCTGTCAATATAATATGTTGTCATAATGGGTACTACTAGATAACCCATAGTAGAAATTTATTTATTTATTTATTTAAAACAGCATACGGCATCAAAGTCATTAAATAACATATTTAACCACAATAAAAAAACATGAATATTATATACAATGCATACTCTTACTATCGTAAAAAAATGTTGTACAATATAATTCATAGTAACAAAAAAAAATGGATTTACATTAAAAACAAGAATATGCACATTAAATATTTGGATATAAACAATAGAATCCATAATATGATGACAAATCACCATTCCGAACCAAAGAAACATTCAAAATCTCTTTAAATTATATCACATTATAAATACATTATAAAATATAAAATAAATTATAAAATTGACCCAACTAATAACTAAGAAATACACAAATCTCTTTAAGTATTAAATATTTAGTTACAGGAAAAAAAATTATTGTACCTATTTCCAATTTCACACATAAGTACATATTTCGTTTTTTTATAACAATTGAACGGGACAAAGACAACATGTGTCTTTAACAGTGAGAATATTACATAGTAAATTTCACTTTCTGTTGTTTTCTCAAAGCATAATAATATAACGAAATTACTAAAAAAAAAAAGATTTTTCGAACATAATACATTTCTAATAGTTGATTAATAGAACTGGACAGTCGATATAATATCTCTCGTGCATGGCATTAACAGTATAAGTAAAAAAAAATCGATTTTTACTTTTTGATGGAACCTTGTAGTATATCTCAAACTACACATGTGTAATCGATAACAAAAGTCAAATTGTAATTATAAGACCTTAAAAACAATATTTGTATTTAATAGTATATCTTATTTATTTTAAAACTCGTATAGCATTAAAAGTATATGTCGACCTATACTCTTAGTGACCAATCATTATGGTTAGTTTTCAACATTGTGACTGGCATCAACAGTATAAGTCAACATGTACTATGAGCCGCGTGAATGTTTTTTTTTCTTACTAATTCACTTATACTGTTGATATCACGTGCTGTCTCTCTTATTCTTTTGTTGGCTTTCTTCCTAGCCAGAAACTGCCAAGAAAAATGGCAATGTTCAGGACAAAAAACACAACATTCAAAGCTTTATCAAATGGGGCTTAAGGAATAGGACAAGGAGTTTGAAAATACTTTTGTTTCTTGAACCCAGGAGCAAGGAAGTATTTGTAGGTAACGGAACCCTATAATGTACCAGGTTGTTAATCAAAGTTGGGTAGAAGTTATTGATCGGGCATTCGAAATAAAAATGATCAAGGTCCTCCTCCTTCAGGCGGTCGCATAGAGGAGAACCAATAACGTGGATTCGGTAGAGATGCAATCTGGCAAAGCAATGAGCTAACTTCATTATACAGATCGTGGAGGTGTCAGCCTTACTCATTGAAATTTCCGAAAAATAAAAGTTTCGTGGACACATTGGGTTGGATTGAGGTATACTTTCTTCCTTTGAGTTGGCTGGTCTCTGACCACTCTGCCTGCCAGCACTGGATGAGATTTCGGCCGAATATCAAAGTGTAATCGGAGGCTGAGACAGTTTCCGATGGGTTAGGGAGGTTCGTTCCCAATTTGGCCAATAGATATACCGCCTCATTGCCCGGGATCCCACAGTTCACATGGGATCCAAACCAGTACCACCTCTCCACCCAAAATCTGAAGTTTAATAGGAGGTATCTAATATCTAAAGATAAAAGATCATCTGGTCGGGATAATGCTGGAGAGAGAACGGCCTGGAGGGAGAACGGACTGGAGAGCGTTTTGAGAGTCGCTGAGGAGAGTTTTAACCCTGTAATGGCGTATGGTCAGAGCCCTTATAGCCTCTCTAATAACAAGACATTCCGCTGAGAAGACTGACGACTCGTCTCTGTGCCTGAACATTTTATTAGTGTTATATTAAAAAAAGAAGCCAGCCCCTGTACGCTCTTTGTCACTTTTCGAACTGTCTGTATAGATAGGTGCCAGTAGTGCCAATCGGAATCAAAAATCGATTTGAAAATATGAGGTGCGAATATGCCATTACTGACACCCAGGTTGAGAGCAACTTTCGGTTTAAAACTTAGTGTGGGAAATGACAAAGAGTATACAGTAAGAACTGTGTAGCTCTCCAACAAGGGAGTTTTAATTTTTCTATAGCTGGTAACAAGAGGTGGTGGATCTTTACCCCTCCATACCGGTAAATGAGTTACCAAGTATGAGAGGAGATGAAGTTTGAGAGACAGAGGGTAATCAATAAAACACAGGATTTTGACTAAAAACCTGTTACACATAAGATGTCTGCACAGTCCAAGTGGGGGATCTGCAGCCTCCACCTGTAATGCGTTGATAGGGGAGGATTACCCGTAATTAACGGAAGAGACTGAGACCGGATCCGGTCTCAACAAGTTTTCTTGGAGGTTGGGGTTATTAAAAAGGATCCAAAGTCCAAATGGCTGTAGATAAATGCTGTATAAAAGATTTTCTGAGTCGCGGGGTGGCAACCTCATCAGACCCTGGAGACGGCTCTCATGATTTTGAGGCCGGTCTGACATTTGTGGTGTATGAGTTCAATAAATGAGGTCCATCAAAGACCAGTGACCAATGTGACCTCTAGGAATCTTATTCCGTCAAAAGAATTAATTAACCGTTGGTCAAATCAAAATTTCAGGTAGACTAGACGGAGTTTTCTGGAGAATACTATGCTTTTGCACTTCTGGAAGGAAGCATTAAGGCCATGTTCCGACAACAACTCTGATTGCAAGGACACCTGGAAGTTGTCCATGGATTTATCGGAGCAATATACGAACAAATCATCCGCAGATTTCAAAATTTGGAAATCCGTAGATACTGACTGATAGACATCATGCGTGTACAAGTTGAATAGAATGGGTGAGAACACTGAGCCTTGCGGCAATCACCTGTGAATGGTCTTTCTAATAGGAGGGTTATTGCGGGTTCGGTTCACATCCGGATAGGGTAGAAGGAATGTCCAATTGATCAAGCTTTGCACATAGTATAAAAATAATAACATTATCGAAAGCACTATTGATGTCCAAGCATACACCTCCCAAGAGCTTTCTCCTCGATAACGATACGTGAACATCTGTGACCAAAATAGCTACGCTGTCCAGGACTCCCATTCTCTTCTTGAAATTGGATAACCAAGATAGCTGCTTCCTGTTACCTTCTATAAATCAATCTAGTCGATTTTTCACCATGTGTTCTGTATTTTTGGCTATTGCTGAGGAGAATGTAAGTGGTCGATATGATTGGCCCTGGTTTGGGTCAGTCTCTGCTTTCAAGATTGGAATAATGATCTGAGTTTTCCTCGAGCAAGGTATATTGCCTATGATGAAAATATTTTTAATAATGTGAAGTAAATATTCTAGAGAAACTCTTTGTATAAGGCTATACGTTATTCCATCGATTCCTGGGATGTATCTGTAACGCAGTTCAGGACCAGCTTTAGTTCCTTGTCATTAAGCTTTTTGTCAATTTCTCCAAGAGCAAAGTGGGAATAGGATTGAGATATTTCATTCTGTTTTGGCACTGAAGGGGGGCAAGTATGTCTGCGAATTTAAGGATCCATTTGTCTGAGGATGGATGAAGTTTAGGAGAGCTGCAACCCTGGAAGATGGTACCATCAGTTGGGAGACAAAATATGAAAATAGTTTCCTAAACACTCACAGTGGATAATGAGAAACCACCATGGAAACTTGCAATCTATACCATTACAAAGCGAAGTACTACTACTACTACTATACCATCACGGCATATCCCACAAGTGGGGTAGCCAGCAGACCAGCTGCATATAAAACATGCAAGCTGTCCTCTCCGTGCCAATATAAAAACAAGACATTCAGGATGGGTGGCAAACCTCATCGCTGAATTTAAGATGTAAAATGTCTTAATTTTTTCACAAAGCGAAGTACTTATGTTTTTTAGTCTTCCAAAGAAGTGTCTGTTTTTATGAAATTGGATGATTTTTAATATTATTTTTAGAGCTAGCCTATGAAAAAGTTGCATTTAGTAGTATACGCCACAAACAAAATACCAACACAACTGAAATCAACAGTATATGTAAGAATCTAATAGTATATGTCATTTTTATATCAGAATCTATGAGTACAAGTCAATTTAATTTTTTATTTAAGTTTTTTTTAAACTTTTGTATACACAGTAACAAAATAATACACATTTTACATTGAAATTGTAAATTTCACGTCTTTATATCAATATTTGACTTCAGAAGCTTATTTTAAAAACTTTAAAATGCTCTCCTGTAAAATGTTGAAATTTGACTTATACTGTTAATGCCATGCACGAGAGATATTTTGGTCTTTCAGTTATACAAAAATAATCAAAATCAAGATAAGACGTGGGTGTTCACATTACAGCACCTACGTAGAATCAAAACAAAAAGTATTGAAGAGAAACTGATATCATAAAATTCTGTAAGTTTAGATTACAGGCACTCAATATCCTCCTACGTGACCATCCCTTAATGTTCAGAATGTCCAGAGATCTAAGCATTCTTAAACACACTTTTGTGTAATCAAGATTTTTTGTTGTTGAGAATTTGAGTCATTGTTTCATCCTTTTCGGATAATTTAATACTATGTCACTTAGTTGTAAACCCGGCAATACTCCAGATGTGCTCGAAATATTTCCTTATTATTCATGCTTTTAGTGATTTTATAGGCACATTAAAACAATATGCAATAGTTTAAGAACATGCAATGGTAAAAGTACCTACATCGAATATTGAATTAACAGCTTATTAGGTAGGTATATAAAATAAACATACTATTTGGTAATTGAAAACATTTCAGTTGGTATTATTGAAAATCGAAATAAAAAAAACAACATCAGAATATTAAACATTACTTACAATGAAGGAAAAATAGAGTGGAAGATTTTTTTATTTTTCTTTATTAACACAACAGCACATAATATGTAATAAAAATCATAATAACAAAAAACCATAAGGCCAATTACAGTGTTTATACATATATAAAACAAGAAAGAGAGAGAGAGAGAGAGAGGGGGGGGGAGGGAGAGGGAGAAGGAGATTAAATATTTTATATGTAAGGGTTATTGTATTTTTTATTATTTTCTTTGCCGGGTAAAAGAATGTTAAAAAAAAGATATTTTCTAAGCAAACATACACACGAACAAATTAAAATATTTAGATTTAAAAGTATGATACAAATAGTTGTAAATAAAACGTGGGTGTCTTTTAGGAACTGAAATAAAAATAATTATTACGGTCACGTCGGCTTGAAGATTTCATCCAATAAATCATTAAAATTGAATAGGTACGCTCTGTAGAAAAAAGCACTTTTGAATTCAGATTGAAACACTCTTCAATCACTGATACAGTTACATTTACTTTTTTCAAAACTATTTTATTACGATAGTGATATTTGTGATAAATACAAAATTTGGAATTTATTTTTAAGGTAACCTGCATGTATCGCTTAATCTAGTAGGTATTTATCGTGTATTATAACCAGAGATGTGCAAAATACTTTCAAAAAAGTATTTAAATACAAAATACAAATACTTTTGAATTTTTGTATTTTAAATACAAAATACTAAATACTTTTTCAAAATGGTATTTAAATACAAAATACAAAATACGTATTTTCAAAATACTTTTTTAAAATACCTTTTTAAAATACTTTTCACAAATAGTCGAACAAGGTTTAAGACAAAAGTATTTAATATTTTTAAACCATTGATGAATGAAAAAGAAATAAAAAACTGGACAAAAGTATACATAAATGGAGAAAGGGTTGACATGATTCGATATAGCATTGCTTGCAGACAATTGATGAATGCCATTGATGAATGAAAAACTGGACAAGAGTATACATAAATGAAGAAAGGGTTGACATGATTCGATATAGCATTGCTTGCAGACAATGAGGATGAGCCTTAGGAAGAACTGTCAAAATAGAAAAAAAATTAATTAAGTCATGACAAAATGTACGGTTGTTAGAAGAGATAAGCCGAAAATTGTCATAAATGGATTGAGTATCATCAAGCAGGTAAGAGAATTCCTGACTTGGGCTGCAAAATAAATCAGAATGGATAATCCAAATCTGAAATCGTATGGACTACTGTAACATCATATTATATACAGGACTGCTCCAGACTCTTCCTTATCGTCTTCAGATGGTTTTTAACCCTTAGCAGGAATCGCTATTTTAGGCAACGTAACTGGAATCGGGGGTCAAAAATGACCCCAACAGAGTTGTTAGGTATCATATTCACACCATCAACATATTTTTAATTTTTCGTTTAATTTATTATTAAACAACTTATTAACTAAACTTTTAACAATTTTTATTACACATTTTACCATAAACTATATAGTTTTTAGCAAAATCAACTTCTGTCTAATTATTTTGACAGTATCAAAAACTACAGAAGCTTTTATTCATTAAATAAATAAAAATAACATAAAAACATTTACTTTAATCGCTTTCTTATATGAACATTTAACAAAAAAACAGGAACTTCTCTTGAGATCAACTCAAACAAAAAAAAAACAACCTAAAACAAAATTCCTCTTATAAGTCTTACATTTGGTAGGTACATGTGATATTTTTGGCACTATGTTTTTATATATAAAAAGTAAGCACTTGCTACACTTTAGGGAACCTTTCAGGTTCTTTTTACGATGACATAAATAACACCTCACTCTCTTACGGTTGTTTGTTTGAGTGGCATTAGTAGTGGTATTCTTCTACTTGATGTTCTTAAAAAAAAATACCATTGTTGTTTTTAGGTCTAACAAAAAAAAAATATGTTGTTTTGTACAAAAGGCATGACTAATTCGATGCCAATTTTTTTTTTATATATTTAGTTCTCTTTAGACGCTTTTCTGGCTTTCACGCCTTCCAAAAAACGTAACAAAAATACAACCATTCCCGGACTCGGGGGTCATTTTTGACCCCACATGTGTACATACCTCCACTTCTAGAAATATTAGAGCGACGCAAGTTCGTCACCAGCTGCACCCCATGACGTTATGAGATTACGTAAGCGCCCAAGATTGCAGGGCCTAAGTCTTCAAAGTTATTACTTAGAATTGTGTCGTTGGGGTCATTTTTGACCCCCGATTCCAGCTAAGGGTTAATGTTGCCTCCGGATCATTTACAGAGAGAATAAGAGCTGCCACATAACTTCACTACTAAGAAGTCTGCACTAACTGAGAGTCCTAGAGATACTGGTGTTTAAACTGTGTCTCACTGTCCACAAGGCAGCACACCACCCACTGAGCTGTTCCGCTGACAAAAATGTGTGGCGAAGGCTGTCCTCAGTTTCTTAAACTCGTTGAACTCAAAAGGGCAAATACCTCTAAATTTGCAGAAAGAAGAAACAAAGTCGCAGCGTCATCTGCCTGGAATAGATTGCCTTCAGACAAAATTGAAAATGCTACCATTCAGGAGAAATCACAGCGCCCTTGAAATGGCCATGGATCATTAAACGGCGTCATGTATTCAATCATCATTATTATGTGTGTATATCTCAAACATGGAGTACTCTAATGGAAACGTTGTATTTGTAATTCAACAAATTGGCAAAAAAAGCTTGCGTACGCGCATATCAATTAATGGCAGAATTTTGTTTCAAACAATAAAAAGGTATTTTGTAAAAGTATTTTGTGTAAAATACAAAATACTCAAAAAAAGTATTTCAAATAAAATACAAAATACTTTTTACAAAAAGGTATTTGAAATACAAAATACAAATACGTATTTTGTATTTTGTATTTGTATTTTAAATACTTTTATTTCAAATACGTCACATCTCTGATTATAACTATTCTTAAAAACTAAATAAAACCGCTCATATAATTTATTTTTTTACGCGGCGGCAGAATTGCCATCCACACTTCTCAGCATTATACAACCAGATAAGTCTCCATATGATCAGTCATGATCACACAAAAACTTAAGAGTCTAATGCCGGGAAAAATTCACCTATCCAGATATACAGGATATCAAAGGATTAGGCTCAAAACGCGGGATCAAAATACCAGCATTGTGCCTGAAATATCTGTGTTCAGAAACCTTTTTACAATATTACAAGTGTTTATTATAATAGATTTTTGAATTTTAATGTACAAATTAACCGGTAAATCTAATTTTTGTAAATTATTTATTAAAGACTAGCTGGCCCGGCGAACTTCGTACCGCCTAAGAATCAATGAACGATTTCATACATACATCTTCTTCCCCTTGTCCTAGTTCGGTCGGGGGCCCATTGTCCCTAAGTATCTCCTCCAGAGATAACTGTCCACCGCTGCTTCCAGGACCTCTGGCCACTCCAAACCAAGCCTTTCAACACATGTTCGACACCTGCCCTATCTTCTGCCCTCTCCCACTGACTTTATGAATGATATATATTATTAATCTCTTTACAAACTCCCGTAATTGTCAAAGTGTGTCATCGAAGGTATAGTGTAAAAAAAATATAATTCATTTGGAACTTTCGCAGTTTAGCGGCCCCACCCGTTGTCGAGTACTTTTTCCATAGAAAAAGTAATATTTTCGAAACTTGAGGAAATTGTTGCCATATGGTGAACTATTTTTTGGTCACCAAATTTTTGGAAAATTCTTTTATAGGAAAAAAAATTCGCAACTATGAAACTTGAGCGGCCCCACCCGTTGTCGAGTAATATGTACGGATTTTTATGAAATTATTTTTCGAAGTGGATTTTTTTTGCCGGCAAATTAAAATAATTCTACATATGGCAACAATTTCCTCAAGTTTCAAAAATATTACCTTTTCTATGGAAAAAAAGTACTCGACAACGGGTGGGGCCGCTAAACTGCGAAAGTTACATTCATTTTTTTTTTACATATACATTTCACACACATTGAGCTAGTCCCAAACTTAGATGAATCTTGATTATGGGTACTAACGCGACGATACACACATATACAATGCACTATATACATATATATGTAACACCTAGACCCAGGACAATTTGAAAAGGGTCATTCTTCACTTTGCCCTGTCCGGGAATCGAACCCGGGACCTCGTGACTCAAAGGAAAGAGCTCCGCGCCACACCGGCCGACATGAACAATTTATGTTAAACAATTATACTTAACTCAGATTTGTTTATAAATTATCTGCAGTACGTAATATAATTATGTAGGTACTATTTTTTTTTCAGGTAGATTTTACCTATTCATTTAAAATTTATAAAAATTCTTTCCATGATTTTTTAAAAATTGAAATATTAGAACTACAGATGTTAAATTGTATGGATAACGATTCTAATTTGAGAATGTATAGAATAATTATCATATAAATAGGCCAATCTATAAAAAAACTTCATTGTCGATTTTGTATAATTCTCCATATTGTATTTTTTATTGAAATTAAAAATGTATGGCGTAAATAATTTTCTTCGTAATTTTTCTTTTCTGTCTGCAAATTTCACTACACAATCTTGCATCAGAACTACCTACATGAACACATTCTTATTTTCATCTTTAATAGCACAATTTTTGGTTCAATAATAATTTTCCATCTGCAAAAATAAAATACAATTTCAAATATAATCTGTGCACATCCACATTTATGTGACAGAAGATCTATCGATACATAAATATTAGTCGAATAATTCGGTAGTTACATGGCAATAGGTTGTATCTCGCATTTTTTGCGTTTTCAAGTTTGTTCCATAAAATGCTCAAAATAGTGTAATATTTTTGTACTTACTTACTTTACTTTTCGTATGGCTCGGTGTTGATGAATCTTAACCCATGTGGGCTGCGTCGTGTCCTCTACAGTCTTGGCTCTAGTGTCGAGAGCCAGCTCACCGCCTCTGGTCCCGCTTCGTGGATGTCCCGCAGATCCCCGCTAAATTTTTTGAGATGGCAGTCCTGCACTATGTGTCTCACACTCTGCACATCTCCACATTCACAATCAGGGGAATCTCTTTTTCCCCACCTCCAGAGCAAGTAGTTACAGCATCCATGTTCTGTCCTCACTCTATTTTGCTGTACCCAAATCCCTCTCGGCAGATCAAAACCAGGTTCTTGGATTGTGGGGTCCACTAGCAGGTGTTTATTTGTAGTGTCCCCTGTGGTCCATCTTTCCTTCCATTGTTTTTTAATGTCAAGTTCTCCAGAATGACGGTCCATATAGGTTTTCGAGATTTGAGCCTTTTATGAGGTGGGTGAAATATGTCTTTGTAGGCTGGTAGTTGGCTTTTTTCCCTGATTTTATTCATTTCTCGTAATGTGGCATGGGACCTGCGTAGGTCAGGCGGTGCGATATTAGACAACACCGGTAACCATTGAGATGGAGTTGACCTTATGGTGCCTGTTATGGTCCGCATTGTCTTGTTTAACTCGACGTCGACCTTACCGCAGTGAGCACTTCTTTCCCATACTGGGCAACAGTATTCTGCCGAGCTGTACACCAGGGCCATTGCTGATGTTCGCAGTGTCGTTGCCCTGCTGCCCCATGAGGTTCCTGCCAGTTTATTAATAATGTTATTTCTGGCCTTCAGCTTATTTTTAACCCCTTCGAGATGCGCTTTGTATGACAAGGTTCTGTCGATCTTCACTCCGAGGTATCTTGGGTTTTTCTCATTTGGAATCTTCTCGCCGCACATATACAGATTGAGCTCCCTTTCCGACTCTCTATTATTCAAGTGCAATGCCAGCGCTGCGGTCTTTTTTGGATTTGGCTGCAGATGCCAACTCTCTAAGTATTTCTGGAAATTCTCTAAGTCTGCGTTCAAAGTCAATTCCAGTTCCTCAAAGGTCTTCGCTTGAGCCACCAGCGCCACGTCATCTGCATATATAAACTTTCTTGACATTGTGTGTGGTACATCTGCTGTGTATAGATTGAACAAAATGGGTGACAGAACTGATCCTTGTGGGAGGCCATTTTGTATTAACTTTGTGTCACTTACGGTCCTATCCAGGTATACCTTGATTCTCCTATTTGATAGAATATTTTCTAGTAGTTTGATAGTTTTTCTACATTTGATTATTTTAGTTATTTTGAGAATCAAACCCCTTCTCCAAACCGTGTCATATGCTGCCGTAAGATCCAAAAGAACCAGGCCAGATTTTTCACCTCTTTGAAAGCCATTTTCCACATGTGTTGTAAGTGAAATCACCTGCTCGCAAGTACTGCGTCCTTCTCGGAATCCCGCTTGCTCTACCGGTAAGAATTTTTCTATTTCCGGGGTGTACCTGGTATCCAATACTCTTTCAAAAAGCTTGTATACAACCGACAAAAGTGAAATTGGTCTATAACTCTTCGGGTCTTCAGCTGGTTTACCTGGTTTCAGGATAGCGATAACTTTGGCATCCTTCCAAGTTTTTGGTATTTTTCCTGTATCTATAACCAGTGAGAAGAATCTAGCAATCCATTCCAATGCTCTGTCACCCAAGTGGATCAGAAAATCTGGAAGGATATTATCACTTCCCGCCGCCTTGCCTTTTTTCATGAGTTTGATTCCTGACTTTACCTCATCGATGGTCACTTTATTCGCCCACGGGGTATGCGAAGGGCACTTCATGATTTCATCTTTTATCTGGTTGCGTGTAGAGAGTTTATGTTTTGTGTTAGGCTTGATGTTACTTGTTTTGAATATGTTCTTCGCCACTTGATTCACATTAACAGCTCTCTCTCTCTTAGTTTGTGGTGCTGACCCCAGTTTACGAAGCACAGTCCAGCTCTTTCGGCTAGAATGAGTGAAATCCATCTGTTCAACGGTTTCGACCCATCTCTTATGTCTCTCATCATTCAGGAGATCTATTAGGTCATTAGCCGATTCTTCCGCTCCAGTGCTCTTGTAATCTGCAAAAGCCTCTTCGCACTCCTTATTCCATCCCGGGATATAATTCTTAAGAAATCCTCTAGGTATCGTTTTTCTTGCAGCATTCATTATCAGATTTTCAAATCTCGAATAGTTACTTAATTCAGGCTTTATTCTGTTCACTATACTCTCTATGTATGCAGTATATCCCTCCCAATTTGCTTTTCTCAAGTTCCATCTATAAAGCTTTGGTTGGTTGATTACGGGGATTTGCAGGCCTATCGTAACTATAACAGGTGAGTGTCTACTTCTAGGAAATCGCTTAAGTATTTCCTTGCTTGCCATCATAGGGTTTCCCGTCCCGGTGGTCGTGACAAAACATAGATCTGGAGATGTTACGGTATCCCATCGTGCAGACAAGAAAGTTCCTCCCTGCTTCGAATCATATAGGAGATGCATGTTATTCAGCTGAGCCCATTCTGCCAACATTTCTCCATCCCTATCATCAGAAGTATAACCCCATTGTGTGTTTCTAGAATTAAAGTCACCTATAATCACTGTTGGGTGTGCGTAACTGTGTAGAACTTCAACTGTCCATCCCCGTGAAGGTGGTTTGTAGACATTTACCACAGTAAGGTCACGTACCTTAATACTTATGTGGTAATCACTCTCGTCCGTCATGAAGGACTCATTCTCAAGCTCTGCCCTAACATATGTGGCCATTCCATGTTTATTATGTCCCTTGCTAGCAATGATTGCAAATCGCGGAATATCCAGCTTATGCGCGTCCTCCTGCACAACATGAGTCTCCTGTAAAGCTATTACATCTACCTCCTTCATGATTTTTGAAACAATTTCGGCCTTTGCTCTGGTTAATCCCTCAACATTCACCTGTCCAATTCTAAAAAGTTTTCCTGCTTTCTGCAGGTCGTCATTTTTGGTAAAACTATTCTCATTTCTAGTATTATTATTTCTATTTTTCCCACTATTGTGTTCGTTGTTTTGGCCCTTAAAAGGACCTTTTTTCACCGGTTTGGTCGTGAGGTCTTTCGACGTTCGACCGCCTCGAATGTGCTGGTTCGTTTCACGCTTTTTCATTTTCTTCTCTTTGATCGCTCAATTTCGTTTCTTTCTTCTCTTGGTTTAAGTTTTTCATTTATCTCTTTTATTGCGCTACTCACGGGGGAGACCACGAGAAGGTCCAGCACATCCTCCCCCTAATAATTGTAATAATTTTTGTAATAATTGTGTAATAGTGTAATAATTGATGTGGCAAAAGGATATGTCTCTTTATAGTCAGAATAAAGAGAGAAAAGACGTAACTTATTGACATGTAGAAAGATTGTTTTCATCAACATGGCAAAAAAACTCAAATATTTTTAAACTGGAAGAAATTATTTAGTGAATGTTACATACATCTTGTAGGAGAAATTATTAAGAGAATGTTACATCTATCTTGTAGAAATAATAATTTCCTTCATTTTGATATATAATACTCGAAATTTGGCTGAAATATCTCTTTTGCAAACTTTGTTTTTGCTCTCCTGTAAAATTATGTTTTAGTGAGATACAACCTATTGCCATGTAACTACCGAATTATAGTAAACAAATATTAGTACACATTTCGTTCATATTAGTTATAGTAATTTGGTTCTTAATATAGCAGAACCTACGGATTATTTTAGCACAATGCAACAGGCGACGTGGGGGCGCTAATAGCGCCATAACTCTCCATATTGTTTTTATTTTTGAAATTAAAAATGTATGGCGTAATTAATTTTCTTCATATTTTTTCTTCCCGTGAATTTGTAAGATGTTTTAATAGCCTATAGTTTATTCCGGGCGGAGAAGAATCCAACAAATCAGAGATCATTCAAATCGGTACAGCCATTCTTGAGTTATAAGTGTTGTAACACACACGACTTCCTTTTATATATTAGATTTTGGAGTTACCCCTGTAGCTGACATGACTAAAGGTATTATATAAACGGACCTAGAATGCCAAATATTTTTTATTTCTCCTGCTAGTTCTGTATATTTACGTATTTTTTCTGCGACGGTTTTTTGTATATTATGTGTATTTGGGACAGCGATGTCGATACAATAATTGATTATAAAGAGTTTATTATTATTTACATTTATTTATTCATTAATTAACTAAACAGCATTTAAAACATATAATGCTATAAAATCTACCTGACATTATAATTGATGTATTATATAAAGTATTTTTTCGGTCATCGATGTATCAAATTATTACATTTGTAACACAAAGCTACGTTTCCACAGGCTAGGGCAGCGTTTCAAGTACGCCATGACGCACGGTGGCAATATTGTGTATTACACAGAGATATGTTTTACAAATCACTGGTATAACATAAATATTTATGAGAGCGCACACCTTACTTTTGATTCCGCACGGGACGTCTTGGTTTGGTTGAGCTCTTATTGCAGCGCTTCTCGAGACGGCGAAAGCGTAGCATTATCGGGTTCAGTTCAGCAGCCTATTGGATAGTTTTTCTAGCCAATTGAATAGTAATACTTATGTATATCCATAAATTCATCGCTCTATATATAATGTTTGTCTACCAATGTTTTGATGTTCAATTAAATGAAATTTTACAATCCTTGTTTCGCAATGTAAAAAGTGTTTGTTTTTTGTGTGTAATAGTGTCAATCGTGATCATAATTCATCGCAGTTGTGTAGACAGTAAAGGTGAGTGGTGGTGACTATTTTTGAAAATTTATTTATTCCTTTATTTATTGATATCAAACATACACCAATATGCGCATCAAATACACATTTAAAACAAAATCATAAACAAAAAAAGTGATAATTTGAGTAAAAAAATGAAGGTTCATAAAATATATGCTGCCGTTAATATTAGTGATAGAAAATGATTTACTCTTAACGATAATTCTCGTGCACTTCGACCTAATTCCGACGATGAAAGTTTAGTAACCAATTGTACTCGTATGAGGAGACTTATAGTATGTATAGTTGAATTTCGCAATATCTTTAAAGTAGCTAAATAGTATGTTATATGGTGAATCATTGTCCATTAGATCTGAAATACATTGCATCATTTTTTTAAAAATATTTCTTACACTTTTGACATTTTCAATATCCACTGGGTAACACACACCAAAAGTGAGGTTAGTTTTTACGATTAATCGGATGTTTTTCTTATTTGAAGCAAACTTACCGTTTAAGTTATTGAAAAAACATAAAAAATATTGACAAAAAACTATATACTTAATCCTAGTAGATATAGTTTGATAGATGTCAAATTACATGAACGAAAAATTGAAGTAAGTAATTTTGTTTGTTCTCAAAAATCAACAAAAATCTTAAAGGTTATTAACCTCCAACAATGTCCTCATAAAATGTTCGTGAAATATTGTTTTTCAATCAGGCTATGTAATCGTTATTTTTTTCATTCATGGCTTATCCCGAAATAAGATAATAGGCGGACAAATTTCATTTATGTCGATATTTTCATGTTCAATGTTCATGTCGATATTTTCAACAAAACGTACAATGACTTTATCGCCAGAATAGAGATTCTCCTTTGATTCTGTCGCTTTTTGATATTTTTTTTTGACTTGGCATTTCTTTTTGTTTTTTTTTGTGTGTTTGTTTTATTTTCTTTTGTTTTTTCATTTTTCCTATTGAGACCGCCTTGGCCAAAAGCTGTTATGGTCTCAGTGCAAGGTGATTTTTGTATTATAATAATAATTAAATAAATATAAATGTCATTCTCTACTTATCAATAATACTGAAGACATTCCATATGGATGGCTAACCTTATTGATGAAATGAAGATATCAAAGGTCTTATACCTAATATCATGGTTTAAAACTATTCATTTGGACCTAGGTACTAATAATGTATTTTTGTTGCGTAATATTTTGATTTCAAACTATCCGAGTCTTTTTCTTAGTCAGTAGGTATAGGTTTCAATTTCTCGTCTCCTATATATTGTAATTAATATTGTTTTATTATCATTAACATACGAAGTTGAATATCACAGTTCGTATGAGATTATTAAAGACAGAAATAAAAATAAGTTTATGGCAGTCCTCATGTGTAATGCAAAATGAGGCGGCGAGACAAAGAGAAACTAATCAGTATCAGAGATGTATCGGATAGTAATTTTGCCGGATAATAAACAACGGAAACGGCCGGAAATCGGTCAATATTTCCTTCACAATTTTATTTCTCGCCTCTTTTTTAGCTGACAACTTTTTCATTTCATTTATTGTATCGGCATTAACTTTGTAACACTTCATTTTAAATTATCAAATAAAGTTAATTTTTATCATTATTTTTTAATGTTACTATTAAACACTATTAACATTAAACAATCATCATAATCATCAGTGGCGCTACAACCCAGTGTGGGTCTTGGCCTCTTCAAGATGCGCCTCCACTCCCTCCTATCCATCACCTCTCGTCACCAATTGGTCACGCTTAAAGCTCGCAGGTCCTTTTTCACCCTTTCCATCCATCTCAACTTTAGCCTCTTCTTCTGGACGCTTCTTTTGTCACTGTCGGTGTTGGTGTGTCGTTCATCATAAACAATAATAATAAATAATTATTTTATTTCACAACTTTTTGTGGCGGGTCATATTTACATCTATTTTTAATACCAATAATATTTATTTACTCTAACAAGTCAACTATTATCTAAGTTTCTTGTTAACTTGATCAATGCGAAGTTATTCTTCGCTGACACCAGATATTTAAGATGGTGTTTTGAGTTAAAATAATACGAGTTAAATAAAAATAACTAATTACCTACCTCACAGGTAATACAACTTTATACCTAATATTGTAAATAAAATTTGGTAAAATCCTCGATACAGAATTGGTATTGTTATTTAACATGACTTTAATGTTATTGTATATTATGAAATATTGTATTTTTTGTTTATTTATAAGCACTAAGTATATATCTGAAAATATTGTTAATTTTAGGAAACGAACTCACATTCTGGTATCTAGCCGAATATCGTTTGTTAGTGTGATGAAAAGTGGTTTGGTATCTGGTAGAATAGTAAATTAAGGTAAGATAAGCCGGATATTGGTTAGTTCCGGATATTTGTTACACCTCTAATCAGCATAATAGAGAAGGTTTAATGAACAACAGCATGGAAGAATATAATATATTATAGTGACTGTCACATACAATCTCGCATTTTGTGTATAATTTCACCATCAACACAATTGGATAGAAATGAGAGCGGGTAATTCCAAAGGAATATTTTTCTTTATGAGCCCTTTGCTGGCGCTACTTGCTTCACGAGCTTTTGGTAAGTAGTATAGTAGATAATATAGTGTTCACTTACAATAACTAGAATGGAAACTTATTCGGGAAATGAAAGGATTTTTATGTTTTTTGACGCATTTGTCAGTGCCTCTTCTTTTTCATAATAATAATGAACTAATCATTGTACTCATTTTTATTATGATGTAGGTACTGTATGTGGATGGATTTTTTTGTGTACATACTATATCTACTATATACTATGGATATAAACTATATCTACTTTATATGTGTTTTGTATACTTTATATGTGAATATGTAGGTGTTGTGTTTATTTAACATATTATTTTGAGTGTGATTATGTAATGCAACAATGTGCGAAACAACAAATAGTTATTATCAAGATTCAAACCCAGAAATGATACGCTTGCTTTGAATAACTAATTAACTGAGCAACTAAACCTAACTAACCGACAGCTCATTGCAAACTTACCTTTGTTAGTCAACACACCTTTGCAAATTTACCTGTGTTAGGCGACACAACCAATACAGCGAGTTAATATATTAACCAATAGGTACTGTTAATGTTTACTCGATACAAAACATAAATCATTTCAGTTTAAGTAAGGTTCCTGCAGCTTGAAATATTGTTGCGTAATGCCACCTACATAATATCTTCTGCTGTGTTAGCAATAAACACACTGTGCAATAAAGACATATCATTATCTTCCAAAATTACTGCATACGTACATGGATTTAGCAGCCTCAAACAATATTTCAAAAAGTCTTTTTATCGAGACATTCTGAATATGATCAAACGACAATAAAATATGTAGTAAACTATATTAGTACTTAATAGAATAAGAATATAACTAAAAAACTGATAATCGGGTGTCAAACTTTGTCACAATAAATTCGAGTTTATAGTATTGAATTAATAATAAAACCAGTTACCTACATATCTACAGTATATTCCACAAGTGGGGTAGGTATCGCAATAATTTCATCTAATAAACATGCATATTATCCTCTCCATACCTACATGTTTATATGAATAAGACATTTATATAGGTAAAAAAAAATAAAAAAATGGATAGGTGGTGTGCGTCATTGCTCAATTGTAGATGCTCAACGTCTTAAATGTGTGTTTTTATGAACACATGTCTTTTAAAGAACCTCAAAAACTAACAGAAAAAATGGATGACCATTCTTTACTGGGAACTCTATGGGATGTAACTGGATTTTCTTCTTTTTTCTAGCCATCTCCCTATTGCTGAGTGCAGGTCTCTTCCATACTCTGTTATTTTTCTCTTTCATGGATTATCTTTGTCCTTTTCCTACCAGATACATGTACAGATATGTTTATTTTAAAAAGTCCATATTTTTTTTTATTAGTAATCCGACTATGTCTAGGATATAAATGACATCAGTATTATAGCAACTATGAGTATATATTATCGTGACCTACAGGAATACCAAAAATTTATCCAGGTAAAAAAAAGAACATATTCATCACTTGTACAATTATTAATTCCAAAGCTCTTGTTAACATTTTACATAATTCCATGTTAAAGACATTTCAATCCCATTAAACAAGAATATTGTTATTTCATTCAGTAAGAACCTTGAAGGAAACTTTGCTAATTAGATTAAGTATTTTAGACATTCACTCCATTGTAAGACATCAAAAAACAATCTTATTATCACTCGGTCTTCTTTACATTTACTTCAATAAAACGTACAAATAATCTTAAACTAAGTTCACACGACAAAACATGTTATTTATAAGCAGAAAACAGTAAACCGAAAAATCTAAGCATATACGAAAAATATTAGTCTCAATATTAGTTAAAGTCGCATGTATTACGCATGCATGATGATACTGAGATTTTTTTTTTATTAAGAAAAGATATATCTGGGCTTTGTTAGAAACCCAAATACAACTTTCACAGTAAGCTGAAAGCTTGTGTCGTGAAAGGGGAGTTTGCCGGCACCTGGGATCGAACCGCGGACCTCTTGTTCACGAGGCCGAGACTCTACCTCCAGGCTACCGACGAACCCGATAAATGCATATTTGAGCAGTTAGAAATGTTGTTGCGTAGGATTATACTATTTATTATACCATAAACAAGTTTGATCAGAAATTTGATGTTCTCCTTTACGTGTGATGATTAATAAACATGAATCTGTAATTTTCATATCTAGGTTACATTTTACGTAGAAACGATAAGAAATTCCTCCAATAAAGGGGGATTATATGAAGTAAAACCGAAGGATATTGTAGTACTGAAAGAGAGGAAATCTCATAGACAATTTATTAACAATGTAAGCGACAAAATATATTTTTGGTTCTGTAAAAACACCAAAAAAATGCAATCGTGTGGTCTAAGCTTAAAGAAGCTACTTCAAAAACTTTATACATAATGATCATGAAAAGTCTTGTAAACAAACTGTTTGATTAAGCTTTGAAAGGATAACATTTTAGTAAGTAGGTACCTACTCAGGTAGAATCCTTGAAACAGTTTCCTGTCATAAAATTTGAAAGCAAACTTTAAAAAAATACCTCAACATTATTCTGGTATAAATATTCATGAATGTGGTGTACAACAATTAGGTAACTTATCTGTTTTATAAAATACTCTTTTTCTTGTTAAAACTTGATACGTATATTTGTAGGCAAAGCATGAAATAATGCAATCATAAATTCTCTCATCCTTAAAATAGGCACAATTGAGTTTAGGCGGATAATAAACTAACCGTTTTAAAAGCCCCAGTAATTCCATAAATTTTTATAAGCCCTAGAGAGATATTTTTTGATTTGCTATGTTTGGTTTGTACAAGGTACCTACCCATAATAATATCTACTAGTAAGGTACACACGGTAGTTCACCCCTTATAAAACGTTCATATTGAATTTAATCTTGTGAATAACGAGATTTTCCTTACACTTCTATACGGCAATTAAATTTATGATTACTATTCAGTAAAATATTATTCTTCTTTTGGTCTAAAAAATCACATTCAAAGCTTTCTGTAACAATTCATATTTCCTGCTCCAACAACTTTATGCACTGATATCAATATAATGAAAATTGTGAATTAAAAAAAGTTAAATGATCAATTCGTATTTTTATAATACAGAAACTTAAAGTAAAAAAAAAATCAAGATTTGTAATTTTTTCGTCTTAAGACACGTTCATATTTACTTGAAAAATAGTAATTTACGAATTTAATGAAAACATTTAAATACCTAATATATATTTGAGCTTTAATTGAATGCAAATATACAAAAGCCACGACTTTTGGGTATGCAAGGTTATCAACATTTCAGCATTAATGCAGTTTGTGTAAATGCGTAGAGCGATAAATAATTTACTGTTGCAACGTGCGCCGTTACTGGTTAGGTGTCTATATAATTGTACTGCATTTCACGTTACAGCGCGGGTGCGTTCTAGTAGTTCTACCGCATTTCAGTGTTGCAGTGTGAACTAGTATAATGTGAAAAAGTAATGAATTATATCGACTGTGTCCAGCTCCACAACTCAACGAGTCGAAATTTTCGAAACCTGTAACGTAAATGATAATACACACAATCAATGCAGTCTTTTAATTGCACAAAAAAGTAACCATGTAAAAAAATCGGTTCCTTTTATATATAAATAATATCTAATTATAGTGTATATTTTTTCTAATCCGCAAATAAATATTTCGAATTGTTATAATTTTGAACGGATCTAAGACAACATATGTATTTTAACAGTGCGATTAAAATGTAGTATATTAAGCTTTCTGATGTGGTTTTTAAGCGAAATATAAATATATCTATGTAACTATGTAAATTACGAATATGCCGATATTTTTAATATAAGACATTTCCAATTGTTGAGTAATGGAACTAGACAAAAAATATATATCGACTGTCCAGTATTAATAAATTCTTTTTCTACGAAAAATCTATCACCAATCATGCTCTGTGCTTTGAAGTAAATAATTATATTTTAACATTTAATCGGTGTTTGAGAAGAACCGAACGTGACTGCGATCACGTATTTCTTGTTATAATTCACAAATAAATTAATATTTTTAACAACCCCTGCGCAGACAGAGGAAGGTACAAATGTTTGTAGAACACATCATATATGTATGATTTTACGTATGATTATTTGTACAGTAATACTCCCAATCAATTATTTTTAATAATACTACTTTGTATACGATCAAAATTTAATTGATGCAGTGACGCTTCATTGACAGTTTGAGAAATAAATTTATTTAAATAAATTTATTTCAAAAACCAACATTGCTTCTAGATTTTAGTTGTAGATATTCTTTTTGCTTTTCGTTTCAATTTGGCAATCGATATGAATTGATTTCTTATGGTCAAAAGTGTCTCATTTAAACGGTCACCTTAAAAGATTTATTAAATAATCTTTCTTACTCGTATGTGACACGCTTAACGTAAAAATGTAAATAATAAAAAACCCATAGCGGTATGATTGTTTGGTAAACTTAAGTTATTCATAATTCATTTATAATTTCTTTATTCATAAAATATTTACAACACATTTATATCAATAATACTAGATTTTTTATGTAACAATTGACAATACGTTGGTGTTGCTGCCCCACTAGGTAGGTACAATTAAATATTTCAATACATTACTCGTCAGTTATACGTATTGTTATTTTCATTGTAAAATCCGTATTCTGAAAAAAGCGTACATAGTTTAACAACATTAATCCTATTCAAATAATAAAGTTCGTTTATGTTATAAGGTTAAACAAACATTTATTGTGAAGAACTCTTAAATGAAGAAGAGTACTTATAAGAATTACCTACTTTAATATTTTTCCCGAACAACCAAGGTAAAACGATTCGAGCAAATTAAATTCAGTCGCGACACTGTCGTTGATAATTTGTGATATTGATATATAATTTCTGAATATCTGAAATATAATTACTGAATATAAATAATTTTCATTCTGTCATATAATAACGGAATAAATAATTCACGACAGGAATAAATACTATTGATGAAATTATTTTGCATATTGGGTACTCTTTTTAATGCACATTTGTTTCATTATCATTGTTATTATTATCATTATTTTCAGTGCTTTTGTTTTGTATTTACAAATTGAATTTGAGAAACAGAGATTCAATCAATTCTTAATTTAAACTGCTTTAGTTTTAATTATTATAAATTCTATCATGTGTAATTTTTAACTACTCATTTTCATGATTTTTGTCTTATTTTTTGCTTTAGATTTGAGTAGGGTAAAGTATGTATTGTTATTATTTACTAGCAACGTGTTCGTCATACGCTTCGGTAATTTGCGGGACCTTGATTGGTTTGTTTGATGGAGTATTTAAATGTTGATATTTGTTAGGTTGAACTGTTTGTGTCCCTTAAGAATATAAAATAAACAAATAAATAAATAAATAAAAAATACCCAATTTAAAAACATATTACTATCTGTAATGCACTGAAGTGTGTTATTTCGGACTTTTTATTTATACCATCACGGCATCTACCACAAATGAAGGAGGGGGGTCAGTGGACTAAATGTATATAATAAACTTTAAGACCATCTTCTTTGGGTCATAAAAAATAAGACATCTATTTATTAATGTCTTAGTGCGATAAGATATTTCTCAATATTTTAGACATTCGCTAGATATAAGGGCGTCCGTAGACAGGGTGAAAAAAATAATATTTAAGTATGGGCTAAATATGGACAATTATAGGCATCAAAATGGGAAGCCTCCCCCCTAGAATTCACACTAAATATAAGAAAGCTCTAAGATTGTGGTACAAAAACGAGGATATCGTGAAATATTTCAAGATCCTGTACTAAATTGAAAATTTGATTTGCATTGATACCAAATTACAACTATTATAAAAAAAATCGTAATCTTATAAATAATAATAACAACAAAAAAATGGCCAACCTGCTGTCCCCCTCTCATGGAGACAATTATGAGAAAACTATGTAGGTATATTATGTTAATTTTGTAGTTACCGTATTTTTCTTTTTATTCTATTTCAATCTCATTTGTAATTCATACACTATTCATTCTTCACTGTATCTAATAGTCTACGAGCAGTGGAGTTCCATATATTTATTACTAGCTGGCCCGGCGAACTTCGTACCGCCTAAGAAACAATGAACGATTTAATACATACATCTTCTTCCCCTTGTCCTAGTTCGGTCGGGGCCCCATTGCCCCTAAGTATCTCCTCCAGAGATAACTGTCCACCGCTGCTTCCAGGACCTCTGGCCACTCCAAACCAAGCCTTTCAACACATGTTCGACACCTGCCCTATCTTCTGCCCTCTCCCACTGACTTTATGAATGATTAATATTATTAATCTCTTTATAATTCATTTGGAACTTTCGCAGTTTAGCGGCCCCACCCGTTGTCGAGTACTTTTTTCCATAGAAAAAGTAATATTTTCGAAACTTGAGGAAATTGTTGCCATATGGTGAATTATTTTTTGGTCATCAAATTTTTGGAAAATTCTTTTATAGGAAAAAAAATCCCAACTATGAAACTTGAGCGGCCCCACCCGTTGTCGAGTAATATGTACGGAATTTTAGGAAATTAATTTTCGAAGTGGATTTTTTTTGCCGGCAAATTAAAATAATTCTACATAATATATGGCAACAATTTCCACAAGTTTCAAAAATATTACCTTTTCTATGGAAAAAAAGTACTCGACAACTGGTGGGGCCGCTAAACTGCGAAAGTTACATTCATTTTTTTAAAATAGACAATTCACACACATCGAGCTAGTCCCAAACTTGGATGAATCTTGATTATGGGTACTAACGCGACGATACACACATATACAATGCACTATATACATATATATGTAACACTCAAACCCAGGACAATTTGAAAAAGGTCATTCTTCACTTTGCCCTGTCCGGGAATCGAACCCGGGACCTCGTGACTCAAAGGAAAGAGCTCCGCGCCACACCGGCCGACATGAACAATTTATGTTAAACAATTATACTTAACTCAGATTTGTTTATAAATTATCTGCAGTACGTAATATAATTATGTAGGTACTAATTTTTTTTTCAGGTAGATTTTACCTATTCATTTAAAATTTATAAAAATTCTTTCCATGATTTTTTAAAAATTGAAATATCAGAACTACAGATGTTAAATTGTATGGATAACGATTCTAATTTGAGATTGTATAGAAAAATTATCATATAAATAGGCCAATCTATAAAAAAAACTTCATTGTTGATTTTGTATAATTCTCCGTATTGCATTTTATATTGAAATTAAAAATGTATGGCGTAAATAATTTTCTTCGTAATTTTTCTTCTCTGTCTGCAAATTTCACTACACAATCTTGCATCAGAACTACCTACATGAACACATTCTTATTTTCATCTTTAATAGCACAATTTTTGGTTCAATAATAATTTTCCATCTGCAAAAATAAAATACAATTTTAAATATAATCTGTGCACGTCCACATTTATGTGACAGAAGATCTATCGATACATAATATTAGTCGAATAATTCGGTAGTTACATGGCAATAGGTTGTATCTCGCATTTTTTGCGTTCTCAAGTTTGTTCCATAAAATGCTCAAAATAGTGTAATATTTGATGTGGCAAAAGGATATGTCTCTTTATAGTCAGAATAAAGAGAGAAAAGACGTAACTTATTGACATGTAGAAAGATTGTTTTCATCAACATGGCAAAAAAACTCAAATATTTTTAAACTGCAAGAAATTATTTAGTGAATGTTACAAACATCTTGTAGAAGAAATTATTAAGAGAATGTTACATCTATCTTGTAGAAATAATAATTACCTTCATTTTGATATACATATAATGCTCGAAATTTGGCTGAAATATCTCTTTTGCAAACTTCGTTTTTGCTCTCCTGTAAAATTATGTTTTAGTGAGATACAACCTATTGCCATGTAACTACCGAATTATAGTAAACAAATATTAGTACACATTTCGTTCATATTAGTTATAGTAATTTGGTTCTTAATATAGCAGAACCTACGGATTATTTTAGCACAATGCAACAGGCGACGTGGGGGCGCTAATAGCGCCATAACTCTCCATATTGTTTTTATTTTTGAAATTAAAAATGTATGGCGTAAATAATTTTCTTCATATTGTTTCTTGCCGTGAATTTGTAAGATGTTTAAAATAATAGCCTATAGTTTATTCCGGGCGGAGAAGAATCCAACAAATCAGAGATCATTCAAATCGGTACAGCCATTCTTGAGTTATAAGTGTTGTAACACACACGACTTCCTTTTATATATTAGATGATTAAACATAACATTTTCAAAGTACTGAAACGTTAACATTGACGAAATTTTAACGTAACATAAATATTTAACAAAATTATAACGATCGTGAAAATATTAATAGATAATAATTTATATCAAACGATACGAAGGAAACAAAATGGTTGAGAATCAAAGCAATTTTAATAATCACTCATAATAATATTCATAACCATGAAAAGGAACAAGTTCTTTAGCATGGCAATGCTATATACATATGAATTTATAAAATTTTTTTTTTACTTCAACGTGTCTCATAATATTATTTATCATTAAATCTTATTAAATTATTCAAAAAATTAAATCAATTTATGGAAGATAATATTAAATCATATTTTTAGATAAATACCTATACTTTTTTATAAATCGCTACCTTAATGCAGAACTAGCCTAAGTTGAAATTTTGGTCAAACTGAGTTAAGTATTAAAAACACGAAATGATAGTAATAGATATAAGATAGTTTAATGAATGAGATTTATTAGACTCCTAAATTATAATGCATGTCAAAATTTGCTTTAGATATTTTAATTTTCTTTTTTATTACAAAACAAAGTTTAAATCTGCTACTTTGAAAAATCATCCAAAAACACTTAGGCTAGTTTTGCATTAAGGTAGCGAAATGTCTATTTCTTCAGTCACAACTCTAATTCTGTGTGGTGATCTTCGGATTGCTCTTCGTGGACATTACTTCGCCATCATCTTCTGTTCTTAGCAAGGTATGCCGCATCGTAAATAGACTTGTGAATTGATATATAACCTTTTTGATCTATTGGTCCAACACATTGTTCTATTGCCTCAGAGTTTTCGATCTGGCGTGGGAACTGCCATGCTTTTTGATATACAGAAATTTAAAATAAAATAAAAATATTACTAAATATACAATTGAATAAACTGAAAATGAATGTTTTAATAGGGCAACGATCACCTTTAAATTCAAATATAAAATTGGTAATTCGTGATGTAATAATGTTTGCAATAATTATAATTAATGCAAGTTTTTATAAGACAAATGGTGTCAGTTTTCAGATAAGATATCGTCTCAACACTTGAATACACACATCTATGCGCGGATTCCATGAAAACATTTTAATTTTTTCATGATAATTAATATCAATTTATTCACTATGCCTGATGATGAGAACGGAAGCTTTTGAAAGCCGGCTCGCGACTTATAAAGTCTCAGTGGAAGTACTAAATAGGTGTTTTCTTTAAACTAATTTCACTTTGTCAGTGTTCACAAAGCAGAATTCCATAATGAAATTAAATGTTTTTTACTTTGTTGAGATTGTGAGAAACATAGTAGGAAATAACATTTATTTTAAATTTCATAAATATCAATTCATTTGCGACAGTGAAATTTCTATTCTGTTTAATTTTGTCATTATTGCTATTAAGTTATTACAAAAATAAAAAAAATAAGAAATATTTTAGCACAGTGATTTATAACAATGAATCAAGCTTAATAAAATGTTATCAATTTAAACCAACCTTCATTTAAAAATTAATTTTGTCATCTTCTTCCTCGACTTTCAAAGGATTTGCATCAATTAATTGTATACAAAATATCTTTTGAATTTGATTTAACAAATACGTTTTTTTATTAATCTTTTTAGGTACTCTACTACTTAAATGACGAATTTCAATAAATATTATAATTAATTTTTAATTATGAAAAGATTCTGCGTCGCTGATTTTACTCTAATTAAATATAAAATATTTTTTATTTTAGTAATAGTTACCAAAATCTCATAACTTTCAATTATATTTTTACATTCTAAATAAGGAAGTGGATCTGAATTTGAAGAAAACATAAATATACCTCGAGTTATCTTACAGTAAGCACAATGTTTATAGTACATACATACATACGTCATCTTCTTCCCCTTGTCCTAGTTGGCTTGGGGGCCCATTGCGCCTAGGTACCTCCTCTAGAGATCCCTGTCCACCGCCGCTTCCAGTACATCTGACCACTTCAAACCTTGCCTTTCAACACATAAGTTTAACACCTGGCCATGCCAGCTTCTTCTAGGGCGGCCCACCGATATTCTGCCCTCCCAGAAGATGTTTGTAGTATGATGCTGAATAGAGAATCGTTGCCATATACCTAGATATTTTATTCAATCAATTCTTAATACCTATGATGTAGGTATATTTCAAACTGGATTGATTGATTCTCATACATTATTTCATCAATTACTTTTACAATTAAATTTAATATATATTAAATAACAGAGAATGAAGTTTATGAGCGGATTAGATGCAACATAGTGTATACAGAACATTTGAAAATGGTTTGCATGGTAATATTTGAATACTACCTACACTAATATAAGAATGTTTGTGTTTGTAATATACAGTGTAAAGACAGTGTTAATTTTATATTTTAAAATGTTGTTTCACAAATTAATACTGAACAGTCTAAGGGTGGAGGTGACTAGTTGTAAAAGTAACCGACAGAGGTGGAACTTTTTACATGGAGATGACACGACCTGTGACGGCGGAAAGGTGCAGATTTCCACCTATTGCAATGCCCGCTGATGCGGAGTGCATGTGATGATAATTATTACGAAAACTGCATACCGTGGTGGTGGAGTGGTAAAGTCTGAAGTCCGGACCCGAAAAAGTAAGAAAGTAATATAGAAACATTCAATTTAATTATGTAATACTAGTAAATTGATTTTCATTCCTCACACAATAATTATGTTGATCCCTTTATATTTCATGATGATATAGAAGTAAACCTTTTGTAAGATTTTAAAAATACGGTGGTTCCACAAGGTGTCGAATGCCGAAGTTCTTAGGAGAGCCAACTGTTGTAGAGCTGGAATATTGGTATCACAAAGTGCCAAGCGTTGATCTGGTCATGTCGTCCGAATGCACAATAACCGACTCCCGAAAAACATATTATTTGGGGAGCTCGTACATGGGAGAAGAAACCAAGGTGGCCAACGTAAGCGATACAAAGACGTCCGTCATACCATCTTGAAGGACAGCAATATCCAGCACACCTGGGAACAGGACGCTACTGATCGCACAAAGTGGAGAAAATTGACATATAGCTACAGCTCAAATGAAAGAAGATACCAAGTCCCACCTGCGGGAGAACATCCATGTCCCAAATGTGACAGAGTGTGCTTGTCTCAGATTGGCCTATTTAGTCATCTGAGATGGCACAGCAGAGTGGATACAGCACAGTCAGATCCGCCGTGAAACTGAAGCGCTCACGATACTCGATTTGTCGAGTTGTTGGCATATAAGAAGTAAACCTACATATATCTGTTGTATTTTATGGTTTTTGTATTATAAAGTAAATTTATACTTACAAAACTCAAAATATTCTTGACCGGCGTATAAAGTTATGAATATGCAAAGTTTATGACATGGTTAAATGTCTCTTGTAATTAATTAATATATATGAGATTTACACGGTGCATTAAAAAGGGTCCATTTAAATACCTTTGAGGGGCAACTTGGATAAATGTCCTCTATGATAAATTATAAACTAAATGGATAAATTATTATTATTAGTATAACTATGACCACTAGAATAATAAATTATTCTAATTTCAAAACGTTATTATATTATTTTTACTCGTATCTAAAGTTTGTAAAAGCATGATTTCAACATTACGACTATAATAAAAATAAATGGAGCTTAGCAGTTTGTACCTAATTGTTAGTCCATTATGAACCTAGAATATAAATTTAAAGCACAGATAAATCATTATGATATTCGTAGAAAAAATAAGTTATAACTGTTTCATTATAAACGGTAATTCAAATGTTTCAAAAATTTTATTGTCTGTAAACATGTTGAATAACATTTAAGAAGACCAACCTACAACCCGAATAGCGCAGATGTATGGGGACTTCTATTTATCTGAATTAATATACTAGGCAAATCTTGCTCACTCTGGAGGCGCTCTTTTTTTCCGTGTAGAACTTTTCCGTATATAATCTTTTGACTACGCTCCTTCGATGTCCTTCGAATTGAGAGAAGCAAATACATTCATAAAATAACAAAAGCATATCCTTAATCTAGGTATTGAAAGCAAACAAAACAATAATAATAAAATTAAAATAAAATACAACAGTAAAATTTTGATTTCCAATAAGTTCCAATAAATTTATACATATTGTTCTAGTATGGCAATGATGTTTTAATGAAAATATTAATGAGTCAAAAAATTAATTTCATTGCTTAAACCAATGTAAACACTTGTAAAAAGTATAAAAATATTTGTTTTAAAAGTAACAAGTAGCAGTCATATAATATATTACGAGTTTATCATGTCTCTTTCCAGTCTTGGGAAATGCCAGTACCTATTAAGCTCCAATTCACCTACACTCAAGTTGATGTCAGAAGCTCTCACATGAGTGGAATGCGTCCCAAAGTCATACTTGTTGTCTTTTAAATTATACGAGACAGAAAGCTTTTATAACGCACATAAATAAGCTAAATGCATTACAGTTTTAATCAAATTAATTTTATAGTTGACTTCCTTATTACCGAACTTTAATATAAACTGGTACCTTTTTATGTATGTTTTCTTTACAAGAAACAAAATGAATCTTAAGGTATTGAAAAAATAAGCTTTTATGTATATTTGTATCTAATAAAAAAAATGATAGTCGTACTGAAATAAATCATTCTAAACTGTAATTGAGAAAGATGAAAAAATATTATAATATATATTTTTAAATATATGTACCTATCTGGGCTTTTGTTGTTAACTCAAATGCATCCTTATACATCATTCACAGTAAACTAAAACTTGTGTCATGAATGGGGAGTTTGCCGGTATCTGGGATCGAACCACGCACCTCTTGTGTACGATGCCGAGACTCTAACCATTTGGGGTTGGATTTTGATCCAACGAATTATTTGAAAATGTTTCGTACCTTTGACTGTACCTGTCTATTTCATGGCAATGTTTCTAAGAAGGATGAGTAGGTTAAGCGCTAAGAGTAGCTATTTTTACTGAAAATTTCAAATATGTTGTGTACCTATATTAAAAACTACATAGGTACTTAAAGAATCCATATAGCTATAAAAGTTTCAAAGTGAACTTTGTGATAAGGTACAAATGGTGTTTGTTATGCAAATTATACCACTGCATGTTGTCGTAAAAGTTTCGGTGTTGCATTTCAAAAGTTTTTCAGACTAAGTGTTGGACTCCATTAACCTTTTCCAACAGGTAGCCAAATCTTTATAAGTTATGTGCATTATAAATGTCACAAACTTACTCTGGAACTGGCAAGTATGAGTCTGTATCTCTTAAAAACTTATTAGAATAGAAACATTAGTTTGATGCAACTTAATATCTATGTTATGAACCATCAGATGATATTTCATGTATTTTTTTTGTAAATGTAGTTTTTACAAAGACAGCATGCTGAAAACTTCACTACATATTATGTACAAAAAATATCAAAATGAAAAAAAAAACAGATGTAGCACTTTATTATAAGCTTCCAAATCTATCCACCTATTTCACCAGGGCACTTCTCACAAGTAGGGCAGACAGCGGACTAACTACATGTAAAAGACATGCAAGCTATTTTCTTCGTGCCAATAAAATTTAAGACATACAGGATGGGTGGCAAGCCTCATCGGTAAACCAAAGGTGGTAAATGTCTGAAACTTGATATTTTACGAATACTTACCTTTTACAGGATACTCTAAAACAAACAGAAAAGAGTGGGATACCTATTATTTACCGGGGGTGACAATTTAATGTAATTCTATTTAATGATACACGTTATAAACTTTTAATATTAAAACTCATTAGATCAACAAAACACACCACGTACGGGATTTGGAAAATACATTATATTCACAAAAACAGTTTCTATTTCTGTTTTTCAGTGTTTATTTTCAACTTTTGTCAGCTTGACGGAAAATTCACAACTTCCGTGAAAAAACTTCCAAACGAATGTACGATACGCGGAAGATATGTATTCAAAAACATGTTTCTCCATTGCGGCACAAAAACCTGAAACAAAAATAAACAAAGTTATATATAACGTAAACTACACTCTGTACTGAATGTCATGGCCGTAGCGATAATATGATGATGTCTTGAAAACCATAAATTTATCGAAGCATCAGAGATTCGTGCTCTATCTACGTCTGAAATCATGGACTTTCGTGATAAGGTCACTGAAATACAAGCACATAGTTAGACTGCGCTGTTAAGCTGAGAGGCTGTTTTGGGAGCTTTATAAGTATTCAGAGATTGGTGTGATATAAAATCATATTTCGTGATCAAAAGATATCTTTAACCGATAATATTAATAAAGGTCAAATACTTAATTATATGTAACTAGTATTACTACTACTATTCCGTCAAGGCTGATCTCACAAATGGGGTAGCTAGGCGATTAATAGTATGCAGATTTTACTTTCCGTAACAATGAAAAAATAAGAATTTTGGGATGGGTAGGTACTTCATAGTTGAATATATATACATTTTGACTACACGGGTGCGTTTTAATTAACATGTATATTAATATTATTCATAGCAAATTTATTTACTTGAATAATCATGAGTGAAGTGTAGGCCATGTGTCCAGTATAATAAGAAGTTTAAAACCAAAAATGAAGAAGATTAAAATACATATCCAATAAAGGAGCAATAATATTACAATAAAGGAGCCGAAATGGATGATGAAAAAAATATTCTTCGATTTGAGCAAAGCTCATTGCCGCATAAGATATTCTTTATAAAAGAAATATTTCAGCACTGTCTGAAAACGTAATTTTATAGCAAAACTTCAATTAATTATTGATATTTTAAGAAAATTATACACCAATAGATTTTCACCATTTTGCTTACTTTAAAGTTCTCAATAATAAATCTAGATATAAAACACCAAAAATACATTCTTTTACTGTGACACTAAACAATTATTATACGTGGCTTTATCAAAAATAGATCAATCATATTATCTAAGTTTGTAAAATTCATATACCTTATGAGTAGATATTGATTATGTAACTAACAAAAAATTGGTCATATTTACATTTTGCTTTTCCTTTTGTTCTTTCTCCATATATTTATTGTAATTATTTATTGAAGTAACATTTATTTGTTCTACTGAAACTATTTAAATTATATTATATTATTGAAAACAGGAAGTGACGGTAATTAATAGGTCACGTTAGTCTAGTATTGTTGTTTACATATCTTCATTTACACTTCTGTCAAAAGATGTCAGCAACATCAGCTTAGCTGACAGTCCATTAAAATCACTCCCTCGAGATGAAGAATTCAACCCTTAAACCCGAATTGTGGGTGGATGTAAACAACACCAAATTACGCAACCGCTGGTTTTCATGGTACAAATACCTCAAGACAAGTAAGTACGTGGATTGTAATTTAACGTTAGACCAAGAATTTTCTACTTCTTGTATGTTATTTTTTATTCAAATAATACCACGTGATCTCCTGGTATTTTTTATGAATTTTATTCTTATCTTTTCTCTCGAAGTATCCACAAGTTTTCAAATGTCTTGATAAAGACAAGTATTCGTAAAAAATAATTAAACATCTTCGATTCAACTCTGAGGCACTCCCATCAACAATTCTGAATGTCTTAATTTTATATTACTAAAAGGATTACTTGTATGTTCATTACACTTAGTTTGTCGGATAGCTAACCCATTTGTAGGGTATACCATGATGGGATAGATAGATAGATTTTTTAAATTCTTAAATAAATTTAAAGCTCTATTGAGAGAACCACTAAGAAATTTTAAGTACATAAATATATAGGTACCGAAATATCGTCAATACAACCACACGGTGAAATATGGTAAATGGTCCTAAAAACACGTGTTTTTCCTAAAATAATATCATATTGGCTGATGGATGAATCAGCTGGACGTGTTTGTTGTGTAAAATGCTTCTGTCGCAATATATTCGTAGGTATCTGAAAACGTGATATAGTCATATGAAACAAGGGAGTCAAATATTACTCACATTCAAATTTTACATACATAGTGTGTAGAGATGTATGTATAAATGGAAAAATGTCGATCAAAATATGCAGAATCTTTACTGGTGGGTGAAATCTGTTTTTTTTTTTATTTTCTTAAAATATTATATTTTCAATTTTTTTTTGGGCGAATGCTAACGAATATCCTGGGAGCAAATTTAGAATGCATCTTTATGTTTAAAATGCCAAGTTTTTTTGAAATTTATTGTAAGTAGATTAAATTGCATAGATAAAAATACGTCCATATTTCATACCCAACGTCACTAAAAAGCTAGCTTATGTACATTTTATTAAAGGGGGCACTAATGAACCATTTCATAAAACTTGATGAAGCATCTTGTTATCAAAGAAAGTAAGCTTTGAATATGGTGCCAGTCATTTATTCATTGAATACTTTCAAAAGCATCTTTGAAACAATCAAACTAACGTTAAATAAATAATTGAAAAAAGTATAATTATATTTAATTGCAACATATTCATTCTATAACAATTTCAAGAAACCATAGTGATTTTTCAATCAACATATGAATAGTTTTGGGTTTAAACTATTTTTTATATGAACCTGTTTTACTTATATTTCATGGTCTTTCTCCGTCATTTAACGTTCCTCTTGAGAACACAAGAAGTACACAAATTTTATAATACAGCACACAAATCAATAAAAAATATATGTAATGAATTTTTTGGCACAATTGGATGTCGAGAACTGGATTTTTTACTTACTAGAAGTGTACCTATTTGAATAAGTTGACTATGGTAGGTATGTTGTATACGATACACATACATATGTGAACTTCCTTAAGGAGTGCACAACACAGAGTTTCGACACTTATGAATCGACTTAAGGCTTGGTTAAGAGTACTCTTTAAACCTAGGTAACATTCCCAATTCCTCTGTGTCATGCTTATCACATGATTTGAAATTTTTGGAAGTTGTATATATAGTTCAACTTTGTTAAACAACATTATGTATGTGAATCGTATACAACATACCAACCTGGTTAATACCTATTCAAAAAGGTTGACTATGGATGAGTGTGATCAATTGGAATGATTAGTCTGGAGTAGTTCAAAATATGTTCAATAAAAAATACTTACGACAGAAAGGGCTAATAAAAGTGTTGGATAAAACAACATGAGGAATATTTTCAAAGTCTCTCTGATGAGATAACAAGTTCCAATGACGCACAGGATTCCCACCAAGACATCTCTATTCTTCATTACGACGTCCATGACGCCTTCCATACTACCAACCACCTTCCAGAAGTGAGCCGATATCTAAAAATAAACAAGTCAATCAGTAAACATTCAAAATAAATCACAAAATGTCTTAAATTCAAGTAATCGTACGTCCGAAAATTAAGAAAATAAAGTTAAGTCTTCGTGTAAAGATGTATAGTGACTTATGTATTTATTTATTCTGAATTGTACACTGGTAATAAACAATTATACCTAGGATTACATACAAAAAGCTTTTTTCAACTAACCCCAATTATCGTTTAATTTTCATTTCATGTAGTGAATTAAATAAAAATGTCAAATGTAATAATTTTCCAGGAAAATCTTTATACTTTTCTGTCAAACAATTCCGAGCAATCTAATTACGTATCTCAAAATTTCAGAGATGTTTGAAATGGCTTTATTTACAAATAATTTATTTGGTGAATTTTCAATTCAAAAAAGAGCGATAAAAACAATATAACTTTTTTTATTTTTGTGACAAGGCACCCCAAATCGAATTAACTGTAATATCACTTATATTAACTTTTATGTTAATTCTGCATTTTTAAACACGAGTATTACACATGCATATTAGGGGTAGCTAGAGGATAAAATGAATGTAATAATCATGCAAGTTATCCTCTTCGAGGCAATAAAGGTTAAGACGTTTAGGATGCTTGGCGTACCTCATCGCTGTACTGAAAATGCTAAATGTCTTTTAATGTTTCGCGAATACCCGCTTCTTTAAGGACACTCAAAAATTAACAGAAAATAGGCCACAGAACATAGATCAATTATTTTTCTTTGTGCTCAAGGTTGAAAAACTTTCATTTGGCTTCGATACGTGTATAAAACAGCGAGCTACATCACAAATTTAATTTTCTCATCAAGTACTTTAGTGTCCTTAAGACTGTACACTTATATATCTTTAGCTTAAGAAACTTATTATATTTATATAAATTATCAAATTGAAAGAGAATTTATCATATTATGCTGGAACGAGATCTACCTGTTCCACGGAACTTTATTTGTCATGTCTACCTCATGACAAATAAAGTTCCGTGGAATTACATTTTTTTATTATCATTACCTATAATAGTACCAACATGGACCGACATCAAGTACCATCGGGCGACAACGTTGATTAAATCGAAGAAGGGTAAATAAATAAATAAATCTACCTTCGATATGGCGCAAGATGCAGTAGCGGCGCTGTTCTCCATAAGACAAATAAAATCAAATAGTCAATATTCTTTCACTGAACTCAACGTCGTATTGTCGGCCATTAGAATTTAATATAATTAAATATAACTTATTTCTTCAAAAATATTACACAATAAACGATAATTTAATATTCAGATTTAGAAAAATTGACAGAAAGTACAAATTAATAAAATATGAAAATAACAAATGCCAATATTTATGTTGTAATATGATTCGATATTTAAATATTTTTACAACGAAACGAATTACAAATATGAAGGTACCATACCTACCATCACGACCCATCCCACAAATGCGGTACCCAGCAGACCAGCTTCATTTAATAAACATGCAAGCAGTCCTCTCTGTGTAAAAAATAAGAATTTCAGCATGTGTGGCAAACCACATCGCTGAATTTAAGATATAAATGCAAAGAATAGGTCTCGCAATTTTTTGTTTAGTTCTGTAAAAAGCAGTGTTCGTAAAAACTCTCGTGATTTACATTTATTCCTAATTCAGCGATGAGCCATGCCACACATCCTGAAAAATTATTATTTTATTTGTACGGAGAGGATAATCTGCATACTTATTGCTGCAGTTACTCCGCTGGTTTACCTTCTTGGGTGATACGCCGTGATGGTATAATAGTAGTATAGCAAAATAATATGATTTTTTGGATGAAAACGAAAACACAAATTTTGGAGCAAAATGAATAATTATTGTCTTTCAGAATAAATATTTGCTAGAACCTTAAAGTTGATAATATTATTATCATGAGATATCTAATACAAATTGTTTGTAACTCAACGAATATTTCATATAAAATACTAGGTTAGTTGTAAGTAGTGTTGTGGAATTCTCAAGAAATAATTTTTCGAGAACTTTACCGAGAAATTTCTCGAAGTAGAGAATTTTCGGAGTTTTTTCTATTTTTTATTTAACACTATAATAATAACAAAAACTTTATTCAATCAATCAATAACAATGTACAAATGTTGAGACAATTTATCACCAATATGGCTACAATTAATTATGGAAACAATGTTAAAATGTTAGGTACCTGCATAGAAAAAAGTGCTAATAACTGATGAAAAATCTTGATGTTTGACACCCCACATGCCCATATTTAAGTTAAAAAAAATTGCAGGCACGTAGATGCATGGAAAAAAGTGTTGATAACCTCTGATTTGGGCCTTAATCAGCCCCACATTTTTTTGGATCAATCAGGTTGGCTGCGAAGTGTACTGGGCGAAAGGTCATAATACCACTAAGAAAAATTATGGAGAAAAATTTCTCTTTTATCAGAGGAGAAATTTCTCGTTCTCGAGAAATTTCTTTGGAGAATTTTCTCTTCTCACATCACTAGTTGTAAGAGATTGCGCCTTTACGATAAACTCGCCCTCTGTTATTGATTGTATTTAATTTGAATATATTATTTTCATAGATTTGTTTGTTATCAATGCACATACAGTATAAAATGAATAAATAAATAATAAATTTATTAAGAGTTACTCAAGTGATAGGTACCATAAGGGCATCAGTCGTTGGTAAATTTGTAATAAAAAATAATTTGTAAAGATTTTTAATGTTTTTTTCAATTTTCTTTGATGTTAAATATAATTAATGATTCGAGAGAATTTAATTAAAGAAATATGATGACATAATAAAAAAAAATTACCGACCTACGTAAAAATATTATCTTTCACTTGATTTATTATAAAAAGTTCCATAAAATATATCAGTGTTAATAAATTGTGTGTATTGTGGATTTCACTCGGATTTACAAGTTATAGCCACTGCGAAATCCCATAGCAATAATTTATCACTATATCAACACTTTTAGTACGATACTAGTTCTAACTTAGCAATATTATAGGAGCAATGCAACAAGAGCACATCTAGCTTCCAACAAGAGAAAGAACAAATGACTAAATCTTCAGATAAGAAAAAGTCAGTAAGTGCATTGTATATTTACATATATGCACGTCATAATAAAGATGATTGTACGTAAGCATTTTTATCTGATATTTAAAGTTATGTATATTTTTGTTATTACTGAAGATGAGGTATGCTTTATGAATAAAAGTGCAAATTTTGTTTACCATGACAATATCAACTCTCTTATCACAGTAATATATGCACAATATATTTTTTTTTAATGTTACATACATACAGAGAAGATACACAAATTTTAAATAGGTCTCGGATTCGATTCCATTCACTGCATACCTACTCCACCTTCACTAGCTTACTATAAGTGTGTTTAGTGTGTATTTGATTTTTATAGAACTATTTTTACCACGATTGTTTTTAAGATATTGCCCACCTTGTTTTTGTAAGATCTATACACAAACTCAAAATAATCTCAAAACAATTTAAAATTTAGTTTGGCAAAAGTATTTGGTTATGCTTTTTGGCATAGAATTATGCCAATATGCTTTTTGGCATAGAATTATATTGTACTTAAGTACATATTATAAATCTATGCTTTTTGGTTGTTTTTTTTATATTATTCATCATCATCATCGCCCCAACGCTCCTCTCGGGAGCACAGGGCAGAAACCAGCCTCCTCCATTCAGAGCGTCTCTGCGCCAATTGCGTCACCTCTTTCCACGACATTCCTTGCGCTCTGATATCGTTGTCATAGTAACGGTGTATTGTGAAAGAGGGACGCCCGGGCCGACGGAACCCCTACGGACGGAAGAACAGTGCGCTTTTTGACCAACTATCATTGGGCATTCTCAAAACATGGCCCAGCCAGGACCATCGTTTCTCCTGTATTACGGAGATTACAGGTATCTGCTGGGTGCGCCGGCGCACAGCATCATTTGTAACATGTTCATACCATTTGACATCCAAAATCCTTCTAAGACACTATTGTTTTCAAAGCTTAGTATCTTCCGCTCTTGAGCCTTGGTTATGTGCCAAGACTCACAGCCATATAGAAGGATTGGGATGATGCACGCATTGAACAAGCGACATTTTGTCCTGATGCTGAGTCCAGACGCCTTCCAAATATTGTTCATGTTATTGAAAGCCCCGCTAGCAGTTCCTATGCGGGTTGGTAATTCCAACCGGAGATCGCCGTCTGGCGTTATGGTTGCTCCCAGGTACCTGAATTTGCTAACCTGACCCAGGTACCTTTATATTATTACACCCGATGTAAAGGACAAGATTGAATGTTTGGGACTAACAAGGTGAGGTATCCTCATAGAATTCGAAATGAGTACAAAATCCAATTAATATAAAAAAAAAAATATTGACTTGTTTTCACTCTCGTACACTCGTACAGTACAAAATACAATTCCTTTACGACACACATAGGTACTTCTATCACATCCTCTAAATTCATACAATGTCTTACACACGCATGCTAATTTCTCTTACTCAACACGCGCCCGGTCTTGAGACATTGTCCCACGTGATTAAGTCACGTAGTTCTCAGATGTACGCGCTTCTTTAAGCCCCTTCAATCAGATAAGTACATCATTTTTTTTAAAGATATATCTAGGTTTTGTTATAAACCCAAATACAATCTTATACACCTTTCCCACTAAGCTAAAAGCTTGTGCCGTGAAAGGGGAGTTTACCGGCACCTGGTATCGAACCACGAACCAGTCATTCTTTAAGTCATTCTTTCATCATCCATTCGTTCCACATGCTCGAACCAACGCAACTTATTTATACGCATTCTCCTCTCGCATGCGCTCATTCATCTAATATCTACATTCCTGTTATTGCTGACAATGAGTCGAAGTGCACCATTCACTTTAGCACCGGCCACTTTTCTTCTTCTGATGACCCTATCGTATTTTCCGTCCCTCGCATACAAGTTTTCTTACTAACACTAACATACTTCCCCAAACATTCATCATCAACCTTTATTTCACAGATCGTTCTTTCATTCTCTCTTTCAAACGCTGACACTTTTGTCTTCGCAACATTAATTTTTAAACCATTCGAACGACTTTTTTGTTTCATTTAATTTTGTCGAGGCCATTTTAGTCTATTAATTGAGAAAGAAATAATTTATTTTACTTACAAATAAAATCATTCAACATTTTAATTAAATAAATTATTCAGAGCCATTAAGCATTTAACATACCCAGATCTCAACAGAGTTTTTTTAACATAAAATCAAAACCTTTATTTCATCATTTTACTTCTCATTCCATTCCACCGAAATAGGTTTTAAAATTCCATTAGCGAAGGGATCATAATACTAAAAAAAATAGAAAATATTGTTTGTCATTGAATTAGGGAGTGTTCCTATCACCATATTGTAGGAAATATCAACATTATATGAAATATTGTAGGAAATATCAACATGTCTCTAAACTATGTGTGTCTGGAATCCACTGTCAGTTGAAGAACTTTGGCAATAAACATCAATTAACAAAAATCTTAGACAATCAACGTTAAATAATCGCTGTAAAAACTAAAAAAAGTTGAGTTTTTTTTTTGAGTTATTTCAAGCTCATCTCAAAACATTGGTTTCACTTACGATATTTCTCATTGTTTTACCAAAAATAGGAACAATTTTTTTGAGCAAAATTTTAAAACTAAGTAATAAATCAGCTGTTTTAAGAATAAAAATTTCTTAATTTAAAAATTTACAAAAAAAACATCAAAAATAATTTCGATTATAAATGCAGAAAATTGTTTTCAGATTTTGGCATAACTGTATGACACGTTTCACTTTTTGATATTTTTCATGATGAAGACGATTTCGGATTCTTTAACTTTAATTTTATAAATTTCTCAAGCGTTGTACGACAGATACAGGGCACTTTGAATCAAGTATAAAGTACTTTTTAAAGTTTTTCAGCTGGCTGGCATGTTTGGAAATACATTGTATAGAAAATAATATGTTTGGTATTTCGCAGTACTATTTTCATGTTTACTTTGTGACCACCCGTCTTCATACATTGTTCAAATAATAGCAGTAAATTATTCTATTCGCAACTAACAATGCAACAAACATTGCAACCAAAGTATTTATATAATGATACTGCAATAATAATATATATATGTAGGTATGTTTTATCTATGCAACAGATGGTGTCGTGGATAAGTTCATACAAGCGATAAAATAAATTTACAAGTCTTCCCAAGGCAACTAACTGCGTCTCTATTGTATTTACATACTTTTATCACGAATCTAATATCATTAAGAAGGACTAGTCACACTATGATATTCACGTTTTTATAGATAAAAATACTTTTCTATTCCATCTCGTCTTACAAAGGATTTTTTTTAAGAGTTGAATATCATATCGGCTTACCCCGACGTAGAAGATCGTTTGTGATAAACGACCTGTCCAATGCAATACAGTTTTCTATGTCCCTCAGATAAATTGTAGGTGATTTTAATAACTTTTAAAACTGTAGTTTTACAAATTTTCTAGGAATTTATAATACAATAATCGCTATCTACTGTTGCTAGAATAAATATGACTAAAATGTTTTATTTAAAATAAATATCGAAGGTTATTGAAGATGATATTTCGAAATGGATACATTGTAAATATGAAGAATATCCTTCATTGATAAAGAAACACGAGTTTTAAATTTTAATTTAGATACTCGTACATTTTGCATAAATGAATTGAAAATGATTGAAATCTAAATAAACAATCGTACCCACTAAGTGCTTGTAAAGTAAATATATATTATATGAATACTAAAATCCTACACAAAAATTATACTTTTCTTCTGAAAATATTTTATTTATTCATTCCATTCTGTCTAAATCACTCGCAAACGAGTGGATGGCCTTGAGAAGAATAGAATAGAACATTGATTACAGATGGTTTTATAAATAAGTATATTCACATTAAATACATAGTGAAAACAATTAAGCTTTTGTTAAAAAGATTTATTACTCGTATAAAGCTAATAATTTTTAAGAATACCTCTGAGTGGTTTTAAATTATGAATTTCAAAGAACTAGAAATGTTTTCGTTTTAATTATGCTTTCGAAACTGAACTTGAATAATAATAAAATGAAAGATTATTTTAATGGAAAAATTATGTAAGTGCCTGTTATTTCCAGGATAAAATAAGGATACAGCTTAAAGTGTGCACGTAGATTAACACGCAATTTGAAACCAATCATATACTTCTGAATTTTTACACAAAATTATTAATTCAACGCCTAATTGGATTGCAAATTTGTGTAAACCTCTTTTTAAAATGCTTCAAAATCTATTTAAACGGGCGCCAATACCTTTTTTTTAATAGACACAACAGCTTAAATAATGAAATAAATAGTGTCAAACTTGTGTGTTGAAAGGCTTGGTTTGGAGTGGCCAGAGGTCCTGGAAGCGGTGGTGGACAGGGATCTCTGGAGGAGGTACCTAGGCGCAATGGGCCCCCGACCCAACTAGGACAAGGGGAAGAAGATGTATGTATAGGTATATGTATGTATGTATGTACATCGCCAATAATGTTTTTAATATCTGAATAATTTAACAGCACAATTCTTAAAGTACTTATTGAAAGAGGAAGGGAGAAGGGTATACAGCTTGGTTCAATTTACAATGGTTCATCACGTAGTAACTAATTAAAATATAGTTAGATAAATATATTATAATGTACTGCAGCTATGACAAAAATAAAATCATATAAAGATGTAAAATGGTGACATTAATATTATTTTAGTGAAACAATATACAAGATCAAGAAGTAGTACTGGATCCAAAATCTGACTATTGCATCAGATATTTTTTAAATTTACTAAAGCTTGTTGTGAATGTATCCAGGCACGGGTTGTTTTTACAATTCTTGTTAAAACTAATCACTTCTCTTGATCAATCCTGATAGGAACTAGATTTAAACAAAATATTGTTGATCCAGTTAATAATATGAAATTCATGACATGTATATGAGCTCTTTATACAATGAGTGGTATTTGCACAAAACAATATATGCTGTCACGAACAAGTGTTACTTGAGGGAAAAATGTGTATTCCCACATTAATTTACAAACAAAGAGAACACAATGCTACGGGGATGCATACTAATAAGAATAAAACGACGAATTGAAAAATTCATTTATGAACTATAACACTTTTATTTTATACTCGCATCATTGTTTTTAGATGAGGACTAAAATGTTTATTGTATTCAAATTTTACAGGTGCGGTAAAATAACAAACATAATATCATTATAATTTTTTTTAAGTATCTACATGTAATAAAATACGAAATAAACAATGTTCAGCCTCGTAAGGGCTTGTAGTTATTTGCAATTTTTCACTATTATTTTGTATGTATTTTTTTATTTGTCGATAAATATTTTTTGATTTACCTATTGATTCATATCCACAAACCTTATGTTTGTTACATTTTAAAAACAACAACATAAAATCACCTTTCTTTTGATCTTCCATGAATTACATGTTCGGACTTGGGAACATTGCGTTAGCTTGATTGATTTCCGATCTTTTATTAATCGTCAGCCAGTCTAGCTCAAAATCTTTCAATATTTCTTTCACCTGTCGTGAGGGAACATAGGTTGCATCTTCAGAGCTTTTATACACATAGATCTAAAAGCTGGTATACAACATGCTCAATAGTTATTGATTTATTAAAACTTATGTTTGTGTTATTATTTTTATTTATAGGTAGGTATATGTAGATAATTTTCAATAGTATTCTTATTTTAAATCATTATTTTCGTGAATTTGTGAGCTGTTGTTCCACCGACGCATGTGTTTTACTTTAATTACGTCAGTACCTTTAAGTCACGAAATTATTTTAGCGCAAAACTTTCAAAATACTGTAGTCAATAGGCATTATCTATAAAACCAACAATGGGGTGTGTATTTTCAAGGAAAAGGGTTAAAAAGTCTGACAAGTTGTATCGTAAATCTCTTAACGGACAAAATAATGTAATAAATCTTACTAAAATGCCGATGAAGTGATGAAAACTTAATCTTTTACACAATATTGTGAGCTATTATGAAAGCCAAATATTTAAACAGTGGTTTGTTATTATATTTATTGCCCCATAGCGTTGTTACACAAAATCCCTTAAGAAACTCCTTGCGAGAATATTATACTTCGCAAAATATCTTACTTTTAATATCAAAAGATTATAGGCAAAAAATAAACAATCTAGGAAAAGTTTGTCCGTAAAAAGATATAAATTTTCTTATAATAGAGACCGCGGAGGTTTAATAATTGAGATCTAGAAATTTGGTAAGAAGGATTATCAGAGATTGTTGATTGCGTATTTTCAAATTACAATCTTCGTATTAGTCATTATTTTTTTTATGTTCAAAATTCACATTCGATAGTTAATGTCTACTATTTTTGAATAACTTATGGCACCTAAATTATTTACTATTTTTCTATGAGTATTATTTTTACACATACTACAATTTACATAAATTTTTATTTTATTTCCTTAGGTGTATAATAAGCACATAGCTGTAAGTTTCTTCCTTCGTTCGAGGCTTCGCATCTATAGTGTTTTATATGATTACAAACTTTCATAAATTCATTTAACTTTCATTTCTAATTGATTCAATGATGTACGAGTATTCCTTAATGTCAAAATACCCAATATTATATACTTTATTGTCTAATTTATACATAATATTCTGATCAACTGTGTATCTCAATCTCTCCCTAAAAGTTGCACTGTATAGAATCATATTTAAAAGTACATTTTGTTTAAATTAAGACATTGTATATAAGTTATAACATTGCATGCAGCAAAATTAGTTTGACAATGACTAGGTAAGTCAAAACCAGTAACTATTATAAAAATAGTAAAACTCAAATAGTTTCCATTTATTTTCGTTAATTGATATGAATTTTACAAAATAAACGTTAACGCAATAAAAAAATTAAGTATTTTACACATAATTTTTTATTTTATTTTACTGTTTATTGTTAAATCAATAAATAACTTCGTTAACAGTGTTAACACGTGTAATCCAAAATGGAAAATGAAATTTATTCTGCTGCAATTTATTAGAGTTATCGATTCTCTCATTATTTTGCATTGCTTTGAAAATTTAGTCTTCAATTTGGCCAGGTGTACTCTTCAATTTGACATTTATTTTGTTGCATGGTAGTAATCAGTGGGAATTTGATTGATTCGTTTGATGTATTGTACACTTCGAATTATGTTTACCATGTATAACTGTTTGTCTTTGAGGTATATAACATCAGAAATGATGTAAAGAAAATTAGAATAAATATAAGGTCACATTATATTATGTCAAAAGATATAAATAAGTATTGAGCACTGTTTAATCTCCACTATGTTAGGTTAAATACCGAACGTTTTCGCCTATACTTGTAGGCATCTTCAGGGAAACTGAAATCTAAAAATTGTGAGGGCTGTTATTCATGTGGTGAGAAAGGTGCAGGTAGTGGGAGCACTACCTGCACCCTTCTCACCACATGAATAACAGCCCTCACAATTTTTAGATTTCAGTTTCCCTGAAGATGCCTACAAGTATAGGCGAAAACGTTCGGTATTTAACCTAACATAGTGGAGATTAAACAGTGCTCAATAATATATTTTTATATTTTATTTATTAAAATTAAAAATGGATTTCCACAGCGTCAACACAAAAACTCTTGAATTATTATACAAATAAGTACTTACTGATTATGTAGAAACATTATGGCGAAAAGTCGTCAACGCACAATAAGGGGAAATTAATTAATTTTCTTAATTGAGATTTTTACGACTTCACCACAGCAATGTTAATTAAAAAAATATATGTTAAGGGAACAGGTGTGACATTGAAGTACATTTTAATAGCGATTTTTTTAACATGTGGCTTGTTACATTTAAGTTTTATTAATATTTCAATTAATATGCCATTTTAATGTGTTTTATTATAATATATTTCACACCGTATGGCCTGAGTATCAAAAAAGTTTTACTTATTAAAATAAACTTGTGTTTTTCATGAATTCATTTATATCATCACGGCGTTTTCTACAAATAAGGAAGCCAGTGGACTTTTTTCAAATAAAAACTAGCAAATCATCTTTTATGAGCAGTATTAAAAAGACATTCTGGGTAGCATACTTCTTCGCTGAATCGATCATGCTAAATACTCGTAGATATGTTTTACAAGATATTACCGCGATGATATGCTCATTATTTGATGCTTTACCAAAACTTGTCTTTATAGGACACGCAAGAAATAAGAGAATAGGGTAGGAGACCTATTTTTGCCGGAAACCTCATGGTTACTATTGTTTCAAAAACATATAATTTGTAGCACATGATTGTCCTTAACGAGTGTACTGATTAAAAATTATACAAACTCCACTAAACCCTAAATATTTTAGGAGGATGAAATGATTGTTCACTTGATACAGTGAGTATTTTAATGGACCTATCAAACTTGTAAGAGACTACATAACAACAAGGGAGACGAAAAGTAAAGAAATAAAAAAGGCTTCTACAATACAGGGGGCCTATTCTCCAATCTCGATTGACGGATGTCGCAAGCGAGATTTTATTACTTTTGATCGATTTCTTAAAAACCCTATTCTTGAAAGTCGTGGACGACAAGTGTCGCACGATATCATGCGAGAATATTTCGAATGGTGTTTTACCACTCGAGATGAATGTCAAACCAATCGATATGTCAAAAATTGATAAAAATGGCCGCTGTGAGACACTCAATTGTTGTTTACATTTCGCATACGGTATGAAAATAAAATAAAGTGATGCCGGATTTATAAAGTATTTTAGTTTAAATAAAAATATAACGAAAAGTTCGATATTGATTGTGACTCCTCATATAAATGCGCCATCTTGCGCGTCACGTGCCTCTCCACACGAAAGCGCCATCAGCGCCATCTCTTGAAAAAAGGTCTAAATAAATGTCATTTTTCAATGACCACATACAAAAAGTGCGACGTTGCCGGTAGCTTCTCGAATGTCGACCGTTTAAATCTTGAATGGCGTCAAGAATAGGGTCGTAGACTGCCATTCGACTTTTCGTGCGAGTTTTTTAATCGACATATCTCACAGGTGACATTTATCAATCGAGATTGGAGAATAGGGCCCCAGATCTATCATAGAACTCTTTATAAATATGGAGGTTCGTTACACTTAACGTTTGAACTCGAATATCTTGTTTGTTTTTGCGAATCCTCGTTATGTAATGTGCCTAATTGTTATCAATATGAGCTTTTCTACAACTCAGTGGAATTCCTTTCCTAATTTCCTTCCTTCTTCATAATTATGACACTTATTGAAATGTTTTCTTTATGTTTGTATGGAAGAGGTACCTGAGTTGGTAGAACTTCATTAAAATCAATCAATAACAACGTTCAGGAGCAAGTTGAAGACATCGCTGTTCCAATATAGGTACTTTCCCTTGCTCTTGAGACGGATGCTCAATGGAGCAAACGGCGCCGAATAAATCATCTGACATACATATGTACATTAATCAAATATTTCAAGTCGCTGGCATGCTTTGTTTAGGCGTTAAATTTAAATAATCACCTGAAATTAATTACAAAACAATATACAGCAAATTATCTCGAACAAAATCTCATACTATGCTAGTACTTCAATGAAGAATGAGATAATAATTACAGTCAATAATTTTGTTATTGGTACCATTAATTTCATAATAAAACAACAGCAATTAAATACAAAACAATTAAACCAATAAATTTACGAGTACAAGCAATTACAAGATGTTTTGACAATATAACCGCTAAGTGTTACTTATATACTTACACAAAACCATTATGTATTGTAGACGCATTATTCGTACACTTTTATTTACTAGTTCTCAAATTATTCACAACTACTTTCCATTACACTTCCCTCCAAAACTTTCTCTGACTCCAGTCCACCCTTTTATACATTGTCCAGCTAATTCAGTCGAAGAACTTGAGTCTCAGTTCAGGGATAATTGTAGAGTTCTTAGTTTGGTTTCATAGATCAAAAGAAAACAGAAGTTAAGTTAAATAACAAAACATTTATTCATGGTTCAAATTATTACTGTCCGGTTCAACACAAACAGACACACAGTTGCATTTTACACAAGCACTTAATATTATACAACAAATTCTAAGTTAAAATTAATCAAGTCACTTATCACTATGTACAGTTTATTTTGATACAGGTTTCAATTATTGTTTAGCACTTTTAACACAAGTTATTTCTTTTCGGTTCAGCCACCGCCCAACGCAAAAGCGTCAGACGGGTGCTACCGAGGCCAGGGGCAGGGGACAAGTGAAGTTAGTTACAGAATGTTCAACATAGAGAAATTTAAAGGAAGTCAAAATAGAGTTTTATTTAATATTTGCGGGATTCTTTCCTTCAAAAAAAAAAGTCAAATGGTAACTAAGTAAATTTTAATATGGAATACTCTAATAATTATCTATTGTTATTTTTAACTACGACATTCCATCTCAAGTCATTTCACAAAGAAAAAAATTAAAAAAAAAGAAAAGTCTCATTGTTACGTTACAAAGTGGAAATTACAGTTACAGAGACTATCAAAACATCAATGGAAAATTACAGTTGCACAGTGACATTACAGGAATTAATGATGATCAATCATGAGTTACATATTTCAATACTTTTTTTTTTACAAAGTTTTTGTACTTAATTTCACCTTCTATTACAATCCTCATCAGGAATGTACACGTCATGAGCCAATAATGGGACCAAGAAGATGTACCGACAGGGCAGGTCGCAGATACGGAAATCGTAGACAATACCCTCGACATTCCTCCAAGCACACCATTACGAACTCAAGACAACAATTACAATATTACACATTATTTTCACAATTTCAACAATATAACCCTCAAACAACAACCCAACACCCAAGTAATTTCAGAATACATAGTTTGACAATAAAATAAAGGGGGGTAGTCAATCCGACCTTCAATCTTGCAACAATTATACCTGAATTACCAATCTCATTACCGTTATACCTGATCTACCTCTATTCTAAGGGCGGCAATCTATACCCTATTGAATTAAACATGTTATTTCCATGGGGTGTTCGACCCATCTTGCACAGGCTTGACGACATATATCAGGTGTCCAACCTTTCGCGCGGAGCTTTTCCAAGCGAACCTGTACGTAACATTTGAGCGTCCTCAATCTCTTACAATGACAATGGCTTGTCGGGCTAGCTCCGACTGGCGACCACAGGAGGTTCCAGACGAGCAAATACAAAATTTAAAAAAAAAACTTAACTAAATTCGAGTTATGCTTGACTTTCTATAGGGTGAGACGATTAGTCACACCTCTAAATCAGCATAACTCCGGAGATGAACAGGGAAGAGTGCGAATCATCCAACTGACTCCGTAACATTCATTCTTGACATTTGAACATTACTGATAGGGTACGCATGCCTATACAGTAATAATGTCGAAATGACCAACAGGTTCACATACCAAGTGAGAACCTTGTCATTAAAATTTTGGTGAACCAGACAATTTGAAACAATCTAAACATTACAAAATTTTCCTTTTACCGATGCAACCTTGACCCTTTAATACAATTGTTACAATTATTATCTACTATCCCAATTAGTGACAACCTTTCACACACTTTTATACTTCAACATTTATGGCTCAATCTGACATACTTCATACTTTTATACCTTCCATCCTTCATCTATCATAAGACGTACAACAGTTACCACATAAGTAGGAGATTGGTAAGAGACCAATTACAAAAGAAAACGACTAAATATTATACTTTCGTATAAGGAAGGGTCGAAATTGCATCCGGTTTTTCTTAACATCCTAACTTAAAATTAAACAAGTATTGTCCCTTGCCTGAGCCAGTGGGGGAGTTCAGATCTTAATGAATAAGTTGCATGTTGAAATGGCTAGCTTAAGAGATGGAAAGGCAACCTCATTCACCCAAAGGCACAAACAAGAGAGAAATTCACAATACAAAAGGTTGAGCGCCACGAAATTCATATTTTAAATTTTTACAAAATTCCTTCAGAGTCTGAATTGCGAAGATCCTCTGAGGCATACTTAAAATTAACAAGTTTACACGTACCTGAGCTGTAGTGATTACATACATTATTCTGATATGGTAACAAGATTCATTATATACTATTACAGGTTTTCCAATTTCTAAGTTATTTTACTTTTTCTATTTATCAAAACAATGGAATTTCAATACGTCCTTTGACAGTGACGTCATTACAGTACATACATTTTCATGGCATGGCGACAAGACAAGTTATATATTATTACAAGTTTTCAAATTTTCTAAGTTTTTTAATCAACACAAACAATGAAATTTCAATACGTCATTTGACAGTGACGTCATTACAGTACATACAGCTCAAGCAGGGTCAGTGTGATTTAAAACTTCTTAACCTAATACATCAATCGTAAATTTAAAAAACAACTCTTTCGAACTTGTTGCATAGTCAAGTGCAATGTAGAGGAAAATTTGAAGCTATACTTTAATAATGTCTCTGAGTGGCAGTAGATGGAGTAGCAAGTGACAAACGTTCAAAACTCGTACAAACTCGTTCCAGATCAATTAAAGTAATGGGGTTAGCACCAATTATAGGAGCAGCAAAATGTGTACAAAGACCTTTCTTAATTATTTTTAGAAGTTCTGATTCCCGAATGGGAGACTTAAGACCGCGATTCATCATCGTGACACGGGATATATAATCTGAGGCAGTTTCAGAAGAAGACTGTTTTGAACACCAAATACTCATACGACGTTCAGAGGTAATGGACTCGCTATCAAAACGATCAATGAAAGTGGCTTTTACTTCATCCCATTGCAAAGCACTGAGACGAGCAGCTCGGAAAAATGTGAGTGCCTTCTCACTTAAAAATTCAGGCAAAACAGTAGGTAAAAGAGTTATATCAAAACGACGAGAAAGACAAATCTCCTCAAGGCGAGTAAAGAATTCGATTAAGTCACCTTTGCCGTTAAATACAGGGATAGGCCATGACGAAAAGTTTACATTTATTGGAGCATAGGTAGATCTAGCTCGAGGTGTTACATGAGGATGAGTAACGGAACGGTCGCAACTGGGGACACTTTCCTCAGCAGCGATAGCACAACTAGAATTGGTAACATGCAGCAAAGTAGTATTTTCTGAAAGTTGAGGAACATTTGAAATTTTGTTATTAAATACCTTACATTGTTCACGTAGATCATTAAGTGACTGCGCAGGTTCTACACCTCTTTGGGATAAAGCATGCTTCAATGTTTTTGTGTTTGATTTTTCCACCCGAGGGATAGGCGTAATTAAGTATTCAGACATTTTGAAATTAAAAAAAAAATCAGTTGAATTTCAATTACTTGACTTCAAAAAATTCAACTGCGGTTCGCAGAGGGTTAACAATTTCAATCGTGTTCACTAAGAGTTAAACCAACAAGTTCAAAATTCAATTGCTACAAAACAAAAATTTACATTTATTTTCAATTGTTACTTAACGTCCACAAAGGGTTAAGTGTACTTACATTTTCAAATTCGTAAAAGGTTGTGAAAGGTTAACATTATTTTATTTCAACTTAGTTCAAAAAATTATTTCCACAAAAAAAATTAATTATTAATTTAACTCTTTGTCCCAGCACTATATAAGTATTAATAATTTTATCCCAGCACTAGTTCACTATGCATTAAACCATAGATGATATTGCATTCAAAAGTTCTCTATAGAATCAACATTACAACTCTAATTGTTTCAAAATTCTTTTAACGAATTTAATATTCACAACCAAGGACACAAATCTACCTTTAAGATAAAATCAAAACAAAAATTTATCATCAAAATGAAATTCCCCATCAGAAGCTACCACACATACAAACTTATTATTATGTATAGCTAGGCAGGCACAACAACATTGGTACAATTTTGAGACATTTCAACAATCAATTACTGCTTTGCAAGACTGCAAATTGCACACTGGATCTTGATGAGAAAAGAAAAAGAACTATAACAATACATTACGATTCTCCAGGCGCAATAGATGTTTCCTTCCTTGGTACCTAGCCTTCAATGACGTAACCAAAAAGAACGTTGAACAATTATCGGAATATTAATTTGTTGTATTCACATCTGTAGTGGAACTGCTCTACGGTCATCAAAAACGCTGGAACATGGCCTCATCATTCATTCATCTCTTGAAAATATCCACCGCTTGGCTCTGTATCAGGGTATCTTCACAGGCAGAACAGCTGGAGAAACGCTTCTTGGACATTTGGTCTGAATTATGTTTCATTCAGACATTGAAGTCATTGTTCGAAGGAACTTGAAATCATCTAGCACTGTTTAATATTGTTTTACTTGAGTACCAAACGTACAATTGTACTTATTTATTTGCAAAAAACTGTATTTAATTATTTTATTATTATTATAAAACGTTTAAAACTAGAATTGATATTTATCTTTCACTTATTCTTCGTAACCGTTGTTATTTTTAAACTTTTGTTGGAGAGGCGAAACATGACGTTGCGTGTTCTGTGTTGACCGTGTGAGTTGAGTCGTTTTAGAATTGAGCCGTGTCTTCGGGCGTGGCTCGAGAAAATTACGTTGCAAAACGCAATTGCGTTGGCCATCTTGAATGTTCTAATGCGTCGAAATTTTAATTAGGTTATCACATAACAAAACTAATTGTATCTATTTTTACACTGAATTTATCACTATGAAACCAAATCTGGCCACACGTTGCAGGCGTCATTTATGTAGACGCATTATTCGTACACTTTTATTTACTAGTTCTCAAATTATTCACAACTACTTTCCATTACACTTCCCTCCAAAACTTTCTCTGACTCCAGTCCACCCTTTTATACATTGTCCAGCTAATTCAGTCGAAGAACTTGAGTCTCAGTTCAGGGATAATTGTAGAGTTCTTAGTTTGGTTTCATAGATCAAAAGAAAACAGAAGTTAAGTTAAATAACAAAACATTTATTCATGGTTCAAATTATTACTGTCCGGTTCAACACAAACAGACACACAGTTGCATTTTACACAAGCACTTAATATTATACAACAAATTCTAAGTTAAAATTAATCAAGTCACTTATCACTATGTACAGTTTATTTTGATACAGGTTTCAATTATTGTTTAGCACTTTTAACACAAGTTATTTCTTTTCGGTTCAGCCACCGCCCAACGCAAAAGCGTCAGACGGGTGCTACCGAGGCCAGGGGCAGGGGACAAGTGAAGTTAGTTACAGAATGTTCAACATAGAGAAATTTAAAGGAAGTCAAAATAGAGTTTTATTTAATATTTGCGGGATTCTTTCCTTCAAAAAAAAAAGTCAAATGGTAACTAAGTAAATTTTAATATGGAATACTCTAATAATTATCTATTGTTATTTTTAACTACGACATTATAGTCTACAACAAAACTGTATTCCCAGGCATAGGTAGTTACCTATATATATAGAAACTTATTAGTGAATTAATTATTACGCATCAGATAAAGGAAGTACATAATATTATATAGATGAAGGTATATATATTTTATTTTAATTGCGTTAATTAATTACGATTCAGCAACAGCGGTAGAACCACCTTCTCATATGATATTGTTGTGAATGAAATTCAATACCGTACACGTTTACCGCACCATATTAATAATAATTAATCAATTCCCTGTTTCGTTTTTAATAAAATCTCAATTCCTTTCTGTATTACAATACCTATTGGTAGTAATAATGAAAAAATATTATGAAATGTTTTAAAAGAATATTGAATCAATGAATCTTTTTGTAAAAAATATTACCGCAGTCACGTCATAAAAATTATTCATTCGTTCATTTATACCATCACGGTATTCCACGCAGTGGCAGTGAGGTAGCCAGTGGATCAAATACACTGAATGAACTTAGAACCTGTCTTCTGTGTATTTGTGGCATACCTATCGCTTAACTGAAGTATTGCCTTGTCTAGAAACGCGATGTGTTACCAATTCCTGCATTTAATAGGATACTGAATAACTTACAGAAAAGAGAGGGATAATTCTTTACCGGGAACGCAACGATATAAATTATCAATACTAATTATACTCTCATGTTGGAGTTTAAGATCTTACTATTTAGTTTTATTTAGCTAAATAATAGTATTTTCGTATTCATTCGCCTCTTGAAATTCACGCACAATAGCACTTTTGGAAGGGAGGAAGCGACTGCGAACATTGCCATAAATGGAGTGAGCATCAAACAAGTAAAGGAATTCGTGTACTTGGGCAGCAGAATAAACCAGGATGGACGCTCCAAATCGGAAATTGAGAGCAGAAAAAACCACGAAAGGATTGCCTTTATCAAAAAAATATTGATTAAAAGATATTGGAATCCCCAAATATTGATTTAAGCGTGTGGAAGAACCTTACTAAAGCCTTTGTATGGAGCATTCTGCTTTGTGGTTGTGAGACGTGGATCATCAGCAAGAATGAAAGCGGACGGTGGGCGGCCTTTGAGATGTGGTGCTACAGACGCATGCTGAAGATCCATTGGTCGGAACACGTCGAAAACGAAGAAGTATCAACCAGGGTAGGCGAAAAAAGGCAACTTCTTAAGAGAATCAGCCAACAACGAGCTAACTGGATTGGCCACAACATCAGGCACCCAGGACTACTCATCGCCATCGCGGAGGATAAGACTGAGGGGACAAATGGCAGAGGCCGACCAAGAGATGCGTATATGGACCAATTGAAGAGGGACATGAACTGTGGCTCATACGTAGAGCTGAAAAGACTGGCTGAGAATAGGGAGGAATGGAGAAGAAAAACCAAACTCGTTGCGGACCAATCCAATGGATTGTAACTCATTTTATATAGCACTTAAACAGTACGCATATCTAATTTTGCTATAATTTAAATTGACAAATAGGTGGTGGTGATTAAATGGATCATTTTTATCGCTAATATTGACAAAGTCTACCCTCATCAAAACCTTTCTTTTATTTAATTAGTGTATTAGACTTTCTTTGTGGAAAAATTATTTACTGAAAATAAGGAGAGGTAATACGATACTTCCATATATAGAAGAAGAGAAGTTATTTTGAATTCGTTGGTAGCCTGGAAGTAGAGTCTCGGCCTCGTAAAAAAGGGATCCGTGGTTCGATGCCAGGTGTCGGCAAACTCCACTTCCACGACACAAGCTTTTTGTAGCTTACTGTGAAAGGTTGTATTTGGGTTTAAACAAACAAAACCCAGATATATCATTTTTTTTATGAAATACTCTTTCCTACAGTCAGCATCAAGAACGTGAACTATCAGCAAGAGTGAGAGCGGACGGTTGGCGGCCTTTGCAATGTGGTGCTACTGACGCATGCTGAAGATTTATTGGTCGGAACATGTCGAAAATAAAGAGGTGTTAATCAGGGTAGGTGAAAGTTGATAACTCATAAAAAATCAGCCAACAACGAGCAAACTGGATTGACCACGACATCATGCACCCAGGCCTGCTTATCACCATTGCGGAGGGCAAGATCGAAGACAGAAATTGTAGAGACTGATCAAGATACACCTAGATATATGAATCGTGTGAAGAAATATATATATAAACTGTAGTACGTACGTTGAATTAAAGAGACTACTAGAAAATAGAGAAGAAAATTCTAGCTCCTTGCAGACCAATCAGATGGATTAGTAACTCATTAAATAGGTACCAACAACAAGAACATCGTAAATCTGTAAAATATTAAATAATTTTTATGGTAGGTATTATATTTTTAGCACGTTTTTACTTTGCTACGAATATTTCCATCACATATATTTTACATCAGTTGTATAACGGTGCCGATAAGACGTGCCTATGAAACTTTGATGATCAATGAAATTGATTTAGACCATAAAACTGATTTGGCTTTTTTATTCCTTTCCATAGTGCTGTACAAATACTCAAATATTCAAATAATATTTCACGTTCGGGATTTTTATATCGATTTGTTTTTATGTAAGACATTGATGTATGCGTAGTAAAATACAATATTATTTATATCTATGAATATGAAAAACACATTTAGTGACACTGTGTTCAAATAAAAATTTTGTGACGTTCGCGTGTCATGCGACTCGTGGGAATATAATCTCTAGTAAAAAACGGCGAAGGTAAAAAGTAGCTACCTACAGAATTTTATCATTTATAACATTATTATTCATGTATAGTTATAAAATTTTATTTCTAACGTTTTTGATACCAATTTATACACATTCGTATGTACAAATACGTACAATATATACGTTGAAGTAATAATCATCACATACCTCCATCTGGCAGTCCAGATAGAAATGTAAAATCTCAATACATCCATATATTGAAACACAATAACATATTCTTCTCCTCGGCATACAAGATAGATATACCCTTTTTTATATTTAGTTGGTACTCCTTGTTTTTTCTACTCTTTTTAGATTATTTATTGATTTTATACCAAAACGATTTATAACAAAACCCAGATATATCTTTTTTTTTTTTAAATTATGTACAACGCAGTTTTTATATTAAATTATTTTTAAAAGAACCTTGAGATGTTTGTCATTTCTTACAAGAAAATTAGGTTTAAAGATTTTCTAAGAACACAAATTATACATCCCTGAATTATATTTATTTAGTTCACTATTTCAGTTTTTTATTATCATTTTTCTTAAAATTATATCATCATAAAACATCTATGGATGTCAAAATTTGTAGTCTTTTAATTTTTTTTATCAAGTACTTACTAATTTATTGATTTCATCGATGCGATAATAGATTTAATCGATTCTTGATCTACATCTCGAATTAAATCCCGAGTGATTTGGCCGTAAAATTCGTTAAATTTGTGAAGGATTTGTATACATGCCGTTATACTGATAAGCTACAACTGAACATGTCGAAATGATCTTCACACGATAAGCCTTATATATGGATGTATTAAATATAAGCAAACTTTGATAACTCTAACTTCACGAGACCGCTGATAAAAAAGCTAGAATATATGTAATTGCAAAAACAGAATTTTCTAAATGACAGTACCTCTATCTTGCCTGTATACGTAAATTCTTTTTCACATTAAAATGCAGTCAACATTAAATATTGCAATTTGGTACTGAGAGGGAGAGCTAATATTATAAAAATATGCTTTCTCAGTAGGAGCATCATTAAGTGAAGAGTATTTGAACACCAAACGGAATACAAATTTTCTTGATGAATATTAAAAAAAAGAATAACTGTCTAATAATAACAAAAATTGAACCAAAATTTGTATGTCTTCACTATCAATTATATAATAATTGCTTTTTACAATATTATTCGGCAATAGTTATATGGAGTCCGGCTACTAGAACTTTTTTGAGCTGAGATTAATTTTGATTATTTAAATAGATGGTTATTTTTTTAAATAAATAACTCGAGGTCTCGAAAACTTTCCCAGAGAGTAGAATGTTCAAGATTTATTTAAATATCTTACTTAGTAATCAAAATTGCGGTTAGCGAAGTTCTTTTGTAATGGTAATATACGTTGTGACTGATAGTTAACCAATGACCGTTTCTCTGCAATGCAGTATATTTACTTACTTTGTAATGGACCTACATAATGATCACAACATATTTTACTCAGCTTCTAAAGCCTTGGTCCACACTAATCTTGATGTATAAAATTCATTTATTTACAAAATTGCAATGCATGTAAACGTTGTTTCCGCATATAACTGAATTTAAATACCTTCGTATATTACTCAATGAATTATAACCAACAGACTGTGCACTCCCTTTGGTAAGAAACAGGAAAGGTATTCCGATACTTACGACTCGGCTAAGGCTGGCTGTCTTACAAAAGGGAGTTTACAGAGTCTGTTGTTTGTGCGAATGAGGTGTATGTTGAGTAATATTCTTAATTCATTTATTACCTTTTATAAAAATAAACTTAAATAATGCTGATTCGTACGAAATAATATATATCAATCCAGGATATCCAGTCATTCACAAATGATAAGGACTGAATCGATATCGACATATGCCTAGGTATAATGTTTGTTTTCATAGTAAATAAATCGTTTCATGTAGTAAAAATACTTTATGATTTGCGTACACATTTTTGATCATTTATAGAAGATCCATTTTCTGAAATTTCAAGAGTTGAGTAACAAAAATTTACGCAAAAAATTAATACTGATATTTTTAATATAAGTTTTAATATTACATTTTAGTACTTATATTAAACTGAATTTTCACCTCGTTAAATTAAATATATTGTTATTTTTGTAAACTACTCTTTGTTTCACGGTTAATCTTATAGTTTTGTAGAATATTCTATACCAGCTAACTTATTAAAAAAAAAATCTAAATGATTCTGCAATTAATGTTTTTCTATTATTTTTGTGTCAATGATCTTAAAATAGACTCCCACTTAATGTTTATCCATGTTTACATAAAAAGAAGAAAACAAAAGGTTACTCCATCATTAATATCACCTTTAAATAAAGATAGAGTATGAGTCTTCATTTTCTATATAGTGATGAGAGTATTGACATGTCAATTATTTATTTCTGCATCTCAGCTCCCAAGACAATAAATAATATTAATTTACATATCTCCTACATAACTATTTCACTAAAAAATATTATGATTTTGCTTATTTATTAGTAATAAAAGAAATATTTTCTACATAGGATTATACTTTTTTATACCTTATAATATCTATACTATAATTACATACTACATATAATTTTTTTACGTGTATTTTGACTTATTAAATAGGCATATCTATTAACATCCCGTTGATGTATTTTAATATTCATTGACATTTCACTAGGTCGTTTAAACCGCCCACATCATAATTAAATTATAAAATATTTACCAAATAAAAACAAAACAAAATTTTCGCACACAATTAGCTTGTTTTTAATAAATAATGAAAGTTTCAAAGTTTTTATCCAGATCCATGTAAGCTTTCCCAGAAAAAGTAAGTGTTTCTACAAATACATAATAAGGTTCTTGTAGAATAAGCTCCTGTTCAAAGTTAACATAATGACCGTGCAAACGAGCATTGTGAACTTAGCATGCTAATCGTTGCTAATCAATGAAAGTTTTGCAATTATTTTAGACGCAGGTTAACGTTGTATAATTAAGAGTCGACCACTTTTTAAGTGCTTTTATATTATTAACCAGATAAAATTTAAACGTGTTTCAATCATCATTATCATCATCATCGCCCTCAACGCTCCTCTCCCAGCCTCCTCCATTCAGAGCGTCTCTGCGCCAATTGCGTCACCTCTTTCCACGACATTCCTTGCGCTCTGATATCGTTGTCATAGGAACGGTGTATTGTGAAAGAGGGACGCCCGGGCGAAAATTAAAAAAACTGGAGTACTTGGCGCTAAATATCTTTTCAAATTACGTTATTTAAACTTACATTCACCTCCATAATTTTCTTTACAGTTGGTAATTTCTTACACTTTATAAAATGAATAATATAGTAAAGTTATTGATGACATTTTCAGGTTCCTGATAGTCCAACCTGAAATATAATATCAAATAAAATAATATTTCAATTTAATATGATTTGATTGCAAATGACTCATACAAATCTTTAACCAGTATCTTCCTACGTGCGGTTTCATTTCACACATAGTAATTCTATCAACTTTATATTAGCAATAATACTATTTAGATGAATGAATTCCATCACACCAAGTATTATTGAGGTCGATATCTGCTATGAAAATAAATTATGCACTTTCAAATTCATACATTCAATGGAATGAGATTTTCTTTCACTAACATTGATTGTGTTGGTGCATAATAAATTGAAGGTGCAATGCAAAGCTGCAATAAAAACACAAAGTCATCTCGATAAATGCTTCCAATCTGGCAAAGCTGTCGTTTGTTCTCAACACATTTGTAAACAAAACCAAAGACAACATAACTTTCCTCGAGTTGGAAAATAAAATATCAAACATTGTCCACATATTTTGTTGTTTATCTCATCCATGTGTTTATTTTATTTTTGTAGCTTGCATTGATACAAATATTATGAGGGAAGTATTTTTTATATAAGATATATTTTTATTGAAGTTTTACGTGAGGTGGTAATAAAAACTTACATGAAATGATAAAATAAGTTGTCAAATGTCAACTAAATTTGTATTATATTTCAAAACTTTGAGGAGTATGGAGTTGAAAAGAGAAATTTGATGGCAGATTTGGTTTACATTTTTCTCTTAAATATCTTACATAGATATAAACCAACGTATTTTGTATTTTTTTATCATGATTATTTTACATAAAAATACTAAAGAATTATTTTTTCTCAATCGTACAACATGGCATTATAATTGTATTTCAAAATATTTAATAGCACAAACATACGTTATTTAGATGAAATCTAAAATAATATTTTTTGAAAATCAATGTATTAAACGTCAGAAACAAACAACATACGAGATTTAAATGTTATCATTTCTGAAAAATCTCTTTCAAATATTATTCTCAAAAATATTGTTATCTTCAATCACTTTAATCTTATCTCGTTGAGAAGATCTTCGCGTTCCCCAGACGTCGTAAATAATTCTTTCAGAGTTAAGATAAGCAGTGCATTCTGAAACATATGTCTTAAAGAATAAATTTATTAGGTACCTATGTATATGTAATATGAATCGCGCGTGTAAGTATGGTGACTTCTGAAATTGTGTATGAGTTCATGTCAGCCTCTGTAACATACGTGACCTCGATTAATTTTAAATGAATTGTACGTCTTTAACCATAGACTGATTCGAAGTTTGACATCTTTCAAACGAGCCGTTAAAGAGAAATTGATTTCCACAAACACAACCTCTGAAACATTAACGTCACCACTATCTTCCCCCCCTCCCACCTTCCATGTTTTACTTATTGTAACACGAAAGACATCTTTCTAAATAAAAGACAATGTAGTAGAAAAAACATTTGGTTTTCATCTTCATTATGAAATTTTAGTCCCTAAACACCGACACAGTGAATATAATTTAGTTACTAAGATTGTACCTTGGGTAACTTGGAAGATATCGCGTTTTGCAATAAAATTGCCCTCTGTAAATTGATTGTATTTTAACTTGAATGTACTCGTTCACCTTATATGGAATGTTTGTAATTAATTTACACTAAAAAATATACATTTAAATACATCAAAATATACACAGAAGTATTTATTTTACCACTTTTGTAAATTCTTTCAGACGATATTTTTTTTTATCACGCAAGTTCGAATTACATCTTAAAATATGTTCATAACTAACCGGATCAATGTGTCTTTTTTTTTCTTATTTTATGAATGTTTTGTCAACTCTCTGTGTGTGTCTCTGTAGAATAAATAAATAAATAAACCATACTCCTCCAGGTATTTTGTTGATGAAAACAATACAGAAGAGTAAAAGTGCTTGAAAAAGAAAGTGCACATCGAAATTCGAGTCACACTAATAAGTACTTATAAAAGTATATAATCACATTTTATTTCTTGATTAACAAAGGAGAAATTTCAGTCCTTTAATACTTTGTTTTTTTGCAATCAAAACCAGTTAGATGCAAGCCGGTATCACTTCATGTGGGTCCTTCTAAAAGATATTCCACAATGTGATTCATTACTTGGTGGTAATCATAAACAAAGATGGGGTTTTCCTCTAGTCCAGAAAGTGAATGTAGCTAGACAATATGATGATATTAAGGAGAGAAAGTCAATTCTTAAGATGATTAATAAATGTTTTACTAAAATGCACGTGAATATTCAAAAACACTTCGGACATAATTAATTAGATTACGTTCATATGCCTATTGATACTTGTCTTTTTTAATTACAGAATCGAAATAAATGCGATGTGAATAGATATGTACTTGTTCTATTAATAGAATTATTATTGTCTGTGTAGTGACCCTCTTCAAAATAATAACACATCTTGTTTGATCACGTCAATAATGTGTTATTGTTTTCCTTTACAATAAAGGTTCTACTCACAAATATCATACAAACAAGATGTCGTTAACAGAAACCAGGTCGAAGAATGAATAAAATACACGAATACAACTTTCTCATTCGTGATATTATGTAATATATACCTTTTACAGAACATGCGAAAACTTACAGAAAGAGTGGAACATATAATTATTATTGGCCGGGAATACATCGAATTTCTTACACTCGTTAATTTCGTATTTTGATCTTTCGCATGTTTCAGGTGTTTTTCCGCAAAAATAAAAAAAATTAAAATTTGTACTTTGATTAATAATTATTATGATATTTTTTTTGTATGTTTAAAATTATGTATTTACAATGGACCAGTGAGGCTTGCAGAACCTACCTTCAGATCTGGATAAAGATTAATATTATTATTATTATCCTTTTTATACTCAATTTAGTTGGACAGGAACGCTGAAAGAGAAATAAGACTGCTTTGCTCTGAATATATGTATATAATTTGGAACAATCATGAAAAAAGTCATTTAATAAAATTAAAACGTAATAAAAATAAAACCACTTAGTTATTTTGAACACAATGGATATATAGCAAGTGTGTTTATAAGATTTTAATTTTACCTAATATGATATCTCTATCTACTCGACATTTTTTGTTATTTATATACTCTACTACATTTGTTTGGTTTACTTACTTTTCAAATTACTTATCTCGAGACCATACGATGAAAATGAAATTCTTCATTAAGAGTGATTCAGCATCAATTAAGTCACCTCTTTCCACAATATTAATCGTAAGTAACGAGCCGTGCATTATAAAATTGGAACATTCATTCCATCAGATATCTGATAAAAGGAAAAACAGCTCTTTTCTTCCACGTATCGTTTTATATTTTCGAAACACGAGCCGTCCACGAATATCAACCCTCCCATATAACACGTAAAATATGTATGAATAATTTCATAATCATTAATTCCGTAATAACAATATGAATTTCTGACATATCTGATAACTATTAATTCTTTTTTTGCCTACATACATTAGTTCTTATATCAACATTAAGGTTTTATGGTAAGAAATTAACGCAGTTAGTATGTTTTATTAAATAGAACTGCCATAAAAATATTACAATCATGAAAATAACATTTACAGAGAAAACATTATAAATATAATAAATCAATAATTGATTTGAATCTATTTTATTTCTGAGAAGGACAATTTTATTGAAATCCATTCGATTAATTTAATCATTCGTTCTCTAATGCTACGCATGGATGGTACTTAAAAACAATAAAGTTAACTTTACTCTAAGCTATTTACTATCGATAGTGCTTAGTTGCTCAAAAAAAATATATACAGTTGTGAGTGAGTACCGTACTTAGGTTATGCAAAACTCTAGACTTTTGTAAAAGAGTAGTAAACATAAAAAAATAAGCAATAACCTATATATCGAGTTATGATGGCAATTTATTGGGTATACGTTTTTTTTTCTCATCATCACCCAGTATGTATTACGGAGCAGCAGAGACCTGTTTTTTTTCTACCTGTGTTTAATCATTGATCTCTTTTTTCAGAATTAGATCCTTCTTGCGTCGCTAGACATCAGCTTTCTTTACATCTCTAAGATGGCTTACCTCATAGTCACCGGCCTTATGGTAAATCGCACTGTCCTGAAAAATCCAAATAACAGGTAAGTGAGTTTCATTAGGCTATAGGTTAATCTAAAAGCAAAGTATGTAATGTGTAGGTATTATAGATTGTCGTAGTTAAAATAACTACAAAAATATTAGAGTATTTCCATATTAAATTAACATAGTTACAGTTTGACTTTTTGAAAGAAAGAATCCCGCTAAAATTAATGTAAACTTTGATTTGACTTCTGTTAAAAATTCGCTTGGTTGACCATCTGTAACCAACTTCACTCTCTTCTCGGCCGGCGTTCTCCACGAAATAAATAATTAAAACTTGATAAATTGTCGTGAGAATTTTACTTATAAGCAAAATGTGAAGTATATACAGTGACAGTGAATCTTCATTAATATTAATACTAGAACCTGTTCATTAATAATAATTCTTGTGCATATGTAAAAATCTCTGTGTGTGTGTGATTGCGTTGAACCGGGCTGTGTTGTAATTTGAACCTTCAATAAATGTTTCTTTAACTTAAACTGTGTTTTTTCTAACTATGAAACCATTCTAGTAACTTTACAATATCCCTGACTGAGACTCTTGCCCTACAGACTGAGTTAGCTGGAGAATATAAGTGAGTAAGGGGAGTTTGGAGTCATAAGGTAAAGTAAAGTAGGAAAGTAGGAAGGGAGAAGAAAGTATATTACAAGATACAAGATGTTTACCAGACAATTCAGACTTTTAATTTTAAAAATAGCTGTTTTCTACTGTGTTAAAGTTTACGTGAACATTATAGATATAAAAAATGCAATATTTTATTATATTAACTCTGAAATGCAGATGCATCGATAGAAATTTTTCTTCTCTGCTTGATATTATGAATATAACTGGTCACGTCTAAAACTTGATATTAACTTGTTACAATATAATATTAACATAAATATTTCTGACATAAATTTGTCAATACGTGTTACTGATAAGTAATATTGTATAAAAACCTCTCAACTTTCGTTTCTAACGTTTTCCCATGAACCTTTCGTATAAATTGCCTGTCATATTACAAATTTATTTATTTATTCTTTTTGCACATCATCATTACATAACAGTGTTAACAAAATAATATAGAATTTTAAAAACTACGACGATGTGCAGTGGCGAGATTATCACTATAAAGTGATTTACATACTTAAATTAGTTTTTTTTTTATGATAAGGTTTTAAAACGATTGGACTAACTGGGTAACTTACACATAAAGTAAAATATTCCTTTTTATTATTTTTTTTATCTAAATATTTAAGCCGTTAACATTAATGTGATATCATTCCGTCAGTTGCTTAAAAAATGACAATGGAGGTAACAAATCAATTCTTCACCTACCTACAATAATAATTGCAGAAATATTTTGATTGCATGTATACTGTTTAGAAAGACAAGCTTTCAATTAACCATATGCTAATGAATCGTAAGGAACACGGATACAAAATATTTGCATAAAACGTGTATTTTATGTGTTTTAAAAAAGACAACAGTACAGAAACAAATATGTTCTTAAATGCTTCGATTGGAAACGTCATTTTATAAAGATAAATACTTTATAACGCAATATCCTTTAACCCTTAAATGCATGATTTTTTTATTTTTGCTGGAAATTTGTTTTTTAAATGCAGTGCTTTGTATATTTGAAGGTAAAAATATGAAAAAAAATAAAAGATGAACATAAGCATTTTTTTTTTGAAAAAAAGTTGTATGTAGCCAAATGGCAACATTATGCATTGCTATATAACTTACAAAAAAATATACTTTATTTTCGTTTGTCATTAAAAAGAAATATATTTTACGAGCGATGAAATTCTTTCAAATTTTTTTTTTGTCAAATTCTGTATAAAATTCACTTGAAATGAAACAAGTAAAAAGTTTCAAAATGCAACACAAGGTTACTCGTCACACTGATTATAATTGCAACCGATATTTCAAAATAAAAATGGCTGCCACAATGCAAATTACTCTATTATTTTGATCTATGGAATATTTCTAAATGGCAACAATGCGTGTTTACACTAACACTTCATTTGGTTAAAAAATATACAAGGTTTTAGGTATGTAGCCAAATGGCTACAAAATGCATTTAAGGGAATTTAAGGGAATTTAAGGGAAAGAATTCAAAATCCAAAATCTTCATACATTGTTTCCGCAAAATTCTCTTGAAAGTTCACAACTCACAGAATAGAAAATTTTTGTGAAATTGTCGAGTACGCAAATGTAAAAATGGAATAAGAAATGGATTTCTTAAGCCGGAGGCACACTTGTATAACAATTTTTTTTATAAGAGTTTAATATATATTATTTATATAATATATTTCAAAAATTTTGACTAGAGTAGCTACAGATCTCGAAAATGGCTTTTGAATTAAATAGGACGAAAATTATAGTAAGAAAGTAAGACTTTTCACATTTAACTTTGTACGAGAAGATTGATGTCCTGGTAACTATAAAGTACTATTTCTTCGTTATAATTCTATACATGTTGAAATATCTTTATTTCTCGGATATTTCAGGAGTCCAATGACTCCTATTTATCCGTTTAGGTGAAGATTTTTTTTTAATATTTGGACTCCCTCTATTCTAATACAACTATGCCAGTGTTGGCATCTCCGATCCTACCACGTCAGTGGGTATTAGGTCATCACATATTAGATCTAAGCAAATACATAAAAACATAATATTTTGATGATTATCTCACTTATATTTTACCTGTGTGCCGCCAACCACAATATATATAAATCCTTTATTTATAATGATTTTACTTTATTAACTATAAAGTACTGTTTTAAAAGCAAGTTTTCGTTCTGTCTATAACAATCTTGTTCTATTGCAAATAATGCGCGCCATGCCTACATTACCCCAACTGAATCTAGTACAGTAAGTTGTACTTTGTACTCGTGCCAAAGCTAAACATAATGTGGCTTATTCTCTGTGAAATGCGGTTTCACTCAAGAAACATCTTAAAAATGAAACGTTATATAAGTTCAGCAAGGGAATCACTGAAAGGGAATAATTTAAAGACTTAAAGAAATGTAGGAGCTGGATATATCGCAAACGATTTTTCTAAAGTTTAACAAAAGTACGCAGAGCAAGTATAAGTGTACGTGACAAATCTTAAGGTTTTCAATGTATTCGCAATGTTTGCAAAGATGATTCTTTCCAAATAAATTTGTGGTGTCATTTTAAATTATGTACTTATGAAATATGGAATGATCACTGAATACTGAGCATGATAGAAAGCACGTAGTATTCAACTTGTAGGTGTTCCTCAGTAATAAGATATTCAGGATAAGAGAGGGGTCTCCCCTGGAGAATAGAATGAATCAGCCTTGAAAGGTTTTTCAATACCTTCATGAAATTAACAATACTTTATTCTAAGTATGACTCATTCTACTCAAAAAACGTGACGAATTATTTAACCTTGTCATTTTCTTAGAATTATTTGGAATAATTGATTGGCTCATAGGCAACAAATCTATCTATATAAATAAAAATGAGTTTACCGTGTATTGTACCCCATAACTTGAGAACGGCTGAACCGAATTGGCTGATTCTTTTTTGTTGTGTTTGTAATTATCAGAAGACGGTTCGCAAAAAAGAATATTTTTTTATTTATTTAACCGTGAAGTTTGGATTGTAAATTTGTATGTATGTTACGTTCGTATGACAGTTGCGCTGTCACGCGTTGCCATAACGATTTTTTTTTAATGTTTTATCCACAATCAACGACTTTTTTTGTTGTGTTCAAAAAAACAATAGGAATGGATAATTATGTATACAAAATCAACGATTTAGTTTTTTCATTTTATAGAATATTTTTTGTATTCATTTTCAAATTAATATCGTTATCCATACAATTAAATATAATAATGGCTTGCACAACTCTTCACTACCTGTCTCCTACAAGGGAAAATCCCCAAACAATGGAAAGAAGCCAAGGTCATAGCCATCCTAAAACCAAATAAGCCCCCAGAAGACGCAAAAAGCTACCGACCAATATCCCTCATTAGCACCGTATATAAACTACTGGAACGAGTTTTGCTATTCAGACTAACACCAATCGTGGATAGTAAAATACCGAAGGAGCAGGCAGGTTTTCGACCAGGCAGAAGCTGTAGCGATCAGGTACTTGCACTAACAACCCACATCGAAGCCGGCTTCCAAAGAGGAAAAAAGACCGTAGTAACCCTCCTTGACCTGACTGCCGCCTACGACACTGTGTGGCACAAAGGACTACTCTTCAAACTCCAACAACTGGTCGAATGCCCTTACACCATCAGACTGATAGAAGACATGCTAAGGAACCGTACATTCCGGGTACATGTAGATAGCGACGTCAGCAAAACATACCACCCAAAAAACGGCCTACCACAAGGCTCAGTTCTAGCGCCGCTGCTATTTAACATATATACCTTCGACCTCCCACCTACTGAAGCTAGGAAATTCGTATACGCCGATGACATAGCCCTAGTACATCAAGACCAAATACTAGAAAAAGCAGCCAACACAATAAACAAGGATCTTAGTACAATAGAAGAATACCTTAACGGCTGGAGATTGAAACCGAACCCGGCGAAAACGACCGTAACATCTTTTCATTTAAGTAACTCGCAAGCAAATAGCGAAGTTGATGTCTTTTTTGGCGGAAGAAGGGTAGACAACGTAGAACACCCGAAATACCTGGGTGTCACCCTAGACCGTTCCCTAACTTTCAAACCTCATCTGACAAACGTGCAGAAAAAACTTAAAAGCCGGGTGAATATTCTGCACAAACTCACCGGCACTACATGGGGATGCAACGCAGCGACACTGCGAACAGCGGGTATCGCACTGATTTACTCAACAGCAGAATATTGCTGCCCAGTGTGGCATGCCAGTGCTCACACACATCTAGTCGACGTGCAACTGCACGAGGCTATGAGAATTATCAGCGGCACCCTGAAACCTACACCCATACCATGGTTGCCAGTTCTAAGCAACATAGCGCCCCCCCACCTACGACGCGAAGAGGCATGCTACAGGGAGTTGAATAAAATTAACGACAACGGGAACCTGCCCATACATACCGATATTGACGATCCGCCCCCCCAACGACTCAAGTCACGACATCCCTTCTGGCTGATAAACGATAACCCGAGATATCGCAATACACAAGAGCGATGGCGAGATCTCTGGGCAACAGCAGATACCTCCAGAGGCTACCTGGTGACCGACCCAACTCAACAACAGCCCGGGTTCTCTCTACCCAGAAGGTCTTGGTGCAGGCTCAATAGATTTAGGACTGGAGTCGGTTGCTCGGCAGCAAATCTGCATCAGTGGGGGATGGCTGATTCACCCACCTGCCCATGCGGGGAAACCCAGAGCATGGACCACATCGTGGAGCAGTGCCCCCTATATTCCTTTGACGGGGGACTGAGAGAAATACACGACGCCTCGGAGGCAGCCGTACGATGGTTGAGTGAGCTGGAAGTACGGGTTTAAGGCCATAAGAAGAAGAAGAAGAATATAATATGTGGTTCTGAAATTTCAATTTTGAAAAAGTCATGGAAAGAATTTTTAATAAATTTAAATTAAATAGTATCTACCAAAAAAAAATAGCACCTACATAATTATATTACATTCAGCAGATAATTTATAAACAAATCTGAGTTAAATATATTATAATTGTTCAACATAAATTAATTTTATTTTTTTATACTATATGATAACACGCTTGGACAATTACGGGAGTTTGTCAAGAGATTAAAAACAATATTAATCATTCATTGATTGTTAGGCGGTACGAAGTTCGCTGGGTCAGCTAGTATCTTATAAATGTTACAATGTCACGTGTTTTATGCGTAGGCGTGGATAAGTGAATGTTCTATGAAAATAAAATTGTGTAATCAACAACACGTTTATATATTTTTGGGAAGTCTCTAGTAAATAACAGAGGCCTGACGAGTCAATAACACATTTTCACGTTTCATTTAACGTTCGAGTATAAACGAAGTTGCAAGCAAGTGTCAATTTCGTTGCTAAGATACACAAAAGTTACGAAAATTGACACTTTGGCGCAACGTCGTCTGCATTTGAACGCTAACGGAACGAAAACGTAACGTGAAAATGTGTTATTGACTCAGGCCTCAGGTCTGTCATTCCTTTCTGTTAGTTAGCGAGTACCCTGTAAAAAGCGGGTGTTTATTAAATATCACATATTATAATACATTTAAAACCCTGAATGTCTTATTTTTTGGCATGGAGAGGACAGCTTGTATGCGGCTGGTCTGCTGGCTACTTCACTTGTGGGATATGCCGCGATGGTTTTAAAAAAAAAAACGATATATTCAACATCTTCAATTCAGCGATGAGGTATAATGTCCTCATTCATTCTTTCCACATGCCCAATAATTATGACCAACAATTATGACTTCATAAGTTTAATAAAACCCGTAGGTATATTTAGTTTTACGTACGGATGAATATATTTTTTTGGTCTTTATGTCCTCATTCATTCTTTCCACATGCCCAATAATTATGACCAACAATTATGACTTCATAAGTTTAATAAAACCCGTAGGTATATTTAGTTTTACGTACGGATGAATATATTTTTTTGGTCTTTATGTCCTCATTCATTCTTTCCACATGCCCAATAATTATGATCAACAATTATGACTTCATAAGTTTAATAAAACCCGTAGGTATATTTAGTTTTACGCACGGATGAATATATTTTTTTGGTCTTTATGTCCTCATTCATTCTTTCCACATGCCCAATAATTATGACCAACAATTATGACTTCATAAGTTTAATAAAACCCGTAGGTATATTTAGTTTTACGTACGGATGAATATATTTTTTTGGTCTTTATGTCCTCATTCATTCTTTCCACATGCCCAATAATTACGACCAACAATTATGACTTCATAAGTTTAATAAAACCCGTAGGTATATTAAGTTTTACGTACGGATGTATCTTCAGTTATTAGCAAAGTAGAACTATGATACAATTGAGTTCGTCGGTAGCCTGGAGGTAGAGTCTCGGCCTCGTGAACAAGGGGTCCGTGGTCCGTCCGGCAAACTCCTCTTTCACGACACAAGCTTTAAGTAGCTTTCTGTGAAAGGTGTATAAGGTTGTATTTGGGTTTAAGACCCAGATATATCTTAAAAAAAAATGGTACAAATGTGGAGTGCTTCTAGAATAAGAAAAGTAAGTAATGCAGTATGAACAATACTCGTTTTTCGGTACCTAAATGGTTCTATCAAAATTCAATAAAGCAATATAATTATGGTTAGTACATCCTCGTACATATTATAATGTTCCCTGAACGTGAATTAGATTAATAATGTGAGCATGTTGTTCGTATAATATTGATAATGTGAGCATGTTGTTCGTATAATATTGATTACACGTCTTGCGTTGGTGATAAGGGTTTCCTAATAACAATCAAATGGTGAACATTCCGATGAAATAATAGAGACGTTTATTTCGTCTCTTCAAAGCCATTGAGTAAAAGGGGGAAAAATTGAATATATATCTACTACTTACGCTACACGTTTTGTTCTGAAACGAAATTATATTACATGTAGATATTATTATTTTTATCAATAAATCATTATATTATTACATATTTGCAAACATTTTCACAACAATATGTAATTATTATTAAATTTTGATTTAGCATTATGCTTGTCATCGCTCATAATTCATTCATCGTAATATATGTGATTGGAAATTATAGGTACCATAAATTATTTAATCTTAACAAAATTATTAAAATATCTAAAACTGCCTTTTAAAATTATCTCTACATATATTTTTTAATTACATAAATTCTATTTTTTCGTTGATAACTTTTTCAAATATCATTTCACTTATATAAAAATAAATTCTTGACACTGTTACTTTCAGAATTAAAATTATAAATTTGTCAGAGGCCTTTCGGTACTAGTCCATCATCTGATTTCTAGTATTTTAGGATTTTTTGCTTTTATATTTATGTTTTTGTATTGTTTTAAGTATTGTATTATTGTTGTTTTTAAATTTACTTTGACTTTTTTAGAGAATTTTAACTTTTACTTTTTTTTCCTCAAGACTGAGACATTTCTGGTAAGAGTGGAATCTTCGCTGGTCTACATGTTAAATGCATTAATTGTCAACATATTGTGTAACGACTGTTTGATTCTAAATATTGTAAAAATAAAATCAGTGCCATAGACTTAGAAACTTTTTTTTTCTCATTTGTTTCTAAGTTTATGACACTGATTATGAACTATTTTCGAAAGGCGTCTACCAAACATAATTATGATTTAAATTGTAAAAAGTTACAGTGTTAATTTAAATAATAATTTTATCATGAGTTTTATAAATTATTTACAAAATACGCTCCAATCAAAAATATTTTTTAGGAATATCTCCAATTTTGTAATAATATTTTGACGTGAGACGAAATATTCATAAAAATAAAAATCTTTATTGCACAAAAAAACAAACATTATTAAAATATAAACATTGTAGAACCAGACAAATAAATTTGTGCAATGGGCGAGTTTATCGCAGAAGCGCGATATCTTCCAACTAACCCATTAAAATGAAAATATTCATCGAATATTGTTTTAAATATACTACTTAGCTTTAAACCAAGTACTGCTCAACAAATAATAATATAAACTGATAAAATAATAAGTCTCGTAGATGATCTTCACTACCCGAATTAATAATACTTAAACTGTAGATTCTTAGAAAATAAATACCGCTAAATGATCATGATCGTATAAAATGCTTTTACTTGATGCAGACAACCTTCTTCTTCTGAAAGTGCTATGTCAGGTCCCCTCGACGTCGACTATCACCCTGGCGTAAACTTCTCTGTCCTGTGCTAGCCGGAACAGCTCTTTCACTCTCTGGATTCCGGTATACTCTCTGATATTTCTCAGCCAGAACATCTGCCACCTTCCACACCGCGACTACCCTCAATTCCCTTCAAAATGAGTTGTAGCAAACTATATTTCTCATTTCGAAGTATCTAATAGTATTTACGTGTCCCAATGCAGACAATTACATAAATTTTATCTAGATTATCTGGTAATGAATTCTAAATAAAATACTTGAACGGACTTAAATATTTATGTAGGGGTTAAGCAGGAAATGTCAGAATATTCCCTAATCAAAAAACCTGAATCGTAGTGGCGGGTGACTGAATTGGTTTTTGTACACCAAATCTAGAACGCTGTGGGGCGCGGGCGCGGTTTGTGAAATGTTGGTAGTGCAAGATGTGCCACGTATTCTTGTGATTTATTAAACACGTTTTTCATATTGTCCGTCAGTGCATGTGTCGGTGAAAATAAAATTCGGACGTGATATAATTCTAAATGAGAATCATATAATACGTACACCTACTAATATTATATTGTATTGTGGTAATCCATTTACGAATATTTCAGTACGTTCATAAATAAATACCAACGTACACGTATGTGTATACCTACCATAAAATTGATTAAAGTCAAAAGAAAAAAAATATCTTCATTTTGTACTCATAGAAAGTATCATATATTAGACATGTTTCGTAAAAATGTTCATATTTTGAATATAAGTACATTATGTTATTGAAACAAGTGTTTCTTTCTACTATAGATTATTGATTCCGAGAGAGACGTCTTTCGACTTATCAGGTCATTATCAATCTTTTTCTCAATCAATCTTGATAATGACCTGATAAGTCGAAAGACGTCTCTCTCGGAATCAATAATCTATCTTTAGTAGAAAGAAATAAAGAAATACTTGCTTCAATTACATAATTGTGGAATTCTACTACGTGTGCACCGAAACAATTAATAAATAAAAGTACAGTTTTTATTAGATTACGTCTGTAATTCAATAGAGAAACAAACAACTAATCTCCATTTTGCGAACAACGATACTTACCTTTCATTTTATCAAATTGTAACTGGAAAGTGAATAAATATTTATGTTAATTTCTTTGTTTGTGACACCAAAAATTTGGAATTTTAAAACTATAAGTTATGACGAATTTAATATTTTACATGATTAATCACGAAATCCCCGACCAAAAGTTATTATGCCAAGGTGTTTCCATTTTGAAATAATCTTCACGTGTATTTTCAACATTTCTTGCGAAGTTTTCTTGTTTCATTTGTGGTGTTCTTTTTGTCAACTCTATCAATAGCAAAGACTTATCGATTGTCTAATAATATTGCACAAAATATACACATATCTTCCATAATGCACGCTGCATGTAAGAGAAAAGTCAAAATACTGAAGCAAATGTTTTGTTGTCTCTGGGATCCCATTGGTTAAAAGTTTAAATGGTCCCTACAGAGTATGATTTCTTTTCAATAATCATTTCCGGAGAAAAACCAGATTTGTAGCTAGTTTTATAATAATGTATTATGTCTAGTTATGTGAACATATGAAGGGAGTAATCACAGGGTTAGCATGTAATACATTATGGTCACTTCGTGGTGAAAATAATGATGAATTTGTGTATTTAAACAAACATTACTACAAAGATGATATTCTAAATGCCTGAGGGAAATTTTGATTAATTTCCAATATAACCCATGTGATTTTCAGTGATAATAAAAGATGCAGATAGAAATAGCTTCCGGAAAGTATTATCAGGCATAATTAGCTGCGAAACAGTCAACGGAAAAATGTCATAGGAAAGAAAGTTAAAGTAACCAAATAGACCAATTATACATCACAATTGGAACACCATGTTTACACAACGTGTGTAACATTGTGCAAAATGTAATCGTGAGAAAGGCTTACAATGCATACGATTTGGCTCTAAGCTGGCATAATTTTAAACCAAAATATAAACAATTATGCAAAAAATATCGTTAGCATCTGTAAGAAGACAGATTGAAAAGAATATAATTTTATTATTATTTATTTATCGTGTCGAAACCCAGAAAAAAAACCAATCAAACTGATCTCCAGTAGGTACTGTGCAAAACGCACAGCAGGTGGAGATGCGTCAAAAATATCCTCCATAGTGCAAGTGACAGGGCACAATGGACACTCCAACAAGTGTGGCATAGTCTGTGCTGCACCAAAGTCACATGCCTCGGATTCGTATAATATGCAACACTGATTGATAGTAATTTTTGACGTAGTTCTTTAAATAATCAAATGATCAAGTCACATAAATTCTTTAAAAACAGATTCTTAATTCAGAAGTGCCGATAACCTGATAGTAGAGTTTAAGACTTTTAATGAGAGATCTCTGACCAATTTAAAGTAGGTACACAATTATTTTTTTTAAATCTTCTCACGATGATATTTAAAATGTGTTCATTCTTATATTTGTATAGAATGTATAATAATTTCTTCACTTAACACTAACCTGATAATGAGAGCGAGAGCTCCAGAAGGCTGGCTTGCCATCAATAAAGCTACTGTAAAAGTACTTAATATAAAAATTATTTTTGTTTCTTAAAAGTAAATGAAATTTAAACTTGCGGTGCGGTGATTTTCATAAAATGGCACAAAATAAATTGTGTTAAATTTTTTTTATGAAACTTCAATATCTATTTGGAGAATTACATAATTTTAAAAATATTTTTGTAGACGTGTGAATATTGTTTACAAGAACGAAACTCATTCAAGTATACACGATAAACGTACAGTTTTTTTTATGATTCAAAATCTGAAACATGGTTTCAGATGAATTAATAACACTTCAGGCTATTAACTTACATCATTCAAGAACCCGCTAATTAATGTGCGTTATATAAAACTACTTAAGTGCTCTCAAAATAGCTTTCCTAGGATGTTTATCCGTCTTAAATATCTTATCTTGTAATAAGTTTATACTGGTAGATAAGAAAATGAAATAAATATTGCTAATATTTTAATTAATTAAGTAAACCAATGTAAGTTTACGGGTACTCCTATATACAGAAAAGTCGCAGTTGCATTGACTGAGTTGTAGGTTTTGAATGGAAGTAAACTGGCTGACACTAAGATCGTAGGAAAAGATGAAAGAAGACCAGTAGGGCGCCGAGCTTGCAAGATCAAGTGGAAAATATATGTTTCAAGAGACTTGGTTTAGAGTGGCCAGAGGTCATGGATTTGAGATCTCTGGAGGAAGTACCAAGACGTAATGAATCCCCGACCCAACTAGGACACGGGGAAGAAGATATTTGTATGTATGGAAGTGAGTTCAAAGGTAACATATTTATGGTCTAGGAGAACTAATAATTTGAAACGCTTCCTTAAACAGTAATTAGGCTATCTTGTTTTATAGGTACTATTAAGAAACTGCTAAGGTGACTTAATTCATATTGTACTACCTATCAAACATTTTTTGTGACAAATCCCCACTATGTAAATATTTCAGTTCGTTCAGAAATAATAATGTATTCGTTGTTTCATTTGTTGGATAATGTGTATATCTGCCTTTAGCAGAGAAGTAGCAGAAAAATATGCGCTCTCTTTACAAGACTACATATTACGTTGAAGGTGTTTATTTTAAAAATGTAGAATACACAGCTTAATTTAATCCTTTCATCACAAATAAAAATCTCAAAATAATTAATAGTATTTTTTTTTAATTATAGTGAGGTAGTTCAGAAGCGGGAATACATGAATCTAAAATTTCTCGAACAAATATCCAGAACAAACACTAGACTAGGTACTGCTTATACATTTATTAAGTAACAAATATATTACAAGTAAATTACAAATCCCTTCTTTTAAGCAAAGAAGTTACCCACTCTTTCCATAGGTACTTAAGTGTCCTATATAAGGCAGGTGTTCGAAAAAATAAAGACATTTCACAGTTTCAATTTAACGGTTGTTTGTCAATAGTCCTGAATGTCTTGATTTTTCACTGGCGCGGAGAGGACAGCTTGCATTTAATTATTACATGAAGCTGATCTGCTGGCCACCTCACTTGTGGCATATGCCGCGATGGCATTATAAATAGTACAGTAGTATAAGTAAATAATAATGTACAAATTTTTGTGGATAAAAGTGGTTGTTCGAGCAAAGCTGGATTCAAAGCTTTAAATAAAAGTAAGTACATCATAATTTAAGTGACACATAAACTGTCAAATAACACCTTATGAGTACTACATAATACTACATACATTGGAACATTTAAGGTAGTCATCTACACCATATAATCTTATATATAGCTGTTATGTATGTAGATAGTCATCTATTTGATTTTAGTGCAGTGATCAAAGTTAACATCCCATTGAAGCATTTTCGACCTTCGTATAATTTTATTACGGCATTAGGTAGGTATACTGAAGGAAATAACATATTATATTATAATTCACCATTACTGCGTATGAAAGGATTACATACAGTACTATTGGTTACTATACTACGTTTAAACCGGCGTTAGTTTTAACAATTACAAATTTTGTTTCGTTTTTTAAAGTGAATTGTGACGTTACAAATTCGTGTAATTTTTTTTTTACTATACTACTACTATACCATCACGGCATATCCCACAAGTGGGGTAGCCAGCAGATCAGCTGCATGTAAGAAACATGCAAACTGTCCTCTTCGTGCCAATATAAAATCAAGACATTCAGGATGGGTGGCAAACCTCATCGCTGAATTTAAGATGTACAATGTCTTAATTTTTTCGAACACCTGCCTTTTACAGGACACTCGAAAACTTACGCAGAAGAGTGGGAGACCAATTCTTTACCGGGTGCTCCACGGGTAAAAATCTACATAAAAATCACGGGTAAATAATTCTTTTTTTTATTTATTCTTTAATGCATATTTGTAATTTCATAAATTAATACAATGAAGTATTAAACTATCAGTTATACAATTCAATACACAAAATGCAAATTTATCGCTAGGTTTGCGATATCTTTCAGGAGAATAATAATTAGAAACATGAAAGTTTTCGATGCTATGAAACACATCAGTAAAAACGTTGGCTCCCAAAAAGCTTTGTTTTCTTCACGGAAAGTGTCGGTAATGTTGAAACTCCTGATACTTTCATAAAATTATTGCTTGTATCTCTGTTGATACGTAAATCTAACATACCTACATTAATATTATTCGGGAATACATTGAAATTATTTTACATCTGTCGTTGTTTCCTTATTGTTTGCTTAAGAAAGCTTCTACAAACAAACATACATACATAGTAACTAATGGATTAAAATTCATATTAATCCCGAATTACTAATAACCGTTACATACGTATTACTTACCTGTGAAAGGTTGTCATTAATCGAACATTCATTAGTTATTTACGAGGTAGTGAAATATGAAATTTGTAATAAAATGATAATTGTAATAGGTACCTACGTATGTTGATAAGCTACTGGTAGGTAGTTGTTGCATTAATATTAAAAGTTTCTTCTGGGAACGTGCTTTTATAAACTTTATATATAACATAAATATTATCCTTATAATTATAAGCTGTTGATGGTTCAACCTTTTGATATTGTATTTATAAAATCTGAAAAAAAAACAAAACTTTATTGTTTTCATATTACTTTAAGGTGGGAGGATTTGGAAATTCACATAACACAATTTCAATGGCTTTCTATGGTTATTAATAATAATAATAATAATAATAATAATAAAGACAATTTATATTTGGCGCCGTTTAATGATCCGTGACCATCTCAAGGGCGCCATGACTTTTCTTGAAAAGCAGTGTTTTCAGCTTACTCCTGAACGTTGCAGTGGGCTGGTTCTTTCTTAAATCCGCTGGTAATCGGTTCCAGGCAGTTGGCCCCGCAACGCTAAAGCTCCTCTCTGCGAATTTGGAAGTGTTTGCCCTGTTGGGCTCCACAAGTTTGTTTACAGCGGTGGAAGCTGATCGCAGTGGTCGCCTCAGAGTTTCGTCGAGGGGACATAGCTCAGCGAGGCATAGAGGTGCTGTGCCGTTCAAGGCTTTGTGGACCGTGAGGCACAGCTTGAACTCTACTCTCTCTGGGACTCTAAGCCAGTGTAGCTCCTTAAGCAGTGGTGTGATGTGGCAGCGCTTGTTCTCTCTATAGATGGTCCTGGCAGCAGCATTAAAGGCCATTTGGAGACGATTCAGAAGGATCTGGGGCAGTCCTGTACATATGATGTTACAATAGTCTAGACGGGAGACGACGAAGGCGGCGACTAGACTCTTAACCGCGTCTACAGATAAGTGTCTTGATACTAGGTACAGTTGGCGAATATGAAAGAAAGCTGTGCTCACTGTCTTTGACACTTGAGCCTCCATAGAGAGTGCTCCATCCAGTAGGACGCCGAGAACAGATATGGTGCGCGATGGTGTTATATCAGTGCCGGAGACAGAGATCGGTTTGGTGTCTAAGAGATGTTGCCGTCCAGGAGAGGCGACCCACATAAATTCCGTCTTAGTTGGATTCAATTTAAGACGTCTCTGGGCCATTAAGTTCGAGAGTTTTGCCACACACTGGACAGTGGTAGCTACCAAGTTGTCTCTTTGATCCGGGCTACAGAAGCCTACGAGGACACGATCGTCAGCGTATGCATAGTTTCGCAGGCCACACTCTTCCAGCAGGCGATCAATGCATCCTATGTATAATATGAAAAGTACTGGACCCAGAACCGATCCTTGTGGAACTCCTTGAGTTACGATATCTTCATCAGTTGAGCCAGATTCGACTCTTACAGACCACCTTCTATTGGTCAGGTAGGAGCGTAGCCATTCTAAGACGGTGCCGTTAAGATTGTATTCGATCTCCAGACATTGAAGGAGCATTTCATGTTCTACGGTGTCGAAGGCGGCGCTCATGTCAAGGACCGTTACCAGACCGATGTTTCCTGATGCAACGCCCGCAATCAAGTCAGATGTCAGTCTTGTGAGGGCGGATTCGGTGGAGTGGTGTTTTCTGTATGCGAATTGGTGCTTTTGATACAAATCGTTACTCTCAAGGTAGGCTGTAAGCTGGGACGCTATGACTCGCTCAAGCACCTTGGATAGAAATGGAAGATTAGAGATTGGTCGGTAGTTGGTTGCGTCGTCGGCATCAAGTGTTCTTTTTTTGAGTAAAGGAATGACATGCGACACTTTCCAAAGTGACGGCACAGTTCCGCGCGTCAAAGAAAGATTGAATATACGTAAAATTAGTGGCAAGAGGAGGTCAAGATTTTCCTTTAACAATTGTGTGGGTAACAATTAAGGAGCAAGTGTTCCCATTTTTTTTTAATTATATTGATTATTTATGATATAAGTATGTACTCATCTCTCTAGCTTTATCTACATATAAAAACAACCTTATGATTTTATAATAATTTGTTATCATTAGCAAAAACTTTTTCGCATAGATTTTGATCAAATTGTTTTTCAAATTCTCAGGGACAAAATCATACGTTGTATACAATATCAAAAAAGAGATGAAAAATTAATTATAGAATACATATGTACAAACTTCATTTTGTCTTAAGTTTGAAATTAAGCTTTCGCTCACATTTTGGAAAGTATGTTTATTTGAATTATACTACTAGATTGCTTAATACAACGGTAATTTATAAATTCCGAGACGGCTGATGTGTTTGATTAGTGCGAGGGAGCGGTGGAATTAAAACGAAATGCCTTCATAAAGGAAACACTAACTTTCGTTATTGATTTTCCTCGACGATAAACAAAAACCAGCAATTTTTTTTTTTAAATAGTCTATTTTCAAAAAATAGTTTATTATCTGATATAAGGATGAAAAGAGGTATATTTTTTTGAAAAGAAAGTGCTGCATCAAGACTCTAAAAGAAAAACTGCCACTGTTCATGGTTTCCCAATCATGGCAAATTATATTAAGTAGTTGAATCTAGTTCTGCGTTCTCAGAACTTGGAATTTCACGAGTAACTCTGTGGTCATTGAACAATAATTAATTGTATTAAATGCTCCAATAGTCTTCTTTGCTTTTCATGTAACCATACACTTACCTCAAGTTCCAAGATTGGCTTGATTAAATTATACTTAAATACGATATCCACCTCAGCAATCGCATTAAGAATACTAGTGAATATGTGAGTACAACTATTTGTAATACAAGTTTCTCCATTGTTCTTTGCTGTACAAATGTATTGAAACTTCATGCTGGTTAACAATTAGGTAAATGTTTTGTGAATTTCACACGTGTTTCACTTGCTGATTTCATAGAGAAACTATGGTATAAATTTCATAATAAATATTTTCTCGTGTTTAAAATCAAGAAATCAAATACACAACTCTGAATTAGTATATTATATTTTGCCAAATAACGGGCCAAATTCTAGAAATATTCAAACACCATTTTATTTTTAATGAGCAATATAAAATAAATATATTTACAATCTCTAAAAACATGTGTATGTTTTTCCAAGTAGTATATAATAGTCCGAAATTAAAATGAAACAATAATAAATGTTTAATTTAATTTAATTATGCTACTGTGACTTTTTATTGTGTAAGGGGAGTAAGTCAACAGTAGGATTCGAATCATGCATCTGTCGATTGAAAGTGCAATATTTTACTGTCAGAGTACCAACAATCACAACTACAATTTTTAGCATCATTTTTTAAACACTTTTCCAATATTTTTTATTATATAATAAAATAGGTATAACATTTGTAGCTTTATCGAAATATGGGAAAATTTGAAGTAAATTATAACCTTCAATTTATTGAGTACCTTATATTTTAACTACTGAATATTCTGTTAATGTTGATCATTAAAAGAATCGTGTAATTATTAAAAAATATATATTCTGTCAGGGAGTCGATAGTAGAAATATTTCAAAAGCTCTTTACGATTTTCTTTGTAAAGGAACTTATTATATATTACAAAGTATTTTTTCAGTTCCTTGGAGATTTTCTTTCACGATCAAATATTTTTTTCTCCTTGTAAAAACATCCTCCACCTGCTGTTCTGGAAGAATTTTTATAGGAACCAATTCACACGATATTTTACACTATTAAAAAATCTATTCTAATAGGTCGAACAGAATAGTACTTAAGTACCTACTATTTATCTTTTATTCCTTTCCAAAGAAAAAGTTGAACAATATGGCGAATTTCTTTTATGAGCTAACAACTAAATAAAACCATAAATTCAAACGTATTTGAATCTGAATTTCAAATTTGGATTATCAGAAAAAGTAGTCAGAAAGACGAATTGGAAACCATTGAATTAATTAAATTTTTAACATTTTATTTTATTACTTTCAAAATATCACTTAATTTATAGTGCTACTACTACTTTACCATCGCGGCATATCCCACATGTAGAGTAGCCAGCATACCTGTTGTGTGTAATAAACATTCAAGTTGTCGACTCCATGCTGACGAAAACTATAATAGAATACATTAATATTATGGAAATATATTTTGATAGACATGTTTTTAGGTTTGAGGTACCTACCTAACTAATTCAAAGTCAAAAAGATTTACACAATGCAACAATTAAAAAGAGTAATATTATAGGTTTTTTTGCAATTTGAAATACATATCTTCAAAATGCTTTAGCAACATTCACGAATGTATGTAATTAAAAAAGGTTAAGGATGCTTTTGAAATATTTCTGAGAGCTATCCTTAAAGTCTGATTAATAATACCACACTAATTGGCCTCTCTGGGACGCTCTGGAGTAGGTCCATGGTAAGAGAAGGTAACTACTGGAAACCTCATTAGGTCTTATGTAAAGATAATAAAAAATATATACCTACACATTAAATTGTATAATAATATTGATTTTCCATACAGAGAAACGAGAAAACTTCGATAGAAAGATAATTCTGTGTGTCGGAGCAAAACTACACTACAAGTTATGTCACAAGACGTCTCTTTGCAGTATGGACGTTCAAAGTTTTTCAACAAAAATAATGATATTTCAATAATATTTGATTCTCAAAAATAAAGTCGAAAATAATCGTGGCTTGACAAAGTTTTTTCAACAAAATAATATTTGATAAAATAAGGTTGACAATAATCGTGCCCCTTTTTTCTAACTTTGACTTCCACTTCTTGTTGAAGATGTTTTGATTTGACAAAAATTTAACATAGTCTATGGATATCACAAAATAAAACTCGTTTTCGACACAAATGAAAATCCAATCAAGAAGAACATAAGAAGGACTTCTATAATCTCAAGTCACAAAAGCCAAAAATAAGCACAGGTAGTGTAGTTTCCCTTCGACAAACAAAATTATTGATTGAAATAATATAAACGTATACACACTAAAATAGATTACTTGTTACGAGAATGTTGTTGTTTATCTCTACATATATTGGATACATACGAAATAATATATACAAGTATCATTTTAATGATTATAATAATACAAATATATCCCCTTAGGGTAGGGTGTTTCAGCCAGTAGGTATGTATCTAGCACGGGATGAGTGAACTAAAGATAATTCTAATAAAGGTCGTTTGATAAGAATGTTATCACCATGATGAAATGTGTTGTTGATTTATTTTTAAATAAGTGATAGTTTAAATGCCACATTAATTAACGTAACAAAAGAGGCAAACTATTTTATTATTTTACCTAATATAATATCAAAAATAAAAACAAAATCGGTGAAACGAAAAATATCCAAGAGACTTTGTGTGCGACTATCCAAGGAAATCAGTTTGTGTTACCACATCGACATTTTTCTTTGCTGTGACAATCGTGACAAATTTATCGAAGTCTTAAGAATTGTATCAGCTGTTGATGTGGGTGTACTGTTGGATAGAGACGAAGATATAAATTCTTATATTTAATTCACAAGATAGACAATAAATAATTGTGGACAAGTACGAGCGGTCGAAAACAAAACAATTCAAATTGTTTTTTTACATGATTTATAATAATATGGTTTTTGCACAATGTCAGATTTTTTTTAAATTATTTGTAACATGATTTCCAATGTTCAAAGATGCAATTTCTATACCAAAAGTGTATAGTAAAAATTAATTAACTTACAAATCAAACTTTGTATTTTTTTATGATGGACAAAATATGAACACAAAAAACTTCCAGGGTACTAAGAAAAGAAACCGACAAAGGCATATTTTTCACGATAATTAGACGAAAATTCCTATAATCTTATTCACTATGTCTTTCTATATAAAATTACGCTGTGGCGCACTTTTTTGGATGATAGCCGACCCCTGAAAAATTATCTTTTTATTTGCACCTAAATTTGTTATTGTCTATGTATTTCATGCCCTTTTTATGAAAAATAAAAATAAAATATGTATAAAACAACATGTACGTACCATTCAAATAGGTTTCTATGCTGTCTAAAAAATATACGTAATAAGCACACCTTTGAGGTACTTTTCGTAACATTAACATGCATTCAACGTTCACTCAAAATATATTCAAATTATGTAAGAGAGTAAATTGTAAAGGTTATCCATTTCAAAAATATCCCCCCTTTTTATTCCGCTTGTCTGTACATCAAATAAAAAACATTCGCTTACTGACAATAATAGAACTTTGTGCAGAATTAAACAAAATATTAATAACGACTCGTTTGCTGTCATACAAACTTGAAAAGGACGTCCCTTTGCAAAATAAAATATTTCAACATTCCTAGAGATAAATGTTTCACATATTTTGTAAACTTAATGACATACATTTATTTGCTAGCGTGTAAATTACAATTTGATATATTATATGTACCGATTTTTTTCTACTAGTTAATAACATTTCAAAATTCTCATATCACGTTTTGGACTAAAGCTTACCGAAGCGAAAAACATATTTAAGCTGAAAATAAGTTCATAAGATCAAAGTGAATAAAACCTAATACCTTGGTAGTATAAGGTTTTACCTGTTTGAAGGTCGTACCTGGAGAAAAAAAAGTCAATTTTATTTTATTTATTATGCTAAATTTTTTCCACAGATTTTCGTTGCTCAAAAATGAAGTAGAAAATGCAAGAATCTGTAGGGCATAGTTGTGACAAATGTCGCGACTACACAATATGATAGATTGAATTTGGTCGATAAGTTGATCCGTACATCGCAGAATCGTGAAGTTTTAAACAAGGTGATTACCAACGTCAGAAAAACCCGAAAATGCTCAGTGTGAAGATGTTTATTTACTACGTATGTTTATAAAATTATATAACTATGTAAATGTGATAAAAAGTCAACAAGCATAAAAAATACATTTAAGGTAGGTACGTAATTTTTCTTTTGGAATTACAAAAAAACCTACTCTTTTGGGTATGAAAAACAGTTAATACCTACATTCTGAACATGCTTATTTTAATAATTACGGCATGCTTCTAAGAATATTCTAACAAAAACATAAACATATTATTATACAAAATATTTTTCGTTAATATAAGAGTAATTTTATTTAACTTATACCTATAAAAAATAGCACGAGAAAAATGTTACATAAAAATATCGGTATATATACATATGTAACGTCTTCAAGTTTGAAAATCTTTTAAATTTTATTAATTATCTACTTTATCTCATGATATAAGATATAATTATTCATGTATTCTATTTTTTCGGTGGTAACCTTATGAAAGTTCATTTTTATGATAAATGGCTCAAATAATAAATGAATAAGTTTGTAATAAACCCAAAATTACTCCAAACTTGTGTCTTAAAGCTGAAGTAGGTTAGCGTATTGATTTCATTGTAGAGGGCACGTGTTAATTTTTTTAAACACCTTAATAAAATAAAATATTACGCAAGGTTTTCCTTCTATGAGTTGTGGTTTTTTGTCACATGTAAGAATAGGCAATATTCATATTTAAAAATTAAGACAATGAACTCGTGTCTTGCATTGAATCTTCAATAAAAATATTACCGAATAGAGAAAAATTAAACATTTAAATTGTATGTAATTAAATCGCTATCAATAATTATTAATATCAATTTGGTAGGTAGGTACCTACCTATGTTTTTGTTGTATATCTCCTTGATGAATTGTAATTAAAATCTTGAATTTTCATATTGACCTTATTCATATACAATTTTTTGTTATTGTTTTTGCATTATCTTGTTGTTAATCTTGTCTTGTGGTGTATTGTTTTGTATATACTGTGATAACTTAGTTTTTTTTTGTTGTTGTTGTTGTTCCTTAGGTACACTTTTTTTGCTAACATGTAAAAGGCTCACGCCGTATATTGTATAAATAAATAAATAAATAATTTATCATATGAGTATTCGTAGAATGTTTGTTGTCTTATTTACACATCATGCGTATTTATATGTAATAAAGGTTTTCCTTTCTGTTTGTTAGAGCTATGTATGTGTTTTGGTGGTCGTGTAAGTAATAAAAGTCGTTAATATATTGCTACCGATTCAGGTACAATGAGGTTGTAATAAAAACGTTATTTATGTGTTTCACCTACGACCATATAATATTAGATATATAAAAGAATAATAATATTCTCAGTGAAACTCCACCACAGCAGATAATATCAGCATATCTGTTTTTAACTAATATAAATAAAGCAAATTACATTCACGTACATTCTCATTTTCTCAATTATTTTTATTATCAAATACCTAAATGTTTCATCTTAAACATATTATAACTCATTTTTGGTAGAATGTAACGTATAAGTTTCTACAGTGTATGTTCCCTTCCATAACTTATTTGTGTGTTTTATTATCATTCATACATAATTTGTTTGTTTAACAGATAAAACCGCAATGTATACAAGGAGGATACGGACGAAAATTGGATCATGGGTCATTCATATATAAATAATATTAAGTCAAATTCTTTTAATTCACTTATCCTAAGCCGGTTAGTGATATTATAATATAAAACTTTGTCAATGAGAACAAGACATTCTAAAACTCAAAAGAAAGAGAACTATGTATTATACTCATATTCTGTTCCGAACAAAAAACTCTATTGAAATATTTCAATATTTTAATTTACCCTTTACAATCACAACACAGACCTTTGTTCTAAGTTTTTCACAAATGTCGGTTATATGTTAGTAAATGCAGTAGTCAACAAAGCATAGTATATACATATAATTGATCTGATCTATTACAGTTTCCATGGGATAACACATTACCTCTGGATATTATGAACCTTGCAGGTGGGGATACAAGACATACTTCCCCACATTGTTTGCAGCAGCGCATAGCCCCATAAAATTTAGACGACCTCTTTTCATCCCCACCCTCACATATTTATGTATTAACGTTCTTCTCAGTGGTGTTGCACCTACCATAGAAAACATATATGAAAGAATCGTGGAAAATCTACGAATATTTATTTATTAATACTTAAAATAAATTAAAAACTCATTCATTAGTGAAACAATTAATGTTTCGATTCATCGATGAAACTAATTAATTGTTACCATCCTTAGGTATCGAATAATATAATTATATTTAAGTAATAAAGAAAGCTTCGTTTATATTCACATATTCAGTATAATGTTGAAAATAAGAGTTAAAACATTTAGATACGCTAAATTTCCAGTAGAAGTTTTCTTATTTAAGGTGTACTGATTCAGCAAAATTGGGACAGCACTGTTTGTTTGAAAAAAATTAAAATATTTAATGAGATATATTATTTGTGAATCCTTCTATTTCCCACATTTAATATATTAGATTAGTCGATTCATGTACAAGAAAACCAACATGAAAAATCTTGATTGCAATTCGTCACTGGTTTCTCTCCTCCATTGTTCCTATGCACACGAAGGACAATAGACCAGGTGTTCATTAAACCGTCATTTTTACGAGCGTGGTATGTTTCACGTTATCCTTCTTTCATAATATAATAATATAAATTTTATAACCACACTAAAACTCAAGAAAAACCATATTTTTCTTGGAGAAAATTTGTAAAAAACAACCTTTATGCATTCTTCATTTTCTCCTTATTTTGAGTGTTTTCCTTGTAAAATTAATATTATGTAGGTACCTTCAGTCTAAGGGTTTACTTAACCAAAGGATTTTTATTAAGATATGGTGTAATTACTAATTTTTCTATGAAATGTGTTATAAAATATACTATTTCCCGTGTTTATATCTTCTTGGTTTTAATTAATGTTTATAGAACTACAGGTACTTGTTTAATTATATAATACAATCAAGAATTCAAGGAAATACACTTTTTCTTTCGTTTTTTTTTCGTCTTTATTATTTCGCTTATTTTAGTAAAACATCCATTATGCTAATAGTCAAGCATATTGATTCCAAAAATATTTATTTCATAAATATTTTTGGACTAAATTTATATTTTCATTATAATAAGAATTCTCAAATAAATTCTAGAAGTACCATTTTAAAGTTAATTAAGATATATAGTCAAAATATTTTGATTTATAAGGTAATTATGGCATGAACCTACATGCTTTAATTATACTCAACTATATTTTCTAAATATAAGACATTTTGGGCATATTTCTTATGTGTATATTTTATGCGTGTAATTGTTAAATTAACGTATGGAAAGTTCTTATATTTGGCTATTTGCGATTCATTTAAAGTCTGAAAAATGTTCAAATCAGCCCATTACGGGAATTATGAAACAAATAAAAACATTTTGCGATAAAAACAAGCGATTAATGTAATAAAATAAAAACTATGTTTGACTTTTTTTCTTTATTGTTTCCTCTCACAACAAACTTTGTTTCATGTCTCGGGTATTGCTGAAACTTCGTGGAACTAAATAATAATGCGATTCGTGTGAAGTAATTTGCAATGTAAGGAAGGTAGTCATTTGAAAGGCTAATTGGACAATTTTTGTGGCGCCGCGTCACGTCGTTGTAAATGGTGTTCAGAATTACATACTGTTTGAATCATGACTATATTATTAAAGGTGCATGTCACTTTACAATGATTTCTGAACAGAGATATAAAACATCGCAAAATAATTTTTCTTTTAAATAATTCTACTGAAGAAAATATGAAACTTTGTTGTACAACATAAGCAAAGGGAAACGATCATTGACATAATAAATAACTAAAAGACAATAAACTTCCAATATAAGCCGTATAGATGAATGTCTCAAACATAGCAAATACTTCGGCAATAAGAGAGGGCTTTGTATTTTGTAAAGCTTTTCGCAGGCCCCAAGAGAAATTAATATTGTCAGCATGACAAATGAATCACAAAACCAAGCATAAAAATAATAATATATAAAAATACCTCAAGGAAACCATTCTCTCCTAACATACATAGAAGAGTTAGTAGGTACTTATTTATTTTCCTATAATTTACAGCCAAACAAACATGTTTGTTTTTTATGCAGAATAAAAAACAATATTTCTTTTATGAGACATGTGGGTAAACAAAAAAACAACTATTCATATATAAATATAAGATTTTGATTAAATGTCTGTCCCTCTAGGTATGTATTTTAATATTTGCTTTGTCAACCTTATATTTTCTCTACAAAATAAATAAGCAAATATTTAAAATAATTTCATTTCGATTGGTTCGCCGAATTAAGTGAATTCGATATAAGTAAAATTTGTAAGTAAATACAGTACAACCAAATGTTCGGTACAAAAAAAAATAACCAGTCTGATTATTCGAAATGAGAACATAGCTCTCATGTATGGAATAGAGATAGGTAGATACGAATACATATAGAATATTCTTATCTATAAAGGAATGCATTTGACGCCCACTTTTGTATATACACATATGTAATTTGAAGCATTGAATAACGAACTTTATGGGTACCTACGTATTTACAGCTTATAAACAATTAAGATTATTTCTCATTATTTATTTATTTATTTATTTCACATCAACAGCACACTATAGACAATATATATGCATAAAAACAAACAATGCAAACAAAAAAATGGTATCAATATTTTTTTTAAGTGTAAAAATAAACCCTATTTATAAGTGCACACAAATTAAAAATTCATATTAAGTTTGAAGCCCATAAGGTTGTCAGATTTAAATAAAAGAATAGTAAAATGATAAAAAAGCTACCACATTAGACAATAATATATAAAAAAAACAATATAAAGAAGAAAAACAGTTATCTGTTCTTACAATAGTAATAATTAGTTTGTAAATTTTTATAAACAATCCAGATTATTTACTAATTGTACTTGAAATTCTTACATAATCTGAGCCTGAGATAGAACTATAAATAGAAAATTTCTAAATACCTTCTGCTGTTAGTCATAAAGCTTTAGATATTAATTTTATTTACCTTTATTGCTACAGTGTAATATATAACATAATTATATGAACAGTTTGTAGATACATTGAGCTAGTCCCAAACTATGATAGGTACGAACCCCTTAAATATCAGGAGTAGATACTAACGTGAAGTTTCATGTCCATATATAGATAGAATCTCTTATCATTATATTCCTACATGATTACACGAAACACTTAGACCTTGGACAATTTGAATTTTTTTTTTCATGGCCAGGTATTGAACGCGGAACCTCATCACTCACCGGCAAGAGCATTACCCTTGTGTCACACCGGCCATCAGATGAATAGGCTAACGACATAACTACTAATAATATGCTACAGGCCTCCCTATCGTGTGTCAGATGATACCTTATAAAAATAATTCGCTCTACGAATTCTCCCTACACCAAGTCCATTATTTGGTGTAATGCAATCAAGACAAATGTCTTAAAACATACAAACATAAACATATGAATAAAAACGTTGCGTTTTGTATTTTTATTTATTAAATTAATGGAATAAAATAGACTTCCATATTATGCTCTTTATATATCAATATTATTATAAGACCAATATAATAATATTGATTTCTTTATTTGAACTGTAAATGCGATTGAAGTTTTCCTAAAAACTTTTAGTAAAAGGATTTACGAACAGCACATATGTACACGCTCAGATCACCAACTATCTTAAACCTTTCAAATCAGCTATCTATGCTATTTATGGCAAAAAGTTTTATTTTGAGATTGATAAGAGAATACTAAAAATATCATTTCTGTTAAGTACAAAGTGCACTGATCCATCTTCAAATCTCACAATTGTAAAATTCATAATATGTTCGCAGAAAGAGAAACAATTAATTAATTAAGATTATTCAAACATAATAATTTGAATAATATGCTATTTTTACGGAATCAAAGGCTGGGTTTTCGTTCACTTATAATAATATTATATCTGAATTGAATTTCATGAAGCATTATGTGGGTCCATATTGTGTTCCGGTCGGACAGTTAAATGAATATTTATAACAAATTGGGATGAAATCCTCCGGGTTATATTTAATGTTCGACGGTTTCATTGGTATATTGTTATTATTACAATGATATATATCATCGACGAAATGTAAAAGCAATTAAGTACCCGTTCTTTTACCTACTGGACACGGGGAAAATACGTTGCTGAAAATAAATACTGAGGGATCGTTATTGGTACATCCATATTATATTCACGTGATGTATAATAATTTTATACAAATCACATGTACCAGGTTAAATGCGTCAGTCAAATTATTCTTATGTTATTACTGGTGAAATGATGTTGGACATTTTTTTTATTTGGCATCGTTCCACTATTTTCCCACCGTTCCATGAGAACCAATAAAAAGGGCAGCTTTAATTAGACTTTTAAAACTAATTAAGCTTCTTTGGTAAAAAAAATAATGCATAGTCATGCATTTCTTTTATTTTATTTTACAAATTTTACAGGACACAGACAGTGATAATAAAAAATCAAGACAGAAGTCAGCAAAAGTCCCTCGGATTACCAAAACGTTTATTTTATCATCAATGGTCTAAAAAAAAACATCAAATAGCATAAGATAAAAAAAACACTCCATCCCATATAACGGTATGTAGATAGCAGACTAACTGCATGTAATAATCATGAAATTTGTCCTCTGTGCAAAAAAACAGGATCGGTGACATACTTCACCGCTGAATTAAAGATAAATGTATGTATAAAAAACGATAGAAACTAGATGATGACTCACTATTTTTCAACTCAATAATAATTTGAGTCTTCGGCAAAGAATAGGTGTCCCACTCTTCTTGAAATTTAATTATACATATTATACCTTCACAATTTTGGTTTTATTACGTTCTAACATATTACATGCATACATCCCTTGTCACTCGTAAACTAGTCTACAGCCTTTGTGTGCACATTGTCAAATAATTTTCAATGTCATTCTTGTATCGGTGGGGCTCCGAGAATAGAATCCGTCTGGTAATTAGCACGCTAGCATTCGCTACCACAAAATATTATTTAGACTTCCCATCGTAACAAAAGGTTTCATTTGAAAAGCGGCATCTATTGAAGGTTGCGTACGATTGTTGCTGTGTACTATTTATTTCACAGACCACGCCAGGCGCTACGATTTACTTTGAATTAAAATTATAACTGCTATTATTAATAGAGAGATGGCGATAAATTACAGATAATCATAAATATATTCTGTAATATTTATGTCTTATTGTTTGTCCACACAAAATGTGAAAAAAACTACTTGCGTAGGTACTTTATTTATTATTTATGTATTGTGTTGGTGCACACATAGCAGAAATCCAAAACTGTATACATCGAAATAAGAAAGACGCCTTGCTCGTCTTTCGATTATATATTTATTATTTAGAATACTTTCTTCTTTTCATTTTATAACATGTAAATAGATAGGAGTTATAGCATGTTTTTGAATTTTTATAATTTTTGTCGATTACCTAGCAGCTCATATATTTTTTCTTTTTTTCCTTCCCGGGTTAGTATGCTTATGCCATTAAATAACATCCAGATCTCATCAAATGCTTCATTCCTCGATTATGCTTCTGGAAATTTTGATGAAAAAAATAAAACGTCAATTCGTAATATTCACTTACATAATATGTAGGTTTATTTCTGCATTTTTTTATCTACAAAAATTATTTTAATATAAATACAATATGGTTTCACAAAAACAATATGTTTTTCAATAATTTTTATTTTAATACATACAATTCATAAGAACATAGTCAGCTGGAAAAATAGTTTTTCGTAAAACTATGAAAAAAAATCATTACACGCTTAAATAATCCAACTATATTTACACTATCTTATCTCTACAAATGAGGTTACCAGTTGGACACTCTAGATAAATGAACATACATGTCGTTCTCTCCGTGTCATAAAATATAAATAATATTATTCAGAATCTCATCTCTGATTTGAATATAATGTTTTAGTAATAACATGAAAAAACTGTTCTAAAACAAAATAAAATTCTAGTAAAAACAATATAAATTTACATATTATATAACTATGATTGCATATATACTGAATATGCTTAGGTAAAAATCACAGATATAACAATAAAATCTTTAATATAATCATATTTATGCTAATAACGTACATATTATTTAGGTAAATACAAGTATGTAATTTTATAGCATGCATTATTTTCGTTTTCTTTATCAAGCTAATAAGTATTTAGTTCTAATATAAAACTACAACAGTTCTACCAGTATATAAGTAATAATAAAATGAGTAATCAACTCATTTTATGAAGACGAATTTCTTTGCAAATGATTATCAATTTATAATGTTTTAAAGAAATTAAGGCAGCCATAAAAAAATATTACGCTTAAAATTAATATTGTGATGGAACGGACAATGCAAATTATGTACAAATGCTTATTCTTGTATTACTGAGACGATTGCAAATTTTACAAATGCTTATTCTTGTATTACTGAGACGATTGCAAATTTTTCAAATGTTTATTCTTGTATTACTGAGACGATTGCAAATTTTACAAATGCTTATTCTTGTATTACTGAGACGATTGCAAATTTTAATGATGACCATAAATAAAAATACATACATTCGAGGACGTGCCCGGAAAAAATCTGGACATTTACTATAAATAATAGAGGGACGTGCCCGGAAAAAATCTGGACATTTACTATAGATACTAGCTCATGTATAAAAAATTACAAAAACGGGCAGTTACCCCCAAGAAAAACATGGATTCGCCCTTGTTGCATTTATATATACCTACCTGATGAAAATTCATTACAATAAACTAAAAATAATATGCAAAACAACATTATTATTATGAAATATGAGTGAAAATGCAAAATAAAGATAATTTAACATGTTACAATAAACTACATAAGAATGAAATAATAATAACATATTCTAATGTTGTAAGCCTATGATAATATCAAAGTATTTTACTGGAAATGGTAACATTACATTATTATGTATACATCGCATAACAGCGTAATTAATATATCTTACTCTATTGTATGCAATATTTACATTTTTAATAAGTACCAGAGCTAGGCATTAATAATTAATCCGTTAATTTATCTCCGTTAAAATTATGATTAATATTTATATTCAAGTTAATTTTTATTTGTTTTATTTATAGCCACCCATTCAAAATTTTTAATTTTTTTTGCATTGGGTGGACGAGTTGGATGTTTATTATCATATGTAAATAATCCACTTGCTAAAAGACTTATGGAAAATAGCGTGATGATGTGAATGGGTTAATAAATTTATTTTAACTGTGACGTTAACTTCGGTTAAAAAAGTTTGATTCAAATTAAGTCCATATCTATTTCTTTGAGGATTGATCAGCGATTTTTCAAAGTTTGATACGTATTCCAGATACGACTATTTTGTTATTAACTCTCCACATATTCGCGCCTTTTCAAGTTTTGAACGAATGTGAAAAATATTTTTCGAATTATCAGCTTTATTTTTTCAAACAATCATTGACTTACGGTTGATTCCAATATTTAATTTATAATTTGTCAAGATCTATTGTAAAAAATATTATATTTTAGATTTTAACTATTGTATTATTTACTATATACAAATGATTATAACTGATAGTAATGGGTACAAATTATATTATTCAAATCGGCCATCAATGAGAAAAGAAATAGACTTTTTAGTTCACAAATTAGCGATTAATATGGTTAATTTTTTGTTAAATGGTGCCTTGCTCTGGTAGAACTACCTATCAATTATATCATTCTTTCAACGATATAATTGTAGTAATATTGTTATTTTATGGACTAGATTACTGCTCAATGATGCATAGAAAAATTGATTAAAAATTATAAATTGTGCAATTTTAATAAACTCTTTCGAAATAGTGTGGTTTTGCATTAATGATGGTTATATAGTATTAGTTACAAAATATAATATTTTGTATTTATCTACACAATTGTGTTGACCGTAGTACAAATATTAAATTTTTTGTGATTTCGTAAGGTAATAGAATAGATATAAGTAATGATTGAGTAAAAATTAATGACAATTTAAGTATGCCTATGTACAATATCTATCTACGATTTTATATAAAAAAGTTATATGCAGAAGTTATATCTCTGCAATAGTTTCAATAAAATTTCTCAACTTTATCCTCGGGATAATTGAAGGAATTTAAGGTTGTAAATAAAGGTAATTCGTTCCAATTCTTAATCATTTTATATACATATAAAATATTTCCATACTTCTTTGCTTTGTTTGTCAATAAATATGTATATTTATCATTTGAATTCAACGTACCGAGTTTAGAATATTGTCTTTATTATACTCGCAAAAATATCAATATTTTGAACAACGAGAACTTTTGAAGTAAGTAGGTATATCTTTTTTATCGTAAATTTTTATGTAGTTAATGAAATGAAAAGTACCTATTTTCATTAAATCAATTTATTTTGACCATCAAATTTCACGGCAGTTCTATCGATGTCAATACAATAAAGTTTGCGAGTAAGAATATAGTACAAAATGACCGGTTTAGATCATAATTGTTACAGGTATTCGTATCAAAGTAATACAACAAGTAGTAATGTTAATAGGACACGTTCATAATAAGCCGGCCGGCAGTGCGAGTACTTTATCAAGTATATTACGTGAGCATGTACTATTTATCTGTAACATGTCCTTTGTAAAATAAACTTTGATACGGGTGTTCCAGGCTTTCAGCAGCGCTACCCTCCGGGATTCACTCCTCTACTCTCAGAAGGGGGGGGGGGGACTTACCTCTTTTCCCGGCTAGCTCACCCTGATGGAGATAAGTCCTCAGTCCTCCGCTCTTACGAACAGCCGGAGGTAGCTAACAACCCGTACGATATCTTCCTCTGCGGACTTGAACCGCGAGAGGGCCTTTCTCTCTTCCTCCTTCGAAACTCAATAAGTATGCAAGCAAGTGGTGGGATAGGGAATGCTAACTATTCTACTAATTGTAAACTCTAGAGAATTTGATACAAAATATGGTTTATTTACACAATTAAACAATAATATTACTCAACAGTTTCCACCTTGGTAATACCACAATATACAGTAATAGTAATGTAATTTCAATAAGTTAGTCAATAATAATAAAAAAAAATAATATATATAATTAAAAACAGCTATTATTTACAAGAGAAATCAAGAAAATATCATGTTTATATATGTATGTAACTCAGTGTAATGTTACATTCATATAAAAAAAAAAACAATTTAATCAATACGAAGAGAACAATTGAAACATTATTCTAGTCTCATAAAACTGCGAGCTCTAGATTAATTAAGGCTAGATTAACCTGACAGTAGTCGTACCGCTAGGTACTTGCGTATGACAAATTAATATTATTATTTTCACTATCAATTATTCATGAAAATTTTATAATTAAGTGAGAGTATCAATTGGTAGTTATTTACACATAAAAAAAAAATCAACCCACTAATAAATCATAATAAATGCTGATTCACAAAATTATTAAAGTCAGTCATCCATAATCAGTTGTTCATAAAACAAAATATTATCAAATAATATTAAATACACAAAATCAAAATCAACTAATAGTCATACCACAACAAGGTAACTATCCACGATAATAATTTATCCAGGTCATCAATAACTAGTTACTCATTAAAACATAATAATTATCAATCAATAATTTGATAACAATGTGTATAATAAAAATAAAGTAGACATAAATTTAAGTTAAAACAATTTTTCTTACGATATGATTAACCGCGCCTCCGATGTATGTAGTTCTTATCTTCCCTTTCGACCTCGAGTAGCGAAATAAGAAAATTAATCGAAATCTGAATGTAGGTATCTCCCGTTTCCTGACGCACAGCATTCACGTGTCCTCCCCTTCTAAGTGAAATCTCCCCGTTGGCTAATTCACCTCTGACCCTCTGCGACGTCACACAGTTTACACTAGTCGTAGGCTTCTTGCGTTATGATTTTAATTTGCCAACTCATTGAGTAAAGTCTATCGCACCGCTTCGACAGCTAATCAATCAGTAATCAATGATTTACTATAGATTAGAATAGTTGGTTGATTGGTATTGTGTAATTACACACCGATATATTCGTTTACTTGTTCACTACGAATCATTCGACTCACAATTATTAGTTCTTATTCACGATTATTAATATCTTATTATTAATTTCTCCCAAATTTTCGCGACTATGTATAACAATCTCGATCGATCAATTTGAATTTGAATTTGATCTCACTACAAACAATCTCTAAGTTATCTCCGCGAATTAATTTCTCACAACAAAATCACTTTTCGCGAATACTACTCGCGATTCTCCGCGAATAACTAAATCGCGATTTCTCTTCTCAACTGAATTTTAATCTCTGTCGGCCCTTCCGCGAATAACAATCGCGGTATCCCTTCACAACTAAATTTGAATTATATCTTGACCCTCCGCGAATAACGATCGCGGTATCCCTTCTCAACTGAATTTTAATCTCTCTCGGCCCTTCCGCGAATAACAATCGCGGTATCCCTTCACAACTAAATTTGAATTCTCTTGACCCTCCGCGAATAACGATCGCGGTAGCCCTTCTCAACTGAATTTTAATCTCTCGGCCCTTCCGCGAATAACAATCGCGGTATCCCTTCACAACTCAATTTGAATTATCTTGACCCTCCGCGAATAACGATCGCGGTATCCCTTCTCAACTGAATTTTAATCTCTCTCGGCCCTTCCGCGAATAACAATCGCGGTATCCCTTCACAACTAAATTTGAATTCTCTTGACCCTCCGCGAATAACGATCGCGGTAGCCCTTCTCAACTGAATTTTAATCTGTCTCATTTTCCGATATGTATGAGCTTTTATACCAGATTTCGCGGACAAAATCTCTAATTCTCCAATCACGACGTACTTCCTTATCTCTCGCATCCACCCCCTAAGATTCTCGCCAATGTAACACAGGGATGCGGTCCGAACGTCGTTCTATCTCATTTTAACATCTTCTATCTCTTCCTAACATTGTACCGCCTTTCGAGTCGTAATTTATGGCTTAGATACTAATCATCTACGCGCTTCACATCGCCTTCTCTAATAATTCCCGACTCTAAAAATATCTATCGGTTTATCTATTTACTCCCCCTCATATCCTATATTTCTTATTTCATTTCTATCACGACACATACCTAATTAAGATATCCATGTTTCACATTTAGGTATCTTTATCTTATTCCTACACTTAATTAAAATTCACAAATACATAATGAAGACTACTCATACCTCGTAAATATCGTATAAATAATTCTATTTCATTATTTATTTATACCTAGACGTCCAATGATTATCATAGTAGGTATAAGATTAGTAAAAGAAAGCCTTACATACACCTCATACAATATACAATAAAAATTATTGATAACAAATCCCCGATATCAATTAATTATCTATATATCTATATTCACTTCTACTTATTCATTCAATAAAATCAGATCTTACGTACACACTTTATCGTGTTTATTGCAACAACATTCTATAATTATTCTATCCGTTAATTCGAATCTCTCGTAATTATAAATTATTCTCTCTTTCTATCTTCACCTGTGTATTAATAAGCCTCCTTACACACCTATTAATTAATCCGGCTACCCTTCCATTCATTTCAATATGATCTTCAACAACTGATAATGTAATACATAATTGATCACACTTCTTTATTAATAATCCCCCAATAACGCAAGTAAGTACATACATACTGCGTTATATTAGTGGTAGGTATTTCGTGACGTATATAATTACTGGCCACCTAGATAGAATTTCTTATCAGCTCCCCTTTTTTTTCCATGTTCTATTTTACTGTCGCATTTATTGTTTTCAGCAAAATATCTCATTCCCACGGACTACATTTCTATATTGTCTTTTTTTCTTTGAGGAAGCCGCGTTTATTATTTCAAAACAAGATATGCGAACTTCCTAATAATATTATCTTCTATAATATTTTACGACCCCCTTAGAAAATCACAAACAATATGCCGGCATCCCTTCCCACGTGCGAATGCAATCTGTTTATTGCACAACGCCAGGTACCTTAACTAATTGGACCTCGCCGCTTTCTTCTCACGAGTGATAATGCAAATATTTCCATAATATTCGTAAACAAAATATTTGTCACCAATAAATATAATTGCTCTACTAATTATCTAGTTTGCCGCTGATAGCAAAATTTCACATTTTTTTTTCTTATCTCATACAGATGTAGGTATTTGGGAGATTTTTGGTCGTTCTAAAATACAGAACCATAACAATCCACCCCACTCAGGCGACCAAAAACTCCCATATGAAAGAAAACACATACAATCTGAATTATTACACACCCCTATAGAAATCAAAACATCTACCTGGACATCAGGTTCTCCTATCAAAGTTATACAATTGTTTTATTTTCATTTTTATTGCAAACATTGCTAACAACTAACTAACTTCAAGAACCCTCTATAGTTCCTCTTCCTCTGATCTAGCCTCAGAAATGCGCAGTGCTAGTCCAACGAACTTAAGAGTGCAGATGATTCAAGTGCCCGGCGCCAATCCATTTAGTTTTACTCGTTTTACCAATCATAACTTTTAGCGTCAAATGGATAAATACACTAATACTCAAATTATCTCAAAATTTTAAATCATCTGCTACCCTCGTTTGCTGAATTAACCCTCTCATAATTTGTACCTATCCCCCCTTATTACATCATAATATATAAAACCATAACATCATCATCGATATATCCATATGCAACGTGATTATGCAACATCTTATCAATATCTATACATCAACATCATTATTAATATATACACACATACAAAGTGATTATACATCATTATTAGCATATATACACACAACCTGGTACCTACTACGGGTACGTATTATTTACACAAATTGCAAAACTTATCATTATATTATATCAATTTATCTATTAATTTAAATAAGCAATTTTAACTCCTGTATATATTCTCATCTTTTCACAATTATCATTAATACAATTTCCATATCTCATCTTAATGATATTTACAATACTCTTATCAAATCAAAACATATTACCAAGGTGGAAGGCTTATTTATATACATTATAAATTAATAAAAAAAAGAAAATTACAAGTATTTGAAATTTCAAACACATAATAAAACCGCTACTTCAATCTATCTTAAAAGATAACTTTATACCTAATCTATCCCCTCCTATTTAAATGTTGTGAAATTGACTTCTAACTATCTCAGACTATCCTAAGTAGGTATTCCTCCTTTTTAGAACTGACTAAGTGCCCTACTTAGTCCGATATGGTTTCGCGAACCAATTATCACCTGTCCCATGTGAGACACCTATCATAAGATCTACTCTCTGGATTTTTCTACAGCGTACGTGACCCTGGGAAGACCCTGATTAATTTCCACTTAATTAATCCGCCGATCGACAATTACTGCCGATCAACACCTGGCTCCCCCCCATTCATTCGGATCCCCGACAACTGTTCAACTCGGTTAGCTATCACACACATTAAATTTAATTTAATTCCACATTTTACAAATAATATAATATATATCCCTCCGTTAATATAATTTACCTACCAAATATTTAACATACCTAAAACCTAGAACATATACATTTTTGTTAAACCTAAAACTTCTTATCTAAGTCATCTTATTTCTACACGACCTATAATTATTTGGAATAAAAAAAATCTATACCTACTTATTTACATTTCACGAAATTTACACTATAACAAATTTAACCTAGTCTATGTACATTCCGTCAACGGTTCCATGTTGACCACCTGCAGTAATTTTTCGTTTTACCGGCTTTTACGGGACACACAAAAACATACTGAAAAAAAGTGGGGGCTATATTCTTCCGCCGTAAACCCCACGGCTAACTTTCTATACCCCCCTAACTAATCTCCCCGTGGTGCTAATTCAGCAACTACTTCTTGTGGTTGGGTAGAGGCCTCCCCTATCTCTATCCACTCCTCTTTCCATACCAAACGCTTACAAAACAATACCTATCTAGACCTTCCCTATCATCCTCACCTACCACTTGCTTACGCCGTAATAACCTTAAAAGAGAGAACTTAGGTGTAACTCCCTGGTTACCCCAACAGTTCGTGCTAAGTACCTGAATAACAGGTCTAAGCTAGCCCCACGTTACAGCGCCAAACATATGATACGGGTGTTCCAGGCTTTCAGCAGCGCTACCCTCCGGGATTCACTCCTCTACTCTCAGAAGGGGGGGGGGGGACTTACCTCTTTTCCCGGCTAGCTCACCCTGATGGAGATAAGTCCTCAGTCCTCCGCTCTTACGAATAGCCGGAGGTAGCTAACAACCCGTACGATATCTTCCTCTGCGGACTTGAACCGCGAGAGGGCCTTTCTCTCTTCCTCCTTCGAAACTCAATAAGTATGCAAGCAAGTGGTGGGATAGGGAATGCTAACTATTCTACTAATTGTAAACTCTAGAGAATTTGATACAAAATATGGTTTATTTACACAATTAAACAATAATATTACTCAACAGTTTCCACCTTGGTAATACCACAATATACAGTAATAGTAATGTAATTTCAATAAGTTAGTCAATAATAATAAAAAAAAATAATATATATAATTAAAAACAGCTATTATTTACAAGAGAAATCAAGAAAATATCATGTTTATATATGTATGTAACTCAGTGTAATGTTACATTCATATAAAAAAAAAACAATTTAATCAATACGAAGAGAACAATTGAAACATTATTCTAGTCTCATAAAACTGCGAGCTCTAGATTAATTAAGGCTAGATTAACCTGACAGTAGTCGTACCGCTAGGTACTTGCGTATGACAAATTAATATTATTATTTTCACTATCAATTATTCATGAAAATTTTATAATTAAGTGAGAGTATCAATTGGTAGTTATTTACACATAAAAAAAAAATCAACCCACTAATAAATCATAATAAATGCTGATTCACAAAATTATTAAAGTCAGTCATCCATAATCAGTTGTTCATAAAACAAAATATTATCAAATAATATTAAATACACAAAATCAAAATCAACTAATAGTCATACCACAACAAGGTAACTATCCACGATAATAATTTATCCAGGTCATCAATAACTAGTTACTCATTAAAACATAATAATTATCAATCAATAATTTGATAACAATGTGTATAATAAAAATAAAGTAGACATAAATTTAAGTTAAAACAATTTTTCTTACGATATGATTAACCGCGCCTCCGATGTATGTAGTTCTTATCTTCCCTTTCGACCTCGAGTAGCGAAATAAGAAAATTAATCGAAATCTGAATGTAGGTATCTCCCGTTTCCTGACGCACAGCATTCACGTGTCCTCCCCTTCTAAGTGAAATCTCCCCGTTGGCTAATTCACCTCTGACCCTCTGCGACGTCACACAGTTTACACTAGTCGTAGGCTTCTTGCGTTATGATTTTAATTTGCCAACTCATTGAGTAAAGTCTATCGCACCGCTTCGACAGCTAATCAATCAGTAATCAATGATTTACTATAGATTAGAATAGTTGGTTGATTGGTATTGTGTAATTACACACCGATATATTCGTTTACTTGTTCACTACGAATCATTCGACTCACAATTATTAGTTCTTATTCACGATTATTAATATCTTATTATTAATTTCTCCCAAATTTTCGCGACTATGTATAACAATCTCGATCGATCAATTTGAATTTGAATTTGATCTCACTACAAACAATCTCTAAGTTATCTCCGCGAATTAATTTCTCACAACAAAATCACTTTTCGTGAATACTACTCGCGATTCTCCGCGAATAACTAAATCGCGATTTCTCTTCTCAACTGAATTTTAATCTCTGTCGGCCCTTCCGCGAATAACAATCGCGGTATCCCTTCACAACTAAATTTGAATTATATCTTGACCCTCCGCGAATAACGATCGCGGTATCCCTTCTCAACTGAATTTTAATCTCTCTCGGCCCTTCCGCGAATAACAATCGCGGTATCCCTTCACAACTAAATTTGAATTCTCTTGACCCTCCGCGAATAACGATCGCGGTAGCCCTTCTCAACTGAATTTTAATCTCTCGGCCCTTCCGCGAATAACAATCGCGGTATCCCTTCACAACTCAATTTGAATTATCTTGACCCTCCGCGAATAACGATCGCGGTATCCCTTCTCAACTGAATTTTAATCTCTCTCGGCCCTTCCGCGAATAACAATCGCGGTATCCCTTCACAACTAAATTTGAATTCTCTTGACCCTCCGCGAATAACGATCGCGGTAGCCCTTCTCAACTGAATTTTAATCTGTCTCATTTTCCGATATGTATGAGCTTTTATACCAGATTTCGCGGACAAAATCTCTAATTCTCCAATCACGACGTACTTCCTTATCTCTCGCATCCACCCCCTAAGATTCTCGCCAATGTAACACAGGGATGCGGTCCGAACGTCGTTCTATCTCATTTTAACATCTTCTATCTCTTCCTAACATTGTACCGCCTTTCGAGTCGTAATTTATGGCTTAGATACTAATCATCTACGCGCTTCACATCGCCTTCTCTAATAATTCCCGACTCTAAAAATATCTATCGGTTTATCTATTTACTCCCCCTCATATCCTATATTTCTTATTTCATTTCTATCACGACACATACCTAATTAAGATATCCATGTTTCACATTTAGGTATCTTTATCTTATTCCTACACTTAATTAAAATTCACAAATACATAATGAAGACTACTCATACCTCGTAAATATCGTATAAATAATTCTATTTCATTATTTATTTATACCTAGACGTCCAATGATTATCATAGTAGGTATAAGATTAGTAAAAGAAAGCCTTACATACACCTCATACAATATACAATAAAAATTATTGATAACAAATCCCCGATATCAATTAATTATCTATATATCTATATTCACTTCTACTTATTCATTCAATAAAATCAGATCTTACGTACACACTTTATCGTGTTTATTGCAACAACATTCTATAATTATTCTATCCGTTAATTCGAATCTCTCGTAATTATAAATTATTCTCTCTTTCTATCTTCACCTGTGTATTAATAAGCCTCCTTACACACCTATTAATTAATCCGGCTACCCTTCCATTCATTTCAATATGATCTTCAACAACTGATAATGTAATACATAATTGATCACACTTCTTTATTAATAATCCCCCAATAACGCAAGTAAGTACATACATACTGCGTTATATTAGTGGTAGGTATTTCGTGACGTATATAATTACTGGCCACCTAGATAGAATTTCTTATCAGCTCCCCTTTTTTTTCCATGTTCTATTTTACTGTCGCATTTATTGTTTTCAGCAAAATATCTCATTCCCACGGACTACATTTCTATATTGTCTTTTTTTCTTTGAGGAAGCCGCGTTTATTATTTCAAAACAAGATATGCGAACTTCCTAATAATATTATCTTCTATAATATTTTACGACCCCCTTAGAAAATCACAAACAATATGCCGGCATCCCTTCCCACGTGCGAATGCAATCTGTTTATTGCACAACGCCAGGTACCTTAACTAATTGGACCTCGCCGCTTTCTTCTCACGAGTGATAATGCAAATATTTCCATAATATTCGTAAACAAAATATTTGTCACCAATAAATATAATTGCTCTACTAATTATCTAGTTTGCCGCTGATAGCAAAATTTCACATTTTTTTTTCTTATCTCATACAGATGTAGGTATTTGGGAGATTTTTGGTCGTTCTAAAATACAGAACCATAACAATTTTTATAATCATGTTTTATTTATGACGAATATTTTATTCATTATCATGATCTACGATTGACCACTCGGTAGGTAACGATCACGAAATACCACGTTAGCAAAAAAAACGTAGTAAAATAATTGAACCAAATGCTTCACACGCTAAACGAAACGTTATAAAAAAGTATATAAATTTAAGCGAACTATTTGGCGTTCGCGTACCTAACTGATAATTTATTTTTAAAAAAGCCGTCAACTAATATAAAGCAATTATGTAATTAAAACGAGATTTTTTTAAATGTGAGTAATAAATGTTACAGTATGATGAATATCTTTTATTTCAAAAATTATATGCAAATTTTAATACTGTGCATTGTATAAACGTGTTTAAAACTTATGTATAGGAACCTACAAAAACATTTTTAGTAGAATTCGTTAGAGTAAAGTAAAATTTAATTTTTCCTTCAAAGATGTCTATATCTACTTAAAATTAATATTTACAGACGTTTGTACATTTAAATATTATTACTTAACCACGAATGAGGCATTATTTTCGAGTGATATTTATATTTTTATATCTTCGGAAATCTCATTGATATCATTATCATTTTAGAAAAATAAACTAATACTTTTCAATAGTATTGCTTTCATTTCGTGTATTTATCTCTTCTAATAGCACTTCTTTGTGTGTCAATAAGGATTGTATTTCTAAGAAATTCTTTCCTTTCGTTTCTGGAACAAGCCATAATATTAGAACGAACCCAGTAAACGTCAGGATTGATAGACCCCAAAAATCAACTGGAAGACCAAATGTGTCTTCTACAACTTGGAAAAGTTTAGTTAAAATAAATCCTCCAAGTGCCGCAAATATGGAACAAATACAAAATGCAATTTCTTTAACGTTCGATGAGAAGAATTCTCCTAATTGAATAGACGGAACAGGACTCAATCCAAACGCAAAACAAACCTGAAGAGCAATCATCGCTACAAATGGAGTCCAATTCACAATCGGGTAATCGTCTAGTGCTCCTTCATTTTTCAAATAAAGATAAATTCCTAGAGTTGCTGTGGATAAAGAACAGCCCATAGCTGAAATTAATATCAGTGGCTTTCTTCCCCAGCGATCTACAACTAATACGCTAAGCAACCCAGCAGTGTTTCCTATAACAGAAATAATCATCACACTGACTTCAGGCGGCAGAGGAATTTGAGCAATATCTGAGATTCTCTCTTGATAAAACATAACTATGATTGCACCGCAAACATTTTGAGTTGCAAAAGATAAATTCACAAAACCAAGTGCCTTTGGGTTTGGTGTTTTTAATAGTTCTTTCAAACCAGTCATGATTGATACGTTCTCAGATGCAGTCTTTTCAATAATACTCATTTCTGCACCTAAAACAGTTTCATCTTTTTGCCTACGCAGCCATTTCAATGAATTTTTCGCTGCATCGGTTTTGTTTATTCTAACTAAATAATATGGAGAATCAGGCATTAAGAGCATAAGTACAAACAACAAAACTGGAAATATTGAGGCAATTTCAGCCATGAATTGAATACTAATATACGGAGCTACAAATAATACGAATAAGGCTCCTATACTCATACTAAATGTGAAGAATGATAACAATGCTCCTCTATTTCTGTTTTCAGATATTTCCGCTACATAAATTGGAGTAGCAGTTTGTCCGAATCCAACGGCAAATCCTGAGAGAAATCTCGAAACGTATAACCAAGTAGGACTATTAGCCACAATTATCAAAACGAATCCGGCAAGATACGGTACAGCTGACACGACTGTAGCATACTTTGGTCCAAGTATCCTCGATAATAAAGATCCAACAATTGGGCCCACAGCACATCCAATGGGTAGAAATGATGCAATCCATGCTGCTTCATCATTGCTCACTGGGAATGGAGATTCACTGGACTGTAGTTTGGGGAGGGATGGTGATGACCAGGCGAAACATATGCCACCAATGAAGAAACTCAATGAAGCTGGAACAAAAAAAAATATATAAATTATCTAATAAGCAATTAATAATCTTGTTCACTTAACGTTACTTCGTTTACATAAGAATCAGTTCAGTAATGAAATGTAATTAGTTCAGCAAACAAATATATGTAATAAAGTTAATGTCAATATTAAAATCAAACAAATTATGCTCATTATATATATATATTGATAATAATCTTCTGCGATAAATAAATATACTAGTTAAATATTATAATTATATTACAATAAAAACGTTAAAACGTATGTTGTACGTACACAATTGCAAACATTATTATATTTGTTCCCCGCAAACTTTATTACAGTACATCCTACATTGATACTACTTTTGCACTTGTGATAAAAATATCGTTTTTCATAAGTAAAATCGATTTTGCTTGTCATTATTTAATTAAACATACTTAAAAACTTAAATTATACAAACATTGTTATAAATAATTCATTAATAGTGACATTATATTAAACCTGAATTAGTCACTACAATCAAATATCGTTTTATATGTGAGTAATGACTATCTAATGCAATATATAATATATGTTGATTAATTACACGTTATTTTAGTGCGACAAATGTAAAATTATCAGTACATAAATGTATATAACTCATGCAATTTTAACAATAAAGATTTCATAATTTTACAACAAATTTCTTCAAAATATGTATAAGAAAACTATTTGGTACATTTTTTTTACGGTTTATAGACATTTCAGTGGTATGTATCTACCACCGTTTCTTGGTTTTCATTTCATGAGGTTGAGGATTTATTTTATTATTATTACCTAGGTTTTTACCATTAGTTATTTGAAAATATAATGTGCGTGTTGAGTAAGAAGAACCGACGTGCGTGTATGAGGAACTGTTGAATGTGGAGGAAGCGAAGGAAGTGTGTAAAGATAGATCTGTTTGGCGTTCCGTTCTCTCTGCCTACCCCACTTGGGACACGGCGTGAGGGTATAGTATAGTATAGTTTAGTAAATATAATGTGAAAAAAACGTTTCTTTTTAAAGTATGAGCTTTTCATTTATTGGGAATTTCACATTTTCGTATACTCTATTTATGTGAAAATATACAAATTGAAAAAACATTTTTTTAAGAAAAAAATAATTATCTTGGTTGATTTTAAAAGATAATTGAATTACCATAGTAAAAATGACGAAGGATTTGAACAAGGCCAACTACAATAAGTCACTTCCACAATTATTTCTCGAAATGGTTATTTTTTCACATTTAATAATAATATGGACAAGATTATTCATATGAACTTCACCTACATACGTAAGGACTCGTTATAAAAAATATAATGATGTGTATGTAAAGTTATGCACTATGATCAATGCTAATTACTTGTACAGAACTTTAAGCGTGGGGATATTAAAATTGCATGTTTTTAAGTTTCACAAGTATCGTTTAAACTTGTACAGTAAAAATCACAATATTTAGAGTCAGTCAATGTGAAGACAAAATAAAGTAATTATGATGTTCGAAGAAATACAGACATTTTTCATTTTATATTCATCAATGAAAAATAAGAATATCTTATTTTTGGAAATTAGTATTCAACTTGGGGGATATACAGTGATGGTGTAGATATAGGTTCTCCTCTTTGTTTTGATAAAAAATTAAAAAATCAGAATATGTGGCATACCTCAGCACTAAATTATTATAGATGTTACGTTTCTTATAGGACGTGATGTTAAAGAAACTTGAAAAAGGTTTATGAATATCCCTTAAGTCACACTATAAATTCACAAACATATATGCAATGTGCATGTATGTATATAAAATGTTTTAACACATTCGATTGATTGGAACAATTCACAGCAGACCCTAACAGGATGCAGCTAATAATCCCAAATCACATTTCACAAATTAAATTTATCAATCTGAATCATTATGACTTACGACTGAGAGGCAATGACACAGTCAACTATTTTAATATTATCTATTTAGTCACGTCCTTCACCGACTGATAACATCAGTTTGTATTCGATGAAATAAATATCTAATAATATTATTATTCGATGTTTATATTATTATTTAAGTGTTAATATAAACTAACGTGCATAGCATAAAAGTATCTTCACACATGTAGATCACGCGTGAGAAGTAGTTTTGTTAGTAACTTTCAGCCAAAGCATTAAATTGTAATGTAAATCGAGAATTAAATACAAATTGACTCATTCATTATATTTGTTCAGAAAAAGAAATCAGAAAAATATGTTCATTATTCTACCATGTCACTTCCAAAAACAACATATACTAATTAGCTTAAAATCTGATAAAAGGTAAATGATATTTTATCGGCTGTGGTAAAAAATTGTCGTCTCTTGATTCGATCATTACAAAAAAAACGTGACTTCTTACAACAATTCATTCGTTTGAAGAGATTTGTGAAAATATGACAAATCGTGGAAAATGTTTTTAATACTCAAATGTGTTAGATAATTAATTCTTTGAAAAACCAACTTTAAAAATGGTAAAGGAATAAATGTTTTGGGCTTGTACATTATTTGCTCTCACGGGGTATTTTCGGGGGGGGGGGGCATGTTGTGACATAAATTTTTTTTTAATCATATCATTTCCTTTAATATCCCAGTATTTGATTAAAACGTAATACTGCACAAAAAAATATTGTAGAAAAAAAATCAACATATTTCACCAAGTTTCATATTGATCAGAAATGATCTCAACAAGAAAATATAACTGGGAGAAACAGAATACATTGTTTGAGGTATCTTTTACGAAAGCAGCGTTTGGGCATTATCAATTTCCATGTGTTGCAACTAGAACATTTTACTATTTATCTACCAGTGGACATTCGTAAAATTATTTTGATTTTATTGATAGCTGATGACGGTGGGGTGAATGTGAGCGTGTTTGTGTGTGCGTGTGTAGGGGTAAATGTGTCGTGGATGATGATGTTGGAAGATTTTTTTCTTTGACGCCATTTTATGATCCGTCGAACGTTTCAAAGGTGCTGGTGAAAAAGGGTGGCTTTAATTTTGTTTTTATTATCGGTGATTTACGGATTTACAGATTGGTGGATAGTCTTTTTCACGTTACAGAACCTGCAACACCGAAAGCCGTCTTATGGAATAGTACTTTATTGTATCTGCTGGGCTTTTTCAACTTATCAATGGACGTTGCGGGTAATCGAAGCGTTCTGCGAGGAGCAGTATTAGCAGGATATAGGTACATTTTGTTCATGTGCGTATTCGATTGTTTTATTTTGCTTGTATATATTTAAAATTAAATTTACTTTAAAGTTTCAAATTATATTTTTTATACCTCATACTCATACGGTTGGGACTGTATTTTATTTAAAAAAAAACTAATATTGTTTGAACAAATTAACCTGGTCATTTTATCCAATTTATATCCTATATCAATAACATGTAAGGAAATGATTTGTTTCGACGCGTCTTCAGCCGTAGTTTACGTTTGCATGACCTTATATGTAAATTGTAGTACAGCATAAGAATTATTTATATTACTGTCATGATGTCTGTGACATTATAGTAATCAGTTCAAAGCATGAATCAATCGTCTTGGCCAATTCTTCAATTGAAACTTCCTGATATTGCAACGTCGACGAATTATAAAGTACTGCACAAAGTTGAAGATATTTAGAGTAAATTTCATAAATTCATTCTATAGCACAAAATGTATTAGCAACAAGTAGGAGATTGTAGCAAACTACGTAATTAGGATATTTCTATTGATTTAGTCCACCAGCTACGCCACTTATGGAAAATGCATGATGGTATGGATGAATGGATGGATTCCCACTTTTATTTCACATTATGTTCAATTGAAATATCTTACGATGTATTTTAGATCCACTTCACACCAATTTTGTTCATAATTTATTCTTAACTTTATAGAGCTCTTATCTTATTTTCTTTTCAGTTATCTACATATTTATCTAACCTTAAGAATGACCAGACACAAATAAGCTACTTATATTTAGTATTTTTAACAAACCTACACAGCAAGGTATAAAAGCCTTGGAGACAATAATAAAAAAAGTTTATTTTTCTTAAATATTATTCAAAAGATTTATATTCCCAGAATAATGATAATACCCAGAACATATTATATTATGAATTCAAACATATGCAAATAATAACTATCAGTGTGTTCTTAATTATTTCTTGGAAAGGTACCTACTTTATTGTAATATTTGAGTTTTCAAATCTTAGCCTTAACTAATTACCGTCTTATTGTACATATTTTCATAAACCGAGTGGTATAATACTCGTAAAGATAAGTGAGAAGATACCTAGATTTATAATATTCGTACCTAGGTGATTTGTACAATTGCATCAAATGCATTTGCATGATTTGTGACAGAAAACAAACCGAATAAGACCTACGCGGGTATTACATAAATAAACAAGACAAGATTATATCCGTACCTAGGTGATTTGTACATTTGTATCAAATGCATTTGCATGATTTGTGACAGAAAACAAACCGAATAATACCTACGCGGGTATTACATAAATAAACAAGACAAGCTGATAATATCCGTACCTAGGTGATTTGTACATTTTTGTATCAAATGCATTTGCACGATTTGTGACAGAAAACAAACCGAATAATACCTACGCGGGTATTACATAAATAAACAAGACAAGATAATATCCGTACCTAGGTGATTTGTATCAAATGCATTTGCACGATTTGTGACAGAAAACAAACCGAATAATACCTACGCGGGTATTTCATAAATAAACAAGATAAGATGCTGAACTCATAGTAGGTATAATATAATGCAGCAAAGCTTATTTTCAGCGAAGATATGATTGTCATATTGCACTTCAATTAAAAAAAGTTGCATTGGCTGTCACTAGGCGATAAAGTACGGTATAAGCTTTACCCTATGGACTACAAGACTCTAAATAATGTGTGCCTAGTCAACTTATTGATATGAAATATTTTCAGTTAGTTAATAAATTTGGCCAAAACCAGTAAAATTTGCATATTTTTCTAGCGAATAAGTTCGAAGCAAATAAATTCCTAGCGAAAATGATGCAAAAAAAAAAGATACAGACTTGTTCAACTCACGAATAAGCTTCATCACCCACCTTAAATGTATACTTTTTATCAGTATGAGTTTATTTGCTAGCTATTCCCATAGTGGGAAATGTCGTGATGGTATAGATTCATAAACATGACTTATTTATTATATTTATAAAAATATTAAAAACTCTTTAGTCTCGCTTTTGATGCCTCACTGCTTTTTATTCTGTATAATTATTATGATGAACCCAAGTATCCCGAAAAGGGCTTATGGAGAATGATTTACAATAAACAATAAACCTACTGCAAACTTTATATGAATAATCAGCTACATAAAATTATAAGTATTTTATCAAATACGTTTTCTTATCAATGTTTGTCTAACATTGTTGAATTTTACGAGTACAAATAGTTAGATAATCTTCAAATATCTGAAATAAGTTGTGCAACAAATTGATAACTGTATCTGTAAATTGAAGGGCGCTAACATTGTTCTAAATACATACTATATTTAATTGTAATACAATGTTTCTTATCTAAGATAAAGTAGTACCTATTGATATTTAATATAATATGTACCTGTCATTTTAAAGACAAATGATATGATTTTACACGTTTCATTTATTCTGAAAAACGTTTTACGCAGCTATTATTTAAGTGAGATTTTTTTGTATTTATATAAGTTGTAAAAACGCTAATTGTTGACATTTTACAATCATATAATGAAAGTTTTTGTAGGCATTGTAGTAGGTACATAAAATTTAGATATAAAAAATTATATGAGTGTTAACTTTAAACTAATTCACTCTTTAATAGGCAATTTTTTATCTTAGACACTCGGCCGTAGTCAAAATACATCTTAGCATTATCAATTTTGTAACTTAAATACATAAGTCATTGTGTATTTAAACTACAAAAATTGATACTTTCTCGCGAAGTCGTTCATAGTCGAACGACTAAATCGTTAAACGCTTAAAAGTGTTTTGACTACGGCCGAGTATATGACTGAAAAATTTATGAAAATGATAATGAGAAATTTATAAATATCATGAACACTTTTAGAATCAAATTATGACCAGAAGAAATATATATTTAAGAGTATTACCATTTAAGTTATCAAAATTCATCTTTCAAATAAAGAGAACCTTATTCTTATTGAATATTCACGAAAACATAAATTATTGAAAACATAATCAAAGGTAAAAGTATGAATAATCAAGTAAAAACAATGCAGTATAAATATTTACCTGAAAAGGTAGCCAACCACTGAGGCCATTGTTTGTTTTTATTTACTTCTTCTACTTTTAATTCCATGTTTATTTATTTATTTTCAATTACAAATCACCACATAAAAAATCACACCAAACTGTTTTTTTGCGTTACAGTTTCACTAAAATCCGATAATTGTTAAATATCATTTTGCGAACTGAACGAATTTCGAATTAAAATTTCACTGTTAATTGTTTTGAGAGAACACTAGTATTTTCTCCGAATCCAATTGGTCACCATGCCGTATCCGTCAATCGTGCTATTTGCCGAGCTAATTTGAAGTAACAACTGTTTTATATCATAATTTTCCTTCCTTTATTAAGTCATGTCTCGTGTACCCACCTATTGCAATGTATGTACATTTATGGTTTTAATACCAGGTTTTCTTTGTTGACAATTTGATATTGTTTTAATCTATTTGATAATGAATTTATTTACATTCTGTTCGTGCCGAACGTGTATAATATAAAATAATGATAATGTTTTTGCTAAGATAGCGTTTTTATAACTGCCATTTGTAGAGTGCGCGGATTATAAACAGCGAAAGGTTTAAATAGAACCGAACTAACAACTCATAACAGATCGTGTGGTGTCGTTTGAATGATTACAATATACTTTTAGGTGAACTATGTGTTGTACTAACTATTGTGTATAAAGGATGGTTTACATATGCCGCTGATATCTTATACCTGTAAATTAAATATTATCTGATATTTTTCTTCATTATTATAATTATGATGATGCTGTTTAACATAGTAAGTTTTACCCTTGCTATAATGTTCTTCAATATTCAGCAATAAATTAAATATTTGCACTTATTTATTAAAATAATTACCTACCTACTTGTTTCCATATGAAAACCTTGGGTATTTGTAATCAGCGTTAATTACTTCCTACATGTGTCAAAGAAAATACAAATACGTGTGTTTCTGTACATTCCTACCGAGGAAAATGTTGCATTAACATTCATTGATGATAATAATGCATTTGATTATTTTATCGAACTGAAGAAATAAAGTCACATTATTTTTGTCTAGTATTAAAACTCTACTTCTTCTTCTTCTCCTTGGGCAATTATTTACCCCACATGATGGTGGGGTCTGCCTTTCTTGTATTAAAACCCTACTACCTCTATTATATCATCACTACATATCCCACAATAGGGGTAGCCAACAAGTCAACTGCATGAAATAAATTTGCAGATTGACCTCTCCATGTCATTAAAAAACATTCAGAATGGGTGGCATGCCTCATCACTGAATTTTATACGTTGAATGTCTTATTCGTGAGGCTTTACGAACACGCCTTTGACAGGACAAGATTTTTTTAATACTCAAATATGTTTGAATTTTTTTTCAAATTATGCACCTACCTGAGATTGACAGAGATAAATTATACATAATATGTATTATGCACAATTTTCCAACACGGTTTTTTATAACGTAATTAGACATTTTCCAAATGATTAATAAAATATATAAATTTAAATGACAGATGTAAACAATTCTTTACAACTACAAATGTTATACGTTATAAAAACACTCAGGTTATGCAGTACATGAATTTATTGTTTCTCATCGGTTGCTATTATCTAATAATATTTATTTTCATATTTATAATATGTAACTAAGTAAGTATTTGTAGTAAATATCATAATCAATAACAATAAGCATTTTATTCAAATTGCTACAAGGTAGATATGTACGAGTTCATAATAAGATAATACACAATGGGTATAAGACTTATGTATACTTACTTTGCACTTAGTGCAAAACTGCAATTAACTTGGAAAAGTTATGCTTTATTTATTGTAATCTTAATGTACCTTTAATATTGTGCATAATACTTTTTACAGTAAAGAATAACTTAATAATGATGAACATCTATCGTCTCAGGATTTTTTATAGAAATATTTTTGCTTCACAATAAATTTTATTCAGTACCAAACTATTCATATTATAGAGCTCTAGATTAACGTTTTAATAATTTAATGTTCTTGTATATAAATCTAGGGTCTAACAAGTACTTAGGAGAGCCAGAGCCAAGAGAGAGCTGTTGTCAAATTAATGTCAAAGCGAGGAAGGTCTTATATTTGGGTCACGTACTGCGTGGAGAAAAGTAACGTCTCCTCCGACGTATATTGGAGGGCATGATAGCGGGAAGACGGTGAGTTGGCAGAAAGCAGATCTCTTGGCTTCGCAAAATTAGATGAGGGCGGTGGATGATCTGTTCATGGCAACACAGGACAGGGAGGTTTTCGCCGGAGTGATCGCCAATATCGGGGGGACCTGACATGGCACAGGAAAAAGAAGAAGTAGATACCTATACATATATTCGAGAAAACAAAAATAAACTGCTGTGTTACAGTATCTATAAACACAAATTAGCGTCTTCGGACTATCATGATTGTCTGGATAAAATTCCTTCCAGTCAATATTGTGTTTGTTGCAATCTGATCATAAAATACTATTACTGCTATGGCATATCCCACAAGTGGAGTTTCTAGCAGACAAGCTGCATATCATAAACATGAAAGCCGTTCTCTCCGAGTCAACAAAAAATAAAGACGTTCAAAATGGGTGGAAAACGTCATAGCCGAACAAAAAATTACTTTATTTTATCTGCCTTTTACAAGACACTCGAAAACTTATGTAAAAGAGTTGTAGACTAATCCTTAAACTATAAAATAACAATTTAATTATTTATTAAACGAATCATTAAGCAATTTTTGTTGTGAGTAATTAATATGGTTTAATCAGGAATTATTCTACGTATATATTGTACAAACTGTATTATAGTAGTAGGTATGTATATTCTGTCTTGAAGTATTAAAATTGTGCGTAATAAGTTATTGAATAATGGGTATAGTATGTATGTATGTATATTATTAATGCATACATAAATACGATGAATCTCTATGTATTTTCAATGATGATGTAAATTAATCAGGTAATTAAGATTATCACAATGTGATAGATTTTATGCACTATGCACTAATCATAATGGCGAGTATTTGAAAATTTTCTTAACGTTAGTTCTTCACCGATTTCTTTGACAAATGGTAAAAAACAAGAACATTACATTTTCTTTTTTTATTAAAAAGATATATCTCGGTTTTGTTATAAACCCAAATACAACCTTGTACACCTATCACAGTAAGCTACTAAAAGCTTGTGGGTGTGCTAAAAGGGGAGTTTGCCGGCACCTGGAGTCGAACCACGGATCCCTTGTTCACGAGGCCGAGACTCTACCTCCAGGCTACCGACGAACTCATAATATTTATTATAGATATAAACAATTCACTTAGATCGAGCTAGTATCAAAATGAATCTTGTTTAACGCGACAATACATACATACAAAGCACCAAACATACGAGTATACACGTAACACCCAGACTCAATATAATATAAAAAAAAGAGATTTTTCGAAACACGTTGCCTTCACGTCAAGACGGTTGTCAAATGTCGAAGGATTACACTCAGATTAACGTAAAATTACAAAGCTTTTCCTCAGCCATACATCATTGAATGACATTTAGTAGGACTCATAAAAAAACCCTGTATTAAAAACAAATATAATTCAATAAGTAACTTACACTTAGTAATGCATCTTAATACCTACATATTGTTGAGTCATTTTGTTTTATGTAATTTGAAATACATATTTTCTTGCATTTGACATTATTACCCATAATATGTGGTGTACATATTATTGCACCGTTTCTTCTTAAATAACCCATTTATTTATTTTTTAAGAAAGCGTAGCGTATTTTTATGAGTTAGTTGGAAGATATCGCGCTTCTGCGATAAACTCGCCCATTGCACAAATTTATTTGTCTGGTTCTACAATACTTATATTTTAATAATGTTTGTTTTTTTGTGCAATAAAGATTTTTATTATTATTATTTTGAATACAAATTTTACGTCATGTTTTAATTTTTAATAGTACAGAGAGAATGAATATCGAATGATAGCAAATTTTACATACAAGAAATCTACTGGCTACGTCACAAATGTGGAAGATGTCATGACAACCCGTGATGGTGTAGATAAGTGATAGGTGCGATTGGCGGTGTTATCTCTGTGTATTTTATTTTATTCTTATTTTAATGTTTTGTTTTTGCATTATTTTAATTTTAATTCGGTCGGTAGACTGGAGGTAGAGTCTCGGCCTTATGAACATGAGGTCCGGGGTTCGATCCCAGGTGCCGGCAAACTCCCCTTTCACGACACAAGCTTTTAGCTTACTGTGAAAGGTGTATAAGGTTGTATTTGGGTTTATAACAAAACCCAGATATATCTTTCTATAAAAAAAAAAAAAAAAAAAAAAAAAAAAAAAAAAAAAAAAAAAAAAAAAAAAAAAAAAAAAAAAAAAAAAAAAAAAAATGACTGATTTCCTGGTCTTATGAATGATTCATACATAGATATTTTGGCGCAACATGGATTAACTTCTGCTGTAAATGTACCCACACGAGGTGAGTCTTGCCTGGATCATATTATGATAAGAACAAACTACAAAATGGTGGGAGTGGTGTGTGAGAGCGCTATTACTGATCATTTCCCGGTTATGGCTTTTGTACGTTTGGATGCTTCGGAAAAATCAAGTAGGATGCCAAATAGGAAGACTGTGGTTGATTATAAGATGGTTGGCAGAAATTTGAGTAATACTGACTGGCGAAAAGTATATAACATCACGAGTGACGTTGACATGGCGATGAACAGTCTTGTTGAAGGGATTCAAGCAGCAATCAAGAACGGAGGAAGGGAAGTTGGAAGAAAAATTGTTCGTGTACGTAGGGAATGGATCACTCCTGGTATAGTACGGTGCATAAGAAAGAGGGATAGATTGCATAAGGTTTCGCAGGTAATGAGTGACAATGTGGAAATGAGACGCCATTATACGACGTATAGAAATGTATGTAACAGAGTAGTCAAAACCGCAAAAATCATATACTTTCGAAACAGAGTTGCTGAAAACAGGAGCAATGCACGGTCATGTTGGAAAGTGATGAGGGAGTATCTAAGTATGTCAGGACAGGAGAACAGGGGAAGCTCGGATTTACTGGGATCGACTTTACTCAGCTCAAATGCTGAGAGATATCGAGTGTTGGACAAAGTCAATGAATATTTCGCTACGGTTGGTAGCAATTTGGCAACTGATAAACTACGGGAGTTGGATGTGAGTGAAGCGCAGTTGGTGAGAATGGTTAACCTTCCCAAACAACCTTCAGGATCCTTTTTTATCGAGCCGACAGTGTCTACAGAGGTGATAAAAATTATTGATGAACTGAAGTTGAACTCAGCCCCGGGAGCCGACGGTATTTGCGCTAGAGTTGTAAAAGACTCTAAATTGATTCTAGCGGGACCCCTTGTGCATGTATTCAATCTGAGTGTATCGAAAGGGATCTTTCCGTCGATTTTAGGTGACGCCGTTATATGTCCTATCTTCAAGAGCGGAGACCCACAGGTGGCCTCAAATTACAGGCCAATATCTCTTTTGAGTGTACTATCTAAAGTTTTTGAGAAGCTAATTAAGGTGAGATTGTTGAGGTTCTTGAACACAAACAGCATTCTGTCTCCCAACCAGTTTGGATTCACTCAGGGAAGAAATACGGAGGACGCAATTACTACTCTAACAGAATATGTATCAGGTAATTTAGACAAGGGCAGGAAATGTATTGGTATATTTTTAGACCTGGCAAAGGCTTTCGACACCGTGTCGCACGCAATCCTACTCAAGAAACTCGAGCAAATAGGTGTCAGAGGTCTATCTCAGAGGTGGTTTACTTCTTATTTGGCGAGACGGAGACAGTCGGTTCGTGTTGGAGAGTGGAAGAGTAGCGGTCGCCCCTGTGGAGCCTATGGAGTTCCTCAGGGTAGCATACTGGGGCCTCTTCTGTTTTTGGTATACATAAACGATTTTTGCGAAAAAAGACTTTTAGGGGGTAAAGTTATCACATTTGCGGACGACACTGTCCTTTTGTTTGAAGGTAAAGATTGGTGTACCGTTTCCCAGCTCGCTCAACGGGGTTTTAGCGAAGCAAGCTCGTGGTTGAATGAGAATCTATTGACTCTGAATACGGAGAAAACTAAAGTGGTTTGTTTTCATATAAGCGCACGGTCACTCCCGACCAACGATGTTGAGATTCATGTACACTCAGATTATGGAAGTTCAACTCAAAAAATAGAACTCGTGCAGAATGTTAAGTATCTTGGTGTACAGATCGATTCGAATTTGAGCTGGAAAGCTCACGCTTGCATTCTAAATACACGAGTAAGAAAACTCATATACTTGTTCAGGCGACTTAGAGAGATCCTAGATTTCCCATTGTTGCGCTCGGTGTACTATGCGCTGTGCTACTCCATTGTGAATTATGCAATTTTGAGTTGGGGGGGTGCGGCCGCAAGTGTGTTGAGTTCGTTGACCAGGGCACACAGAATAGTGTTAAAGGTGATGTGTGGACATCCCTACATCTATCCAACGGGGTATTTACTGAGGGAGTGTCATGCCTTGGACGTGAGACAGATTTATATTTTAAGGTTAGCTGAATATCACCATAGAACAGCACCTGCGATTCCGTCTGCTACGCACCTGCATTTCACCAGACAGGTTTCTGATCAGAGACATTCTCAAGTGGAGACAAATACAACCTTCCGCCAGCGATTCCATACTGTATTGGCTCCTAAGGTGTATAACTCACTTAAGTCAGAGTGGAGACTCTTGCGGGATGACGGCGCATTTAGGGGTGTGATTAAAAGGCATCTTGTTGATATTGGGGTGGATGAGTCGGAGGCCTTACTGAGGTTTTTGGTGTGATGGGGTGAGTGTTGTTGTTGTTGCTTTTTTATTGATGTTCTTAGATTTCTTGGATTGAGAACTTGTTCAGTTACACATTCGCTCACTCTCGTATTTGCCCGCGAACTCACACATTGTCATACATAGCTTTTTACCTGAACTAATAAACTAACACACTGTTGAATCAGCCGCTAACCTATTGACTCGCTCATTCACTGGCTTTTGCTGGCATTCAGGGCTCATTGCGAAGCCCAGTGCACTGGCGTGAACATTGGATAACTCACCATCTCATTATTGAAGACTTATATACTGACGTTCATGAAAATTATTACTAACCCAACTAACACAGCCAATAATGACTCATTCGCAGACAGATTTCACTCATTGACATTGCTAGATTATTCTCTGACCCATTTTTGTATTGTAGTGTGTGTTTATTTTTGTAATTGACCGTATTGTGGAGACATGTTTGTAAATAATTGATTTTGTTTGACTAGATGTTTTTTATTAATTTATTATAAGGTTTTAGCTTTCTTTTTTATTTTTGCTAACTTCAAAACTCTATTGTTTTGTATCTCATTTGTATTTCTGCCACAACACAGCCCTATGGCTAGTGTGGAAGACATTTTTTGTGATTGTATTAAGTATGTTCAACTGTGTTATAATGAAAATGTAAAGACGATATTATTGTTTGAATAAATTATTATTATTATTAAAATTATTATTATTATTATATATTATGTGTTCATGCTGTAACATTGTTTGAGCAGTGTTCTCGAACGACATTGTCCAATATCGGTAGAAATATCCGCTAAAATCGGTATAAATGGTATATTTTGTACCCAAAATCGGTATATGGGGTATTTGTACCGACGATGGTCAATATCGGATACTTTTCTTTTCTCGAAAATTTCTATCCCCCGTCGCCGAATTTTCAAAATGGTACCTATAGGAATTTGGAATATTTCAAAAACTCCTCGGTTTTCTTAAAGAATATTTTCTCGCAGTACCTCTTTCTAAAATGTACCGGGTATTTGTACCGACGATGTCAATATCGGGTACTTTCCTTTTTAGAAAATTTCCGTCGCCAGATTTTCAAAATGGTATAGGAATTTGGAATAATTCAACAACTCCTCGGTTTTCTTAAAGAATATTTGCTCGAATCCAATAAGTATCCGGTACTTTTACCGAATACCCAATACTTATCTACCGATTATATTTCCCTGTCGACAAATAGTAAAAATCGGTAGATTACTAGACCATTTCGGTATATCGGTAGGACACGGTCCATTTCGGTATAAATACCGAAAAATCGGTAGGTTCGAGACCACTGTGTTTGAGTAACTGGGTTACTGCTTACTGATCCTCGCAGTATATCGGCTTTTCTCGTGGTGTCTGTGGGAACTAATCAACAGTTTTGGGTCTGTGGTCTAGTGCATGACAATTTTAGTTTATCTTATTTTTAATATAATCCTTAACTTTTTGCGTATTTTCCATTATGGTATAGTAATATGGTGAAGTAAACACTTAACTTTTTTAAATACACACTATATTTTATAAATGAGTAGACAATTGTTTCGTCTTTTACCAAGACTTTTTTTACCAAGTATTGATAATGTCTTGGTAAAAGACGAAACAATTGTCTACTCATTTATAAAATATAGTGTGTATTTAAAAAAGTTAAGTGTTTAGTTTATCTTTTTTTCAAAATTAAGTTCTGCTGGTAGACGTTGAACGAGGTAAGAATGACAAGAAGAATATACTTATATAATATACTTATAAAACCATGTGGCTTGATCTCGTGGATCAAATTCTCAAGGAAGGCCCCGTGTTGAGTAAGAGGAATCGACGTGCGTGTATGAGAAACTGTATGAATGTGGAGGAAGCGAAGGAAGTCTGTAAAGATAGATCTGTTTGACGTTCCGTTCTCTCTGCCTACCCCACTTAAGACACAGCGTGAGGGTATAGATAGATAGATAGATAAGTTTTGCAGTGCAATAATGTCCTTGCGAAACATCTTTATACAGCCAAATTCAGTAGGAACTAAACAAACGCATTCATAAATACAGTCACAATACGTTTAACACCAAATCATGCGTAAAAAATCCGAAGCATCGATATGCGTCTTGAATCATTTTCTTCCGAATATCGAATTCTATAATCATAATGTGTGTCATAATTTATGTCCATCATAATCATGGTATCATCAATTTAAACTTATAATGTAAACATCTGACTTCTTTAACTTCCTTTGATACGCATGTTCTCATCTTAAATAAGTGTAGATACCTTTTGACAAGGAAATTATTTATACTTGATTAAAAAGCTCTATGCAAAACATAATAATAATAATATGTATTCAATTAGATTTCTGCATTTCATAAGAAGATTATTTGTTGATGCTTAACAAGCCAAATATTTTACAGGACACTTAAAAAGTTACGGAAAAGAGTGGGAGAACTATTCTATGCCAAGGAAACAATAAAACATAGGAAATCCAATGATGTTCGTAAAAATCACGAAGAATACATTAAATTTAGGATCTCCTATTCAGTTATAAGATATGCCCCAAATCCTTGATATATAAATTTTATTGGCACAGAAAGGACTATTTGCATGCTGACTACAGGCATTTAGTTTATTGGCTACCCCACTTATGGGAAACATCACTTATTGTAATGTTAAATTGAGAATATTGAATGTCAAGAATACTTGTCTTTGAATGAACTTTTTATTCTATTTCTTCAAAACTTATAAAGCAAATTTTGTTAAGCAGCATATTCAAATTGTTTTTATGCTTCCCTATGTATTCTTTATTATTGAGGTCATCATAAATGAATGAGACATGCAAAAACAATTTTCTCATTTTTTATGGACAAAAAAATCGGTCCGGTATTAATTATTAACCCGAATTAACCCGAACGCGATTGATTTGTCTTCAATAGATTGATTTGGCACTGGCTGACCTACCAGTAATGAAAAAATAAAATTGCAATGAAATGAAAACGCATTTTTCTTTCACGTAGGTGTTTCCAAACAATATTATGTGCTATATTTTGTCATTATAATATTTATTTTATTGTGGTGTCAAACGTGAATATTGTTTCATGAAAGCTGGAATGATAAAAATATGTAAAGTGAATAAACTACAAATAAATGAACGAGGAAAGAATGAATAAAAAAATATACACGGCAAAGATGAAAAGTGTTTTAACCTTTTAAAAGTAGGTATATTACAATATAGATTAATTAACCAGATCCTGCAGGACAGGCACGTGTAGAGTTCATTGAATAGGAGAGCTAGCAATAGAAATTGAATTAAAAAAAACGATCCTTTCTCCCTACCCTGCAAGGGAAATGATGTGACGATAATGATAATGTCTTAAATATTCATGTTGAGCCACCTTCTTTTTGATATCATTATTTTAACAATCTATGTATTTTAATTTCTTATCGTGATGTGTGTAATAATTTTATTTTATTTATTTACCTATTGATGGGTAATTTTATTTTATTTACCTATTGATGGGTAAGTTGGAAGATATCGCTTCTGCCAAAAACTCGCCCATTGCAGAATTTATCATTTATTTATATCACATCATTTAATTACTCTGTAATTGCTTATTATTATTATAAGGACACAATATTCCACTGAGACCATTACAACTTTCGGCCAATGCGATCCTAGAGAAAACAAACGTTTATAATAGTGATTCCACTTTCTTTACAAATTCACCGTTTTTTATGTGGAATATGTCCACATTCGGGGAAATATTATTCAACAGTCAAATGGTCTTTCTAATTATATTGTGATGTAAAGTGTTTTTTTTTTATTATTAACTCTCAAAGTTAACGCCATGTTCTAAATGTCCATTCTTTTCATGTGCCCAAGCCACCGTAGTTTATGAATTTTCATACTTATCGTACTTCAGTCTCATAAATATCCTTTTATATTAAAAATCTAACTCTTTTTTAATACTGTTTATATGTTTAAATCAAAAAGAACTTTTCAATAATCAAACCACGGGTGTCAGACAAGTAATGGATTTATTTTTTATTAGTTTTCGAGTATCCTGTAATCATCATCATCGCCCTCAACGCTCCTCTCGGGAGCACAGGGCAGAAACCAGTCTCCTCCATTCAGAGCGTCTCTGCGCCAATTGCGTCACCTCTTTTCACGACATTCCCTGCGCTCTGATATCGTTGTCATAGGAACGGTGTATTGTAAAAGAGGGACGCCCGGGTGGACGGAACCCTTGCGGACGGAAGTCCTATCCTGTAATAGACAGGTATAAGTAAAACATCAGGTTCAAGACCATCCTGATTTTTTAAACTTTTCTTGGCACGGAGAAGACAATGTGCATAGTCATTACGTGCTGTTAGTCCGCTGGCTACCCTACATATAGGAAATGCTATGAAGGTCTGATGTTAATATGATACGCAGTATTATTTAATTACAAACGTATTATTATTCACGCTACTAACATAGCGTAAAGGAGTGGTCTTCAAACTTTATATCTCCATGGACCAGTCAATTTTTGATAATTTTACCGTGGCCCGATGAGAGGGTGCATGTTCATTTTTAACCTTTGAGGCCCTATTTTTAAGTTTCGTACTCCCAGAATTTACAAATTTACCGAAAACTCCTTTTTGTTTTTAATTTTCTAAAAGAATTTGACATAATTATGTCATGATATCCTCGGTTTCGTCGAGAAAATGTCGCAATTATTGATTTTATTTATCGATGATATTACCTGATTTTAAATATCGAAAAAGAGGCCACAACAAAAGAAAGACTGATATTCATGTTCCTTTCGCGGCTCGGTACCACTTGCTCCGCGGACCGCAGGTTGGACACCACTGACGTACATATTATCACTATTATCAACATCAAGTAAGGTCGTTCACCTACATAGCTCAATAATCATTATTATTATATTATCAATTTCGATTCACTTGATATGTACATATAGAATAAAACAAGTCAATCAAAGATATGGAATTACATATCTACCTATTTATTAATTACTTATTATATAACGAAACTAGGGCATTTATTACAATTGAAGGACTTTTTATTAATATGAAAATATAAGAAAAATGTATAAATCTAAGTGATCCGACGATAAAATACAACAAACAGCAATTAGCGTCCGAATGCCATCTGTTCAAGACAAGGGGATGACGTAAATATCTACAGAGGAAGCTTGTAGTGTGTAATATGATACTAAAAGTTTTTGCTGATAATCAAATTTAATTTCTGTGTATTCACTGCTTACTCCTTAGTATTTATTTATTCACCATTTTCTGTACAATGATAACAAGAAATATTTTATACAATAAAATATACTAACAGCTAACAGTATCTACGTATAGTAAATACGTGAGAGTTTCCACTGAGAAATATAAATTTGAAAAATAAAAATATAAAATTAAATAGGGTTCGTCGGTATCGGTAGCCTGGAGGTAGAGTCTCGGCCTTGTGATCAAGGGGTCCGTGGTTCGATCCCAGGTGCCGGCAAAACTCCCCTTTCACGACACAAGCTTTTAGCTTAGTGTGAAAGGTTAGAGATATATCTTTAAAAAACAGAAAAGGCAGACCCCACCACCAAGGAAAAAAAGAAGAAGATAAAATTGAATTCATAATCTTTTATTGACCTACCTTTTCACTACATTAATATAAGAAGGTACCAATTTTAAAATTTACAACTTAATAATATTATATACCTACACACCTTATTACTAATAAAAACACATTTATTACATATTTGACCCTCAAATTTGAGCAGTGCTCGTGCTTTGAGGGTTTAAACATATTTCATACAATTTATGTCACACAATAGCGCTTACCAAATAATAATAAAAACAAACACATATCTACAATACAAAAAGTAACCAAATACAGTTTCTTAACAAAACTCAACAACAGAGCAGTTGAACAGCTATTTAAAAATATCTTTCAGATATAATTTAAAACTCTGAATTTTTTTTGTCGAATCATACTTAGATTTTTTGTTCAGCTTATTGTACCACACAATACCAAAATGAGTATAGGGGTGTTGTCCAGCAGATGATTTTTCACGGAGGTACCTTAATTAGGCCTCCCAGTCTTGGACACGCACTTATGTCATCCGGTGAGTGCAGATTTTTACAAAATACTCTCTACAAACCTGAGACACTGCTTTTCTCTTATAAATATTATCCAATGTGGGCACCAGAAATTTTTTAAAAGTTCTGATGTTGGGTGGTCCATCGGTTTTTTAAGAATTATTTTTATAATACTTCTTTGGCTGACGCCCAGGGAATAGAGAGAGTTTTTATATGCCCCACCCCAAGCTATAATATCATATTGCAACACAGATTGGACAAGAGAAAAATACACTTCTTTCATTTACTTTACATTTAAAATATCCCTTAGTCTATAAAATATATAGAACATTTTTCTTATTCTCTTTACAGTGGTTAGCACATGGTCTTTCCATTTCATATTTGAGTCAATTTCAACTTCAAGGTACTTAACAGTATTTGATTCCTTTAAATTTACACAATTTGAACCACCACATGATTATATCTTATTTGTGCAAGAGTTATTATGAATTTTAATATCAAGGGCGGTAGTAGGCTTACCTTTAATATTTATAGAGAAATTAACATATTTCGTTTTCTCAGCATTCTGTTTACATTATTCAAATTTGAATCAATTTGTTTTTAAAAAATGTACCGACTAGAACATTGTTTGCTTAGGTTCACTAAATTGAATAGAAACTTTGAAAAAACATTCAACTCAATTTTATCTATTCATCGCACTATGACATTAATTATTGTGGAAGGGCGTTTTGTTTTCGAGCATTTCCATTCAGCATTGTGGGTAGACATCAGTTCATTGAATCTCAATACAATGTCAAATTATCCTCTGAAACACCGACTATGTTGTATCTTTATTATACATCTGGTACTCACATAATCCCGGCATTATTATAACTAGCATGCGTGTATACTTTTGAATGTGATTGATTGACAAGTATTTTTGATAAACTCATGGACAACGGAAAGAAGATTTAAATTACGTAGTAATTAATTATAATCATGTTATTAGTTTTATATTTAATAATTTTAATATCATTATGTGTCCGCTTGTTAGACACAAAAGTTTATTATTATTAATGTTTATGTACTTTTGCTTCCTTCTACTCTTCTTGACTAAGTAAAGGCTAGTTTTGAAGTATTTAATAAAAAATGTTTTCTTACAGAATAAATAATTTGATACCCAGCATATGTCAAAAGGTTCATATTATAAAGAAAGAGTCATTGTATTAAATTAGCAAATTCACAATCAATATTCGCAACGCATATTTTTTTGTTGGGAGTAAATATCACCCATATTTTAATTATACTTTCAAAATATCTGTAACATCTTTGATATCCCATATAAAACATATTTTTTATTTACTATCATATCACTAAAAGCTAGTTTTCTTTGAGTAGATTATTCGTTTTTCTATTACATATTTAGAATAAATCAATGTAATAAACACACTAACGTCAATGTATACGAATGAATAAAAAATATTATTGGATTAAAAATTTACAACAATTCGATGAATAAGTAAGTTTCTAAGTATGATTGGTATTCTGTTTTTATCTAGGATGATTAAAATAATAATTATAACTTAATTCATTATCAATATAGATAGATTCACACTAAATATTACATTTAAACATACATTTTTTTAATGTTTCCTATATAATATGTAATATCGCTTTAATATTAAATGTGTCACTACCAATAAATATGTAGTGGTATATCTTTAAAGGCATGTCTATAAACAGTGCAATTCTACTTTTGGCGTTCATATTATAAACATAAGTGTTGGAAATATTATTAAATTCTCAAATCACCATTGACCCGCAGACTATAGAGTGCAATAGTCACTATGGCATTACACTTAACATTGCATTCTCAATGCAAACGCTCACAGCGGATCACACTAATATTCATGAATTCTATTTCTTTTCTATGAAATAATATGTTCAAGTAATATGAAACTACTTATTACTGCATGTAACAAGTCTGTCATGTCAGTTGCAATGACATTCTCTGAATATTAATGAAGACGTCTTTTATTTATTTTATCAACTGTTAACACTTATATGCATAGTTGAATAATATAACTCCTTTTATAGATTTTTATTGGAATGCTAGAAAACATCATGGGACGATTCGGTTTGGAGTGGCTGGAGGTCCTGGAAACTCTAATGGACAAACATATCTGTGAAGAATGTGCCTAGGAGAAATGAACCGACCCAACTAAGGCTAGACGAAGAAGATATACCTACTAATTTTATTAAAATATTTCATCGTATTATATCCAAAACGTTAACCAATTAGTTAACTTGTTGTCAAGAGTTAACCATAAGTTAACTCAAGAAATGGTGATATCCAATGTCTGTTACGGAGATAACAAGTGGTTATTTATAACCACCCGATTTTCATGAGTTAACTATCGAATCCACGAGTTAACTTTGAGAATGAATATTTTTTTCGACTGTAGATGGTGCTATATATGTCATCAATTTGACAGTTACATAGTTTGTCATTTTGGTTTGAGAATATTGTGTTATAATAATAATTATAATATATTGATCAAAACTGGATAATTATCTTCATAATAATGTTGATACATCATCCGATGAACAATATTATTGATTTCAAAACACTCGCCAACATGAGCAACACGTTAAAATTTAAAATGGCGGCTCCAAACAACCAGTGAAGTGTCAAATAACTTCCCTAGTGTTGCCACTCGTACGACAAAAGTGCGTAAAAATTAAATTTCAACCGATTTGTACTAAGGTATTGCCATAACGTGAATACTGTTTACATCACTATAGAAAGTTAAACTCTGGTTAAGTAACCATTGTAAATTATTTTTATGATATCACCAAACGCCGAATATGAACAAGTTAACTCATACTAGTTGATAACTTAACCACTGGTTAACTTCTATTTGGATATCGCGGCCCTTAGAAAACTCAAATACAATCAAGATATACTAATATGTTTATAGAATAAACCAATTTGGAGAGGATTGTATGGATCATCCAATAAAATGTTTTTTTATATATAGTAGGTACATTGTAAAATCTCAGAATCTCTTAAATATGTTTTTACGCGACAGTAAAAATAAACAAAATAACGTATATTTACGTATGGAAAAGCTCCGCCAACGTAAACAAAACTGTAGCAAAGTCAATTTCACTAATATCGTTGTAATATCAAAGCAATAGGTACCTACTCACTATATTTAAAAATAGAAAATAATTAGGTTCACTCACTTCAAGGTAGTTGTTATTATGATTTTTTTTCACATGTCATTGATATAACTGATTATTTATTTGATTTGGTTTGGAATCAATGTGGTTAGGTATTTAATAAATTCATTATATGTTATACCTGCAACGATACGTTCACTTTTGTAATATGTGTGAATATCAATCATTGGTTATACCCATTTGTAGTTGATTTTAGAAAAAAAATTGCAAGACCAATGTCTCTTCCAAAACAATCATTATATTTACATTTAGAAGTAGGTACCTACCATAGATAGATAATGTACCATGAATTATGCAAAAAATATCAAATTGAACTTTTTATGTACTTAATTTTTTCGTTAATTTTAGTAACATAGAATATCCCACAAGTAGATTAGCCTGCGAGTAAACTGCAATTTATTAAGTTACCTAGGCAAAAAGTAATTAATAACAAAAATATTGGATTCATGTACAAAATGCTAAATAAACATACATACCATCACGCCGCTTCCTCGCGGGGTAGGCAGAAAGGATAAAGCACCACTCCCTTCTTTCCTTGTATACACCATTCGCTTCCATCACTGTCATTCCTCATGCATGCTCTCCTATTCGATGTGCCCAACACGTGACCGTCCTGTAGGATTTTGTTTAAATGATCTTGCTATTTGATCCTCGGACGTCCACATCTCCAAGCACCATACCTCTCAGCTAAACATATTATATTCTTGGTCATTCTGTCCTCATACATTCTTTCCACATGCCCAAACTACATAAACGTAGGTAATAAAAATATTGCTAACTTGTAGGTAAATACAACTGTAATGTAAATGGGTTTTAAATTTTGATTAAATGAGGTTATAATTTCGCCATCTTGAAGGCAACTCGACGCAATATTGCAGTTTTTATTTAGATTTTTTTTTACATTTTTTCGATAGACTTTTTTTAGATTTATTTGATAGATTTTTTACAACATTATCATTAAGTCATTTCACCGGAACAAAGTGCAATAATTTAATAAATATCCTTGCTAAATATAAATTATACATAAATTACCTTTTGAATTTTTGACTCCAATGATGTAAATATTATTCTAACAAAAACAATAAAATAAGATATAATTAAAAGCAAATTATATGGCAATATTGCCACTATAATAGAATGTTAATTCAGTAAGAGTGTGTGGTGTATTGAACTTGTGTTCAACCTATTATTAATTTAAAAAAAAAGGGTTTATAGAAGATCGCTGCCAGCTGAACAATAGGCTTAGGAACTCCTTTAACTGACACCCAATGTTCCTGAAAGGAACATTAAAGATTAAAAACAGAAAAAAGTTATTATATTTATCTGCAATTATAAAGATTTATATTTCTGTAGGTCACCATTGTCTATATTCGCGTTGTTCTTTTTCGATAAGCAGGTATGCAAAATGCAAAGATTTGAACCAAATAATTTTTATTCTTTTTATAGTTCATATTCATTTGCGTTTTTAAGTAATTATTGCTACTATATTTGAACTAAATTTATTACAATTAATTTAATTAGGTAATATTATATATGCACATTTAAATTTTATTTAAATAATCTTCGAACCATGGCGTGGAAAATAGTAAAATATTATGATTGATGAAGGTTAAGGAAGAGCGGCATGACTTTGAACACTTGAATTTTCCATTATACAAATAACGTGACTATCAAATAATATGGTGTTGAATAAACCTTATTGAATTTAATTAACTACTGACGCAGTTATTTTTAATAGTAATTACATATTATTTGTAGTATTAATATCATTGAACGCATTTAAAAATAATGTAATACTAATTATTTAAAGGGAAATAATCTATTGTGTTTTATTATACAGTTTATGACATATTTGATATTTTCAAGGCATTCATAAAAGTCAAATACTTAAGTTCTTTATTTATTAATATTTTTGAAGCGCACAATGTGAAGCAAGTCAAATAGCATCAAAATGTTATGAATATATGAGGTTTTTTTCTCTCCCAATATTCTCAAAAGGGTAGGAAGGAAATAAAATACTTGCGATAGGGTAGAAAAAAAGGAAAGGAACATGACCGCTGCTACGGTAAAGATAGTTATATTAGGACAATCATGCAATAATATATTGGTTATTAGTGTCAACTGGATGCAAAAGATCCAAGATCAGAGAGCACGGAGATAGGTAGATGAGTCATCCGTTTAAGAATAGACAGACTGGACTAAGAAGAGACAGACGTTGGCAATTAAAATAAATGTCTCCATCTTATTAAACCAATTTCTCCTTTAAATTATCGACGGTTATACCTAACTATGATATATGTACTTTTATTAACAATTATCATAATTTAATAGTGACCTTGTTTGGGTGAACCTTACAATGAAAACACAATCTCTGGCACGTTTGTGCACACACCTTATTGAAATTATTGATAACAAAATAATAATTGTTATTATTATTATAAATGCATTAGATTTGTGTTAATTCATGTTTAACCCTTAACCGGAATCGCTATTTCGGTCAACGTAACTGGAATCGCGGGTCCAAATGGACCCGCTAATTAAAATAAAGTTTTTTTTGTAATATAGACGTTATTAACCATTAAATGGGTTATAGATATATTGAAACTACCTAGTTGTTTGTAGTATGTAAGGTAGTTTTATTAATTAACATTTTTAAATTATACATCTTTTTGGCTTTTCTTCTTAGGAACCAAGTTTAGCACAGGATTTTATCAGTCCCTTTTTTGACATGTAAAATTATAATAACAAAAAAAAAACTTAAAAAACTAATCAAAGTACAGGGTTTTACGTCTCTTCCCATTAACAAAAACAAACATTCTTTATGAGATCATTCAAAAACATAAAAAATGGTGAGATATGAAAAAATTAAAGAAACCTCAGTCTTTTTATCATTTTATGTAAGGCACTTGCTACACAATATCCTTTTTTGTAGGTGAATCTTACATATATAGTTGCAGCATTTTTCACACTTCTGTGATTGTTTATTGTCAGTCTTAGGACCGCATAAATAACATCTTCCTCTTTGTCGTGCACCACTTTTAGTGCAAGTTTCTTTTTCTTGACCCATGTCATTTTGCGGTGCATCTAAAGCTGGCTTTAGGAAATTATCAATTCGGTTCTTCTTGTATTTATTCAAGTATTCAGTTATTTTTTGATTGGTATGAGTACATATAGTCTGGATCATTTCATCCGGAATCAGCAACTGCCATGATTCGATTGGTGACATTTGTTGTTTATGACGAGCTGGACCAACAATACCAGGTAAGTGAGTCACAATATTGTGATTTCTGGTTCTAGAGCTGCTAGGTGGCATTTTAGACCATTTAAACTTATTTTTGCCTCTGTAATAAGCACTAGATGTCTGTGAATTATCTTCTTCGTCACTTTCTTCTATTACATTGTGATCGGATGAAGAGTCACTAGAGTGTGAAGTGGATAAGTGTGCCGTATTTTCATTTTCACTTATGTTTTCTTCGTCACAAGGTTCAAAATCACTTAAAGGTTCTAGATCTGAATCATTTTCATCCAATAACAATTCTTCAATATCTTTATTAGTAAGATTACACGCCATTGTTCCAAAAAAATATCTAAAACAATACAACTTAAATAAGTGTACATTTACATAAAAGTTACGTAATTGGAATCGTGGGTCCAATTGGACCCTCGATAGTTCGTTACCTCCACTTCCAGTAAATTGTAAGCACCACGCGTCTGGCACCCGCCGCGACTCGCGACGTAATGAGATTCGATTGGCGCGCAAAAGCGTAACTGCGCGCGTTTAAAAAATAAACGGTTTTTTTGTTTTTGTCGGGTCCAAATGGACCCACGATTCCGGTTAAGGGTTAACATTATTACCGAGTACTTCACTAGATTAGCGAGGAAATTCACAACACGCCTACATCACGAGGAACGTCGTAGAGATAAAGTAATGTACCTAAATAGTGTTTGGTTTTATTCATAAACAATTTGCGATTAATTGATTTCTGTACTATCTCTTCATAACTGTGTTGTAGTGATGAAACGAATATTCGTATTCGCATTCGCTTTCGCGAATATTCGCAGATTTCAAAGTGTTCGCATTCGCATTCGTATTCGCAAAAAATATGCGAATGTTTTGCGAATATTATTTTGGTAATAAAGTATTGGATATTCGGTAAAAGTACCGGATACTTACCTGGTATGTTGTAGAAAAAGGTACTGCAAGAAAATATTCTTAAACCCTAGAGTGCTCGCGATTTGTTGCTGTTGAGCATTTTGCCGCCCGCAGCAAAAAAATCGTCATATTTTTTACACGATTCATTTGTCACGGTCAAGAGTCTTTGTAGCTGCCCCCCTGTATTTCACCGCCTTGTCTTAGTAATTTAAAGAAAATCGGTGCATGGGTGACTGTAGGAGCCATCAGTGTTGTTGTCGGTGTGTCGCGTTTGGCGGCAAATTGCTAACTGCGCGACTACTCACGTAAGTAAAATTCGTGTGTCTGTTTTTTTTAAATAGTTGAAATATTATTGATTTTCATTGCACGTAATGTTGTTTCATTTAAATATCGTAATAATATTGATATTTAGTTTGTTTTGATTAATCATTCGGGTTTTATTCATTAGTTTATTTTAGATCTTTTTAGGTAAGCAACGGGCGAAGTATACCTACGGAATGATTAAGAAAAATACACAAATAGTTTCGTGGTTGGAAAAGGAGTCTGGTTTTGAAGAAGCTGGAGAATAGCTGAGAAACCAAATCACCCAATTTGTTCTATCGGAAAATAAAAATATATCTTCAGGTGTATGCGCAGTATGTCCATCCAGGAAAAATAGAAGGACAAAAAAGGGTGCAATAGATGCGCAAAGTTACTGTGCAACGAACATTATATATACATGTGTCAGGACTGTTTTGCTGAAATACATGTCGAAGATGATGAAAACGTTTAATTTTGTTATCAATTTTAATTTTTCTTTTTTTATTTAGGTTAAGATGAAAATGTTGTTGAAATTTAAGAAATTTTACCAAAGTATATTTTTTTTTATAATACTAAATACAAATATTTAATAAATGTTACTTTTTCTGATAGTTTATGTTTTATTCTATCCATTAAAAATCATTGCAAAAGTGTTTAACCATTATTTGCAAAAAAAAAATCAATTTAAGTATGGGCGGCAAAATGCTCCCCACGCGAGCACTCACGTTTCACGGAAAGGCGCGACTACTCTAGGGTTAAGAAAACCGAGGAGTTTTGAAATAATTTAAATTCCTATACCATTTCAAAAATTCGGCGACGGGGGGGGGGGTAAAAATTTTAATGTTTGAGCAATTGTAGAAATTTAGGCAAGTCAATATTCGCTATTCGCATTCGCGAATGTCGGCAACAAATATTCGCATTCGCATTCACATTCGCGAATATCCAAAATCACACATTTGTTACATCACTACTGTGTTGTTTAATAAACATGGAAATCTCAACATGGAAAAACGATAAACTTTAAATATATCTATACAATTGATGTGGCTTTTTTCTGCTTGTATGTTTCTTATCCTTAATGATTTTTGTATGGTTCTATTATTAGCTCAATTAAATTAAATTTTAACAGTTGTAAGATGTCTAAATGTATTTATTATTATTTTTATATATGGTTACCATTAAATTGTAGGTTTGTATTGAATCGTGGAGGAATTCGACCGTTGATGTGAATTAAATAAATTTATATCTCACTAGCCAGTAGGCTAAATACTTGTAATAAACACACAAATCATCTTCTCCGTGGCAATATAGTTAAAGTTATTCAGAATGGATAGTTTGGGTGATCACTGAATTCAAGATATTGGATATTTTTCTTGATGTTTTACGACACCTGTCGAAACTGTCCCTACACCTGTCTTTTGCGGATCAATAACTTGAAGAAAAGGTTGTGAAACCTATTCTTGGCCTGGGAGTTCTCATAATAACAACAAATTATTATCAGTCAAAAAACATACTAGTTTTTTTTATAAACCTTTGTTAATGAGACATTAGATCTCAGTACATTACTGAATTGAGATCTTTATTTTCGTGTCAAATATCGCTGGAAAACCCATATAAAAAAATTTGGTCTCAATAATTTGTACTTATGATACTGATTCTCGCACTATGAGTAATTTATAAACTGTTTTTTTACATTTTTTGTCAATATTATTAACGTCCAAGAACCATAATGTCGTGTGACCACGGTGATTCATTTCTCAAAAATGAGAAGTGAAGAAGTGATTTTGTTTATGAATAAATTGAATCGCCATTTCATTCTCCCCGCCTGCTTCACAAGGGATGCGGTGTGAAGGGATAAATATATAATTTAAAAACTGTTGATCTTGCAGTAGTATCTATATTATATCAAATAAATTAAAAACAGCTTTTAAAGTTTATTCCATGGAATTCCCAGTAAGCTATAAGTAAGTTTATCAGTGTCTTTAAAAGGCATTGGTTGTAGAACTTCACTAATATGACACGTAACATTTTAAGTTCAGCGATGAGGTATAACACCCGTCCTGAATGTCTTTACTTTTGTTGGCACAGAAATGGTGACTTGCATGTTAATTACATGCAGTAAGTCCACAACCACTTCACATGTGAAAAATGTCGTAAACTTTATAACAATAAATGAGTGATTGAACAGCTAAAGCTCCTTCCCTACCTATTGATGACTCATACAATCAGTATCTTAAGCTTATTTAAATATCCTAATAAACAATTTAGTAATATATAAAGTGTAATTCTATTAAACTTTTGCACGTGTCAACGATAACCTGCTGCTAAAAAGTATAAACAGAACTATTAGTGTAATAAATCAAAATACCACATTATACATTAGATATAATGTGTACATTGTACAACTAACTATGTATAAACATTGATAAATCGTTTTTCGGAATGACTTGACATTGAAAAACGTAGTAAGTATTTAGTTACTTTAAAATTCTGTGGAAATTTAAAGACGTCATAAAAGTTTATAATATATACCTACTGGATATTTCTTTGTTGTGTTATTTACAACATTTAGAAATGTAAACAAAATTATAAGTATAAAAAAAGACAATAATAATTAATAGGTGATGCAAGAAAAATTACAGGTTCAATACGTGAAATTACCCGGCGATGATATGGTAAACCGCGGTTGTTTTATAATCAAACTCGCGTCGACTATTAATAAAAAAATTATTAAATTTTATATTTCAAATGTACTTATAAGTATGATTTATGAAGAATAAGTAATTTTTAAATTTATTATACAAAAAAAAAAAAAAAAATATTGGGAAGTTGCCGTAAAAACAAAACGTTTAATCAATTAAATATTTTCTCAAACTTTTAGTTGCATACCTAATGTAATAAAATGAGTACATAGTTAAATATTACTCTTCTTTTTAATTTCTTCTTCTCAGCCTACTCCTGGACGAAGGCCTCTTCTATTTCCTTTCACACCACTCGATCCTGCGCCGTCTGCATCCAGTTGACACTAGTGTGTCGAGTGATGTCATCCCTCCATCGCATTCGGGGTCTTCTAATTTAGGTTAACCTACTATAGTAGTTGAAAAAGAATGTGGTTATTCGGGTTTCAATTTCAATATTCTATTTATAAATAAAGATGCGTCTACAGTAAAAAAATCTATCCTCAAGCATGCGCTTAAGATTATTATATGAATAAGAAAAGTAACCTAGATTCCACATATCAATTTATATTTCAATACAAATTTCATTATTTTTTATTAGTAATTTAAATAATTTCATAATAAGAATAAAACATACATCTTTATTATTAATAATTTTATCAATAAATGCGTTATTGTATAATAGTCTTTTTGGCAACAAATATCATTAAAAAGTAGGATTTTAGGTTAATCTTCTTCCATTAAGTTGCGTTCAATACAAAGCTTGATAGATATGTATTCATAATTATAATAAGTTATTGATAACGTAAGCACTACATTAATTTCAAAATGATTCGGTCACATTGTTATCAGAAAGTGTTGTTGTTACGGACGAGTTCAGTCATTCATACCATCACAGAATTTGCCACAAATGGGGTAGTCAGCAAATTAACTGCATGTAATAAACAAGCAAGTAACCTGGGCCCGTAGTCAAAAAACATTTTAGCGTCACGTTTTCGTTCGAATATAGACAACGTTGCAACAAGGTGTCAATTTTTATAGCTAAAATACACACTTAGAATGTGTCAATTTTTGTAGCTAAAATACACAATTAGACGATGACACTTTCTCGCAACATCGTCTATATTCGAACGAAAACGTAAAGCTTAAATGAGTTTTGATTACGGGCCCAGGTGTTAAATTTGGTCTTGATTTTTTTCGGATATCCGCCTTTTACAGGACATTTTTTACATTAAAGTGACCCTTTTTTCCTAATATCGCACGTCTAAAAATATAATGAAACGAATAAAGAAACATAATGATGAACAATCTCTATTATCGCTGTGTTTGGGTTTAACCCGTAAACCGGTTTGTTTATACGAGCATTATATAATCGCGTGTGATTAATATTGATTTGCGATATCGAATAGTAATGATAAGAATTGGATCATATTATTATTGTGTTGTTTTGTTTACATTATACATAGTATATTTGCTTCCGTCATGAAGGGTTCTTGGAAAAAATCATAAACAAAATTGAGCTATGGCATGTAAACTATGTGTCACGCGTGAAGCTCGTGCCATGTCAGGGTCGAATTCAATTCATTCTGTGTTTTATTACTAAACGCACAATACAATAACATTAAAGCACGTCATTTAAGATAAAGCACAAATTATGACCAGGATTTTATTATTTTGTATTCAAGAATTATTAATGGCACATTACAAAAACATTTCGATAGAGAAACTATAACTAACTTCACTGTGTGTGTCGGTGTTTAGGTAGTAGAATTCCATATCGAAATAAATAAAACGCTTGTTTTATTTATTTCGGTTAGAAACTATAGCATTCCTGCAATCTAAATTCTAAAATAATTCTAATTATATAATACTGCAATTATTCTTCTTTATTGAAATTTCATTATATAATTGACTAAAAACATATTACATATTTTGTGATATTATGTTCATTTGAATTTTCTATGAAGATCTCCTTTCACTCGAATTTTTTGAATAACATTTTATTTAAAGATATATCTGGGTTTTATTATAAACCCCAAAACAACCTTATACACCTTCCACAGTAAGCTAAAAGCTTGTGTCGTGAAAGGGGAGTCTGGCAGTCTGCCGGCACCTGGGATGGAACCCCGGACCCTTTGTTCACAAGGCCGAAACTCTACATCCAGGCAACCGACGAACTCATAACAAAAGAACATTTTCATTGTGATTATAGACTACTAAGGCCACTTTTTATATATTTATTTATCTAATAACTAATTATGTTTGTCAAATAATTAAATAACTTGTTTCATCTAGTATTTATGTATATTTTATTTATTTTTTGCTTTGTTTTTATAATGCAAATAGTATGCACATTTTATAATTATTCCAATCAATCAAACTTTTTTTACGTTGCATCATTAACTATTTTTTAACTACATCCGCTTCTGTTTACGTGTAGACAAAATTCACAAAACGTGACATTTGCGACAAACTAATGTGCAAATAAAAAGAATAATTGATACTGATTGGGACAAATTTTCGTAAAAAAAAATAGTATATCTATAATAACTTTTATTTTAATAACAATTAATACTGGATTTGATATATCTATTGCAAGTATTCTGTACAGAAATAAGATGATGCAATAATTGAAGTAATTAACGTTACATATTTTATGCAAATATTGTTTGTCATTTACAAATTCCATATGAAAACAGTCCTCCTACACTAAGACGGATGGGATCTTTCATGTATACAACGTACTGCACACTTTTTATTATTCATTTTCCTCTTTAAATCAAAGTGACACTACTCGTTACCTGTAATTTATACATAATTTATGTATATAGAATAATTAATAATTGCATTCACAAATTATTAATCAAATACAATATTAATAAGAGACTATTCAGTCGATAGATAATTATAATAGAGATGGGATTACGAAAGGTCACTTAATTACGAGTATAATTCGAAAAGCTGATTCTGTGCTACGCTTGTCATGAAATTCTAGTGCGACTTTTGACTGCATAATTAAATATTCTAATTCGCGTATTTTTAAAAAATATATACTACTTCCACTACATCATCACGGTATATCGCAAAAGTGGGGTAGCCAGCAGACCAGCTGCGTGTAAAAGGCTGTTTTTTTTTTTAAAACCGTATTCGTAAGGCACGGATATTTGCATAATTTTATAGGAATATTCCAAAGTTCATCATTCCCAACCAATCACGATTTTGCGGATGTTTTTTTACTTTTTAAATAGTCATTATTGTTATTTGTACTACCCAGCACTGAATGAAATGAGAAAACTCAATTTTTTAATGTTCGAATCCTTATTGTAATCCTATTCCATTGTCTGAATAGGGCACTACTTACAAATGTATAATATATATGTAATGGGTTTACTTACTTACCATTAAATAACATAATATTTTATGTAAACATGAGGATTATTAATTATTGTTTACAACTGTATTACTCAACAGGTGAATATATTAACATACATTTCGGAGGTGCAAAGAAGAGGCTTTAGAGGTTCGCATTTCAAGTGGAACATTTTTCTTCCTTTAGTAACGAGACAATCACTATGCCGCAAATCGTGATTATCTCGACCTTAATCATAAGACCAATGAACTGTTATACTAAGTATCTTTAGATTTAGCTAATACTTAATGTTATCATTTTATTCTATAATCAGTAGAGCAGGTAAGAGTAATTTATTTTTTTACGAAAATCGTACATCATCATCATCGCCCTCAACGCTCCTCTCGGGAGCACAGGGCAGAAACCAGCCTCCTCCATTCAGAGCGTCTCTGTGCCAATTGCGTCACCTCTTCACACGACATTCCTTGCGCTCTGATATCGTTGTCATAGGAACGGTGTATTGTGAAAGAGTGACGCCCGGACCTACGGAACCCCTGCGGACGGAAGAACAGTGCTCTTTTTGGCCAACTATCATTGGGCATTCTCAAAACATGTCCCAGCCAGGACCATCGTCTCTCTTGTATTACGGAGATTACAGGTCTCTGCTGGGTGCGCCGGCGCACAGCATCATTTGTAACATGTTCATACCATCTGACATCCAAAATCCTTCTAAGACACTTGTTTTCAAAGCTTAGTATCTTCCGCTCTTGAGCCTTGGTTAAGTGCCAAGACTCGCAGCCATATAGAAGGATTGGGATGATGCACGCATTGAACAAGCGACATTTTGTCCTGATGCTGAGTCCAGATGAACACAAGTAAGAAACGAAAGTTAGCGTTGGCGTCTCTAAATTAGATAAAATTTTCTCCAATTACAATTTTTTAGGTCAATTCAAATGACCTTTCTGTCGACATTTCTTGCACTATGATTCATGAAACCAAAAATATATGTCTCAGGGAATATTAGGTATTATACTACTAAGCATTATATATTTTCCTAAGACATTTAGGTATTTTCAAACATTTGTTTATTGTTATTAGAACTCAGCATAGAAATGTATGTATAGATATGTATGTATTTCTCTTCAGCGGATGTTCATTCATGTTAAATATTAGCTTCATCATGAGCAAGCCACTTAAATATGTCCTCTGCTAACGTCTTCCATCTGGACCTCCCTATCTTCTTTACGTTGTCCCTCCACCTTTACATACCTGTAGTTGGAACGAACTCTGCTATATGATCATGAAAATGATTCTTGTAGTTCTCAGCGTCATAACGTATTTACTATAAAAACAAAATCTACATAAACACGTACTTCGTATCACAATAGTCACACTAGCACATGGCAAGACATGCAACCCATTGAATTATCATTTGTTGGTATTGTAAGTTGATAATTTGATTTATTCATTCCCATAAATTATTATTAAGTATTGATCTGCAGTCAGTCGCAACAACTAGGTGATTGCTTTGATTAGTTTGACGTTCAATAATATGACCAACATGAGAATTATTTTGAATCACCTGTTCGCAGAGATCTTCATACATTTTTTGTAAAGCTATAAATGTAGGTAAGTTGGTCAATGTATCTAACTACATAATTAATTATTTATAAATGTGTATCACTATATGTAATAATTCTTGCTTATTAACCTTCCGTATACCAAGTATTGGAACAATATGTGTCATAAGTATATAATGGGTTAATGTACATATTTTATGTCATAAAACTTTATATCACACCACATAAATAGTAATGTATTATTTTATTATTCCAGTAAATGCCTCTTTAATAATAATCAAGGAGGTATAAGAATTTTAGTCAATATTTTTATACAACAAATACACGTGCCTGAAACAGTACAAACTCTACATAAAATGAAATGGTATTTTTAAATTTATTTGCTTACGCCTTAGCCTCCAAAACAATAGATCTCTAAGCCTTTCGATCTCGGGTATCTGTCGTCTTTAGTATTTAGATCTTCCAGATTCCGATTGATATTACGTAAGTAATAATGTTTATCTTGACCCGTCTAATCACTAACAAAAATATTGTTATTTCAAATATGCAAAGTTTCTTCACAATTATATTATCGACTTTTTCATTTCATAAAATATTTGTCATAAAAAAATCTGCAACAAACATGCATAAACTCAGCTACAGGAATATATTGTGAACGATAGAACTCGTTTCATAGTGACGAATATCAATATAAAAAAATTGTCTTACGTACGGTATATTGAATAATTTTCTTATACGGCATTCAAAAACATTATACCTACATTTGAATCGCAGTTATTAGGTACACATAAAATGTTAACATTAGATAGTATTACGATACGTCCTCGTTCGCCCACATTGCTACATCCAACGGACGAGCTCACAAAATAACACGATATCGTCCCACCAGGACGATCGCATCATATCATTATACAAAATTATCAAAAGGAGAAATTATCAAATATTTAAAGAAATGTTATCTATATTATCAAGAAAATGAATTTACATGAATGGTACATTATACATAAGAAAGTATATAAATTGGCTCGTAACCCCCAGCTTCGCTACATACATTTTGCAATGTACGTAAGCGAAACACATAGAAAATTAATTATATTATATAGAGAAAGTTACAATTATATTTGCAAGTAAAACAGATTAATATATTGGCTCAAGTTCATGTCTAGGTATGAATCTACTTGGTCGGTGCAAGAGGAATGCATTGTGTGTGGGTGTCAGTTACATACTTCAATTATACATATTATACTTACGTAAAGTTCAGAGAATTCTTTATCCTTCGGTTTCATCATTTTCTTATGGTCATCATATCATTATAGAATACTTAGGTAATTTATGCAATAATGTTTCTTCTGATAGCATACTTTACATTGTAAAGATTCTACTTATATCTTTCCTTGAGTAGAATTATAGATAAATATTTCCAAGTAAACGATCAAAATTTATATCAAGTGGAACAAAGATTATCATAAGTACATCAGACCTTTCCAAGAAAGTGGATATATTATTTCCATCAGTGGAGCCATTCCTTTAACTCTTTGTTGCTTTCATAGTAAAATATTAGGGTCTTTCATCCATTGGTTGATCAAGGAATTGAACCTTTGTGACATAACTACTCCAAGTATAACTAGGTTATTGGAAGATTATATACAAGGAGGCGGAGAGATGTACTTTAGTATTATTAAAAGTATTGAATCTACTTATGGGTATACATATAATGGATTTCAACAGAAAGATAACGTATGGTAAGTGATTCACGTTTATTGTGCAAACATATATTACATAACAAGACAGTTATTTTCAAAGTAAATTTGTAGGGAATAACATTCCGTCCAATATACAAAGTTATGAAAGTTATACCATATTCGGACTGAGACAATAAAACAAACAATGGCAATTATCCAATACACCATCCTTGGCATTACAATATAAATCAATACCTGGTTTATCAAGTGATTTATAAATATTTAATTGGAATCATTCATTCTTCATTCAAACTCAAAATCTTAAATTATTACACAACGGAAAATTAATATATATTTATTATACAACGGAAAATAATATATAGGTCAGTTCAATGATGATATGAACTCTGTTACGGAACAAAAACATACAATATACAATAGCAATATAGTCACTTACAGATAGACAGGCAAGCAGGAATTGAATAACACAAAGACGAGTATGTTAATGATGACGTATTTTGCACACATAGACGGTAGAAGGCAGGATCGTGAAAGAAATATACTCTGATGCTTCTATGGCGGTCGCTGGTTATACTCAAAGACGTACAGGGGTGTGGTGGTGTCAGAATCTGATAGATCCTGTCCTCAAGACGGAAGAGATCACTACTTCTCAAGAGACATGGGATATCTTATACGTTCTTACAATATCCTCAGTGTAAAAGGCAGAAGGTGTCACTATTTCAATAGTCCTTTCAGAAATACTCAGCTAGTCTTTTAATCACTCTTTTGACAAGGGTATGGACCGGAGAAGTTACTAGAGGATTACACAGTTCACATTGTAATGCGAGTTATATCGGTAAATCACCGCTACGCGATAATAGGTATAGATATAGTGGGGAGTGTCTCGTATCTCTCTCTATAAATATTGTCTTATTTCCTGTAGTTGATTAATCCGCGGTTACTAATCTTTAATCAGAGGCAATTTTTTTTTGCATAATAATAATTGGCAGTAAGCATTGCAAAATATCGTCACCGCTGAACGCTTTCACTGCTTGTCTTTGAACCTATTTACTGTTAAGAAAGTAGAACTCCCTGCAGTAATATTTGCGAGCAAGTAAGGTAGGTACCTACTTCTTAGACCTTTTTATTACAACATAATAATTAAGTATACAAAAATAAATTTACATTTAACATTTTTTCTGGATTATTATGAGCCATGGAGCATTCTGCAGAGAATAGGTTTCTCACTATTAATCGTAAGTTTTTAAATGTTCTGCTTTTAAAGGCAGGTGATCGGAAACAAGAAATTTTTAACGTCTTGAATTTAGCGATGAAGTTTTCCACCTATCCTGGATAACTTGATTTTATTTTGACACAGAAAGGACAGTTTGCTTATTTGTTATATGCGGCTGTAGGACAAGTGGGGTGCAATCATTCAAAATGCAATCTTACAAATACGTACTAAAATGTATATTTTCAGGGACAAAATTGTACAGTTTTGAATATGTAAGTCAAACAACGTGAGTAATTAGTATAAACAATCGAACTAATAATTCGCTAAGATGAAGGACAGCTACGCCAACACCGCGCCTCATTCTAGGAATGTACTCATAAGTATTGGAAGTCAATATCATTGCAAATGAACTTTATTAAATTAACATAAACCAGATACATAATACCTAATATATTATGTTATATTATATTATGTTTCTTAAGTATTTTATTATATGACGCAAGTAACTGTTGTATAATCGTTTACCTTTTAAGGAAGTATTTATACCAATAACATGATCTATGAAGATGTACGAACAACACTTATAGGGACCTCGGGTCAATTCTTTTTATTCATTGCTTTCATGCGCCATTATACCTACTCTCTGCTAGACGAAATGATTTCATGAATATGAAAAGAAACATTTGACAACTCTCTTAATCATCTCTTTCATCTAATTGACACATTGACAGTTTTTTTCATCAGTTATTCGACTTATGTTTTTTTCTTTAGTTACATAGATCTCCATTCGTCTCCTTCTTAAACTAATATTTTCCCCGCTTTCTACCAGCTACAGGAGCATGACTATAAACAGTACAATTCAAATATAAGTTCGTCTTATTTATTGTATTGGAGCACAAGAAGTTGAACTCCATAATTGGATAAATTGAAACAAGCGATAGAAACGTCTTTCGACTTCTAAGGTTATCAATCTGAATGGTTTTAAACTACCCCCTGGATATTCTTTGATTTTTTCACATTGTTAATTTAACACAAATAAATACATACTGGAGTGGCCAGAGGTCCTGGAAACAGCGGTGGAACGGGATCTCTGGAGGAGGAACCTACCTAGGCGCAATGGGCCTCCGACCCAACTAGGACAAGGGGAAGAAGATGTATGTATGTATATGTATAAATACATACTACCAACTAGTCGCACTAATCATCACAGCTTTATTAATAATTTTGTCTTGTAAACCTGCATATTCAGGGTAATAATTGTAAATGGTCACTAAGAAGAATGGTTGGTAAAACATTACGGGATAGAGTGAAGAATGAGGATATCAGAAGAATGAGCGGATGCGAGAAGAGTGTTGTGGATAGAATGCATGTAAATAAGTTACGATGGTTTGGACATGTTGAGCGAATGCAAGATGAAAGAATGACGAAGAGGATGTATTAATCTGAAAGACGAGGTGTGAGAATGCGCGGACGGCCAAGAATCACGTGGCTTGAGCACGTGGATCAAATCCTAAAAGACGGCCACGTGTTGAGTAAGAGAAATCGGTGATCATGTATGAGAAACTGGATGAATGTGGAGGAAGCGAAAGAAGTTTGTGAGGATAGATCTATATGGCGTTCCGTTCTCTCTGCCTACCCCTCCTGGGACACGGCGTGAGGGTATAGATAGATAGATAGATAGATAATTGTAAATCATTAAAATTGATAATGACTATAGAAGTCAAAATACATCTCTCTTGTTTTTTTTTTAATCCACAGTAGAACGAAACGTTAGTTTCAATTTATCCAACAACTCCATCGATTCATCGGTTTGAGGCAAAACCAATTCCTCTTTTTTGCCAAAAGTTTCTGTTCTCACTCTTTATAGCCACATGATTTATCCACTCCTTATCTTATATAAAATGATGATATTGGAAACACAGTCACATCATCATTGAATAAAATCGTGAAAGCCTCCAGCAATTATAAGGTATAGAAGAATTATTAAGATTAATATTATGACTATGACCGAATCTAGATAAACATGGCTGATATGTATGTATAAGATTTAAAGGCATCCCACAATTATTAGACATACTTGATGTACGTACTCAGGTATTCATTGACTCAATGGGGAAATGTATTATACTAATGTACATACATAGGTAACTTGAATGATCTTATACTACGTTTGTACACTTTGATTGATTAAGAGTATTATAAACAAACTCTTATTATAAGATATGTCATAATGACAACATTATCATTTTAAAGTCATAATATATGAGCTCACATTAACTATGTGATACATATAATAATTCTGTTTAGTCAATGAAATAATACTTTATTAAACATACAATGTTATGTGCAAACTCGTGTGAGATGTATTACAGGAACGCATTATAGGTAATAAATGCGACCAATATAATCACTTATTAAATATTCAAGTAGTTAGTGGATACTTTGTAACTATTATAATTATTAAGTAGGTACCTATTAACTACATTGTAATGAACTTTGCATTATTTTTTGCGCAGATACCTATATAAAGAGTAACGCAAAGTTACAAAAAATATTGTTTTTTTTTTCTTTCTTGTACAGAAATTACGTCCGTCAATTTTCTGAAATATGTAAAAACTTATTAGATATATTAGAATAAGTGCTTCGTTCTACTACAGATTAAACAACACGGGGTTTGGATTTCTTTTCATTGAGTGAGCGAGAGTTCAGGGAGGGTGTCTCGGGGGCCCTGGATTCATCTGTTGTTCCATAGGGGAATTTGCTTTCCTAGTTTTTTAACATGGTTAACGCTACTTTTGGGGATTGGATTAGTGGACTTTGGTGGGTTGTGTATTTTTATGTGTTTTATATTTTTTGCATTTATTTGCTTTTTTTACGTTTTTTGCATTTTATACATTTTGCATTTTATACTTTTTTCGCATTTTTACATTTTTCTTGCACTTTAAACATTTTATACATTTTTATAATTTTTTACATTGATTTGCATTTTTACACTTTTTTACACTTTTACATTTTAACATTTTACACATTTTCATATTTTTTTACATTTGTATGTGTTTTATCATTTTTAAGTCTCAAATTTATGTTTATTAGATTGGTAAAAAGGGGATCTTAATTGGTTTGTTCATTGTTGTCTTTTAATGTCTATACTAATTGTTTCAACTGTCTGATCCTTACTGAAGAAATAAAATAAAAAATAAAACACGAAAGAGACGTTTTTCGACTTCTTAGGTCATTGATACTCTTGCTTTTTTTTAAATTTATCTTCTTCTTCTATACATTGTCGGGTTGACGATCACCAGTGAGCAATTTTGTCTTTTCTAGGCAGCACGAAACAGCTTCTCCACACCTGTCATCCCAGTCCAGTCTCGAATGATCTGAAGCGAGGAAAGCCACTTTCTTCCAATCTTTGCTTCTATGACCAGTTATAGGATGGTATATATTTATTTATATTATTATTATTATTATTATTTATTTATTTATTTTTATTTATATTTATTTATTTTATTATTAATAAAATAAATAATTATGTTATTATTATTGTATATTGTTCTCTCATTATGTAACCAAAAAATGAAGTTTTACGGAGCTTGATTGTTGTTAACAATTATTATTTCTGCGCATTTGCTCTACTCAATACTTCAACGTTACTTGTCACGTCAGTCAAGGATATTCTCAACATCCTTCGATGGATCCACATTTAAAACGCCTTTAAGGGGATTTTTTAATCCATAGTAGGATCAAATGCTTGTGTCAGTTTTCCAATAATGAAATTCTACTCTTTGTGTACCGATACTATAAACTTAATAAAAACTTTTTCTTACGCTTTTTTTCAAAAAAATATTACACAGATGTAAGTTTTGGATAATTTTCCATTTATGTCTGAAATAAATTAAAGAAATTAATATTAATTTATTGCAATATAAACGTTACAATGTTGAACCCTTGATGATTAATCTAAGTATTTTAATGAATCAATACGAATACAATAATTATTTATGATTAAATCAAAGCTTATGTTTATGTAATGTGGAGCGTACTTAGGTATAACAGAGTGATATATTACATTTTTCCATTTTACATTGTATAACGTTATTTTATGACTGGCTCAAACTAATTTCTGGATCACTTTTATATTTAGGTCTTCATAAACATCCATCGAGTGTCCTATAAATGCAGGTGTTTGAGAAAATAAAGATTTTTACATCTTGAATTCGGCGATGACGCTTTACAGCCATCCTGATTGTGTAATTTTTATTGGTTCAGATAGGACAGTTTGCATGTTTAATACATGCATTTGATGATCTGCTGGCTACCTCACTTGTGGGATATACCGTGATTGTATAGTAGTTGTAGCAGGTTTATAAACATTATTAAAGTAGGTACTTAAAATGTTGTTATGCATACATTTTTGAGTGCCCTGTAATAAGAAGTTTGTTTGATACCTTCAGTTGAGCCACCCATCCTGAATACATCTTCATGCTTTGCGAGGCCAAAAAAAATCGCTTAACACCTGTCCATTCTTATGTCGGTGTTTTCTACGAGAAAATTTAAAAACAAATGTTTTCTTCTGCTATATGTTCTTAATTTGAGTTCGTCGGTAGCCTGGAGGTAGAGTCTCGACCTCGTGAACGAGGGGTCCGTGGTTCGATACCAGGTGCTGGCAAACTCCCCTTTCACGACGCAAGCTTTTAGTAGCTTACTGTGAAAGGTGTATAAGGTTGTATTTGGGTTTATAACAAAACCCAGATATATCTTTAAAAAAAAAAATTGAGTCACAATTGTTGGATTAACGATTAACAAAAAATCCCTCTCAATAAAAAAAACACATAGTATAAGAAGACTTTTTTTTTTAATTTCGTAAAGGACATCTACCTGAATACAGTAGGTACTAAAACAGTGAATAAAACGAATTGATGTTTTCTATTTAATAAGGCCCAACACGATATATATGTAATTATTAAAAATTTTTTAATCTCATACTTCTGAACTTATCGACACTGTTAAAAAAAATGTCGTAGAAATGAGATTTGTTTAAATAAAATTGAGAACCACTGACGTATTATTTTCCTATATATTATTTATTGATATTTTTTCTGTGTCTGCAGTCTATTTTTACACTAAACATGATATCTAAATCTAATAAAAACACAATTACCACCTTCAACATTTAGGTATGTATAGTTCTCTAATTACCAAATAATACCTAACAGTCAACAAAAAAATTTGCTAAATACCAAAGTATACGTGATACAAAATAAAAATATAAAGCATAATAGGTATTAGGTGCATATGACAATATAACATAGTGGCTACAATAATATGTAGGTGTGTTCACTTTGTACATAGGTAGGTACACACATTTGCAAAAACACATTCACATGTTAGTAGTCTACATATACCTATTATGAAATGCAATCGATAAAGGCGTTAGGCTCCATTAAGATAACCGAGAAGATTTGGTAAACTTTTACAAAATTTAATTACCTATGATGTAATAATTAACCCAATAAAAATAAATATGAGACGATAACAAACCATTCGATAGCTATACTATACTATACCCTCACGCCGTGTCCCAACAAATACCTACTACCATTCGATAGTCTTACGTTCAAATTCGATATCTGCAAATTAGCACATTTTTAGGGAAGAAAACACCAAAATTTGTTGAAGTTAAAGTAAATTGTAACTCTTAATTGCTTTACGTAATTTCTCCCATAGGTACTTAGCAATAAATCATTCAATTTTCAATTATTCTTCTTGTACCTTTTTTTTGTAATTTGTAATTTATCAATTTGCCATTTGTGTGCCTACATGTTTTTGTAATTTAACTCTTATCCGTTCCCTAGGATAAAGTCAGTCAGACGATCTCTACGCCCTGCGCGGCCTCCATACAAATACTATGCAAATACTCACATTTCGCGTGATTTATTTATCGTCATTTTACCTATTTAATTACATCATAACACAATGATTGTGTTTCAATAATAGAAAGGACACATTCAAAATTTGGAATAATGCTATGTTATTGGTTTTGAACATCACAAAGAGCTTAAGATGAATAAAAAAAACAATGCATTAAATAGACAAAAAAACACTCAAGTTGAAATAATACGCAGTACAAGATGTATAAATGACAATAGATATTGAAGAATAATATGGAATAGATTGATTCATTGTTTTTGACATTTTTTATAAAAAAAGGTATGTACTTAGCAGAGTCTCAGTAATAAAAATAGGGTTGTAAAATCTTAAAAACATTAAAATGAATGAAATACCATGCAGACAGAAAACAATGATGACAATAAAAATAAAGAACCAATATAAAACAAAGAAATGAAACAATAATGTGCAATCGTTAAATGCACTAGTGAAGGATGACTTAAGTATTCATTATGGTTTTCAAAATAATTCTTTGTGGTTACGCAATTTAGAGACTACCCAAAAAATGATTATCCAATTAGCATTCAAAAAACCATTGTTAACTATTTTTCAAAAATAATGCACACTTCAGTGTTAAAAAAAGAATAGTCTATTGTTATTATGGTATTTAGAAATACATTCTACATAGTATTAGTAAAACTTAAATGGTAGTCTTTGAGTTTTTTTTTTATTATTATTGAAATAAAAAGTGCGAGCTACTACGTGTTACCCGTATTTCATCATTCTTTTGATTTGACTATAAGGTATGATACCCATAATGTAGTTTTTACGGCACGGGAAGGACAACCTGTATAATAATTTAATGCAGTTAATTTAGCAAGTAACCGTAAAACAATTCACACTATCATCTAAGTATTTTATATTACATGATTCATAAGTTGTTTGTAATTTTGTACTGACACGGAGAGGGCGACTTGTATATTTATCACAGATAGTTCATCTGCTAATTACCCTATTTGTGAGATATATTTTGATAGCACCTATAAATATATATGTTTTCTATGTTCACCTGCAATACCTCTCTATTTATGTATGACCCACCTAAATGAAAATGTTTCTTGAGTACATACAAATACTTACAGTATTTCATTACCTGAATTATAACACATTTATTATTATTTATTAAAAAAAATCTCCATCATAACTGGCGATATAGTATTTGCAATATCAATTTTATTACCAAAATTTAGCACTTTTTACCAAATCGTTTTTCTTAGCGAAAAGAGCGCTGAATTCTGTACAAATGTTGTATCACGATTTCATATGAGAAAATCCATTTTCAGTGCAAGTATTGCTTCTACTAGCCATTTCATGCAAGGAAACAGATCGAAAAAACAAAGTTTCGAAATAAATGTCTGCCATTTGGTGCTCTTTGTCTATTCCATGTGAAATTAGCGTGAGAAGAAATATTCTAATTCAACAAAATGAGATCTTATTGAACATAAAATCTTAATAAATAATGATTATTTATTGAAATCAATGCAGACAAATACGTAATATTATTTGATTAATTTAATTTATTTATGAATGTGCACATGTAAACATGTATTATGTAGGTAAAAACATAAAATATATTATGTGCACATTTAATAAATTATGTTTTTTCCCACATTTTTGTCAGTAACACTGAAAATAGGTCTAATAATGACAAGGTTGAGATTTTATAAATTCTGTCGAAGATTTATTATATTACTAATGACTACAAAAACAATTTTTGCTGTAAAATTATTACCTATAATAATGTGACTATAGACAATAAAAAAAACAATTCTTACAAACATAATTTAAACATTTTGTAGTAGTCATCACAGCTGGAATTCATAAAATATAAATGAATACTTTACTCAAAACAGCTGAAATGTGTTGGTGATTTTAGCGGCCCTAGAGAACGGTCTCCGTATGATTTTTGAAAAAGTTAAAAAAAATCGATTCTAAGAACTATAATCATTCCAGGAATACTGAAAATTATTTGGCGATAAAGTGATATTTAGTAGTATTTTTATTGATTTTCAATCGATTTTTGCCGCGGAGGCCCCAAAAAACGGATGGCGGTTAAATTGATGTTTGTACTTACGCTGTAATTCTGTTTGATGTTTTTTACTTACTGTGTAGAGTCTTGATTGGTTTACGTATTATAGATATTTATTGTTGTTGTATTATATTGTGAGATAAACTGTATGACTCTGTTACGATAAAATAAAATAAAATAAATCATATCAGGATATGATGAAATTGATATTAATTTTGACATTAAATTGAAATTGACTAAAATAAAATTGCAGTTATCAAGTTTTACCCTATTGAATAGAATTATTATTATTAAGTATTTTTTATCAGGACCATTTTACATAATTCAATTGTTCTGAAGGTGAGTAATTTTAATAAATGCAATAAACACCCAAGTCATCCTCTCCATGCTAATTAAAGTTAAGAAGTTTAGAACTGAAGATATATCTTATAGAAAAATAGATAGGTAGGTATCGAGTAGATTTTTCCGAAGTTTCATAAACTTTCTTCTTTTTCCTGTGCCATGTCAGGTCCCCCCGACGTTGGCGATCAATACAGTGAAAACCTCCCTGTACTCTGCTGCTCTGAACAGGTCATCCACCATCCTCATTCCGGTCCACCCTCTAATATTGTGCAGCCAGGACATAAGATCTATAAACTTAAAAAATAAAAATAAAATAATTAGGTACTTAACTTAAAAAACGCAATATGATACTTACCTACACCTACGGTAGTATGAATATTTCATTTGTCATTTGAATACACAAATTTTCCTAATGTTACATTTAAACGAAGACAAGCAATCTGTACATACCTACATATCTATTATTATAATGAATGTTTCCAAAGATAAAAGACTTTTGTCGATCGTACAGGTAGGTACATATGTATGTAATGTTGACTTTTTTTTTGCAAATAAGCATATTGTGTCGCCAGCATTTTTTTGATTAATGGTTTGTAGAATTTGCATGTGCCTTTATTATGTTAATCACAATGAATGTATAAGACAAATGAACGTGGAATATGAATATTTATCTTTTTGTCTACCAATTAAACAGTCTACAGAATAATATTATGTGTAGGTAAGTACCTAAATGATTCGTGTTATTTTTCTTCACTTATGGCATAGAATCCTACAAGGATGATTTGTGCCAAAAACAGTCTCTTAATGTTATTAAATCGTCAGGGAGGAGATTAGAGAATAATAAACTTTGCTATTATCATTTTGAGAAGGGACTAATAGATTGCATGTGCCTTTATTATGTTAATCACAATTTGCATGTGCCTTTATTATGTTAATCACAATGGATGTATAAGACAAATGAACGTGGAATATGAATATTTATCTTTTTGTCTACCAATTAAACAGTCTACAGAATAATATTATGTGTAGGTAAGTACCTATGTGATTCATGTTATTTTTCTTCACTTATGGCATAGAATCCTACAAGGATGATTTGTGCCAAAAACAGTCTCTTAATGTTATTAAATCGTCAGGGAGGAGATTAGAGAATAATAAACTTTGCTATTATCATTTTGAGAAGGGACTAATAGATTGTATCGGATGTCATACTCAGTAATGATTCAATATTCAGAGAAAATTGGCAATCATTTTGAAGAACTACTAAGGAAATGTCGTAGGCATCCCTGATAGGACACCCCAGAAAAACATGGTCAAGCGTCTCCTCATGCAGGCCGCACTGATTGAATTTTATAGAGATGAGCGCCCATTCTACAGTGTCCAAATCGCATTCGACATAATAGCAACAATATCCGGTCTGTTAAATTTTGATTTTTGGAACCATGCTTTCTTGGGATTTGGACCTGGATTGACCTATATATTCTTCTTTTTATGAGTGATACGTCCATCCACAAGTCACTCCACTTCTTACAAGCATCAGCTTCTATGGTTCGTTTTATGTCATCATCTGGAAGGATGAAATCTTCCAATGCTGTTCCGAGGGTGCAATCAGTTTTGGGCAATACATCGATAGATTCGTTGTGACGGATACCGCAATGTGAATTCGTGTTTTGCTTCACAAGAATATACTGAAACTTGCGACAATCTCATTCACGTATTTTTTTTTAATTGCACACACATCTACAAGATCAACTGATTTTTTAATTATTGATTTTTTTTTCATTACTTTCATTCGTAAGTTATATCAGTGGCGATCCTAACTTTGCGGGGTCCCGAGCAAAACAATATTGCGGGGACCCAGAGGAAATTATTTTGGTATAGCAATTTGAGGAAGTTCATTATTTTTAATATCATTATTTTTTTCAAGGAATTGGAAAAAATACGGTCGACATATTTTTATCATCTAATAAAACAATAATTATTCAATACTAAAAATGTAGAAGAAATTTCACATAAGTTTACTTTTATTGGTGCGGTAAAATCATTCTCTATTGGATGGAATACTATTATATTTCGAGATGCAAGCAAAACGATTATCAGAAATCTTTTGCATAATCAAGTGCAGTTAATAAGATTCCTTGTTATTTCATGTGTGCATTTCTAAGCACCTGCACGTTTTCGTTTGGTTAATACAACTGTACAAAACGAGATAAACAAAATATTTGCAAACCCCAACTTCCCAAATTATATCCAAGGTTATTTTTTAATAAGTAATATGAGCTAGTAGTTGATTTACTTTTATAAATATCTGAGTATCGCCAAGAAATACTTGGGTACCAAGTTATCTTGCAAAAAACACTTGCCATATATATTAACAGGTAGGTATTTAATTGGATATGTTTTTCACAATAATAAATGTCATATGCTATATAAATCAAAAATAATTTAATTGAGTGACCACGAATTTGATTTTATTTCGCTAACTATTATTATTGATGATTGGCTGTTGCCAAGAGAAACTTGGAAGGAATTGTTAATTATTAAAAATAAATAAATAAGTAAATAGGTACACAAATCAATTCTTTGTTCTACTTTTTAATACAACCTTTAGATGTAGGTGTATGGAACTATCTAGATCTTGACATATTATAATGATTTTATTAGTCAATGATACTTGCATAGCATTATTAATTAATATGTTTTACCTTCGTAACGAAAAGTTGTCCATAAATTTATCAAATAGTATTTTTTATATCAGTACTCCATCTCAGCATTTCCTGGTCCGTGTACAATGAAATATCATAATATGATCTACCTGTTAAACTTTTTATAAAGAATATAACGTTTCAATCTCTTTAAATCTAATCACTAATATTATGTATTTACAAGTATAATCATATCGTGTTGTCCTCACAATAATTATTGATTACAATACCTAGTGAATGTAACGGTTTATCATTACCTAACTTATCAAAGGTATCAGTGTTTTAGTTTGATTACTGGTTTATACACTATGACACGAAAGTATATTCCTACATAGTGAGTTACATTGGATTGGTCTGCAACGAGTTTGGATGTTTCTCCGTTCCTTCCTATTTTCTGCTAGTCTCTTTAATTCTACACATGTACCACAATTTATGACATTCTTTATTTGATCCATATAATATTATTATTATTATTATGTAGGTGTCTCTTGGTAGGCTTCTGCTATTTCTACCTTCCGTTTTGCCCTCCGCTATGGTGATGAGCAGGCTTGGGTGCCTAATATTGTAGCCAATCCAGTTTTCTCGTTGTTGGCTGATTTCATTAAGCAATTGCCTACTTTCGCCTACTCTGATTAACACCTCTTCGTATATTCCTATTACCTGTTTTTTTACTAGATATAAGTCATTTTCTTTCAGTTTCTTTGAAACAATATTAGCAATTTACCCCGCAAACCCGAGGACAAAAGACAATACTGTTGATATCGACTGCTGTCTGACTTTATACAGCTCATGCTCACATGTCATCCACTTGCTTATGAAATATTAGGTGTACCTAGACATTAAATTTGGAAATTTAAAACTGTATAATTATACCTACTCATAGAATAAATGTGTCGTTCAGATGAAACATAAGTGAAATAGTCAACATGGAACTCATTTAAATGTCTGTTTTCACTAAAGCCTTTCTATCTTTCCATATACCATCACGTAATATCCCACAAGTGGGGTAGCCAGTAGACTAGCCGCACGTAATAAACATGCAGGTTGTCCTCTCCCTGACAATAAAAAAATATATATTCGGATGAGTGACAAATCTAATCGCCGAATTGAAGATTTTATATGTGACGAACACCTGCTTTGTACTCAATACTCTAATTATAAAAAATCATAGATAAGAGTAGGTGATATATTCTTAACCGGGAACCTCAACGAACATAAACACAATGCTATAAAAATTATCCTTTATTTTATGAGCCCAAATCAAATATTTGATTTTGTTAATGGCCTTAATGGTATAGACACATATAAAATTACATAAATATAACCTTACCTACATAGGTAAAATTGCTTATTTAATACCTTCCTATAATTAAAAAGGGTTGGTACTTTTTGTTTCTACCTACGTTTATTAAAATAGTACCTACCTTTATTTTATTGAAATGTTTCCCTTTTTATTACGAATGATTTGAAAATTGATTTGACAAGGTGAACAACCTTAAAGTTATAGAATAAGTGCACTACACAATAATAAAATATTAAAATAAATATTACCTTACTTACAAAAAAGGTAGTCATTTAAACTTATTACATTTTTTATATCAATAACGTCACCTAATAATACCTATTTAAGTATTTACCTGTTTATTTATTTTGATACAATTATAAATAGGTAACCACTTACCTATTTATAGATCGAGGTAATAAGAGGTTTATTTTATGTCATTTTTAGAGTAGGTAACTACATAGCTCTGGTGCAAGGTAAGAAAAAAAAACTTACTGAAGCTTGGTTTTTAATAATTTTGTACAATTCTAGATAGATTATTCCTACGATGTATTGCTTTCTTAATATGATGCATTCATTACAATAATAAGTTTGTATGCAACTTACAAGGAGCCGATCTGGTGAACGATAAAATAATGATAAAGCATTAAACCGTCGTACCTAGTTACACAAAAAAAAAACCCTTATTTACAAGAGACTTGTTTTTATCAAAAATAGTCTATCTATGTATTGTTATATCTCTATTTTTTGTTATGTTCAATAAAATAAATACAAAAAAATGTAGGTATACAATCATAGACTTAGCTAACTAGACATGCCTAAAGTTAAGCTTATTTTAGCATTCCACCCAATTGAAAAAAAAAAGAGTGATTTAGCAATAAATTTGATTAAATAAATGGAAAATCTTGTAAAATAATTCGTTATCCCTGGAATGATTATCCAATATTTTCTTTGGTCCATCTACTCAATATTATTCTTTCGTTTATTCATAACATCACGTCATACCTAACCTACAAGTGGGGTAGCCAGCAGATTAACTGCATGTTACAAAATATTCAAATCGTCCACTTCGTGCCAAAAAAAAGCTTAAGATATGCAAGTTTTTTTTAATTATACCGAATATGATTTGATATAAATGTGAGAAATAATTTTAGTAAATTAATTAATTAAGTAATTTAGTTAGTTATACCGAATATGATTTGATATAAATGTGAGAAATAATTTTAGTAAATTAATTAATTAAGTAATTTAGTTAGTTATACCGAATATGATTTGATATAAATGTGAGAAATAATTTTAGTAAATTAGGTAATTAATTAATTAATTTAGTTAGCTATACCGAATATGATTTGATATAAATGTGAGAAATAATTTTAGTAAATTAATTAATTAATTAATTTAGTTAGTTATACCGAATATGATTTGATATAAATGTGAGAAATAATTTTAGTAAATTAATTAATTACCTAATTAATTTAGTTAGTTATACCGAATATGATTTGATATAAATGTGAGAAATAATTTTAGTAAATTAATTAATTAATTAATTTAGTTAGTTATACCGAATATGATGAATATAGTTTTTTAAGTTTGAAAAATACTTATCTCTGCTTTTGACTAACGTGTCAATGCAGTTAAACGGCAGTTATTTCTTGTATGCGAATAAAGCTGAATATTTTTGTATAATGTAATTATGAGGTAAATAACTTAAGTTATTTAAAAAACATTATGTATTGGGCAACATTATTCCTACATTCATAATACTCGTAAATGATTACAGTGTCTATTGATTAGATGTACCTAGTACCTACATAAGTAGATAGGTACCTAAAATTATGCATTGCTGCCTGCGCAATACATATTAGGTATTTCTTAGATGGTAAGAGCCAGCTATAAATAATATGTACATAGTTATCTTTATATACTTTCCATAATTTAATGTTCGGTATGCATTTGTGCAACAACTTAATGATTGAAATTATCTTTAGATTTCCTTACCAATATATAATATCTGTCAACTGATTATCCGAAATGCAGCTTTATGTAACTATAGGTACCTACCTATATAATAGTATACTTATAGTAATACTTCATTCACCTGTCACTTATCACATTTATGCGGGTAGGTACCTACATATTCTATATAAATAATAATAAAAATACTTATCCAATACCGCGCAAAATGTAGGTTGCAAATGTTGTCGGCGATTCGTCGATTTGTTTCTCACTAGGCGAATATCTCTAGGAAACCAAAATATCTTTTTATAATATAAAGTATATATTATACTTTAATTAGCTACGCATTCATTCGTGGCTACGCATTCATTTATTATAAAAGTAAATGAATGCGTAGCCACCCTAAGCCGATTCATGAGTGTCGGAAAACTTAATAGTCTCTTCTATATCCTGCAAGTGATACATTTGTATCTTACGATTGAACCATAAACCATACCCGTCGTTGTCGTTATATGTATTTTGCTGGTTTACTAATTGTAATTGATTTGATATATTGTTATTAATGTTATAACTGTAACTATGTTTGTAAGAGAAAAATATCGTATAAACACTTACATAGGTGTGAAAATTCCATACTTACCTACCGAATATTAGGTAAAACCATAGACACTCCACTTCAAGTATACCTACGAATGATAAACTGGCAAATGTGAATGAGCGGATGTGAGGACTGTTGTGGACAGAATGCGGATGGTTTGGACATGTTGAGCGAATGCACGATGAAAGGATGTGGAAGAGGATATATTTATCTGAAAGATGGGGTGTGAGGAAGCGCGGACGTCCAAAAACCACGTGGATCAAATACTTAAGAACGGCCGCGTATTGGGTAAGAGAAATCGGCGTGCATGTATGAGAAACTGGATGAATATAAAGGAAGTGAAGGAGGTAAGTATGTAAGAATAGATCTATATAGCGTTCCGTTCTCTCTGCCTACCTACCTGGGACACGGCATGAGGTTATAGTACTTACCTGCATATAATAAACTGGCAAAACTCTTCGAGGAATTTGCAGTACCTACATTCCATGGAAAATATTTAAAATTCAAAAAGCGATAGGTAATAATTATATTACATATGTTAAATTCGCAAATTGATAATTATCCAGAATCCACAATACGTAACTACAAAGTGTACCTACCGTACAATGATTTTATGTAGGTACCTACGTGTGAAAAAAAAACTGTGAAGAAAAAAAAAAAGATAGCTATGTTTATTCTAAATCACTCGCAAACGAGTGGATGGTCTTGAGAAGAACAGAAAAGCTACGTTTATTTATTAATTTAACAATAAATTTCGTAAAGTACATGTGTTGATTTATTACAGAAATAATTTCAAATAATGTTACGTAATTCTTTTCATAAAAAAACTATAGATGGCATTTACAAACATATTTTACAAAAAGCTTTACACAATTTACGTGAGATGTCGAGAGCAGTAACAGCTTCTAAAATATTTTAAGTAGATGGCTCTTTAAAGGAATCAAAATATCTTTTATTCTCCCACAATAGATGTCGATAATAGTCTACTATTTAAATAAAGTTTTCACAGTATTTCAACAGATGACATTAGACACTATAATTATTTTTAATTTATTTATTCACTTTTTACTGTACCTACATTGATTACAAATAGTTACATAAAATGTTTACATTCAAATGAAATACAATCAATATACAGAGGGTGAATTTATAATAAAGGCGCGATCTCTTTCAACAAACCCAAAATTTTCTAATTGCAAATGGGTGCGTCCAGATAGTAGGAATAGTAGGATGCGAACGTCAATCAATCATCAATCTTCAACGATTCGGAGCATTCTCCGAAGAAATATTCGAATGAATGCGCTTGTTTCCCGTCCTTATACGGCAGCGATGCACAAACCGCGGCCCGCAGGCCGCATGCGGCCCTCGGCCGGTATATCTGCGGCCCGCCAGCGAATTATACAATATAAAAAAAATTGTCAATACCAGTAATAATCGTATATTCGGTAAAAGTACCGAATACTTAATAATTCGAGTAAATATTCTTTAAAAAAACTGAGGAGTTTTTGAAATATTTCAAATTCCTATACCATTTTGAAAATTCAAACACAGGTACTGGGAGAAAATATTCTTTAAGAAAACCGAGGTGTGTTTTGAAATATTTCAAATTCCTATTCAGTAGTACTATACCATTTTGAAAATTCGGTGACGGGGGGGGGGGGTAGAAATTTTAATGTGTGTGCATTTCTGGAAATTTGAATTTTTAGTCTTAATTTTCTTATAGCGGCCCGTCCTTAGCTTATAATCTTCCCGAGTGGCCCTTGTTCCCTATAAGTCTGTGCATCCCTGTTATACGGGTTACGAAGGCATTCATTCAAATATTTCTTCGGAAAATGTTCCGAATCGTTGAAGATTGATGATTGATTGACGTTCGCATCCTATTATCTGGACGCACCCAATGGCAATGATTTCGACAAACAGGTATGAAGTATTTTAGTTTATTTAAAAGCAGAGATGTGACGTATTTGAAATAAAAGTATTTAAAATACAAATACAAAATACAAAATACGTATTTGTATTTTGTATTTCAAATACCTTTTTGTAAAAAGTATTTTGTATTTTATTTGAAATACTTTTTTTGAGTATTTTGTATTTTACACAAAATACTTTTACAAAATACCTTTTTATTGTTTGAAACAAAATTCTGCCATTAATTGATATGCGCGTACGCAAGCTTTTTTTTGCCAATTTGTTGAATTACAAATACAACGTTTCCATTAGAGTACTCCATGTTTGAGATATACACACATAATAATGATGATTGAACAAATTATACATGACGCCGTTTAATGATCCATGGCCATTTCAAGGGCGCTGTGATTTCTCCTGAATGGTAGCATTTTCAATTTTGTCTGAAGGCAATCTATTCCAGGCAGATGACGCTGCGACTTTGTTTCTTCTTTCTGCAAATTTAGAGGTATTTGCCCTTTTGAGTTCAACGAGTTTAAGAAGCTGAGCACAGCCTTCGCCACACATTTTCAGCGGTACAGCTCAGTGGGTGGTGTGCTGCCTTGTGGACAGTGAGACACAGTTTAAACACCAGTATCTCTAGGACTCTCAGTTAGTGTAGACTTCTTAGTAGTGAAGTTATTTGGCAGCTCTTATTCTACAAATGATCTGTAAATGATCCGGAGGCAACATTAACCCTTAGCTGGAATCGGGGGTCAAAAATGACCCCAACGACACAATTCTAAGTAATAACTTTGAAGACTTAGGCCCTGCAATCTTGGGCGCTTACGTAATCTCATAACGTCATGGGGTGCAGCTGGTGACGAACTTACGTCGCTCTAATATTTCTAGAAGTGGAGGTATGTACACATGTGGGGTCAAAAATGACCCCCGAGTCCGGGAATGGTTGTATTTTTGTTACGTTTTTTGGAAGGCGTGAAAGCCTGCTCTTTAATGTTCTCCGCAACCCCTCTACTCCGAGCTACCTAAAATCCTGTTTTACGCCTTTGGCATCTCATGGTTTGCCTCTTCGTTCTGGTGCACTTGGTACGTTAACTATTCCCACTCATCGAACATCTTTTGTCACATCTTCCTTCACTATACATGCAGCTCGGTTATGGAATGATTTGCCTTTACTGATCAGACTTGCTCCTTCAATTTCCATTTTCAAAAGTAGACTGAAACATCACTATCTTGCTCTCAATAACCCATCATAATTCCATCCCCTCCTTGTCCCCCTTTCCCCATTCCACTTTATGCATGTATTATATATATATATTTTTATTATTTTCTGTATGGGTATATTTATTTATTATTTTGTATTTTTTCTATGGTTCTGGAATGTACTTTATTGTTTTTCTTATTTTTTTTTTTCAAACATCAGGTTGGTTGGCAGAAATTGCCATTTGGCAATAAACCCGCCTTTTGTACAATGTACTTATTATTGTCACAATAAAGTTTATTTTATTTTATTTATTTTATTTTATTTAAAGCCAGAAAAGCGTCTAAAGAGAACTAAATATATAAAAAAAAAATTGGCATCAATTAGTCATGCCTTTTGTACAAAACAACATAATTTTTTTTTGTTAGACCTAAAAACAAGAATGGTATTTTTTTAAGAACATCAAGTAGAAGAAGACGTAGCTACTAATGCTACTCAAACAAACAACCGTAAGAGAGTAAGGTGTTATTTATGTCATCGTAAAAAGGACCTGAAAGGTTCCCTAAAGTGTAGCAAGTGCTTACTTTTTATATATAAAAAACATAGTGCCAAAAATATCACATGTACCTACCAAATGTTAGACTTATAAGAGGAGTTTTGTTTTAGGTTGTTTTTTTTTTTGTTTGAGTTGATCTCAAGAGAAGTTCCTGTTTTTTTGTTAAATGTTCATATAAGAAAGCGATAAAAGTAAATGTTTTTATGTTATTTTTATTTATTTAATGAATAAAAGCTCCTGTAGTTGATACTGTCAAAATAATTAGACAGAAGTTGATTTTGCTAAAAACTATATAGTTTATGGTAAAATGTGTAATAAAAATTGTTAATAGTTTAGTTAATAAGTTGTTTAATAATAAATTAAACGAAAAATTAAAAATATGTTGATGGTGTGAATATGATACCTAACAACTCTGTTGGGGTCATTTTTGACCCCCGATTCCAGTTACGTTGCCTAAAATAGCGATTCCTGCTAAGGGCTAAAAACCATCTGAAGACGATAAGGAAGAGTCTGGAGCAGTCCTGTATATAATATGATGTTACAGTAGTCCATACGATTTCAGATTTGGATTATCCATTCTGATTTATTTTGCAGCCCAAGTCAGGAATTCTCTTACCTGCTTGATGATACTCAATCCATTTATGACAATTTTCGGCTTATCTCTTCTAACAACCGTACATTTTGTCATGACTTAATTAATTTTTTTTTCTATTTTGACAGTTCTTCCTAAGGCTCATCCTCATTGTCTGCAAGCAATGCTATATCGAATCATGTCAACCCTTTCTCCATTTATGTATACTCTTGTCCAGTTTTTCATTCATCAATGGCATTCATCAATTGTCTGCAAGCAATGCTATATCGAATCATGTCAACCCTTTCTCCATTTATGTATACTTTTGTCCAGTTTTTAATTTCTTTTTCATTCATCAATGGTTTAAATATTAAATACTTTTGTCTTACACCTTGTTCGACTATATGTAAAAAGTATTTTAAAAAGGTATTTTAAAAAAGTATTTTGAAAATACGTATTTTGTATTTTGTATTTAAATACCATTTTGAAAAAGTATTTAGTAATTTGTATTTGAAATACAAAAATTCAAAAGTATTTGTATTTTGTATTTAAATACTTTTTTGAAAGTATTTTGCACATCTCTGTTTAAAAGTGAACAATCGATAACGGATTATGAAAATGAAGAACAAAAACACCTTGAGATCATTTGTCAGGGTTTTCATTTTAATTTCAAATAGAAACCCAGCGCACAGCCAGTGATAGATATTATTTTTACATCAATAGTGGTAAGTATAGAATATATATGTAAGTAGGTAGGTACAATATAGGCGTAAACAAGGTAATAATCGACAATGAACCCCTAACTTCTGTACATTCCATTCGTGATCTTGGAGTCATCTTCGATGAACACATAAATCAACTAGTTATGCAATGCAATAAAACACTCGGCTTCATATTGCGGACTACGAAAAGTTTTAAAAATATCGATTCTATGCTTCTACTGTTTACATCCCTAGTGCGGTCGAGATTGGAGTACTGGTAGCGTGGTTTGGAATCCGTTCTACGAGAAATATAGGGAGCGGCTTGAAAGAATACAAGGCAAATGTATAAGGCAGATCGAACGTCGCTTTCGATTGGTTGTCCCACACACCAAACTGCCCCCTCTTGAAGCAAGAAGGAGCCTGATAGATTCTTGCATTTTATTTAAAATATGTAACTCTGCATTTGACACTCCTGAGCTTCTCGAGAAAATATGTATCCACACTCCCTCTAGAACTCGGGACAATAATCTATTTTATATGCCAGCTGCGAGTACAAATGCAGGGTTACGCAGACCTCTATGGAGAATTTCATCTCTATACAATAATACGCTGACGGACGTCGATTTATTTGGTTTACCTCTGAATGCTTACAAGAGACAGGTATTTAAAAAACTTACTTCAACACTTCTAAATGAATCAGCAGGTACGCAGTGATCTCCCCCCCCCTTTTTTTTCCTTTCCCCGTGATTTTTTTTATTTTAATTATTATTATTGATTTGTTTTTGTGCTAGTGTGACGATTGAGTGAGCGAGCGAGACTGTGTATAATGTAGGCATGTTGAGATGACCGGAATGTTTATCTTTTTAAAATTAATTGTGGCGCAGGTATTGGATGATAGCTGATTTCTGAATGATTAACCTTTTTTCTTACTTTATTTATGTAGTTATTGTCTGTTTTGTGCTTATATATTTATAAAATAAAATAAAAATAAAAAACTACATTAAAAACATTGCTGTCATAAAAGCCTTTATTTTGATGGTAGAAATAAATGTACAAAATATAGATATTGTGAAAATATAATGATTTAATAATTAATTAGCTCTGTGCAACAATTAAATGTAGACTTTTTGAATGTTTCTACACGAATGTCGGTAAATCTCATTTATATGATGTTATACTTCTACTTCTAATAAAAACAGTCTAATATCTTTCAAGATTATTGCTTTCATTTCGTGTATTTGTTTCTTCTACTGGTACTTCTTTACGTGTCAACATAGACTGTATTTCTAAAAAGTTCTTTCCCGTTGTTTCTGGAACAAGCCATAATATTAGAACGAAACCAGTAAATGTCAGAAATGATAGACCCCAAAAATCAACCGCGAGACCGAATGAATCTTCTATAACTTGGAAAAGTTTAGTTATAATAAATCCCCCAAGCGCCGCAAATATGGAACAAATACATAATGCTATTTCTTTTACGTTTGATGTGAAGAATTCTCCTAATTGAATGCATGGAACAGGACTCAATCCAAACGCAAAACAAACCTGAAGAGTAATCATTGCTAAAAATGGAGTCCAATTCGCAATAGGATAATCATCAAAGGCTCCTTCATTTTTCAAGTAAAGATAAATTCCTAGAGTTGCTGTGGATAAAGAACAGCCCATAGCTGAAATTAATATGAGTGGCTTTCTTCCCCAGCGATCTACAACTAATACGCTAAGTAACCCAGCAGTGTTTCCTATAACAGAAATAATCATCACACTGACTTCAGGCGGCAGAGGAATTTGAGCAATATCTGAGATCCTTTCTTGATGAAACATAACTATGATTGCACCGCAAACATTTTGAGTTGCGAAAGATAAGTTCACAAAACCAAGACCTTTTAGGTTTGGTGTTTTGAATAGTTCCTTTAAACCAGTTGTTATTGACGCATTTTCACATACAGTCTTTTCTATAACACTTAATTCTTCACATAAAACAGTTTCATCTTTTTGCCTTCTTAACCAAATTAAAGATCTTTTCGCTTCGTCGAATTTATTAATTCTAGCCAAATAATATGGAGAATCAGGCATAAATAGCATAAGTACGAAAAATAATACTGAAAATATTGAGGCAATTTCAGCCATTAGTTGAATATTCAAATACGGGGCTACAAATAATTCAAATAAAGCTCCTACACACAAGTTGAATGTAAACGATGATAACAATGCTCCTCTATTTCTACTTTCGGATATTTCAGCTACATAAATAGGAGTAATGGTTAGACTAAATCCGGCAGCGACTCCTGAGAGAAATCTTGATACGTATAACCAAATAGGACCATTAGCTATTATAATCAAAACGAATCCTACAAAATACGGCACAGCCGAAATTATAGTAGCATATTTTGGTCCAAGTATTCTAGATAAAATACATCCGACGATTGCGCCGACCACACTTCCTATAGGAAGAAACGATGCGATCCATGCTGCTTCAGCGTTGCTTACTGTGAACGAAGATTCGTCAGACTGGAGTTTGGGTAGAGATGGTGACGTCCATGAGAAACATATTCCAGCGATGAAGAAACCCAGAGAAGCTAAAACATAAGTTAATAACCATCAAAACGCTATAAAACGAAAATATCGTAGGTATAATTAATGCCACTCGGTTTCTTAATCAGCATGATTTGTTACCATATTTTTTTGCTGATTCAGCCATTTTCTTCCATTCAGAATACCTAATTCATACCTATTTAATTTATTTATTTAGCTGTCGGTGTCGACTGTGTGTGATTCATACTCTTGTTCTATTGGAATTGTGCGGTCATTGTGTCTCTTTAATTTTGCAAGTTGACAATATTGTGTAGGTAGGTACAAAAACAATATAGCACGTGGAATCCCGATAAAGAATAAATGTATTTTAATCGTAAGTTTACGAGTTTCGTGTAAAGGCAGGTGTTCGTAAAAGATCAAGTATAAGACGATTAACACGTCAGTGATGAGGCATGTCACCCACCCAGAATGCCTTATTTTTTATTGGCACAGAGAGAATATAATATTATCTTGATGTCAAAGTATTAGGTATATACAGTTAGCTGGCTGGTTGACCCGCACTTGTGAAATGTGTCGTGATCTGTGATGGTATAGTACTTTTTTTGTATAGTACCTAATAGTAATAGTACAATAATATTTTGGCCCTCAGCGACCATTATGTGCATAAAAAAGACTCGGAATGCAATTTAAATTAAAAGTTTTATTGATACATGGACAGATGGCAATTCTAATTATATGGCAATTCTAAAGAATACAAATGCTGACCCAGTGATAGCGTCACTGTGTGAGCAAGGGTTGCAGACAATTAGGGAGACAAAATTCCTAGGTGTGACAATAGATGAAAAATTGCAATGGTCAGCACATATTGAATGTATTTCTAAAAAATTGTGCTCTGCAATCTACGCCATTAGAAAAACTAAAGAAGTTTGTGGATTTGACGCAGCCAAATTTGTTTACTTTGCGTATTTTCATAGTATCATGTCCTATGGAGTATTGTTCTGGGGAAGGGGAGCTGACTGGAATAGAGTATTTATATTACAAAAAAGGGCAGTACGAGAACTAATGAATATAAAACCCAGAGATACATGTAAGATTGCCTTCAGTGAACTGGGAGTACTTACATTACCAAGTTTATACATATATGAGTGCCTACTTTATTCCTATAAGAACATATATCTAATACGCCCCTGAACTCAGACTATCACAATTACAATACTCGTTGTAAACGAGATGTAAGACCCCTAGAACCTAGATTGGCTAAAGTTTCAAAAAGCTTTATTTGTCTTAGCATAAGTTTATATAATAAATTGCCCAGTAATGTTAAGGCACTCAATTATGTAGAATATCAGAGAGAGGTGAAAAGGTATCTTGTTGGAAAAGCTTTTTACAATATCGACGAAATGTTAAATGGGACTGTTCAGCCTAATTGGCATTGATTCAATTCATTTATTTATTTATAATTATTACAATTTATTTTTTACATATACTGACGAGAAGTTATTTTGGGCCTTTTACACTCGAAAAACTTTGATTCAATGAAATTTCTTTATTTATTGTATTGTTGTATATTGATTATTTTGTCATTTGTAAAAAAAAAAAAACTATATAATTTCCTGACGATTCCAAGTGCCAAATCAATGGCCTACGGATGATAAGAAAGAATAAAGAATATACAGTATCCAAGTTGAACCGGATTTAAAGATTACTACTACTATACCATCACGGCATATCCCACAAGTGGGGTAGTCAGCAGACCAGCTGCATATAATAAACACAGATTTAAAGATAAAGCTATTTTAAAAGAATGTTCCTGTATAGAAAAGGGATATTATAGGCGTACCTGGAGGGGTGAACCTCTATATTTCAATTTTATATTCTAATTTGGTAAACTTCTGCCTCCCCCTGGGTATACCCATGGAAAGGATAACATAGTTAAATTCTTGAATTTAAGACGTTTACATATTGTAATAATGAAAAAAATTGCATGTCTGGAAATATTGAATTATTAAAGAAAAACCTGGATAGAAATATTTACCTGAAAGCGCAGCCAACCACTGAGGCCATTGTCTATTTTTATTTAAATCTACTCTGCACTCCATATTTATTCAAATTTACTTATAAAGACACCATACAAAAACAACGACAATAGCGAATGCAAAATTATTTTGAATTTAAATTTCACTGTTAATTAACAACAAATTTTGAGAGAATTGTAAAAAATTATTCAATATTTGTATTGACCAACATGATGAATCCGCAAAATCGTGTTATTTGCGGAGTTGGTTTGAAGTAGAAGCGTTCTGTAGTAAGTTTGTATTAACATTCTCATTGTTCTTGAGCATTTATTTAGATATTGCAATGTCAGGTTTTCTTTACTGACAATATTGTTTTCACATTCTACCAGTGGTGGATCGTTGAATTAACTGACAAATTTTCTATGATAGCGTACATAATGCACGATTTATTATGCCTAACGATAGTGCTAATTTATAAGTTCTCCTACACGTAATTATAATATTTTGTGGTGATATTTTATTGAATAATAAGTATTTTAGGTAAGGTATGCATGTATATAATCAAGGTGTATCTGACATTAAATTGTTTTGAAAATTCAATTTATACTGTCGAGGATTTTACCTCATTCTTAAAAGTGGGCATCGATTTTGTAAAGTTTGTAGTGACTCAAGATCTTTTTGTGCTAAGAAGTGTCGAGAAAAATATGCCCAATAAAATATTATAAGTCGCAAGAGTGGCCAAGTATTTGGTATTCAATAAATATATGATATCCAATAAGAATAACTCAACGCTATAATGAATATTTATTTTCAGTTTTTTACGAATACAACTATTAACAGGACACTTGAAAAATTACAAGAAAGAGTGGGAGACGTATTTCGAGAAGGAAATGTAAGATTTTTTATCCATACAATGTTGTAGGTAGGTATATTATTTTTTTAGTTCCACGAATATAATTTTTATATTATGTCAAGAAGAGTACATCTGTTGAAATGCTTGCAAAGCAGTTACAAAAAATAAACTCTAAAAGTTTCATGTAAATTTCAGTAGATGTCAATAACAGTTAATTTGTTATAAAAAGCTTAACAATACTTTCAACAGATGTCAATTTACAAGTAAATTTCCAAAAAGATTTATGTATATTTCGTTAGATGGCACTAATAGGTTTTCTTATAAATAGTTTTACATAAAAATTGATAGATGTCGGTACCATGGTTAATCATTAGTAGGTTAATCGATTAACCTAAAAAGTTTTGCAATAATTTAAACAGATGTACAAATTAATTTATCAAAAGCTTTGTGTATATTTCGCTAGATGGCATTATTAGTTTTTTTTTATAAATAGCTTTACATAAAAATTGATAGATGTCGGTACTTTTAAATTTTTGCTAAATATTTTAGAGGGCTGCCGCTAGATGGCACTATTCTTTAGTTTTAAATTATAATGTGTTGTGATTGATAATAATTTTAGTTCACCATAAAATTTCTACCCCCTTCCCGTCGCCAATATTTCAAAATGGTATAGGAATTTGAAATGTTTCAAAAACTTCTCGGTTTTCTCTAAGACTATTTTCTCAAAATGCCTCTCTCATAAAAGTAACGGGTATTTGTACCGACTATTATTAAAAAAACTGTCCATTTATTATAAACGGGCCGCGGGTTGGCCACCCTTGGTTTAGGTACACATCCATCAAACATTCGTCTTCTGAATGATATTGATTTAGAATGCTTTGGCGCCCTCTAACAGTGTTTCCCAAACTTTTTTATGCTTCGCCCTACCGTACAAAAGTCATATGCTCCACTGTTGTTGAGTTTTACTCTTGAAACTGTGGGAGAAAGCCGGTGAAAATTCTATAGTCCTTACCTTTTATTTCTCTTATAATGATGACGTGGTCACCTCCTTTCTCAATACACTGTTTTAAGAAAGTTATTTCCTCTCTGCGATCCCAAGAGGAACATAAAGAAATGTTCTAATACACCCGCAACATGTAGGTGACAAATTCTAGCTATATACCTATAACAATACACTTCTGCTTGAGGTAGGTAGGTACCTATGTAAGCCTTAGTAGGTAGGTAAATACATAATATTATATCAATGTAGGTACCTACCTCACGTATCGTTTGCTCATGACACGCTCACCGCTAACTTTCTTTGGTGACCGTGGCGAGGCGAGGTGCAGTGCTGTAATAATGTCGATTCATATTATATTATACTTAAATTGCATAGCATCAATACTTAAGATTGAATAAGTAATTGAATACAAGAGCCAATGAAAATGGAAAGCAATGTACATATTCTCTGATTAAAAAGTACATAGGTAGGTACCTACCAACTCGTATGGGTATTGCGCGAGTGGATTGCGCGCCGTTTGGCTGCCGCCACGCAAATCAAACCGCTCCTTTAAATAATTTGATTTTACGAAAGATATCGGCCCCATAGTGCTGAGCTTTCTTGTGCACGCTAACATTTCAAAACCGCGTAGTTTTTGCATTTCATCATCTCTTAAACTTCATCAAAACTCGAAATAAATTAATATTCATTACTGTTGATTGTCTCTTCAAAACTTTAACAAGTCATCATTTTGTGTTGCATTCCCGCTTCTATTGCCAAAACACGTGTTAAAAAAAAATCATCCCCTTCCGGGAATCACTCTATACAAGTGCTGGCGTGTAGTGATCAGAGTATGTCCAGTAGTGTAACAGAGAAGGATAACAACACTGACTACTCGCAACAACACAGCGGGTGAAAGAGACAAAAATACTGTTTTGTCTACCACGATGCCTATCTCAGATCTCCGTAAGAAGAAGCTTCTCTATGTGTCCAACGTTTTCTTTGATGTCAACCAAAGTGGAACGCTCGAAAAGAAATACTTCGAGTCGGCTATCGAGAAAATCTGCACTCTTCGTGGATGGCGCCAGAGTCATCCCAAGAACGTAGAGACGAACGACACCATGACCAAGATATGGGATGGCCTGAGGCAGAGAACTGATACCAATAAAGATGGAGAGTCCTCTGCAGTGGCAGCAGCGCTACATGAACTTCATGTTTGACCTAGAAGATGCTTCCAACTTAACTAAAAAGCCACGGCGCTCTTGAGATGGTCACGGACCATGAAACAGCGCCAAATACAAATCATCTTTTTATTATTATTATTGTATGAGAATTTGATTAAAACCACAAAGATTTTGAGATATGTCACTGTCTTAGCAAGCGAGCGACATATCTTTTAGTTTAGACAAACTTACCTATTTAATTTTTTTTTTATGCGTCAATTAGTTATTTAATTTTATTCAAATAATAATTTAATTGGTATTGAAATAAGATATTAATTAACAACATTGTTATTATTTATTTATGTTTTGCAAATAAGTAGGGAGATAGCTGGTAGCGAGGTGAATGTATGTAGGTACATTCACACTTCACATAATCATATCTATCTAGATAACCAGTTCTGTCATCTATAACAACTCGCAGAGTAGAATAAGATAACTATTTATTTTATCTACATGCTTTTCCTTGTACGGATGCACGCGTCAAGTTCAATAATAATTAAGGTTGGATTAATTATTAACCTTAACATCAACACGATTACTTTTGCGTATCGACATCATTAAAAATATTTTTTATCCTGTGGCTTTCTGTGGTAAATATCATCAAACCCATGGTTGCCTACTTTTCCATACATTAATTACTAAATGAAGGTAAATTACCGAAACTATTAATTTACCAATAGTTTTATGATAAAAGCAGAAGCTCTTGAATGCAGCTCGCAATCAATAAAGTTTTGGGAAAGTTCTACTAAATATTGATGTTTTATTAAAATAAGAATAAATTAAGTTCAGGCATGGGAAGGTTAAAACAATTAAGGTGTTGATGATGCAATGAAAAATATAATTAAAAAAAATCGATTTATTTTCATAATAATTAATAATAGGTAGGTACATAAAAATATCGATAATACAAAAACCATTAATGATTTATTTTAAACTAGGTATCTATTTTAAATGCGAAATACGCGGAATTTCATAAACCTACATACAATAGTCATTTACTTATAAGATAAACACAGACATAAGATTTACAAATTAACATATAATAATTATATTATTTGATATCTATTCTACATTGGTTTAGGGCTATTTCATGACCAATAACAGGAAAAAGGTACTTTGTTGAATATTTCATTATTTTTACCATCAAAACCATTTCAGCATTTTTGCAGCAGTATTTTTTTATGATACATGATTTGAAAAAGTATACAATGAAAATGATTCAATTTTATACTTATCTACATTTTTGTTTCAGATTCATTGGAGATGAGTAAGTACGTAAAATATTATAAAAAGAAATTATCTTAAAATTAAATATATTTTTACGGTAATGTCATTCAACGCCAGATAAAAAGTACTGGGCGCAAGACAAAGCATTCACATTCACACATTTTTTTTGTTCTCATTCCTTTTTTTTGAAGAATTTCAGTTCTGTAGTCATACCTACCTATAGATTACTGGAGATTCATAGTATTTAATTTTTTTATAGGTACATACTTATAATATTTTTTTTCGTATTTTCATTAACAAATTATGTATAATGTCTAGTATTCCTAATAATCATACTAAGAATATATGAATGACAAACGTTTAATTGAGTTATAAATGTCTTAAGTTTCTTTTCTTATATTTATTTGTTCAAAGTAAAACTGGGTGAAATTGTACATATTAATAAAAAATCTTACTAACAATAATAAAAAAAGAATATCACAATGAAACAATTTGCGCACTTAAATCTAATTAGTACAATTTTGAAAACAATTAAATCTATGTTTTTACGAGTAAGACGATCAATAAAATTTTGCAATTTTTTTAATCTTGGAAGCATTCAGAAGAAGTCAACATCGGTGACCCGTTATTTGTGTTAATCATTACTAAGATAAAAATGTAACGTGAATAATTAGGTAGGTATATTATTGAGTTCCTAAAATTGATAAGTATTATTAGAAATATTTATTTTTTCATTCAGTCTTCACTGTACATCGATTAAAAACATGTTCATAGAGAGATATTTATTTAAATTGAATACAATCAATATACAGAGCTAAGTTTATCGTAAAGGCACGATCTCTTTCAACTAATGCAAATATTATTTCATATCGGTAAAATATTTTACTAAACGAAAAATTAATAAATATTGTAAACATGCTAATAACTAATAAATATTGCTCACATTTCAAAATTTCTTTAATAACTAGAAAAAAATGTTTTAAAACTGAATGTAAATCCAAATTGAATATAAATTGGGCAATAAAAAATTATGCTCAAGTTATTAATCGGATTACATAAATTGAGTAATTTTTAATGTCTCTATGCAATCAAGGGACTTATCACAAATATACTAAAATGGACTAACTGCACATAATGGATACGTATATTATTTAATAAAGAACACCAGTTTGAACAATCTTTTCATTACGTTAAGTGTGTGACGGACTGTCTTATCCTTTAAGCAGATTAATGTGCTCTGAATATTTAGAATATTATATATTGAATTATATCAAGATGCGTCAGATATCATTCTTTCATGTCATATAACTTTTATTATTTTTATCTTTTCAAAAAATTACAAAGCAGAACATTATTTTTTCATCTGATTGAAATTGAACCGTCTGTGTTTGACAGTAAAGAGATTGTTTGAGAGTTGAGATGTGATTGATGTTTTCATATACGCAGGATAATCTCACTAGGAAATCTATTTAGAAATTGAAATACCTTTATTATTTTAGCTAGAAAAAATGCTGAAACAGATATATAAACAAAATTTCGTATAACTTTATTCTTAGGTATTTAACACAAAAAGCGAACATTTAAATGATAGTTCACCAATCCATTCCATTAGAATGTTTCATACAAGTAAGATAGCTAGTTAGCTGCATCCACATGGACATACGAGTTCAATTATGATAAGTCAAACAATAAAATAATTATTTTTACTGAAGGCTAGTTTCATCTCTAGAATTTCATTCTTTCTATTATTCCTAACACTCATTTAGATAATACATATATTTTTGTCATTATTTTTTTTTCAAAATATAAAAATCGACTCCCACCCAGGATCCGTTGAACGGATCGGAACGGAAAACGGATCGTTATAACGCCAAAATCAGTTTTATTTTTTGAGCTTAAAAAGGAGGATAGAGTGGTAATCTTTTTATCTATTTATCCAATCATACTTACATACGTAGTACTTTTCCATCACATTCATTCATCGTATTTTGTTCCTCCTCTATCACAGTATGTTCTCATAATGTTTTATTTGTACTTTATCGTAATTTATTGTTAAAATTAATAAAAAATAGAGTTTTAGTATAATATCATTAATAAGAAGTATTTTAAGAAACTAAACATTTGAAAATGGATTAAAATAAAAACGTTAAAAATATTAATACTTATTACAATGAGTATATTCATGGTGATTCTGAATAATTAAAAGAAATAAAATAAAAATAAATTAAACTATTTCGGATTGAGACAAATTTTTGAGAATAATTTTGAATTGAAATCAATATCGAGTGCTGAAACCACTTACAAATGACTTCAATTGTGTTCAAATTATTTTTAAAACAATCTGATATCTGATTTTCTAAACTCCACAAATATACTCATAAAAATGAATTTAAACACAATGATTAGACCTGTGTTCTTATTATGTTTGTTCACATGAAATATTTATATAATAATGATACTAAGTGAAAACTGATCACAATCACAGGTGTGATAATATACAATTATTTTTGATTAAAATCGCGTGATGAGTATTTTTTTATTTTTCTCTGTCTCATTGTCTTTATGTTTGTCTCCTAACATTAACCTTTGAATGTCAAAAAGGCTCTTGTTCATCGTTTCGGGAGTAATTATATTTACAATTATCATGAAAATAAGAGTTGAAATAGATAAAGTAAAGAACACAGCCGATGGACTGTATGTATCGTTGATGATTTGGAACACTTTTGCAACAAAAGTACCAGCTAAAGCACCAGATATTGATATTAAACATATGGCAACTTCTTTGAATTCAGAACCAAACACTTCACCGAGAATGGTGTACGGAATTGGACCCAAGCCCAATGAAAATGAAATGAGGAATAAGTTGCAGGCGACTACTGGTAGCCATCTAAACCATGGCAATGTTTCATGAAGAGACGACAGTTCGTAATAAATTCCAATAAGACTGGTTGATATGGCACATCCGAAGGCAGACGTAAACAGCAAAGGTTTTCTACCCCATCGATCAACGATGAAAATGGATGATATTCCTGAGATGTTGCTTATTATTTGAGAAAGTATAACAGCTAGCTCAGATCTCATAGGAATGTTGGAGTCTTTATAAATCTGCTCTTGATAAAATGACACAGCTATGATCCCACTGAACTGCTGTTCCAGAATTGTCAAAAATATGATAATCAATGCCTTGGGATTTGGACGGACAGTGATTTGTTTTAAACATTGAATAATTGATAAATTGTCATTTTCCACACAATTTCTTATGTTGTTGATTTCCGCTTCCACAGCTTTGGGCTCAGATTGTCTCCTGAGCCACATGAGCGAGTGCAAAGCACTTTTCTCGTTTCCAGATCGCATTAAGAAATATGGTGAATCAGGAACGAATATGAATGTGAGTATTCCGATCAACGGAAATATCAAAGATACCATAGCCATGGACGGTAATGATATGTAAGGTCCTAAACATGTCATGAAAAAACTACCTAAACTCAACATCATTGTAAAGAGAATCATGAGGCCTCCTCTGTTGTGATCTTCTGCGATTTCTCCTATATAAATCGGAACAGCGGTGAAAGTAAATCCAACACCAATACCCGATATAAATCTTGAAACATACAAAAATATCGGACCATTTGCAAAGATAATCAAAATAAATCCGATTATGAATGGAATAGATGACCATAGAATCGACTGCTTCGGTCCTAATGTCCTTGACAACATTGAACCAAAGATGGGACCTAATGCTGATCCGAAGGGCATCAGTGACGCTATCCACGAGGCTTCGTCATTTGTAACGTTGAATGGAGTGTCTGGTGATTGTAGAATAACTAGTGAGGGTGAAGTCCAAGTGAAACATATTCCAGCGGTGAAGAGAGTCACGGTAGCTGAAACAAACAAACAAACAACACTGTTATAAATATATATATATAAGCTTCTCATTGTTTTTTGTAAGTTTTAGAGTGTTATGTAAAAGCAGGTAGGTATTCGTTAAACATCACATTTAAGACATTAAATATCTTGAATTCAGTCAGCAATGAGACATTCCATCCATCTTGAATGTCTTATTTTTTTATGGCACGAAGAAGTTAACCAGTGCGTTCATTAAATGCAGTTAGTTTGCTGGTTACTCTACTTGAAGGATATTATATTATCGTGATGAAAGACCATATTGGATGATAGTATGGCCCTGGTTGTAATGGTATTGATAGACGTAAAAAAGTCGTTCAAACCGCAAGTAAATTATTTTAATCTATACCTATAAACAATGGATATTTTCTAAGTTAACCACCATCCGCATAAAAACAATAAATATTTCGTACCAAGGTGTTACTATTAAAACATAATATTTTTAATTATAATCAAAGATATTAAAATAGCTGTTATAAATAATAGCCAACGCAATGGCTATGAGGTAATAGATAAGTATTTTGCAAGCAACGCGTGAAAAAAACAAATTATCTTCCTATTTTATATTTCTCAGAAATATTATTTAATACTATTGTACTTTATTTAAGTAGGTACTTCAAACGTGAAATTACGATAGACATGTATTTAAATTTAATACATCAAATCGAATAACAACATCATAAAAAAGTTGATCACTTCAACTGGTTATTGAGTAACTTCCATACTTATATATTATGATTGTACCTATAGTTAGGTGATTCATAACAGGTACAACTTTAATGAATTAATGAACTTAATCATACCTTACTCTCACCAGAATTATGAGATCACGGCTATCTTATACCTATCTACCTGTGAAGCAAGTGTCTGGGCTGAATGCTAATAACAACGAATCAGACATTACTATTGGAGAACCTTGTTTACACAATGTATGTAGCATTGTGCAAAATCTAGTAGGAAGAAGTCAGCAGGGCAAACCAATGCTTACGAATTGGCTTTAGGCTGGCTTAAGTCATCACTTTCGGTGTCCATGGAGAACGTTCACCAGTTCTGCCATTCTCACTGTCACGATATAAAGTTCAATAATCGAGGAACATTTAATGCAAAACAAAGACGCAGCCACTTTTTATGATCTCATATTTTGCCAAAGTATTGAATTTAATTGTCCCTGCACCATTTGGACAGGAAATTATCTTGATCAATTTGAGATCTAATTTTACATTGAATAAGCATGGTTCTCCAATCGAGAAATCATATCTGATTGGTTTAGCCATCTGCGCGTTGTGTCCAAATCCGGTTAAAAAAAATGAAAATATTCTAAACTTATTACATACGGCAAAATCACCCTCTGTTGAGTGGAACGTTCACAAAAAAAATACAATTGCGGAGGTTGGGATCGAAAGTGTACAAATCCAAATATGTAATTTTTTGACCAAGCATAAACAAATATATTCTTCATGTCGAGTTCTATAAAACTACATTTTCCAAAAAAGTCAAACTGTATGAAACTTGTGTCGAAAATAACAGAGAAAATCTACTACTTACATTTTAGTACAATAATGGATTTGTACACTAAACCACACTATAATAATTGTTAGTATATTCACGTGCTTACTGATTATTCCATTGAGCTGTGCATTTATTTTGCATCGGTATTTCCATATTGTAATTGATTGGATGACATCTGAAATCTCAACAATTTTTTTTTATATATGAAGGCAAACATATCACAAAGAACACAAACTCGTACCTTCCTGTATTTTTGTCATAAAATGTAGATTTTCTTTAGATTCTGCATTATTTTTTATTTGCTTTTTTCCGCATTTGACTTTCAATGTCTGTATGGAATAAGATTATTTTAACACTCATGCAATTATTATTCACAAAAACTTTAAAAGAATACCTCTCATTTGAATATATTTAATAATACTCTTCATCTAATTGAATAAATTGTAAGATAAAACGCCCGTATCTATTTCTATTTTAGTGTGCACTAACTAAAAAAGGAACGTTCCAATTTTAGTAAGTCTTCATTGGTATTCTGTAAACTCTAAAATTGTTCCTAATTAGAATTATATACCTACAACTTGTATCATATAGAGTACGAATGTTAGTTCAAGTGAACTTAAGTATGTAATTATAAAATTTTGGAACTTTTTTTTTAAAATATATATCTGGGTTTTGTTATAAACACTAAGCTAAAAGCTTGTGCCTTGAAAGGGGAGTTTGCTGGCACCTGGGATCGAAACACGGACTTCTTATTTTTTTTAAGCTTGAATAAATCTCGTGGAATAGGGGTACTGAAGTTCTAGGTACCTATTTAAATTATTCTTAAAAATTAATATGCACTGATACAGAAATTAGTAACCAATTCCACATACCTTCAATTTTCAATTTATTTTTACCTTTTGACCGACGATACTAATATTAACATCTTTAATCATATGACATCGATAATTTTCTTTTATTAAATTTTATGAAACGTAACTTTTACGTAACATTCTGACTATGTAGTTTTTTTTTGTTGTTGTCTTCCACACGCACTTATATCCTACTGTTTGACTAAAATTATAATTTATTGACATGTTTATCACTATAATAACTATTGTATAGTTTCTTCTTTATTTAGTTTTTTTTTTAAAGATGAATCTGTATTTGGAATAAACCCAAATAAACCCAGACATCCTCATAGTAAGTAAGTAATAATATGTTGTTTGTGTCGCGAAGCTGGAGTGGGCAGCTGGTGAAATCGAACACGGGTCTCGCACCGCAAGTCCGAAACTCTATCTTCTAGATACCAACCACCTCCTTGTTTGTCTCTTTTTTAAAATACTATTACATACATTTAATGTATGCAACATGATACTTTTACATGTAAAAAAACCTATGCTGTGAATAAAAAAAAGAAAAAGTAATAAACAAGTCCAATAAAAAAAAGAAAAAAAGACCTGGACTGTCGATAACTGATGGCTTTGAAAAGAAAATGAAGAGTAAGGCAAGAACAAAATTTTCCTAGAGATATGTCATAATTATAAGTTTATTATTATAATCTTATTTTCAGGTTAACTTATTTTTTATGTGACAGTAATTTACAAAACCATTTTTACGAGTTTTTTTTTTAATATTTTGTTTTTACAATTATGAAAATTTAACACATAAAACAAGAAGACAAGCCTTCGGCATGTCTCCTGGTAGATAAATAAGACAAAGCACACCTCGTGTTAAAGATAAGTTGCGGGTTTAAGTCTCGACCAGGGCACTACCAAATAAGTTGACGTTGTCTTTTCTAAGCTTTATGTGTTTTTTCATGTTTTAAACATTTAAATCATTTTGTTTCTAATACAAATTATTATTTTATGTAATAATAATATTAATATTTAGATGCATATCTACTTGTAAAATTTATAAAAAAACAGAGATGTAGAGAAATCAACTTCTTATTCGCAGACGCTTTAATTCATGGTTACAATGTATTTATTATAGCAATTACTATTTATTAATTCCATGATCTCCTGAAGGCAATTTTATTGTAAATAAACAGACTTTGAAACGACGTGCAAAAAATGGGTAAACACGATTATAATATTATTCATACTATAACAATGATTTTAATATGGGAAGAGACGGATGTAAGGATTTATTTTTAGATAAAAATCTATCACGGATATGTTTATCATTAATATCTATCTATCTACACTGTTACGGCATATCCTACAAGTGGGGTACCCATTAGCCTAACTGAATGTAATAAACATGCAAGTTGTCGCTGGATGAGTGACAAACCTCATTGCTGCATTGAAAATTACATCTTATATGTGATCGAAAACTTACATAAAAGAAGAGGAGACCTTTTCCTAACCGGGGGCTTCACGGGGCGTCATGGGACTTCACAGGAAATATATTTAAAAAAAATATGATCATAGGGAACATAATTATAATCAAAATAAAATAAAATATTATTACCTAAGTGGAAATATTTAATGGATATTTTTTAACAAATATTCAGTTGATTTTAAATCTGCTCCACCTCTGCTATCCTGACGATGAAAACGAGAGCTGTTGGAAACCGGTTTGGGATATGTAGTTAAATCTTGCGAAAATAATTCACGTCATGTAAATATTGTATCGAATCAATCATTCGTTATCAAAAAATGTTCTTTTGGTTTCAAATGTAATATTATAGGTTTTTATACAGTTAATCCACTCACAATTCCAATTATGGGAAATGTAGAGATTGTATAGAAAGACAAATTATGGAAAAGACATTGAAATATTAATCATAATTAAATTTTCATTTAAAATTACCTACTTACTTGACAAGGTTGATTTAAGCTACAATATCCGTCATAATAAATCGAAACATTTTATATAAATACTTAGGTATTTATTTAATTAAATTTTACATTTATCAATAGAAAATAATTGCAATATTGTTTGATCACAGTATAATAATATCCATAGCGTGACCCTAAATCACTCGCAAACGAGTGGATGGCCTTAAGAAGAATAGAATAGAATCCATAGCGTGAGTTACACAATGAAATATTGAGATAAATTATACGCTTTAAGATAAACAATATAGCCACACATAAAGTTATAACATTTTAAACGCTTGTTTAATAACAATGCGACGTTTATATTATATGACGAGATGAAGAATTTCTATAGGCGTAACTGATTGTGTTTTGTATTGAGTTGTATATGTGCCATATTATCAATTTCATACTAATACATCTATCTATATTATTTTATGCATGCTCATCATAATAAAATTATCAATGTCTATTGATGAACATTCTCTTTAAATCTACACAGCTGACATATCAATTATACAGGTCCATTACTCAAAAGTAGAAATGTTTTATACTCAAGGAATTGCCATTTTTTTTGTAAATTTGGAACATTTATATCAGGGATGTTGCGGATGTCGATTTTTACACATCCGCGGATGTGAATGCTGATGCGGATTTTTGAAGGCTCACATCCGCGGATGCGGATGCCAATGCGGATGCGGATGTTATAGAAAAAAAGTAGGAACTATCTTTGTTAGTAGACCCCACTGTCAAATATGTGAGGAAATTATTTCTACAATAATATTATGGATTTTTTGGCGAAATATTTTTTTTCTTTTTTGTTATTTGCAAAAATAAAATAAAACCGGCAAAAATAATAACGCGTCGGATCTTGTCACCAATTTTTTCGTTCCCATTGGTTAGTGTCAAGTGCGAACGGCACGCGCCATTCGCCGGCCCCGCCCCTTTTCTTTCTTGTCGCAAATTGTCTTACATCCGCATCCGCATGAACATCCGCATCGATTATTGCGGATGCGGATGCGGATGCAGATGTCCAAATTCATGCGGAAGCTCCGCATTTGCGGATGCGGATGCGAATATTCGCAACATCCCTGATTTATATCATGCTTTAAAACACAACAGAAAGTGAAGCACATTATATAACTAGCTTAACCCAGGCTTCGCACGGGTAGATTGAAGTTTTAGTAAGGATCCCTAGCTTTTTTGAAAATACAATATAGCCTATATCACCCGGGGATAATGTAGCTTTTCAACAGTGAAAGAATTTTTCATATCGGTTCAGTAGTTTCGGAGCCTATTCAATGCAAACAATCAAATCTTTCCTCTTTATAATATTAGTATAGATAATTACACTATATATGTACATACTATTTTGAACCACTCTTGATTAATCATTCCAATTGATCCATAGATTACACTATTAAAAACATTAGCTGTCTTAGTTCCGTTCAATAGTAAAACAATCCGAAAATGTGTAGGTATGTGGAATTAAAAATAGGTGGGTACATATTTTTTTATATATAATAGGAACCGTGTATTTGTTATAGTTATTTCATTTTGGAATTGAAAGAATGACGTTGATTGTGTGTATTAGCAATTGAAAAAAAAATAAACGATTTACTGAGTTATGAAACTAGACAGTCGATACATCATCATACTAGGTATATTGACTGTTGCCCTCTTAAAAATTTTAATATAAAAAATGTATCTGGGTTTTGTTTGTAATAAACCCAAATACAATCTTATACACCTGTCACAGTAAACTACTAAATAAAAGTAGGTATATAAGAGAAAAAGTATGACTAAGGACAGAATTAAGATACCTATGGATAATTGAAAAGAAAATTACGATAGAGATTGTATGAGATCGAGAAAGTATGAGATTAGAAAAGGAAAAATGTATTGCTCTTACATGTTGTTTCAATTAAAATGGTATAGTTTCAAAAACTTTTTGGGAGATCTCAGATTAATTGTCGGCATTGGTAAAAAATGATTTATTTGTAAACTATCTATGTAAAAAATAGAGTACCTATGCAGCGTAATTTAAAGCAAACAAATTAATGTTGAGTAAAATCAAGTAGGTATCTATTGTGAAAAATACTCCATTGCCGTGTCAAATCAAACTCATAGTTAAAAGTACAAACAATAGATGGATTATTATTTTAGATTACAGCCTTCATTTGCGTTTTTTGACCCACGGTATGTATTTAGCATTACCTATAACGGAAACTGTAATTATTATTATATCTATTATCAAAGATTTTACGAAATTATAAAATGAGAAGCTGATAATGATAGGCAGGTGTTGTTGGTTCATTCAAGGTTTTAACGATATTTTTATTGCTTATTTTGAGTAACGGTTGTTTCAAGGGTGATAAATAAGATTTTTAGAAATAAGCTATCGGATATCTTTAGAAATGATATTCGGTTATCAAAAATGTACATTTTCATTCATTTAGATAACTTAGTTAGCAAGGAGTGATCGATTTCGATCAAATATTAAAAAAAATATAGAGTTCTCTGCAATAAATTAGTCATGCACTCTTTTATGCAAGTTTTTAAATTTCTTTTTAGGCAATTGATCGAATAAGAACGTCGCATGTAATAAATCTAAAATTCAGCGATGAAGCAATCAACTTTTCTGAAGGTCTTGTTTATTATAGACACGAAGAGAACATCTTGCATGCAGTCAATATACAGTTAGTGTACCAGCTAACTTGCTTGAAGGAATTTCCGTGAAGGTATAGGGTAGCATATTTTTATTTAACTTTACAACCCAGCTGCTAGACTTGATTCATCACATATGAAAACTTAATGATAAACTCAACGATAACTACTGAATAACTTACTTAAATGTTGCAATATTATGTTAATCACAACAAGTATGAATCATCGTTGCTTGAAACTGAAGTAACGGCTTCGTAGCTGTTAAGGTGCAGTATTGACTTTGTTCAATTGGATAATGCTGTTAATTTCCTGCTTAGTCTTTATATGCCAACTATGAGTACAAAGTAGTGTGGTAATAAGTCGTTTTGGTACTCAGTTCACATGAACATAGGAGGTACTCGTACTATGTATGGAAATTATTAGCAATAGAATTAAATAATGATCGCTATCCGGTTGTATCTTTTCAAGGATTTCCAACACACGGAGTGAATGGGATATCTTCAGCCAAAGATGTTGTGTCAATATTATTGGATGCAGATTATTAATCTTATGCCGTAAACCAATGTCATTAATTTGTTTCTGTTAAATATTATTGCGTATCACATTTATCTATGTTGTTATTAGTTTGCTATTCTCATTTATTTTATTAATCTTCTGAACACTTTTTTGCCTAAATAGGTGTTATCTGAAACACTAATGTATGCGTTTTTATTGATTATTTTATATTAATCATTAATTCTATTACATACTGTGTACCTTTATTTTTTTATTGTTTTATTTTGGCATGAGTAAATGTATTGACATTACATTTATTGCATTATGTAACATTATTTTTGTTAAAGGCAAAAGAGTCGAGAATTAAAATAAATAAATGTACCTATGTAGCAGTCAAAAACTGATAAGCTATTATTAATTAATATAGTTGCACAATCCATCTATGCTTATGTTAATATCATTATATCTAATACCGAAAACAATAAACCTTCACAGACTTATGTTTTTTTTTGGTGTCAAACCTATTTTATTCTTATCTCGTATAGAATGTTGACGGAATCATCAATACTGGCAATAATCAGGCGATACCAATACTGGAAGTTATTCTCATAAATGATTTTTTTTGACACATTGCTGAAATCTCAATACAAACCCACATATATAAAATAATGAGATTGATCAATACTTTCATAAACTTATGTTCCATGCTCGTTCTATCCTCTGTTTAAATATCATTCACTCGTTTGCGAGTGCAAAGATTTACTGAAAACTGAAATCTGGAAACTGAAACTTGAGATGGCAGAGATGTAACGCTCAGGTGGTCAGCGGGTATATCGACGTTTCAGTTTCACACATCAACAAGTCGAAATGTCTTATATTCGAGAAATCGCTAATTTTTGAGATTTCACTATATTTATATTATGCTTTAAAAACATAACAAAAAGTGAAATATACCATAAAATAATCGCACTGTTAGAGGCGTTATTTTGTCTTTGTTCTGTTATATAGGTAATAGTTAAATGTTTCGAAATATTTATTTAGAAACTTAATAATTAATATATAATCATCATCATCATCATCGCCCTCAACGCTCCTCTCGGGAGCACAGGGCAGAAACCAGCCTCCTCCATTCAGAGCGTCTCTGTGCCAATTGCGTCACCTCCTCCCACGACATTCCTTGCGCTCCGATATATAAAGGGAACCGGATATTTTTTTAGCTATTTGTTTGTAGAATGAATGGAGTGGAGTTAATTTTATGAATTACCAATTAAATCAAAATTTTAGAAATTTTCGACTTGTTGATATGTGAAACTGGACCGTCGAATTATGATTGAAAAAAAAAATAAAAAAAAATCACGCATTCCTGGTAGCATCGGTGTTACTGACATAAATAGCAAGTTGGAAGCGAGGCAACTAAAATGGTATGAGCACATAAGGTGGAGACCATCAGAACACATCTTTAACAAAGTCATGTCAATAAACCTCCTTCAACATCTATTAAGAGTGTGACCAAAGAATACGTGGATGACCTGGGTGAAGATGACATACGGAACAGAGGAATATAATTATAACCTTAAGTCTAGAAGAACCGACCCCAACAGCCTTCGGCAGCAATAAGTTGCGACAGTGCCAGGAAGAAGTTATAATAATTGTTTTAATTAGCGCTAAATCTACGAGTATGACAGAGTTAATAATATCAACTATAATAATTTTAAATTTATTACATCAGTTTTGCCATGTGATAATTAACAATATAAATTATTTAAAAATATGTCTAATAATGATTTAACTTTAACATTTATTCACAATTACTTATCACTAAGTAAGCAAATTACCTTTATCTCAACTTATGTAGGTCTATTTGAGTACTCATTATAGGTATGTACCTAGGTACTTTTATATTATGTAAATCGGTACAAGTTATTGTGTGTTTGATTATTTTATTTACCTACATGCGAACATCACGTTTCATCGCGTAATATTGTTATTATATTTATTAATAATATATTGATATAAAACTATTCAACATATTAAATTTAATAGCACGAATTATTTTAGAGAGACATTATTTATAAAAAAAACAATAGGTATTTGTAGAGTCCCTTCCATACCCGGATATCATAAGACGGGAGATTTCTATTATTATTGCGTTTCTAAGCCAAACTTATGTCCTCAAAATACAATCGTAAAACAATAACGTTATTATGTTGTCAGGTGTCCTGAGACTTATTGATGAGCTTTCGGACAAATGAGTCAGAGGATAGAAACGAGAGAGAGAAAGAGAGAGAGTGAATCGTGAGAATTTAAAGTTATGGAGGAAGTCTAAACTAGTTAGACACATACTTTACAGGAAATAATAGTATTAGAGATGACAATCCAGTTAGGGAACATTCCCCGTTAATGAGAGACTTCTAAGTCATTATCGAAGCCGTAAAACTCACTGCTATTTCAACAATGAGGTATGTTCATTAGCTTGCATGTTCATTACATTCAGATGATCTGCTGGCTACCCCACATGTGGGATATGCCGTGATGGTGCAGTAGTAGTAGTAGATGTTTACTTTTAGGAAATTCTTCTCGTAAATATTTAGGGAAATTAGTATGATCAAATAAAGAAAAGAGATTAGTGGGTATTCGAGTATCCCTTAAAAGTCAGTTGTTCAAAAAATAAAAATTAGATATTTTAGTTACATCTTAAATTCAGCGATTGAATTGCCATCCATCATGAATGGATTAATTTTTAGTTCTAAAGGAAAGGGCGGCTTGCATGTTTATTATGTGCAGCTAATTTTTTGGCTACCCACTTGTGGGATATACCGTGATGGAGTAGTAGTAGATATCACTTTGTCTCACAGTCCAAAATAATAGTTTGGCTTTCAAAATAATATATAGATATTCCTCTCATTTCATTGAGACATTCACTATCCTGTAAAGTGTAGAAGTCACATAGGTTTTCTTAAAACTTCACGTACAAGACATCTAGCCATCTGTATTTTCATTTCAGAGATAAGGTAGGTATGTATCATATTAAATTTTAAAAAGTCCTATTTTTTGTGTCACAGATAATATAACCACTAGTATGTTTATTACATTGAAAGGGGTATATTGGCTAACTCACTTGTCGGAAATGCTGTATTCGCGTTGACAGAGATAACACAGATTAATCTTATTGATACATAGTAATGAAATAATTAATAGTAACTCATGAACTTATAGAGCAAGGTAATGTTGGAACTGATAATGATCCAATAATAAATTTTGTCTGACGTGTGTACCTTTGCATTTAGTTACAAAATTCATACTATTTTGTAACTATTTTTGACTATGTGAAAACAATTTTTGATAATTATCTAAAATCATTTATTTACGCCATCACCGCATATTCTACAAGTGGAGTAGCCAGCGGACTAACAACATGAAATGAATATGCAAAATATACTCTCCAAGTTAATAAAAAAATAAGATATTCAGGAGCGGCAAACCTCATCATTTAATTTATGATGTAGAATGTCTTGATTTTTTCGAACACCTTTATTTTACAGAACTCTCAAAAACTCATCATCGCCCTCAACGCTCCTTTCAGGAGCGCAGGGCAGAATGCCAGCCTCCTCCATTCAGAGCGTCTCTGTGTCAATCGCGTCAACTCTTCCCACGACATTCCCAGCGCTCTGATGTCGTTGTCATAGGAACGGTGTATTGTGAAAGAGGGACACCCGGGCCGACGGAACCCTTATGGACCGAAGAAGTGCTCTTTTTGGCTAACTATCATTGGGCATTCTCAGAACATGACCCAGCCAGGACCATCCTCTCTCCTGTTGTATTACGCAGACTAGATCTCTGCCGGGTTCGCCGGCGCAAAGCATCATTTGTAAAAAAAAACTACCTAGTTAATAATTATTAATAATAGTTGAATAAGCGAACAACGGTTCTATCGATTGGCGAGTTATTGAATCCGGTATGGCTGTGTGCTGAGAAACTAAAATATATTAAATAATACCTAGTTTATCATCAACACGTTGTGTGTATCAACCTATTTAAATATTTTGTTATAATAATATTAAATGTTATATTTCATTATTTTAATTTGAAACATACCAACGTCTGCCCAACGTGATTTACAGTCAATGGTCTCACAGTGTCTATGAATAAATTAGTACCTACTTTACCTACTGAAATAATCGGTTAGATGAAAATGTATCAAATGAACTTTGAAGCAATAAGGAAGTCGTCTTGTTTATAGATAGATAGAAAAAATGGACTGATGACTTTAACCAAATAATTGGAAAAGAATTGGGTTTGCGTTGTTCGAGACAGAAAATAATGTTTTTTTAAGGGGTGATATTATGAAGGCTAGCAGTGAGTATGAAAGTAAGTAGTCAGAATATCTACAAAAAATAAAAATAACCACAAAAAATAAAAATAACCACAATCATGTAGTGAAGTCTTTCATACATCTACATTATTTGTACACTATTGGTATATACCAAAAGTAATGTGTTCAATAAATACATTGTATTATGTAATAAACACGTAAGTCGTCTTCTACGAGTCAATAAAAAATAGCCTATTCCAGGTCCAGTATGTTCTTAATACAGTAATTTTACTATTCAGATATATAACTTGCGAAAATGTATGAATTCGAGTATAAAGATCATTATAGAACACGTCGAAAACGAAGAAGTATTAACCAGGGTAGGCGAAAAAAGGCAACTTCTTAAGAGAATCAGCCAACAACGAACTAACTGGATTGGCCACAACATCAGGCACCCAGGCCTACTCATTTCCATCGCAGAAAGTTAGACCGAGGGGACAAATGGCAGAGGCCGACCAAGAGATGCGTATATGGACCAACTGAAGAGGGACATGAACTGTGGCTCATACGTAGAGCTGAACCAACTGAAGAGGGACATGAACTGTGGCTCATACGTAGAGGACCCGTCAAGACACATGAAGAAGAAGATAATGTATAGTAACAATAAGTCTATTGTGATTCAGTTACTATGGAACCTGATTTGAATATAGTCTATACAATAATTTAATGCATGATTATATTATTATTATATATCTTATTTGTATGCAACTTGAATAAAAATATTTCAGCGATCGCATTATAATAGTAATATAATATAAATCTTTATTAACAGAACAATAAAAATAACCTTATTTGTACATAAGAAATATAATAATTGTTGCATTCTAATAAAGACATTAGTTTTCTAAATAGGTATAACCTAGAACAATGAAGATGCCTTTTGTTATGTTAATTATAACAAACTTTGCATCAAAATGTGAGACAATTGCCAAAAAATATAAATAGTCTATATCTTATCTATCCGTTCTAGGGTTCCGTCGGCCCGGGCGTCTCTCTTTCACAATACACCGTTCCTATGACAACGATATCAGAGCGCAGGGAGTGTCGTGGAAAGAGGTGACGCAATTGGCGCAGAGACGCTCTGAATGGAGGAGGCTGGTTTCTACCCTGTAATCCCGAGAGGAGCGATGAGGGCGATGATGATGATGATGACTGATCTATCCACAACGTTACGACGGTTCCCCTGTGCACTTAATAAATATGCAGGTCGTCTTCTCCGTACCAATAAAAAATAAAATATTTAGGATCGGTGGCATAACACATCGTCTTATATAAAGAATATCATGAAATTGCAATGGTTAAAAGAAAAAACTTTTTCAAATTCTGAGAGTAGCAATCGTGTATGACTTGGTTTTTCACCTTTACGAGAATTACGACAAAAAATTGTTGCACAGTGATAACCCCTTTGGAAATTACGAAAAAAAAATGTTGCACTGTGATAACCCCTTTGGTTTTTCTACTGAATAGTTTAATTTTGCGTGTAAAGCATTTGGATCTGTTTTTTCAATCGAATAATGAAATATTTAGGTACATGTTTATATAATACAATGTAGTTGTATATTTGTTTTATTGAGTCTTTTTTAAATAAAATAGTATAAAAATACTAAATATCTCGTAAACGAATCGATGGCCCAGTGATGGTAGAATGGATAACATCAAAAGATAAATATTTGCACAGTCTATTTTTCTTAAAAATTAAGCTGAAATATTTAAAAATGTATGTAAATCAAAGAATTTCTATGTGCATGATAAGAAATATTTCTTTGCTTAGAGGTTACCACTAGAGCTTAATGAAGATTCTATGTTTTTATGTGTAGTTTTTTGGGAATTCGCTTTTTAAAATAATCACAATTAAAAGCATAGATTTACTTACATTTTTTATATAAGTAAAATGAATCTTTACGTTTATATCCCTGCTACTATAAATAGTAAAACTTCACCTGCCTTCGACAAATAGCTTGCAATACCTGTAATTAAATGTGGCTTTAACTTTAATAAGCATACAATGTCAGCAATCACGATTTATAATAAATTGTTATGCTTACGGTATGTAGGTAACTATAATAATTATAAACCTTCTGTTGACAGATATTTACATACAATAATTGTTTGGTTTTGCAAACACATTTTGACTAGACGTCCTTATATTTTTATATTCGAATTTTATATCTGTATGTCATGAAGGTAAATGCGGGGAGGACAGTAAAATAATTACATGTAATTAACATACATGTTATACTCTCTGCGTCATAAGAATGAGACTTTCAGAAGAACTTCAAGTATTCGTTAAATACTGATGAATATAAGATATTAAATATCTTATTTATAAAAAAATTTCCAACACCTGCCTTTTAGAGGTTATTCGAAAAAAAGTGAAAGATACTTCGTAGTATAAAAATACTTCCGTAAAAAACTTTAAAGAGGTAAATAACGAAATAAATATAAATACGAATTATTTTTAAAGAAACTATTGAATCTTATTAACTCTTAAGTCTAAGGTTATTATTGACATGAATAGAAAAAAAGTTATTTTTATTGAGAAAATAGAGTTCTTGTATTTTATCCAATATTTAATTAAAATAACGGTTTTCAATTTACCGCTATTTTAATCAAATAGTGGACAAAAATAAAGTTAATACTTTTTTTATTAATGAAAACAGATTTTAACTAATTTTAACTAAATAATATGTTGAATGATTCAAGTGCTTATCGAATAGAATGATTCACAGGAAAAGTTAAAGAAATTAAATTTATTTAGTCATTACTTTTTAGTCAATTCCTGATACTTAAACTTTGTTAATAGCAAAACACATATTTATTATAAATAAATATTTTATAGTTAAATAATCACCTGATATTACCGCTAACCATTGAGGCCATTGTTTATTTTTTCTATCAGTAGAACTGACAGCTACATTACCAGCTTCGAGTGTCATTTTTGTAAAATTATAATGAAATTAAACAAATGATGATAAAAGTAATATTCAATTAATAAAATAACAAATACACCACAACAAAAATATTTAAAAATACCTAACACAAACACAATAATTTGTCACACGAAATAAAATACTTATTTCAATATAAATGATTGGTCTTGATTTGAATTATTATATATTTTTATTTTATTATTGTTTTGATAAACTTTTTATCCGCGAACATTTTGTCATCTCGGTTCGACCAATCAATACTAATATTGCTAACTAACTAAAGGCAAATTGAAATTTTATTTTGCACAACAGTCTTACTACACAACTGAGCAGAGTTCTTCAACTCGAGAGCTCTATTGACTAGATAGTAAAATCATATTGTCATCATTATATTCAATATAAAATGATAATAAGAATCATGTCGGCCGGTGTGGCGCGGAGGTGATGCTCTTGCCTTTGAGTTACGAGGTCCCGGGTTCGATTCCCGGCCAGGGCAAAGTGAAGAATGACCTTTTTCAAATTGTCGTGGGTCTGGGTGTTACATGTATATGTGTGTAGTGCATTGTATATGTGTGTATCGTCGCGTTAGTACCCATAATACAAGATTCATCTTAGTTTGGGACTAGCTCGATCTGTGTGAATTGTCTATGTATGTAAAAAAAATGTAATTTACAGTAAACGTAAATTTGATAACCACGTACTTATAAAGATACTTACGAAAGTCACGTTTCTTTTCATTGTTTATTTGAAACGTGTATTTGCACATGGTTTGGAATTTCTACCATCATCAATCTCTATAAATAATTTCGATATTTGTGATTTCGAAAATGATAATGTGTTCATAAATTTTGTTGTTTATAATAATTAGAACTTGCTGATTATAAATATTATTGTAGTTATTAAACGTATTTATAAACAAATTTAACACGATGTGATTGTAATAAACTAACAGCTGTGAATGAGTTGGTTAAATAAACTGAAAATAGTCGAAGATAAAGTTAAATAAGTTTCTTAGCAATCCCATTTGAACCTACATATGTGCCAGTAGCAGACTTCTGCCAAATGGAAAATGCATTTTTTTAAGTACGTGTATTTTTAAGTAAAAAAGAAAGGATACTGTAGGTATAACAAAAATTTCAAAATACGGAGATAGATGTAGGTATACAAAAAACCAGGTACTTATCTTAGCCACAATATTGGAATAATAATAATAATAATAACTAGACAACTTTCTTAAGATGCGCTGTTTTGTGGAAAAACCACCGCAAGGGCCCATTCAAACACCTCCTGAACAATAGGGAATTTTATTATAATGTAGGTATAAATTAATTTTCACGTTAATTTTCTCTATTTTTGGTATAAATATTACTTATAATAAACATTACTTATTAATTATAAAAGAAATTAAATCATATTTTTATATTTCCACAGAAAAATATATTTTTATTTCTTTTTGAAACAAAGAGTTCGTGGGAATCATTAATTTTTCGGTTCAACATTCGTAATTTTATTCTTATGTTCGGTGGAGTTCTAGGCAATAATATGTTTCCCACTATAATATGAAGCAGGTTCGCTGGATACCCCACTTGTAAGATATGCCATTTATAGTTAAAAGAGAACTATCCTATGGTGAGGAGCGAGAAATCAATTATATAATAAGTCGTCGGTAAAGACGGTAAAATTCTTTGCGCCTTGGCCTTCGTATCAACGCTGGTAAAACGGAGTACATATGTAATAGTACATGCACGAGTACTCACACCCCACTAATGGTTGGCAATTCCCAAATATCTCAGGTTAGTAAATTCAGGTACCTGGGAGCAACCATAACGCCAGAGGGTGATCTCCGGTCGGAATTACCAATCCGCATAGGAGCAGCTAGCGGGGCTTTCAACAACATGAACAAAGTTTGGAAGGCGTCTGGACTCAGCATCAGGACAAAATGTCGCTTGTTCAATGCGTGCATCATCCCAATCCTTCTATATGGCTGCGAGTCTTGGCACTTAACCAAGGCTCAAGAGCGGAAGATACTAAGCTTTGAAAACAAGTGTCTTAGAAGGATTTTGGATGTCAGATGGTATGAACATGTTACAAATGATGCTGTGCGCCGGCGCACCCAGCAGAGACCTGTAATCTCTGTAATACAAGAGAGACGATGGTCCTGGCTGGGACATGTTTTGAGAATGCCCAATGATAGTTGGCCAAAAAGAGCACTGTTCTTCCGTCCGCAGGGGTTCCGTAGGCCCGGGCGTCCCTCTTTCACAATACACCGTTCCTATGACAACGATATCAGAGCGCAAGGAATGTCGTGGGAAGAGGTGACGCAATTGGCACAGAGACGCTCTGAATGGAGGAGGCTGGTTTCTGCCCTGTGCTCCCGAGAGGAGCGTTGAGGGCGATGATGATGATGATGAAAGTCATAGTCGGATGAAATTTCATCACCATTCGCAGATCTAGATTAAATCTATTTGCAACACATTGCTCATTCAGGTTGAACAGATCTGGTCATACCGGTCACTAGTTAGTGATATTATTAACAACAATATTGGTTATGTTAGGTAGGCACTTGGTAAGTGTAACTAAACTGTCGATACTATGTTGTTGTTGTGCAGGTGGCGTAGAGTAGAATAGAGTAAATATTACTTTACTAAATTATTCGCATTCATTTCTATTGAAATATTAGTAGATACTAGAAATGTGAGTGGGAGAACAATATCAATGAATAAATATATCTGTATGTCTGAGTGAAACAGCACTATATTCTTTATTCTTTAGACTTTATTTTCACTATAGCAATTTAAGTTTTTTCAACATACGTTATTAGATATTTTGTTACTTACACGTAAATAAATAACACACAATCAAAACTTATTCTGGGTCATTGCTATTAATACAATACCTAATTAATAATTATAATCTCATGTTTTTTTTTTCAATGATATCAAGTGAAATGGCGTTTCAAAACTTTGACATAACATTTCAATCTATCTTCTTCTTCTAAATGTGTTTCATTACCCTCACCTCCCGATGTTGACGATCGTTTGAGCGAAACTTTTCTGTCTTGGGCAGCATGAAACAACTCCTCCACATCTCTCATCGCGGTACACTCTCGGGTATTTAAACCAGAAAAACTTCTGTGTTCCAATCCATCTGCGGCAGTGATATGTTATAACTAGATTCGCAATTTCATACAAATATTCTCTAAAAATGTGTACCCACCCGTCGAGGTACAATACCTGAGTAATATATATTCATCTCTATCTACAGGCCTTTGTCGTCTGTAATAATCCCCATTCACATATTGTCTATCTCTTGTTATCTACAAACAATTTATATGTGTGTCGCTTTTTTTCAAACTAAAAATTGCGGCACCAAGGACCGCAAAGAGATTTTATTGATGGTACATGTTTGAGATTCAAATTGCAAATCTAGGTATAACATATCACTGATCTGCGGCCGGTCTTCCCTTTTTTAAAATATTAAAAACATGTGTTCTCAATAATATACTGAATTGAATATACCATCAACAAAGCTAAACGAAGATTACAACACTATGTTCGTTACTCATTTTGACCAATATTCGTCATGTCCCTGTAATGTCCCTCTAATATACAGATGTGTACAATATAAATTCAGTAGGTATTATTGGCGAGTACAATACATACACGCTGTGAATGACACTGTATTACCTTTGCATATTACTAAGTGACAATACTACGAAACAGCTGATTATACAATGTATTTAATATTTAGCTGCCTTCAACAAGTTTTCTCACGCGAGAATTTAAATTCAACAAACAATAATAATTATGACATTATGTCTGTATTAATTGTATTAATATGTTGGAGTTGATCCTTTTTGCAGTCTCCTGAATATAAAATATTATAATAATAGGTTTGCAAATAAATATGAAAAAGTCATTGAGTGCGTGAAGAGTGGAAAATAAAGGCACACCTGTTTTCTTAAATTTTGGACAATTAATTCACAATTTGGCATGTTTGATTTCATATTTTTAGTTCAAAGAACTGTAGAAATATATGTACCTACAGTGGATTTACTGAATCAAATAACTTCAAAAATATTAGTTTTTAATTAATGAAATTTTCACCAAGGACAATTTGGTCGAGAAGTTTAATTTTGTAATATTTTAATTTAATTTTATTTTAATGAATTTGCTGTGCAAAAAGGATATGCAAGAGTTATCTTCATAGCAAGCAACTTGCTTAGATTGGTTAAATCCTGAGCTCTCGATAAAATCTTAGAGATTTTGCCACAAGGTTCTCAATTACCTGCAACATTATTCGATTAAATATATAATTAATAGACCTATTAAATAATACTTTATTCATTAAAGTATTCGTTCAATTTCAGAAAATCACGGCCTAAGCCTTTAACATGTTAAAAGTTTTGTAAACACACAAAACATGTGTGCAAAAGTATTAAAAAACAAACGAAACAATTAGATTGTTAAAAAACAATAATAAAATAAACGGTGCTGTAATACTAAAAATAATAAAATTTCAATGAATTTAAGTCAATAGTAAAAAATTGTTTGCGGATGACGTCGATATTTCATTGTTTTATCGTACCTATAGAAGTCTTCCGAATGTTTTTTTTTATCAATTTCTATAAAATGACTAGCTGACCCGGCAAACGCTGTTTTGCCATATATACTATTTATTTGCCATATACATTATATTATATCGACCGGAGTTGAAAATTATTGAATTACTAATATCAGTATTAAAAAAATAGGGGGTGATGGTAGAATGGTGAAAATTTAGGGCTGTATATATTTTTTAATGCCTCACCATAAAATAATAATAAAAAAAAATCGGGGTGGACCACCCTTAATTTTTAGGAGTATGAAAAATTTATGTTATCCGATTCGAGAACTACCCGATAAGCACATAAAATTTCATCAAAATCGGTTCAGCCGTTTCGGAGGAGTATGATAACAAACACCGGGACACGAGAATTTTATATGTTAGATTAAAATGCACGAAGAGACTGCAATTATCCGTCATGAGTAATGTTTTAATATTACTGATCGAGTTATGAATGTTTACCGGAATCAAAATATGAGCTGTGAATTAAATTATATCATTGATATTACAATGTTACGGAAAGATGTATGATTCTAATGATTTATGTATTTATGTACCTAGTTGATCAGCATGTAGTTACAGCCTGCGGATGTTATGGTAAGTCCAGTAAATAAGTTTTTATTCAGTTGGTGTGTATTTATGTGACAATAATAATTATATAAATTACTCTGTCATTTTGAGCCATAAAAGTGCTGGGATTTTATTTATTTATATTTATCATCTATTTGTATTTTATATAGAACGTAAACAGAGAAATAAAACAATTTAAATTAATTTTGTCATGTAGGTTCTATACGCTGTCGAAAAACTAAGCCTTTAGAAGATTATGAAATTGCCTGTAGGATCATTTGTCAAGTTTTGAGTTGTAGGTAGGTCAATATTTAATTTCATGCTATATTTTTTTTGGTTGACATGGTGAGAACCTTGCATGTTTATTGCATGCAGCTGGTCTGCTGGCTACCCCACTTGCGAGATATGCCATGATGGGATAAAATTAATTAAACCATATTTATAATTTAACATTCTAAATATATTTCAGACCCTCCTATTTTTCCTACACCATGTTACAGTTTATCTTGAGAACGCAGATGAAAGAACTCTTTTCATTACGGAATATTTTTAGCCAATTTAATTGCTGTTTATGTGGATATTATGAATGCCCTGATTTTATTGTACTATTTCAGAATGATACTTGTTAGTCTTTCAGGTTATCAGAAATTATTAGATGACAAAAAAAAATCGAAAACTTTTAGAACATGTTCCAACTATGACCATTTCCACGTACTTTTGTAAGCTTTGTATACTTAAATACATTAATTATTCTGTTATTCTGTTATTTTACCGAAACCATCATTCGAACAATGATGGTTTCGGTAAAATACTGGAGGCTCATTCAAGAATACATAGAAAACATAATGAGGAAAAAAGAGCATGATGAGAACCAGGAAAGAAGATGATAATAAGACAACGCCACGTATCTGGGTAGGCCGAAAGGCAGGAACCGAAACGTGGTAAAAGATGAGGGGTTTTAGCCGGTTGGAGCCCGGCACTACCTGGCCAGAAAGGCCGGGTGTCCATGACTAGGATTTCCCCTCAAAAAAAAAAAAAATAATAATTATTCTGTGATGATCTAATTATAATTTTGCATCTTCTTTTGTTCAAAGATAAATCGAGACGATATAAAACTAAATTGTTCACATAAGTTAAGGTTTGAATCGTAAAGGTCAAGGAGGTTGACATAAGGACTCAAATCCACTTCAAAGTCAGACATTACCATGAGGCTATTGACCACAAATGTAAATATATAAATTGACTTGTGATTAAAAATGGGAGCAAGAACGTTTCTTTACTAGTGGAGATAGTTGTTGTACCGTGGAAACTCCTGAAAAAATAGGTATTCCATTCTTTTCTGCAGGTCTAGGTCAGTGTTTTGTAAAAAGCAGGTGTTCCTAAAACATCACGTGTAAGATATTTACCATATTTGACTCAGCGATAAGGTCTTCAAATTCAACCTATTTTAAAGCAAGGAGTGAACATTTCGCATTTTTATTATATACAGTAGGTAAGTAACCAAATTAAAAACAAATGTTTTCTTCTATTTTATGTTTCACTGTCGAGTGTGACATCTTTCGTCTTATAAAGATTTTGTCGATCGACAATGTCGAAATCGACAATGTTTTTAATTTTGTTATGGAATTCTTCTACCTATCGCTGAGAAGAATGGTTGGTAAAACGTTGTGAGATAGAGTGAAGAATGAGGATAAAAGGAGAACGAGCGGATGTGAGAGGAATGTTGTGGACAGAATACGTGTAAACATGTTAAGATGGTTTGGACATGTTGAGCGAATGCACGATGAAAGGATGACAAAACAAATGTATTTATCTGAAAGAGGGGGTGTGAAAAAGCGTGAACGTCCAAGAACTACGTGGCTCAAATTCTTAAGGACGGCCGCGTGTTGAGTAAAAGAAATCGGCGTGCATGTATGAGAAACTGGACGAATGTAGAGGAAGCGAAAGAAGTATGTAAGGATAGATCTATGTAGGTATATGGCGTTCCGTTCTCTCTGCATACCCGGCATGACGTGAGGGTACAATAGTTATTCTTCTACCTAAATACTGACACAGTGAATAGAATTAGTAGTTTACAGGCTAGCTCACTTGTATAGGATATACCGTGATGGTATGGATAGATAGTTATTGTGTGTCTATAGAAGATATACGGATAGTGTTTTTGTATGTTAGGCTCATACGAGTACAATTCTCGACTCTGACTAATGTGCCCTTCACGGAGTACCTTGCATGACCTACATACTTACAGTATTATCATAATGACGGTTATTACCTGCAAAGTAGTTATGATATTATATTTGGTATGCGCCAGCTTAAAAACCGGGAATTTCACATCACACTGTATAAAAATGAGGGTTTATTTTTTTTAATTCAAATATATTTAGTATGGATAAATATACAATTTTCAACAACAATCATTTACTTATAATTATACAGTAAGCAAAACATTATTCATTTCCTCAAATAAGAGATAAACCGTACTTAGCGATCGACTACTGGCGAACTTTTCGACAATCTACCTACATGTACCGTATAATTATGCGTAATAGCTCGTGCTTTGAGGGCAAGTAAAACAACAACAAAAAAACGAAATAAAATAAAACAAGATAAATAAGATGAAATAGATAAAAATATAGCAAAATAAAATAAAATATAAAAGAAAGAAAAGAACATAAATAAAATGCAAAATAGATATAATAAAGTAAAACAAAATAAATAATATATAAATATATTTTATAAATATAAATTAGTATAATAAATAAATTATAAATAAATAAAAGAATATAAGTAGAATATAAAATAAAATAAAGTAAAAACAAAATAAATAATATACCTTTATTTTTTTTTATTTAAATAAGTATTATTGCCCTCTGTACATTGAATTGTATAACTGTTTTTTTATGACACTATTTTATTATGTTACCTATATTGTAACCAATGTACAGTGAAGAATAAAATAAATAAATATATTTTTTTTTATAATTTTGTAAATTGATTTAAAATTAAGAATATTACTCAACAGACACCTCATCCGCACAACCAACAGATTGTGTAAACCCCCTTTAGTAGGAAAAAGGAAAGGTGTTTCGATGTTTATGAACCGGCTATGGCTGGTACAAGTGCTCTTTATTCATGGTTCGTTCACTAAAAATCCCATCAATTCTTGACTCAAACCACTATGTTCGACATCTGTTGAGTACACATGTAAACTAACAGCAACCATCCTTATGATTGTATCATTATGTTATCTACAAAAAGTGATATATTTCATTTTCCCTTGTGATATTGATTCTACAAAATGAATTGATAATGGTTTTTTTAAAACACGGAAACTCATGAGATGTTGAATTTTCATACAAAATCTCACAGAAGGCGTAAGAACTGTTGTTTCATATTCAATTTTTATTAATTTATTTTGACAAATAAAATAAAACAGCTGTAACTATTAACACCATAAAATGTCAATAAATACACACATACGAACGGACTCGAATATTTTATGGCGAGTTTTAGAATCTGACAGGCATTATTCATGTCAGGTGTGTTGGCAGGTATCAGAGAAGGTATTCGCAGGTGCCTACCTACATAATATGTATCAATGGATAGAGGATGACCGACCGCGAACGTGAAGGACTTCGATCTCAACTTCTGAAACAAACAATAATTATGTTACTGTGTCTACTACACGTATAATCATTTTTGTTGAACAATATTCCCTTTTTTAGAAACGTAAATTATAGGTATTGAAATATCTCATCCGTTAAAATAATCATCAACATCATAATTATTATTATGTTATTTAATTGTCGTTTTTTTATTTATGGACCATTATAATTATAATCTAACGTTTAATGCAAATCAAAACAATGTGATAACATAATTATATCACAAAGAATGACTTAAAGGTACAAAAGAGAATAGTACTAATTGGCACAACATATTGTTTATTTGACCGTTTTTCCATTTATTAATTTATTTATTTAATTTCTAATTATAATAATTATAATTTGATATTCATCACTCATTCATGTTTGGATCTTTATTCTATAACTATAAGATGATTCTTTGTTAATTTCATGTTATTTTTTTCACGTAGCACACTTCAATACAGGGCAACCTAGTGGGACTGCTGTAACAAAATTGTATTCATACATTTTGTGATGTTCTGTCTCTGGCTAAATGTGTATATTAAATATTGAATAAAGTATATTATATTATTATCATTTTCATATTAAATTGAACGTACCTTAATATTTTGAATCGCAGTTACAAGATGTTCCTATCTAAATATAACTGAATGGGTTTATGTGAAGGGCGAGGAAACAAACAGGATCTACCTATATATTATTTAATCAATGTAAGATTAACATAATGAAATAAACTTTGAAACATGTCCGAGTATTAACTCAACGAATGATGAATTTTCCGTCTCTTTTTTCCCTTCATAAATTAAGATAAATAATTGAACATGCAACGTTCTTGGCTGTTCAAACGGTTGGTATGATTTTCCGCATTATAAAATACTCAAAAATGGTCCAAATGATTCTAAAAGCCTCAATTTTTGTAACTATCTTTGAAAGTGACGTTAGAAGACAAAAATGGTCCAAATGATTCTAAAAGCCTCAATTTTTGTAACTATCTTTGAAAGTGACGTTAGAAGACAAAAATGGTCCAAATGATTCTAAAAGCCTCAATTTTTGTAACTATCTTTGAAAGTGACGTTAGAAGACAAAAATGGTCCAAATGATTCTAAAAGCCTCAATTTTTGTAACTATCTTTGAAAGTGACGTTAGAAGACAAAAATGGTCCAAATGATTCTAAAAGCCTCAATTTTTGTAACTATCTTTGAAAGTGACGTTAGAAGACAAAAATGGTCCAAATGATTCTAAAAGCCTCAATTTTTGTAACTATCTTTGAAAGTGACGTTAGAAGACAAAAATGGTCCAAATGATTCTAAAAGCCTCAATTTTTGTAACTATCTTTGAAAGTGACGTTAGAAGACAAAAATGGTCCAAATGATTCTAAAAGCCTCAATTTTTGTAACTATCTTTGAAAGTGACGTTAGAAGACAAAAATGGTCCAAATGATTCTAAAAGCCTCAATTTTTGTAACTATCTTTGAAAGTGACGTTAGAAGACAAAAATGGTCCAAATGATTCTAAAAGCCTCAATTTTTGTAACTATCTTTGAAAGTGACGTTAGAAGGAGTTTGATGATATAAATTAATTATGGAATGAATAATTGCTGTAATACAATATATCTTGAATGTCTAATAAAATTAGTCTTGTGATCCCTTGCCTTCAATAGAAAACTCAAAAACTTTATCGGTGTTTAGTTTGTAAAATTCTAAAATCAAATAAAAAACAAATGATTTTCTACTAAACTATTTATGATTTAGAGAGTACATAATAATTTTTATGTGCGTTTTGCTTTAACATGACTTGGCTAGATCGTTAGATGGAAGAAGATTAACGAAATTATCACTAATATATTGATAATCTCACCATGGCATAGGTATCATCACATTCTTTATTACCTATGTAAATTGCTTTGTTGATTTTGTTATTTAAATGATGATATGGAAAAAGAATAATATAAATAAAAAATAAAAACAGTATTAGAAAAAAACAACATTTGTTTATTGATTTAAAAAAAAAGTGGGAATTCCATTACCCACTTTTTTTACACAATTTCCATGTGTCGTATTTATTTATTTATTACATTTTACAGGGATACAAACAGTCATAAACAGGTGACAATAAACAGAATCATATAAAGCCATAAGTGGACCAGTAAAGTCCCCTATCATTACCAATATGTAATACAAACAATGAATGCAACAACAGCGCCAGACATATAAAGTTAACAATCCTAAGCACGAGACAAATACAAAAGAAGTCGTATGTTGTATCTTCTATTAAAATGTAGTTATAGTATGATATCTTCCAACTAACCCTCCACAAATATTGTTTAAAACTGGGTATTATTTTCTTTATAGGTGAATTTTTTTTTCTGCCACTATTCCTGTCCACTGCTGAACATAAGCTTCCCCCATATGTCTCCAGGCATCTCTGTCCTGGGCTTTCTGCAACCAGTCACCGGCGATTCTTCTAATGTCGTCTGACGTGTTGTAGGTCTTCCTCTACTCCTTTTATCTTTACGAGGTCTCCACTCCACTACCCTTTTTGTCCATCTTGAATCTCTAAGTCTAGCAACATGCCCTGCCCATGACCACTTCAACCTTTCTACTCTTTCGACAACATCCGTAACTCCCGATCTTCTACGTATCGCTGTGTTTCTAATGCGATCAGAGAGTTTTATTTGTAGCATCGTTCTTTCATGCTTTCTTTGAGCTACACGGAGTTTCTTGATAGTCGACTTGGTTAGAGTCAAAATTTCATTGGGGAATGTTGCTAGTGAAGAATTTCTTCAGATTTCCGTAGGCTGCCCATCCAAGACCAATTCTCCTCTGTAGCTCAGTGGTCTGATGTGGTCTGAGGTGAAAAATACATAACACTGTAAAATACATAACAGTGAAAAAATTGTAATTACTAGGCCGAGTCGTATGTTTTATAGATGAGGATATAATCATTATCTTAAACGAGTGCTAGTTTTTCATCCAATAGGTTTCCCAAGCGACAGCCATCAAGTGTCAAAGACAACGGTATTAGATCGCGGAAAGTGGTAGCCCGATTGGTACAAATATTTCTGAATGAATGTTTTTCACCCTGTACTCCCGAGGGATGCGTTTAATGCTAAATATATTAATGGACTCATTATTGGAATGGAAGACTTAAAATAATGAATACCATTTTCAATTTACCTGCCTATAATAGAATATTTGCCAATTAAACCTGTAATGATGATGTTTGATAACATTATGAGGCGATAGGGTATGTCACCGATATTCGATATCTTGTATTATTATTGGTCCAGAGAAAACGATGTGTATGTGCGTGCATCTAGTCTATTGGCAGTTGGGGGGTGCCTTGATGGAATAGTAGTCTGTGTCATTCACATTTATAAAATAGCGAACGAAATTTGAATTAATTCACTCTTAAGGCCATCTAGTGAAATTATTTCAAAGCTAATTGTGAAACCATTTATAAAGATGCGTAGTACCTCATTTAATAGCATAACAATCATAATTCAATCTTTGTACAGTGAATAAGCTTAGTACGCAGTCCTCGCATAAGTTTTAACATAAAATTTTGAACAAAGTTGATAATATTAAGCTTATATATTCAAACAAGAACATTATTATTTGTGCGTCTATGAATAGAAACTCTTATAATTATACTACTAATGTGTTTTAAATTTTTACAGAAAAATATACATAGAAATTGCATTTCAAACAACGGTGAACATATTTAAATACTTACAAAAATTAAGGTTTTTAAAAATATTATTATTTTTAAATTAAAGATATGAACCTATCATATAAGTCATAGAACAGACAAAAATCTCGGACAGGCCATCGCCAAATAAGGTGATGTTTTCTTATATGTAAGTTCTACATGATATATCAGATATAATGTGATTTCGTACAATGGTCACTTGAAAAAATAGTCATTGTTATTATATGTTCGTTTATAATTCGCGGTTAATCCTATGGACAACGATAACGAGGTAGTCTAAGTGTAATAGATAATTTATACTTGTAATTAACGAATGTAAGAATTTATTAAAATAACATTGTATTTAACATGCGCATGCATAGCGAGTAGGGGATTCGATCCCGGGATCCCGAATCCCGGGATCCCGGGATCCCGGTCGTATTTTAGTCCCGAAATTTTCGGGATTAAATTTAAGAAATCCCGGGATTTTCGGGATTAATACAATTATACAATGAGTCAAATATTTGGGACTCAAGCACATCAATAAATCACTGACAGCCGAAACTTGTGTTAGTATCTTAAAAGAGCGCTATTCTGAGTTCGATATCACACTAGATACGATATTGTGGCAATAGTTACTGATGGTCCAAATTACAGTTGGAAAACTTGTTAATGCAAAGCACCTAGTTTGTTTTGCACACGGTATTCACTTAGCCGTTTGTGATTTATTGTATAGAAAAATACCTACAAATGAACCTATCAGTGATGATATTTTATTTATTTATTTATTTAATACATAAACGGCTATCACCTTTCATTGATGATTTGGATGGTGATAATGAAGAACTGGACTCAGGATTAGTCATTAAAATCGGTAATGGTGAGTTTGACCAATGACCGGGATATTAATGAAGTCGTAAAGAAAGTTCGTAGTGGTTCTTATTTTTAAAAGAGTATCTTTGAAGAATGATACTACTACTACTACTACTACTATACCATCACGGCATATCCCACAAGTGGGGTAGCCGATATGATAAGAATGATACTATGCTTCAAAACTCTATTGAAAAGAAACATAGAAGAGAGCTTAATTTATTGTTTAACTGCAAATTGCGTTGGAATAGTCTTTTAACAATGCTTGAGCGATTAGGTATTTTAAAAAAATAGCATCAAAAAATCACTCATCGTTCTAATTCGAATAAATAATTCATAAAGTCTCTGGTCAATAAATTTGATTTAAAAATACGAGTTTAAACATTGATCCCTGTAGTATGTATTTTTTGTTATGGGTTAAGCTAAATAAGTCTAAGTTAATTTTTTTTTTTAAATTTCCAAAATAGTACATACAAACAAACATAAATAACAACATTATAGAATATATTGCCCCACTTAACTAAAACTGTTCTGGGTTTAAACCAGAGATGTGCAAAATACTTTCAAAAAAGTATTTAAATGCAAAATAAAAAACCTTTTGAATTTTTGTATTTCAAATACAAAATACTAAATACTTTTTCAAAATGGTATTTAAGTACAAAATACGTATTTTAAAACACTTATTTAAGATACCTTTTACAAATAGTCGAACAAGGTGTAAGACAGGGGTATTCAATATTTCCAGTACTCTCTAACTATTAAATACAGCGAGCCATTGATGAATAGATAGAAGAAATGAATAACTGGACAAGAGTATAGATAAATGGAGAAAGGGTTGACATGATTCGATATAGCATTTCTTGCAGATAATGAAGATGAGTTGAATAAAGTCTTAGGAAGAACTGTCAAAATACAACATGAAAATAATAAAACAAAACAAAATGTATGGTTGTTCGAAGAGATGAGGCGACTGCGAAAATTGTCATAAATGGAGTGAGTATCACGCAGGTTAGAGAATTCCTGAACTTGGACTGCAGAATAAATCAGTATGGATACTCCGAATCTGAAATCGTATGGACTACTGTATCATCATATTATATACAGGACTGCTCCAGACCTTTCTCGATCGTTTTCAGATGGTTTTTAATGTTGCCTCCGAATCATTTATAGAGAGAATCAGAGCTGCCACATCACTTCACTACTAAGAAGTCTACGCTAGCTGAGAGTCTCAGAGAGAGTGGAGTTTAAACTGTGTCTCACTGTCCACAATATAGCACACCATCCACTGACCTATTCCGCTGACAAAAAATCGAGTCGAAGACTGTGCTCAGCTTCTAATGCCGTGAACAAACTCGTAGAGTTCAATATTGCAAATACCTCTAAATTTACAGAAAGGGGAACCAGAGTCTCAGCGTCAATTGCCTGGAACAGATTGCCTGCAGACAAAGTTGAAAACGCTGCAGTTCAGAAGAAATCACAGCGCCCTTGGAATGGTCATGGATCATTCAACGGCGTCATGTATAATTAGTTCAATCATCATTATTATGTGTGTATATCTCAAATATGGAGTACTCTAATGGAAACGTTGTATTCGTAATTCAACAAATTGACAAAAAAAGCTTGCATACGTGCATATCAATTAATGGCCGAATTTTGTTTCAAACAAATGAAAAGGTATTTTGTAAAAGTATTTTGTGTAAAATACAAAATACTCAAAAAAAGTATTTCAAATAAAATACAAAATACTTTTTACGAAAAGGTATTTGAAATACAAAATGAAAATACCTACGTATTTTGTACTTGTGTTTTAAGTACCTACTTTAATTTCAAATACGTCACATCTCTGGTTAAAACTATCTAATAAATACAAATACAAGAATTCAATTTAAAAATATAAAAAAAATTAAATTGTTACTTTTATAAATCATAAACAGAAATGCCTGGTTTGTTTATTTTAGAAGAAGTTTGAAGTGTAATTTTGTTTTACCGACTTTTTGCAGATTCAAAACTTAAATTCATTGCCAGATAAGTAAAAAAAAGTGATTTTGACATGGCCTACTGACTTTTTGTTACCACTTTACATTACCAATACAATCCCGGGACTAGTCCCGGGATCCCGGGATCAACTATAGATAATCCCGAAATCCCGGGATTAGAAAAAAGGGTCGGGATCGAATCCCCTAATAGCGAGACAATCATTATTATAACAAGAGTAATTGCTGCATCTCACGTGATTTGTGAACATTACACATCACATGCTTACCTTTAAACTCTGCATTCTTTGTAGATAAGACAAAGAGTGTCGTTCTCATGTTCCAACATCAATCCATGTGATATTCGAAAAGCCACGTACACCATGTAAGTACAAGTTAATTGGTTTGGTCCTTAAGTATGCTTTGTCATTATGCCACCATAAATTCTAGGATCAATATCTATTTCATATATCTTAAGATAATATAACTTCCCCAGCATCCCCGCCAAAAATAAAGTCTCCCATCTTTTGTAAGTTTTCGAGTGTTCTGTAAAAGACAGGTGTTCCTACTAAATCCACTCGTGCCATCATCTTCATGCCAATAAAAGTTTTGCCATTCAGCATTACCTACGTATACCACTCATCCTGAATAGTTTATACTCTATTGGCACAGAGAGGACGACCTGTACATTTATTACATGCAATTAGTTCGGTGGCTAACCCACTGGTGAAAAATAACTGCGATGGTATGAACCAATGAATTACTTCTATGGAATACCTATTTACTTTGTTATATTTTATGAACCATGTGGCATAAAAAATAAAGATAGAGTCTAAAATATTTATGTGTGCAAAGTACTAAATAAAATCCCTTCATTTGACTGTACAGGTTTGCAGAGAACATGATAACGTTTTTAAACTAATAAAAACAAAAAAGGTTTTGGTAAGCTGGAAGAAATTGCCTCCATTGCCTCCAGGCAATAAGCTCACCAATCGCTCATGATTTTTTTTCTGATCAATAAAGTGTTCTGATTATTATTATTATATTGCATAAATGATAACAAATCAATCTATTAGTAAAGTGACGAATACATTCCTTTCACTGGAGATTTTTTTTAAAAGATATATCTGGGTTTTGTTTTAAACCCAAATAGGTACAACCTCATACACCTTTCACAGTAAGCTACTAAAAGCTTGTGTCGTGAAAGGGGAGTTTGCCGGCACCTGGTATCGAACCACGGACCCCTTGTTCACGAGGCCGAGACTCCACCTCCAGGCTACCGACGAACTCAAACTTTTCTAAAACTTATAGAAAAGTGGGAGAGCCCATTCTTTACCGGGGGCTCTACGAAACAGTTATTAATAATCGATCCTTTTTCAAAATAGCCTCTAGAGAAAATTGAGATTCTAAATTACATATAACTACTATGCTTCGTGATCCGCACTGATGGTTTGTACTAATTAATTTAGCCATACATATTATACAGTTAAGCGATGATAAGCATTACGCGCATTTTCTGTGTAGGTAAATGCCTCAACGAATTCATGTAAACAGTTGTGTCTCGATGAATACTCGAAATATAATATATTAGTTAAGGGGTTGATAGCACTCTTCTATTATCTCAAATGTAATATAAACAATCTCTAGCACAATAATTTATTAATAGTAAGTACGTTTTTTTTGTTTCATTGAGGACAATCTGCATGTTTAGTACATGCAATTAATCCGCTGGCTACACCATTTATAGAATATAACGTGATAGTGTAATCGTAGTAGTTGTCATAGTAAATTTCTTTGAAATTTGGTTGAAAAACGACTAAATGAAGAATGAAAAACGGATGATTTTTTTATTTGGTTAAACATGATAGGTACGTCAGATAGAAATTCTTTTATTGCGCATAAATACAAAATATCAACATACATTTTTTCTTAACATGGTTACAATTAAGTTGCAGCAGCCTCACTAGGTTAACCTGTATCGAGGCGTGCTGCGAATAAAAATAATAAACAATATACAATCAACAAACTATCATTATATCCAAAAGAAATCACAATGAAAAAATAATAAATTAATTAATATTCTATATTTTCATGTGTAACTTTGTGGAAATACATTATAAAAGATAATATTTAAATTAAAACACTGTTTAATTCCACTATGAGATTGCTTTAATTAAAACGTTTTCGACTACAATGTAGTCATCATCAGTAATAACACAATACTCTTGATTAGTATAGTATTGTGTTATTACTGATGATGACTACATTGTAGTCGAAAACGTTTTAATTAAAGCAATCTCATAGTGGAATTAAACAGTGTTTTAATTTAAATATTATCTTTAATAAATTAATTAATTAAAAATTAAAATATGTCAATGAGTCAATAATTGAACGCAAACACAATAAAGTAAACAAATAAATATTTGGAAAATGATGGAAAATTAAATGAATAAAAAAAAATTATATAACAATGAACAAATAAATAAATAAATAAACAAATAAATAAATAATCAAATAAATTAATTGACTAACTACCTAAATAAAAATGAAAATATGCAAATGATAGTAGGTATAACTAATTTAAAAAATACTATTAAATGCTAAATAATACGTGTCTAATTTAAAGTTCAGGGAAAAATAAAATTGAAGACTTCCTTTTAAAGTGTGAGAAGATTTGTTCGCACAAAGAACGTTAAAAATGTTTTATTTTACTGCCCTTTTATTTTTTTTATTCTTACAGGTGTAGCGAATAGAGAGAAAGAAACAGTTCATACTTTTCCTTTTTTGTTTTACACTCTTACATAGATAATAGAGAGGAAAACTGACAATAAAATGAGGATACAACCTCTTTCCAAAGTAATGGCCTTTTTTATTTCCATCCCTGGAATTTATGACGGGTTAAAGCAATAGAACAGGCATTACGCTAGGACAAGATGTGTGTTATAATAGACACAAACAAAGAATGGTATTATGTATTTTAGTTTCTACTTGGTGAGGATTCAATGATTAACAGTTTTGATACAAATGTTTTTTTTTATGTGAAAAATAAGGTTTATAAGTTACGATAATATTTACAACAACCTTTCAGGTAAAATATTATTTAAAAAAAATACACATAATGTTAAGATTTTATTATTTGAACTTTTAGTTTCATTCAAAACAATTTCGCATTCAAATGTAATAGTATGAATTGTTCATAACACGATTCGTCTTTGTTTACTTCAGTATGGGAAATACTGTGGAAGTGTAATGGTATATCCTTTTTTTTATCAAAAGTATCGATGTGTCGACCAAACGTGTACCTATATATTAGCGTATCTATAGATCTCAAACATATAAATCTTTTGTGCGATGTAATAGATCAGAGGTGACAATAACATGTTTCTTGAGGATCTTTTTATAAGTACGTGTATTCCTTTCAACAGACCTTTTAGGGAATTGTTTTTATTAGACTGCTTAAGATCAATTATTCCAACTTTCACAATTTCTGGAAAAGGTCCAGCCATGGGGATAACCATATTATTTTAATGTAAAAAGGGTCCAGCGTATAAGATAGGCCTGTCATATATTTACATATCTTCACGTGAACCCTTTTGCATAATTTAGCACAACACTCATCTGCAATTTAAAATAACAGCAGATAACTATACAGGCGGCTATATGCTTAGTGTTATTTTTTGTTTCGTTAAGTGCGTGTGTGTTTTGTAATACATAGTTATAATACACCCTTGGCGATCCTTATTTTAGAAATTTAATAATAAAGTCTGTCTGGTACAAAGCTTTCGGATTAACTACGCATGTTGAACTTGAGATCGTATTGAAAATGCACAAGGCGTCGCGTCGCACAGCCGCCGTAACGTAAATATGGCAGAGTTTTATGAAGCTGATTATAACAAGCTTATACCAACGTGAGAATATAAAACTCTTAATTTGAAAAATACTAACACGATAATTCTAAGATGTTGGAATCTTTTTCTTATGGGGCGTTTCAAATTTCACGAGAGTGTTCAACTGCTACGTGAATAATCTTAAGTCTTATAGTTAAAAGAATGATTTTTATAGAGGCAATCATGAATGTAGTATGACTTGGTTCAATTTATTTCAAGTGCAGCGTGATCATATTTTTTTTGCGAAATGACTGAATTTATATAAAACAAAATTTCGTACTACAGCAATTATTGTTAATCGTACCTTTTTTTTAATTCTTTTAAAATGACAATATAAATCAATATCATAATTACATATTATACTACAAGTAATTTCTTCGGCTGATGGATGATACCAACATTAATAATAATATGGTGTCACACAAAATTTCAAGGAACCATCAATATGTAAAAATATCTACCTCCCCACATTTATGTTGTTCAGGGGATGCAGAAGTTAGTGAATAGTTGTAAAGAGTATCCTGTTAAAACGATGAAATACTCGTAGAATGTACAAAATGTGGGGTCTTGCTTCAATGTAATTTTAGTTACTTTGCTTTTAACAAAAGCCTTTGTTAACAACGATACAATAATTTATACATTGACTAAAGTTTTACTTGTATCCATATATTCCACGAAGTATTATAAAATACTTTACATTTTGTCACTAGAATCTATATGTGGATATCCATTCAGCAGGTTCACCTACTTGCTCATCAACTGACTCCTACCTATGAACAATACACAGAAATTCTATCCGTTCGTCCTTTTGAAAATATCGGAACTCATCGTTAGCAAGTATCTACGATAGTTAGGACAGCATAAAGTTTTTAACAAATGCTTACGTGACAACTTCTACTGAAATGAATGCTTGTTTAATCCATTCGAATTTACCTTTACCTTTGATCGTTTGTAAGTACCCTACATATTATAATGTAAATACATTTTCTTTTAAGTTGCACTTTGGAAACTTCCTATGGATATTAATTTATATTAGTTATTTATTCAATTTTATGTTGGCACGGAGAAGACAGCTTGCATGTTTTATATGCAGCTGGTCTGCTGGCTACCCCACTTGTGGGATATGCCGTGATGGTATAGTATAGTATTATTTATTCAATACCTCTATTTTGTTTCCTAGGGGTCCAATCATACTATACTTGCACTAATTTTGTTTTCACTAAATGAGTAAAACTCCATTTTTAAATTAAAAAATTAATAAGTAAAAAATACTTAAGAGTTTTAAATTTCTTTATTTATCAGTTACACGTGTTTCGGGTTGCAAGCCCATATTCATACGTATGAATATGGGCTTGCAACCCGAAACACGTGTAACTGATAAATAAAGAAATTTAAAACTCTTAAGTATTTTTTACTTATTAATTTTTTAATACTATACTTGAATACGTGAAATGGAAATACCAAATGCAACCAATGAAATATCAGGTTTAGTCCCGACTGATAGAAATATAACCAGATAATTTGGCAAAAATGACGTTTAACGTTTAAACAAACATATCTTATGGTTTTTTTTATTTATTACAGAAATTTTTGTTTTTCTATTTGACTGTCAATTAAACAGCAGAATATTTTTAAAGATACAAAATATATATTTTTCACACTATCAATCATATTTATCAATGTATTATATTTTTCTTTCACTTATCATAGTTGTATTCGAAGCTATTAGGCCTAAGTACTTTCTCCTGATATCTCTGTCTATTGCCCCAACTCAGGACCTCTGGCTACTCCAAAATCAAGACCATCGACAAAAAAATTTGACGCTATTAAATGTATAAAATTGTTTTCAAGTTACATTTAAACTAATAAGTATAATACTTACATCATCTTATAAACAATCAGTATCAAAACATAATTACTCGCATTTATTCAAAATGCACTTGCAAAATATTTGTGTCCATGATTGGTTTTTATGTTTTACCTACACAATCTTGTTGGCCAGTTCTGAAAGGGATAAAAGAAATTAAAAAATTACAACTATACTATACTATACCCTCACGCCGTGTCCCAAGTGGACTAGGCAGAGAGAACGGAACGCCAAACAGATCTATCTTTAAACACTTCCTTTTCATCCTACACATTCATACAGTTTCTCATACACGCACGTCGGTTCCTCTTACTCAACACGCAGGCCGTCCTTGATAATTTGATCCACGTGATCAAGCCACGTGGTTCTCGGACGCCCGCGCTTCCTCACACCCTTTCTTTCAGACAAGTATATTCTCTTTGTAATCCTAACCTCGTTCATTCGTTCAACATGTCCAAACCACCGTAGTATATTCACGCGCATTCTGTCCACAACACTCTTCTTGCATCCGCTCATTCTTCTAATGTTAAAAATTACGAAAGTTCTTAATATAATGAGTATTGGATTCTTCCTATTCATCTACGAATTGCTTCGGAGGAACATGAACGGTAGTGATTAAATGATTTAGTAAAAGCTTAGCGTCCAATGCAAATATTTTATAATGTCAATCATGATAACCTAACAACAATAGGTACGTATGCCCTATTTCCCCATCAGTTTTCAGAAAAGATCTTAAACCATCTTTGTTATGACTGACCTTAACAAAGACAATATTACATAGTGATTTGTAGCTTGACATGTTAAGTCATCTTTGCCATCAAGATCAATATGTCAAGGAGCCCAAAAGGATGTCAAAGCATTTTGACTTTTATAAGACAATATTGATAAGGCCCAAAGTACAATACATTATTATTTCATTTGATATATTATTCAACAAATCCATTCTAAAACGACGTCAGTCATCTGTAAGACTGATTTAATCCAAGTTTAAAATAATGATTCTATTATCTAACAATATTTAGATAGATATGTAAAGTATGTTGAGACTTTGTTGAATGTAAAGTAACTCACTTAGGTATATATTACATGGTACGGTTCCATTATAATCTTTGTATAATATCTCATAACAATGGCTCACAATGACTCGACAAAGTTTCTGAGGCAACAATAATATACTTAATCGAATAATTAATATGAAACATCCTTGACAACATTGTGTGTGTGTGTATATAATATAAATGTACCCACATACCGCATAATTCCCTACTGTTGCACAAGTAGGTTCTAAAACACAAAATCACCAGCTACCTACTATGTTGATAAATTTGTAAAATATATTTATGGGGTGCGATTATATGTTATATAAAATATGTGTAGGTACACAATTATATATATGTCGCTCTCTCACCACACCGACCGTTTCACGCTGCGGCCGTGAATCGTAATAGGTGTACGTCGACAAAATCTCCGTTCTCCCTTGCTCGTCGACGCCTGCTGCCTTCACGACACCCGCGCCGCCGAAGCCTGCCACCGCCCCTCTACGCCCCAGCTGATGTCAGGTTGAATCCTGCACGAAACGTCGGGCAGAAGCCAACGGTCTTTCTCAAGACCAACTATAACAGCCTTTCTCAAGGCTACTGTACGTAGAGTACTCAATAGCGATACTTCTATATGAATAATATGCTCTGCGAAAACACCTTTTCAAACACACAATATATATATGAATGACTGTGTGATCAAATTTTCATCGGAAATGCATGTGCAACATGCATTCCATTAATGAAAAATCACTTGATTTTACGCAGGAGATAAAAAAAAAAGATTGAAGACTCCCTCCCATACCCGGATATCTCAGAAGTCGGGGGACTTCTATTTATCCGCTCTTCTAAGCAAAACTTTAGTCCTCACGGGCGGGCCCCATTGGGCAGCCTGAAGGGCTGGCCGGCCAATACCGCCTCGTGGGAATCTTTTATGCTACATTTACGTCTTCGATGCCCCTCTCAGGAGGATAAAATGCAATTATAACCGAATCAAACACAATGAATAACAACAAATAAACAAAGCTCAAAAAAAAATGACAAGCAAGCACAATAATTATCAATGGTTATAACAATATAGTATCTAATTTGGACCAGAGGCCGAAATAAGGTGTCCAGAGATTTGTTATTGGGCTTTCAGAAGGTGAGACTCGAGAGTCGCCGTTACCAGCGCAATGAAAAGACATTTCCCTCCCAACAGGAACATCCCTCCCATATCTACTCTCCACCAAGGGAGACAGATACGCAGGAGATAGTATGAGGTGAAGGTTTTACTCAATTTCACTGCGTACAGTCCGGCAGAGACTTGGCTCTTGACTTTGCATGTGGGACGAGACACGGCCCGTCACCGGAACATGCAGATTTGATTTGCAGAATAGGTGTTGTGTTTCTGCATTGTGTGAAACACATATATATATTGTATCAACATAAATATAATACAAAATTTCCTATTAAGGTTGGAGAAAAGATGCTTCTATGAACTCTTAACTCCAAAAATATCAGAAACCTTGCCATTTAGACGGGAGATCGCGATCTATTTGAGATCTGAAAAATGAGATCCCAAAAAGATGGTTGCTTCTAAGGTTTGCATAAAGCGTCTCTCGATTGGTGGACCTTACATCGTGACAGTGAGAATGGTGGAATTGGTGAACGTTGTCCATGGACACCGAAAGTGATCACTTGAGCCAATTCGTAAGCGTTGGGACACCTTTCTCACTTCTTCCGATTGGATTCTACACATTGTGTAGACATGGTTCTCCAATCGGGGTTTCTGATTGGTTTTGTCATCTGCACCCAAATCCGGTTAAACAATAAAAAAAATTGTAAATATCCAAAAATATGTTTTGTATATAGATTTGTTTTCACTCGCAATTATTGATTTGAAATCCAAAACAAGTTTTATAAAATATAAATTTGTTATGACTCAGAATCGCTATTAATTCCAAAACAGGTTTTTTATGTATAGATTTGTTTTGACTCAAAATCGCTTTGAATTCCAAAACAAGCTTTTGTATACATAAATTTGCTGACTGTTTCCATCCAAGCGATCTACTGAACTTTTTAATAGTTTCAAAGCTTACAAAGTTCTTTGCGGTAGTCTTTTTTAAATTAATTATAAATAAAACACTTCTTTCGTATATCCACTAAGATTAAATTGGACGAGAGTCGGCTTTCAAGAGCTTCCGCTCTCATCATCAGGCTAGCACAGCTTTCTAACATTAGGAGTAAAGTACACCATTCTTTTTTTTTTTAAAGATATATCTGGGTTTTGTTATAAACCCAAATACAACCTTATAAACCTTTCACACTAAGCTAAAAGCTTGTGCCGTGAAAGGGGAGTTTTCCGGCATCTGGGATCGAACCACGGACCCCTTGTTCCGGAGGCCGAGACTCTACCTCCAGGCTACCGACGAACTTTAGAACCTTTCTTTATGCAGCGGTATCAAATTTTATTTAGAAGTATCTAAATAATTAAATTCACAAAACCGCTTTTAAACTTACTCCATGTTGTGTAGGTACCTACTTCGTAATAAAAAAAATCATTTTATGAATTTGAGTTGGGAACATTCTGTCTATTGGTAGTTTAATGCCTAACTAAAAATATAAGTATATTCAATTTCAATGTTTCATGTAAAAAATATGTCATGCAAAATAATTATAACAAATTCCTCGAACTAATAATTATTTGATGAAACGATCACTACACTTTTCACAAAATCAAAGCTACCCCATGCGCAGTAATAAAATTTTTTATTTTTTTTATTTTATTTATTTATTTAAAAAAATGGGCAACATACAATAAAATTTTACAAAATATAACATAATTACCATTAAACATATTTCTTGTACTTGACCAGCCCATCTTTGAATTCATTATTATTATTATTGCCAGTACAGTACAAACACAGAAAGAAAAAAAGAAAAGAAAAGAAAAAATAAACAAATATTTCATTCCTGTCTAATGTGGCTCCTAAAAAGGCTCCTGGACATACAGAATATGTCCACGGACCTCACCTTCTCCAAATTGTTATATGTGGTAACGCATCGATGTAGTGGCGAGTTCTGAGCAGCATTAGTACTTTTTTACTTAAGAAGAAAGTCGAGGTGTGTCTCGTTCGTCTATTTGGTAGGTATGTTAAAAGTAATTTTTGCTAAAAGGTCTGTACAGTCAATATTTGAGTTTATTAAATCGTAAAGGTACAAAAGGTCTGAATTTCTACGTCTTGTATGTAATGTCTGTAATTCATTTTTGTAGTTGTTGCCAAATTTGTAGTTCATATGTTTCAAAAATATATGTTGAATCCGTTCTAAACTGTCAATGTAAATGTTATATTGTGGATTCCAAATGACAGACGCATGTTCCAATTGACTTCTAACAATTGTGTTGTATAATACATTAAAATATGTTTTCACCTGAGTCAATGGTTTGCATACTCTTATTAGGAATCCCAACATTTTGTAAGCCTTTAAAGTAATCGTGTCAATGTGTTTGTCAAATAATAGCTTACTGTCCAGTTGCACACCCAAGTCTCTACAGTCTGATTTTTCAGCTGGAGAGCCCCATTGATTTTATATGTGAATGGTATTGTACTTTTTTCCTGGAAAATGTAATCTGGTGACATTTTTTTACGTTCAGTAACAGTTTATTGGAGATGCAATAGGAAGTCAAGCTATCAAGGTCACGTTGTAGATTCTCACAGTCAGTAATGTCTGTAATAGTCTTGTAGATTTTCATATCATCAGCGTATAGTACGTAATTACTGTCCCTAAAACATAATCCAATGTCATGTATATAGATATTAAATAAAAGAGGTCCCAAATGGGAACCCTGAGGGACACCCGATGGTACCTGTGTTGTTTTCGATAGATGACCGCCGTACTCCACTATCTGACTTCTATTGGTAAGGTATGACTTTAGCCACCTCAGAAGATCTCCATGAATACCCAAGATTTTAAGCTTATTAATTAGAATGAGATGGTCCACCTTATCGAGCGCTTTTGAGTAGTCTGTATATATTGCGTCGGTCTGTCTCTTGTTATCAAGGTTGTCATGTATGTCGTTTAAAAAACGTTTAAATTTGTAGCAGTAGAGCGTCCCCTGACAAAGCCATGTTGTTTTGGATCTATATGAGTTTTGACCGCAAAGTACATTTGATCATACACAATTTTCTCCAAGAGTTTACTTAGAATGGGCAACTTGGAAACTGGTCGGTAGTTGGACACATCCTTCAAGTTTCCACCCTTGGGTTTTACCAAAGCCTGTTTCCATCTATCAGGGAATGTGCCGCTGCGTAGTGATTTTATAAAAATATGATAAACTGGAATTGTCAGAGAGCTACTGCAGGACTTCAAGAATATGCCTGGTAAATCATCATTGCCCTGACTCTTCATTGTATCAATTGAATTTAAAAGGTTAGACACTGTTACAGTGTCCAAGTGTATATTTGCCACAGTCTGACACCCCGCAACCTCCCCAACACAATGTGGAGTAGAAAGATCAACAGGAGTGAAGACAGAAGCAAAGTATTCTGACAAAATACCCGCAGACTCTTGTATGCTTTTTGCTGTATATTCCCCATTATTCAAAAACTGAATTGAGTCGGCATTACGTTTTTTTGTTTTAATGTAAGACCAAAATTTTTTAATGTTAGTTTGAATAGAGTTTTCCGTGCTAATTAAATATTTTTCTTTGGCAATATTTGACATTTTTTTTTGCCTTTTTCGGAGAAGAGTGAAAGATTGATAATCCAACGGATTGTGAGTTCGCTTCCACCTTTTGTGGTATTTTAATTTCTCCTTCTCTAATTTTATTAGTGAAGAATGAAACCATAATGGATATTTTTTTGGTGTATAATTTTTGTTGGTATCATTTTGTCAATCATTTCATGTACAATTTGGTAAAAAAATTCTGTGGCAGTATTCACATCATCACAATCAATTACAGCTGACCAATCAGTATTTTCAAGTTTAGCATTAATCAACTTATAGTCGCCCTGTTTAAAAAGCTTTATACAGAGGGAGGATACATTATTTATCTACAAATTAGGTAGTTGAAATTTTAACTGCAGTGGTTTGTGAAAGGGGTCCTCATATCAATATATTAAAAATCTGGTAGTATATGTGTTCCTTCGTGAAAATTCTAAAATAAACATATCTTTACCTACGTCCTTGAAAAATGCTTGAATCTCAATACAAGAAAAATCAATATAATAAATCGTGGAAATTCTCTCCCATATATCGCACTGTATGTTTTCCAGGTATGTATGTAACTAACTATTCTACAGTACAAGTAAATTATTACCGACAACGCAAATTATTCCAAGAATTATTTTTCTTATTCCATAAGAAAATACCGTTTTATTACTTTTCATGTGGAAGAATTAAAGTGACATTGAAACTGGATAGTTTGAGCAAAAATCTCGAAGAATTATGTGTTTTTATATTTTTCTTTGGATGATAAAAAAAATTATTCAAAATAAAGTGGGGTATCTATGTATTTATGATTTAGATTTGGTTTATATTAGCTATCATAGTGGAAATTGTTTTAAAGCTCATAATAAATATTATTGTTTTTTACTCTTGGGTACACATTGTTTATAACCTTTGAGAGAGGTGAGGGACATATTTTTTTTTACCAAATAATGCCTTTAGTTTTATGAGGAGGAATAAAACTAGGAGGATTATTCTTTCAAAAATAAAAATGGTTTATAAAAACTATATAGAATGGCCCATCGACCACCCGAATAGTGAAAAAATCTGGGAACTTCCATTTATCCTATTCTTATTTTTACCCTATCAAATTTTTCTCCACGTGAATAAGGTGTGACATAGTACATAGTAGTCAACCTGGAGGTCTAGCCAGCCAAAACCTTCAAACCGCCAAAACCTCAACGTGTGGAAACTGTTTATGGAAACATTCGTAAATGTGTAAATAATGTTAGTACCGTAAGCAAATTATTTTTATAAAAATAATTTTTCATTTCATTCAGACACAACCAAAATCAAAAGTAACGAACCACAAAGATGCGAACTTTGCGAGCCATTGCTGAAAAAACAAACCATAAGAGACCGTGTCAGGAATGCTAAAACCCAGGAGATGTGTGAGGTCCAAGATGTTGTTAGACGGGAAAGAAAACGGCGGAGATATAGGTATTTACACGTTCAGAAGATGAGTAACACCAGAATCCCAAATATTGTTCTAGATGGACTACCTGAGGAACGGCGCATTCCAGAAAGAGTTTCTAAGGCCTAAACGATGAAAGGACAACTGGGCCTCCACATCGCAAGAGGATCTTTCTGCGTGAATAGACCTTTAAGTCTAATAAAATATTGAGAAGAAGAAGAAAATCTCATTGGTAAAATATTATGTGAATGATATAATTCAGTAAATATGTATTTGATATATTCATTGAATTGATATATAATTGTACTGAAGTATTACAGTAAAAGTCTTTTGTCATGTGAAATTATTACTTTTTTATGATCAATTATTTTTTTATGTTTGTTTGATATTTGAAGAAATCATTCATAAAATGACGTAAGTAAGTAAACATGGTATAATTTTGTAAACATAATTGAGCCATTAATGTCACGAAATGAATAAAAAAAAACGGAAAAGTTATAAACTGAGTTAGGTATTTTTTATATTTACTCGTTAAAGAATTTAAAATATCTAGGTAAATAAATAAAACTTTTAAGGACACTATTTTCGCTATTTAATGTGTAGAGACTACACAGAGTACATATTTTTTACTCTTCTTCATGAACGAGGGGTGCAATATTCGAAATATTTTATTAATTAAAGAGTAATAGCTTTTAACATAAACTTTTTCACATAATAACTTTGATTTTGACATTTATGGTTGAAAACATCTGATTTATTACTTATGAAATTTCTTGCTCACAGTTGTAAGTTTATAGAAACAAGCCGTAATAAATTTAAAGTAAAAAAAATGTTTGATAAAATTATCGTTTTTTATTAGGTACTTTTGCTGTTATACCCTCACACCGTATTTCAAATGGGGTAGGCAGGGAGAACAGAATGTTATATAGATCTATCTTTACGTACTTCTTTTACTTCTCCCACATTCAAACAATTTCTCATATACGCACGTTAATATTTCTAAGTCAACGTGGTTTTCGGACGCTCGCGCTTTGTCATACGTAAAGCTACTTTTTAGATTTTTTTATATCATTTCGAATTTCTATCTAAAAAAGGAAAACCTTTATCTCTATAAAAACCTAAACGATAATAATAATAATAATGTGACAAAATGTTGGGAAATTCGTCTGAAAAGTTGCTATTAGGTAACCGACGAAGTCTTATAAAAACAATGTTTCTTGTATCATAAAGAACTTACTACCTAATAAAGTAGCGTGAACATAAAAAAAATATCATCGTAAAAAGGTAAAGCAATTATTTATAAGGTGGATATATTATTATATATTATTAATGTATGTTGGTATGTATATATCCTGAAGCAGGATATATATATATATATACCTATAGTACGGATAGGGTTAAATTGATTAAGATACTGAAGAAAATATGTCATTAACTGAGGATTTCAGCTACTTAGGAAATAGGGATTTAGATCAAAGGTTAACGATTATAGGAGCGTACATAATGTAGGCGACCCTTGGGTAAGGAAGATATTTCACCATACCAAGGAGGTTGCTCGTATTCTATTAAGTGATAATTATTATCTATGAAATATCTTAGCTTTTAAAAATCAAATACATTTTTATACCGCTGTTTATTGGGTAAAAAGGTCACTGCTGAAACATGTTAATCCGGTACACATTAATTACTTGGATTTATGGTCTTTTATTTTTTTTACTGGCTACCCTACTTGCAGGATATGCCATGATGGTATAAAAAGAAAGATTTTGAAAACTACATAGTATTAATATGATATAAAATTTTGATTTTTAAATTTCCTTTGTGTAAAAGTGTGTGATGTGATTTGAACGATAATAAATCCTAAAGAAAACTGTTGATAGCCGTAATAATATGTAATTTCAAAATTTGAAATTCAACCTGAATAAAAACAACATATTTGAATGGTAATAATATTATTAATTCAAACCGATTAAAACCAACATTTTTATATACACCGTGGTCCTGGTAGAAGGCAAACGTCTTGGCTACAAAATAATAATAATAAATATGCACAATAAGGAGCATAGATAATTATATATATATAATGAGTTACAATCCATTGGATTGGTCTGCAACGAGTTTGGTTTTTCTTCTCCATTCGTCTCTATTCTCAGCCAGTCTTTTCAGCTCTACGTATGAGCCACAGTTCATATCACTCTTCAGTTGGTCCATATATGCGTCTCTTGGTCGGCCTCTGCCATTTTTCCCCTCGGTCTTACCCTCCGCGATGGCTATGAGTAGTCCTGGGTGCCTGATGTTGTGGCCAATCCAGTTAGCTCGTTGTTGGCTGATTCTCTTAAGGAGTTGCCTTTTTTCGCCTACCCTGGTTAATACTTCTTCGTTTTCGACGTGCTCCGACCAATGGATCTTAAGCATGCGTCTGTAGCACCACATTTCAAAGGCCGCCAACCGTCCGCTTTCACTCTTGCTGAAGGTCCATGTCTCACAACCATAAAGCAGAATGCTCCATACAAAGGCTTTAGTAAAGTTTTTCCTTACGCTTAAGTCAATATTTGGGGATTCCAATATCTTCGATTTTTTGTTAAAGGCAATCCTTGCCTGGTTTATTCTGCTTACGATTTCTGCTTTGGAGCGTCCATCCTGGTTTATTCTGCTGCCCAGGTACACGAATTCACTTACTTGTTTGATGCTCACTCCATTTAAGGCAATGTTCGCAGTCGCTTCCTCTTTTCCAACGACCATACATTTTGTTTTTTCTTTATTTATTTTCATGTTGTACTTTTCTTTATTTATTTTAATTACCAAGTTATAAAATAATGTGATACAAAAATATATGATATATTTTGCAATGGGCGACTTTATCGCAGAAGCGATACATTCCGACTAGCCCGAAATAGACGAAACAGGACCAGGATGAGAGATATTATAGGGGAACTGTTCCGAGTCGCGCATGATAGAGAAGCCTTCGCCACAGTGATTGCCAACGTTGAGGGGAACCTGATATGGCACAAAAAGAAGAAGTATAAAAATATTTTTGCATAAAAATTTAACCATTGAATAAGGAATGCTTCATTAATTAATGGACAAAAGTAGATGTATTGCCAATTTCTAATATAATTATTTTCAGAAGTGCTCGTATAAATATAGTTTTATAAAATATAAGAACAACTTCATTTCTTCTCTTTTTAAGAGCGGATGTCCTTTATTACTTTTGATATTCAAGATTCGAAGGAAGTACTTTAATAATACACATATTATTGATCAAAAATGATATTTCATTATGAAATCTACTCTATAATTCATGATATATCCACTCAGCATTATGAATTTCTGATCAAAAATGTTTATTTTTTTGTCGTTGGATACCTACTTAATATATTTTCTTTTTTGTGATATTACGTTTACGAAAATGATATTATTTTTTTGTAGTCGTCTATTTGAAATTCACACACAAAGTATCTGGATACAATGTTGTATTATTTGTATATGATATTCTCTAGAATTATTGTTGAGAAGCCTTATCATAAGGTGACCAATCGTCCTTCATAAGTTTTGAAATTTGATCTTCCTTGAAAAATTTCCTTTGATATTTCTATTTCATTGTAATAGAATATAATAATAATGTACTATATTTGACTTTTATACTTCTGACAATTGTCCCTTCTTCGTTAAAATTTTATGAGATCGTTTAGTTTAAAGTTTAAAGACAAAAAGAAAACGAAAATTTTCACGAACTGAGAGATGAACTTGGAGATTACATATAACATATGCAGTATGCACATAGAAAGTAAGGTGCTCATTTACAAAACATATAATGTGAAGCCGATCATAACATACGATGTTGAAAAGCGAGCAGACACAACCAGAATAAAAAGTTCTCTTTTTTTTTGCATTTTTCTGTCCCAAATATTTTAAAATATTGTTTGAGAGTAAATGTTCCTTGATCTTTACTGCCTTCGCAAGGGAAGCTTCATGATGGTGATTATGATAAATTTTACATCACATATTCACACATGACTTTTTTATATTCAAAATTGAAAGTCCAATACAGAATACGTTTGTCAATTTCGTAATTTTCCATTAACCTATAAGTTGAAAGAATAACAACGAAGAGACAGCTACTTTATCTCTTTGGGTATAGGTACTCGTATAGAATTTATCTGATATCAAATATTTCAACTGCCTATCAAAATAGTCTATTTATTTGATTCACACGACACAGTCAGTCACCTGGGTCAAATTGTTGTTTTTTTTATATACATATATTTTATCGAATAATCTGTAATAGTTTTTAATCAAATCTATCTCCCAGTATGATTAATAAAGAAACGTGGGCGGAAAAAATTATATTCGCACGAATAATTTTATTGTCAATTGTAATCGGTTTGAATTTTTTGAATCCCGTATTTTGTATTTTTTCATAGTATTAATTCTCTCATACAAGCTTATTCATAATAATATATTCTACTCACCGAATCAGCGGTGATTATATTTCTTTTTGTTATAGGTTTATATAATATTTTTTGTTTTGTCTTGTAATAGTATTATCCCTAGCGATGTTTTAATTTGCGTCACGTATTTACCTTTAATAATACAAATAAAAACAACATAAAAGTGGCTAAGTAATAAAAAAAGCAGTTAGAAGTTTACGAAATAAAAAATCTATGTGTAATTTTGTTTAATAACACTGGTCTACAAAATATATAGGGAATTGTATGATAATGATGGATAGGTCGATTAAGCGTTTGGTGCTCTCTGGCTACCCCACAACATATGTGGCTTGAGAGTATAGCTTGATGAATAGATAAAATATCTTTTTTTATAATTTCTATCTATTTCATCATGCTCTATCCCACAAATGCTATTGGATTAAATGCATGTTATGTTGAATATATCTACGAGTTATCCCTATTTCTCAATGCACAGAGAAAACAGTCCATATTTCAATAGATGCAGTTGCTTCTCTGGCTACCTTATTTAAGGGAGATGCTGTGAAAAGAGTGTTTAATATATTGATAAGTGTATATTTATTTATTAAAATAAAATAATTTGAACACGTGTGTAACCAAGTTGTAAAAGTACGTAATAGTCGGACCCGCTAAATGAGTGTATTACATTTTTTCGTAAGTATTAAAAAATTCTACGTTTTTATTTTATTATTAAAGCTTTCATATTATTATTATTTGCTGTAATAATAAAATGCCTTTCCTCTAAAATAACAGGGTACCTACACAGCATATTAAATAATATTTTATAATTAATAATATCACATGGATTTTGCCATAAATCAACCCATGAAATCAGAAATATGCTATTTCCATATTTACCATTTTGGAGATATCTATTGATACAAATGTAAGAACACTCTAACGTTTCATCTAGTGCAGAAATATTGTATAAAATAATTTATAAATTAGGACGTTTTTTCACTTACTTTTAAACATAATGTTAAATATAGGTACCTACTATACGCAGCTCCCTCTGAACGTCTACGCAGGTGGGCGAAGGATCTGTAAATATGCGAACCTTTCGTAACCCAAGAACACCTTGCTGTAGGAGGCGAGCTATAGGACATGAAAAACCCTGAATCGACTGAAATCTGGTGAAAAAACTGCCGTGAGAATAGAGAACGATGGGGCTATAGGACGAATCTGGAGCATGTGACTGTAGTGCAGCACAGACCATGTCATACTTGAGTGTCCATTGTGCCCTATTGCATGCACTATGGAGGATATTAAATATCTTGAATTTTTTGACATATCTCCACGTTCTGTACGTTTTGCACAGTACTGGAGACCAGTTTGATTAGGTTTTCTGGGTTTGGATTCGATGAATAATTAATAAAAAATATTTTCTAAATCATTTTATTATCACCTCCGACAGATTTGCCTTTTTCTGTACTTAAATTTATAGTTATTGTCTGTTTTGTGCTTTAAAATACAAAATAAAATATAATAATAATTATTATAAACCACAAATCAACATACTACTTAAACTTGACAAACAATAGCTACTCTATTTAATTGATCTATTTGCCCACGTTCAGTTAACAAAATAATTTTATATTTTTGTTTTTGTATTAAATATTATTAAACGTGTCTGAAATAGGTTCAAGAGTCAGGCTACCACAAAAACTATACTTATTATAATAATACAGGTGTCTGGGTTATGAAGGTGTTTGATATTTTGATACATACTATCGACATAAATAGAACATGACCTGGTAATCCCCAAACCACCTCTCCATTGTATCTATTTGACATCATCTTTACATCACGTCTCATCTGCCAAGTCTCGGAATAACAATATCTTCACATAATAGAATTTGATACTTATTAGACAAACCTATTTATAACCCCCTGCTAGAAAAGCAAATAATTGAATCAGTCATTTGAGAAACAACATAAGTCAAGTTTTTAGCGAAAATGTTTTTTTTTTAATTTGGGTCCTTTTTCTTGAAACTACTACTACTACTATACCATCACGGCATATCCCACAAGTGGGGTAGCCAGCAGACCAGCTGCATGTAAGAAACATGCAAGCTGTCCTCTTCGTGCCAATATAAAATCAAGACATTCAGGATGAGTGGCAAACTTCATCGCTGAATTTAAGATGAACAATGTCTTAATTATTTCATTTGACCTTGGCCAATAATCGAACCTGGGACGCCGTGACTCAAAGGCGAGAGCATTACCTACGCGCCAAACCAGCCGCCCTATGTTCAACTTATTAAAGTTTGTTTTAATTAACTTAATTTTAATGCAATATAATTGCAGAAGGCATTGCCTCGAATAAATTTTAGATTCCAAATATATTATGGACAGTTTAGATATTTTTTGTACAACTATTGTCGTAAATATATAGCTTTAAATTATTATATAATATATCTTATTGCTACATAGTTTATTTGTTAGAAAGAAAATTTGTTCAGTATTTATCTCCCTATTGTCCACCATAATATCTATTCTACAATTCTCTGGGATCGCATTGGCCGAAGACTGTGCCCAGTAGACTATGGTGTCCTTTTTATAATAATAATAACATTCGTACAATGTACTCCTACTCATTTATTAAATTTAATTTCATTCATTAAATTTCAAAAAGAGAACAAAAATTAAGTAGACACTCACGTACGTATTTATTATATACAAGAAAAAATACAAATAAAATAAACACGTTATTTCATTTAGAAACCACGTAATTTTTACCTATTTGATACAAATTGAGCTGATTAATTTGGCCAGTCAATAGAAAAACTACACAAGTCACGTGACTTGTGTTGTAACTACACTATTTTTTTCGTGTCGATTCACAGCTGATACTTAACGCCAACCACTAACGTGGGTGAAAATGATGAAAAATAGTGATTTTTAGTTGTTTAATAAATAATCTGGGATGAAAATGTTGATTTTTATTCCCTGAAATGGTGTTCATTTGAGAAACATCACAAGTCAAAGGTTTTAAATTAACAAATTAATACACAAATAAAATATTTTGACATAAAATAAAGGTTTATAATAAAAGAAAACACTGTAAGTAACATTTTGATGTGAGTAAGATATCAACATTTCATTCAAAATTTTATAACAAACAGTTTTTTGTGATTTCTGAAAAGTTTGTATTGACTGACTTATGTTGTTTCTCAAATGACCGATTCAATTAGTCAATACTTAATCGGCTGCTAGCTCGACCAGTTAGCAGCAAATGTTAAGAATATTAATTATTTACTTATTTTTTATTGAACCGGATTTGGGTACAACGTGCAGATGATGTAACCAATTAGACATCTTGATTGGAGGACCATGTTTACATAATGTAACATTGTGCAAAATCCAATGGGAAGAAGTGAAAAAGGCATCTCAATTCTTACTAATGGGCTCTAGGCTGGCTTAGGTGATTACTTCGGTGTTCAAGGACAACTTTCACCAATTTCATCATTCTCAATGTCTACCAATCGAGAAATACTTTTTACAAACTATACAAGCAACCACTTTCAGAAATAATTATTTTGTTTTTGTTATGCTATATCACAACGGTATTATCAAGGAATGTAACAAGTTTTTCATTATCGTCTATCGTAGAAATTACAAATACAAGACAAATAATTGTATAGTGACATCATTTGATAATATTATTATAGACATTGCTTGCCCCTCTTACACAAGTGTTGGTACACTTTATGGAGGGGAACAAACGTATTAGATTCTAGAAAATGTATTTAACATACATACATACCATCACGCCGCTTCCCTCGCGGGGTAGGCAGAAAGGATCGAGCGCCACTTCCTTCTATCCAAATGTATTTAATATGTAAAATATTCCTTAATTGTGTTAATTTAATATTATGCTGATAAATAAAATTTAATGTGTAAAAAAAAATGGTTGAATTGCATGTGATAATGAAAGAAGATGTCCATTTGTGGCGCATGGTATTGGATGATAGCTGATTTCTGAATGATTAACCTTTTTTCTTACTTTATTTATGTAGTTATTGTCTGTTTTGTGCTTATATATTTATAAAATAAAATTAAAAAAATCACATTTTGTATTTGCAATAAAAATCAAGTAAGTATTTGTCTTGTATTTAAGGCACTACTGCTGGAATAAGAGGAATTAAATTTTCATAAAAATATTTCACGTGCATTTCGCTATACATCAAATTATATTCTAGGTTTTTGGGGGTGGGTTTGGTTGCATGATAAAATATTTCACCCTCATATTAAACATATTAACTCACAAAAGTGCATCATAGTAATAACAACATAATGATGCCTATAAATTATTTTATTATCAAAAATTATTATATTCCTTTATAATAGCGTCTAATTAAGCAAATAGTAGTCGAGAGTACCTACATACATAGGTACTGGTACATAATATTAATAGGTAGACACTAGAAGTAAGTACTTATAAAGTTGTTTATTGTGATTATGTTATCGTGTTCTCTAAACAAAGGAAAGCAGAGAATGAAATATGATAACGTGGCTCTACAATACAATAAGCATTTAAACAGTATACATCATACATACATGGTACATAGATAGAAACATGAAATTATTATAATTTATAAAACAAACTATATACATATTTAGGTATGTTATTTTGTGTTCATGCTTCAAATTGTTATTGGGTAGTGCTATGTACAATACTAGTCGTGTTTTCCCAAAGGAGCTTTGGGACTTTTTAAAGGTATATTTTTTATTAAACTTTTCACAAAGCATTTTCTTTACAATATTTATAAGAGTTTACGTTGAACTATGCTTTTAATTTTCTGGCTTATTTTCAATATTTGAAAACTTGATTAGCTTGTTTTATAAAGTAAGTACCTACCTAATAGGTAGCAACACCAACACTTTGATAATTACCAGATAATGCATTATTTTAAAATATTTTTCTAGGAATAAAATTTATTTTTTGTATATAATAAGACACATAAGTAAATTAGTTGAGGCTAAGCAATGAAATTCCATAACGTTATAACGTATTTAAAAGATAATTCATATTTTTTTAGTAACCTATCGAAAATAAATATGACTTACAAAAATATAACTCATAAATGAGTTAACGTACCTTACTGATAAAATTACTACTACAAAAAGAAATAACTTCATTCTCTCTGTCTAAGCCAGTGTTTCCCAACCTTCTTTACGTCATGCGTCACCGTAGTCTTTTCAAAAGTCATATGATCCACTGGCCTCTTTTTTTAATTAAACAGTTGTTAAATTTTCACTAATATGTGGAAGCGCGGTACCCCACCTCTGAGGAAACACTGGTCTAAACCATAGTGGTATCTTTCATATGAAAAGTAACCATCGGTGACATTGTGTATAGATAACTTGAAAAGTGGTGCTCATTCGTCGTCATTTATTTTATTAAAAATATTAATGAAACGAGTATTGATAATAACATTGTTACACTGAAAAAAATACTTACGAAATTTCACCACGAATCATTGGTACGTACTATCAGATTAGGACCAGAGATAGTACAAACGATTCATTAGTACGAATCTATAATATTGACTTTTCACAAACGACTTGTTTGCGATAGGTTAATATTATAGATTTTTACTAATGAATCGTGTGTACTATCTCTGGTCCTAATCTGATAGTAGGTACGTACCAATGATTCGTTGTGAGTATTTTCTCAGTGTATATTGTAGGTATCACACTGAAAAATATTAAATTTAACATCTGTTCAACGATGACCAATGCCACCTATTTTTTAATTTTTATTGGCTCGGAGAGAACAACTTGCATGTTTTTAAAAGCAGTCGATCCGCTGGATAATCCCCTTACGGATATATCGTGATGGAATGGATGAATATAATATTGAACAAAACAATGATATGTGTTATTCGACTGTCTGTGCCCCTCTCATTAAAATCAATTTTTATATGGGTTGAATTTAGTTTTTTTTTTCGTTCAGTAAATTGAGTATCAGGAAAAAACCATAACATGTTTGAAGGTTTGAAATGTTTAGAATATTTATTAATTTTTTTATTGTTTAACCGGATTTGGGTGCAGATGACAAAACCAATCGATAACCTCGATTGGAGAACCATGTCTACAGAATACAACATTGTGTAGAATCTAATTGGAAGAAGTGAGAATGGTGTCCCAACGCTTACGAGTTGGTTCAAGGGTGGCTTAAGAGTTCACTTTCGGTGTCCATGGACAACGTTCACCAATTCCACCATTCTCACTGTCACGATGTAAGGTCCACCAATCGAGAGCGTTGGGACACGTTCTCACTTCTTCCGATTAGATTCTACACAATGTTGCATTGTGTAGACATGGTTCTCCAATCGAGGTTTCTGATTGGATGAAGGTTGGAAATCCATTCAAAAACGCATATGCATTGTACTCGGACTAAGCATTCATAATTTTCATTATTATGTCCAATTCAAATAATACCTTTCGTTTCACAGGTGATGTTATGTATGTGTGTAGGTAACTAATACCCAGAACTGTTGTACTGTAAACATTAGATTTTCACGTGGTGGTAAGTAGTACCTAAGTACAAATACTTTATAAGGGATAAATTTCCATTTAGCTTTGTTATTTATGGCTCTCCTCGCGTGCCTCTATATTCTGAATTATTCTATATTGTATTCCTATTACCTTATAGCAAATTGGTACTTTGTGTATTATATTTACCTTTCGCACAGGTTCTACAATTAATTTTAAATATTAGCTTTACTTCACAAGTTTGGAATTAAAATAATTTCATTAAGTTTTAGATGTCGTAGCTATTTAAAGTGAAACTTATTAAATAAATATATAATTTGAATGATAATATCATTATATATTATAAATTTTTCGAATATTAATACTTTTGGACTGTTGTCTTAGAACATTATTACGACATCGTCCCACCGGGACGCTCGCAACATATTCTTACATATTTGTTATCAAGAATATTATCAAAATGAAATTATCAAATATTTTACATAAGTAAGAAAAGAATTTAAATTAATTGTACATAATAAAAGTATATAAATTGGCTCAGCCCCCAGCTTCGCTACATATATTTTGCAATGTACATAAGCGAAACACATAGAAAATATATCAATATTATATAGAGAAAGTATACAAAAGAAAGTTACAATTATACTTATTTGCAAGTAGAACAGATTTATATATTGGCTCAAGTTTCTTGTCTAGGTATGATTCTACTTTGTCTACAAGAGGAATGCGTTGTGTGGGTGTATATTCTTCAATTATATAATACTTACATAAGATTCAGAGACTCTCGATCCATGGCGGCAATCCTTATATTCATATGGTCTTCAGATTATTCTACATAATATATAGATATTATAAGCAATTGACTTCTATAATTATTCTTCAGTTAGTATATATCTCAGTGGATTAACTAATCCAGGTCTAAACCACATAAGTAACTCTCCAGTTAAGCATTATTACAGATTGGTTTTTAATCCCATATTATGTCATAGTACTCCTTTCAACAATAGATACTCCTTGTTAGACATTCATCACATACAGTTACAATCAGGATTCAAACCCGAGTTTATCAATGATACAGTTATTTATATGTATATCTTATTCCGGAATTGGACCAGGAATATCTATTCAATGTTACTTTTGTATCCATGTTCAGTTTTTCAATGGTACTTCAATTGTTGGTCATCAATACACTCTGTGTATATCATTGGGGAATTACTATAATAATGAGATAACGAAAACATATTTTGAGGTTACCAGACAGACTATATTGTAATGAAATAAAATGGCATGGTACATACATTACATAAACATAAATAAATACAATATATAATATACTTTTAATATACATCGATGGTCTGTTACATGAGTTGTCAACTTTTACTCCAATGAATTAATTTACTTATGTAGTTCTTTCTTTAATTGTTTAATTATTTAACTTTATTTACGTAGGAGCAGCTGTGGTCTGACTTATTCAAAAACATCTCTAGCCTTTGCTTACATAAATAGTGGGGAAAACCACAGATAAAACCATTAACATATGTGTACATTTATACAAGATTACAAGCAAGAAATGATGCGTTCAAAAGAGTTCTAGATTCAAGTTCTTTAGCAAAATTAAGATGGCTATGATGTTGACAATCAATTACATATACAAACAGACATACTACAGTTTCCAAACAGTATTCGGAGAATTTGTTCAAATACCATTATTTTACATAAACATATTACATACTAGAAGTTGTACTTACAATCATATTATATCAACAACATTTGTTACCCAGTTGAGGTGAGAAAGTGTAACACATGATTCGGCCGAGGGCGGATACGCAACACGAGGATTACATAATATAGTATCCTCTTCCGTTATAGAACATTGTAGATAAACAGGCTTCCCTGGAGAAGCGATAGTCAGGTCAGACTATCAGAATGAGGTCCTGAGGCTAACTCCTAAATAGTTCCTTTCGTCAGATCGATACAGGAGGGTTAAGCTATTTCCGAGCCACTTCGATTGGATTATTTCCACAAACAGACAACTTTATCTGGCTTACTGCACAATTGAAGAATATTGCGTCACCTAATCAAGCGAAAGGTCTTAGATGAAGACACAATACTGTCTATGAGGTAATATTATGGCATATAACCAACTAAGACGCACATAGGGATATAGATATTATTATTTACCCGGCTTTATGACTTTGAACACACTATGAACTATTAATTATATCATGCGAACTGTTATCATTCCAATTTTAAGACATAGTAAGTCCTTCAATACACGGGTTTAGCGGACATTGATTATATAGTTGTTCTAACACATAAGTATTCTTCTTCTTCTTCTCGTGCCGTATCAGGTCCCCCCGACGTTGGCAATCACTCTGGCGAAGGCTTCCCTATCCTGCGCGACCCGGAACAGTTCTCCCACATGTCTCATCCCGGTCTAGTCTCTTATATTGCGCAGCCAAGACGTTTGCCTTCTACCAGGACCACGCTGCCCCTCAATCTTCCCCATCAGTATCAGCTGGAGCAGACTATACTTATCGCCCCGCAGAACGTGACCCAGATATGAAATCTTACGGACCTTAACGTCCTTCAGCAGCTGTCTACTGCAATTGGCTCTCCTCAAAACCTCCGAGTTGCTGACCAAATCTGTCCATGGTATGCAAAGCATTCTCCTGTGCAACCACATCTCGAATGCCTCCAACCGGTTCATAGTGTGCACTTTCAGGGTCCAAGTTTCTGAGCCATACAGCAGCACAGACCACACATAGCACTTCAACATTCTCTGCCTGAGTTTCAAATTTATATTGTCATTGCAGAATATTGATCTCATTTTGTTGAATGAGCTACGGGCTGCTTCAATCCTGCACTTCACTTCCACATCTGGGTCCACAGACGACGTAATCATACTACCCAGGTACTTAAATCGATCCACCCTCTCCAGCAGCTCACCATTGAGTTGCAATGTTATAGCGGAGTAATCTGCTCTGCTAAATGCCATCCACTTCGTCTTCTTTTTGTTGATATTAAGGCCTAATTCTTCTCCTGCGTTATTAATGTTTATAAGGAGCTTCTGGAGATCTGCGATGCTATCGGCCAGGATGACAGTGTCATCGGCGTATCTTATATTATTGATGCATTCGCCATTGACCTTTACTCCCATTGTCGAGTTTTCCAGAGCCTTCTTAAAAACATAATTGGAGTACATGTTGAAGAGCAGCGGTGACAATGTGCAACCCTGACGTACGCCTCTTTTAATGTCAATTTCTTCTGAGGAGGCATCACCGACTTTAATTTCGGCAGTTTGGAACCAGTAAAGATTTCGGATAAAGTTCCTATCTTTGTCATCTACGTTGCATTCCTCCAACATTTGCATTAACTCGATGTGTTTGACTCTATCAAAAGCCTTCTCGTAATCAATGAAACAAGCAAACACATCTTTCCGCTGGTCTCGACATTTCTGCAGTAGGATGTTTACTGCCATTAATGCTTCTCTTGTTCCAAAGGCATTCCTGAAACCAAACTGGGATTTGTCGAGATCTTGTTCGCATTTGTTCCTTATTCGAGCGTGAATGATTTTAAGAAACAGTTTCAGCACGTGACTCATAAGGCTTATCAATCGATAGTCGCTGCATTTCTTAGTGTGTTGTTTTTTGGGTAGAGTTATGAAAGTCGATTTCAACCAGTCGTGGGGGATTACCCCCGTGTCGTAAATTTTATTGAAAAGCCTCAGTAGACGATCCACATTATCCTCATCAATGAGCTTTAGTACCTCCACAGGAATTTCGTCTGGGCCGCAGGCCTTTCTATTTTTGGATGTTGCGATTGCATGAAGTAACTCAGACCGTAAAATTGGTGGTCCTTCCTGAGATTCACTATTTCTGGTATCAGTAGGTCTCTGATCTTCAAAAAGGTTTCGAATATAATCTTCCCAAGTCTTAAGGATGTCTTTTTCATCTAATATAAGTTTATTATTGTCATCAAACAAGCAACTGGGTGCTATTTTCTGTGTTCTGTTGGACATTTCCTTAAGTTTCTTGTGCATTTCGAAAGGGTTATGCTGTCGATCAAGAGCCTCTAGTTCTTCACATTCTCGTTTCATCCACTCCTCTTTAGCCTTTTTAACTTCCCTCTTGACGGTGCGTTGTAATGTTTTATACGCTGTAGGATTATTTTTAAGAAGTCTCCGCTCCTCCATGAGTTTTAGAATGTGTTCCGTCATCCAGATTTGTCTTCTTGGTGTATTGTTAGACTCCAACTTGTTTTTACACACAGTGTTTATTTGCTCTTTCAGACAATTCCACTGATCTTCTACAGTCATGTCATCATAATTTTGTGCTACTTGACTCAATTTGCTGTTAAGATCCCTTGTTAACTCATTTTTAACAGAAGGACAATTCAATTTACCAACGTCAATCCTCCTTGAGTTCTTCTGTTTCACTAAGGTTTTAAGTCTCAGAGTCATATCTACAACAAGGGGGCTGTGATCAGAGCCTATATCTGCACCTGGATACGTTGACACCCTTTTTATACAATTCCTGAATCTATTGTCTATAAGAACATAATCTATCTGATTCCTTACAATGTTAGCTGCCACACCATCCTGTGGGGACTTCCATGTATATAATCTTCTTTTTGGCAGCTTGAACCATGTATTGGTAATGATCATATTCTTATCCTGACAGAACTCATACAGCCTATCACCTCTCTGGTTTCTTTGACCTAGACCGTAATCACCAACAATGTGTGCACATCTTCCTGCTCCTATTTTAGCGTTGAAGTCTCCCATTATTATTTTGATCTCATTCGACTTTAAACTATTCAAAGTATTGCTTAGAGTTTCATAGAATCTTTCTACCTCGTCATCGTACCTGGGTTCAGCAGTTGGTGCGTATACCTGTACAATGTTCACATTCAACGGCTGTCCTGAAAGTTGGAGAACCATGATTCTATCCGAAATAGGCACAAAATTTTTAATATATTTAGTAAACTCCTTCTGTACAAATACGGCAACTCCATTTCTACGAGGTCCATCATGCGGGTCGCAGCCGGAGTAATATAAAACTCCATCCTTGTGTCTATGTGTCAAGCTTGTCAAACCTCAACCCAGCTGACAACTCGGAGGATACATGGACCAACCTCAAAAATACTATTAATGAAGCGAACTCCACAGTCCTCGGTAAGACTCGCCATAAACAGCAACCCGACTGGTTCAACGAGAACAAACAGACATTGGAACCTCTATTAAGTCGGAAGCATCAGCTGTTTCAGAAAACCATCGAACAACCATCAGACTCAATCGCCCAATCCGAATATAAATCATACAACACGGAATTGCGTAATACGATACGGACATTGAAAAACCAATGGTGGACAAATAAGGCAAACGAAATCCAACACCATGCTGATCGACACGATCAAAGAAACTTCTACCAAGCAATCAAGTCAGTGTATGGTCCCAGTAAAAAAAAGAACAGCCCTATCTTAGACAGCGAAGGAAATCTACTGAAGGACGAAAGTGGCGTGAGGGAAAGATGGAAACAACACTACTCAAATATACTGAATTGTCACACCCATGTCGACTCGGAGACTGTGCAAATAATTCCCCAGTACCCAATCATGACACACCTAGACAAGCCCATCGAAAGAAGCGAAGTTATAACTGCCATAAAGAACCTTAAGAACGGTAAAGCCACTGGTGGTGACGAAATCTCCGCCGAGATCCTAAAAGCGCTAGCAGAAGACATCGTGGACAGTCTCCTTCATTGCTTCAACGTCATTTGGGAAACCCGCACAGTTCCTCAGGACTTCCGAGATGCTATAATTGTCAACCTGTATAAAAATAAGGGTAGTTCTTCAGACTGTAATAACTACAGAGGCATATCTCTCTTGTCGGTCGCGGGAAAGGTCTTGGCGAGGATCATGGCGAACAGACTTGTACCGGCTATCGAACCCCTCTTACCAGAATCACAATGCGGGTTCCGACCTGGCCGCGGCACGGTGGACCAAATCTTTTCTCTAAGACAGCTACAAGAAAAGACGGTTGAACAACAGACATCCATGTTCGTGGCATTCATCGACCTCGCCAAGGCCTTCGACACTGTCAACAGGGACCTACTTTGGATCGTGATGAGCCGACTGGGAGTGCCTCCTGTCTTTTTGGAAGTATGCAAGAGTCTTCACACTAACAACACAACAAAAGTATTATACAGTGGGTCGCTGACGGACTCCTTCACCACAAATACCGGCGTCCGCCAGGGGTGCGTGCTGGCTCCCATACTCTTTAATTTGTTCACTACGGCACTCGCGATCGTTATTGATATGAGACTGACATCAAGGGGAATTCCAGTGAGGTGCAGATTTGATGGTGGACTGTTCAATCTGAGCCGATTCCGTGCTAAGGCTAAAACAGAAACAAAATATGTCACGGACTTACAATATGCCGATGATTGTGCGCTGATCTCCCACACTGCTGAGGACCTACAGACCATGCTGGACACTTACTCATGGGCTTATAATGTCCTTGGTCTGAAATTGAATGCGTCCAAGACGAAAATATTAACTACTCCAGATATACAAAATATACAAATATTATCTGATGGCCAAACACTGGAAAAAGTGGATCATTTCAATTATCTGGGAAGCATTGTGAACAGCCGATCAAATATTGATGACGAAATCCAGAACAGACTAAACGCAGCCTCTCGCGCATTCTGGAAGTTACGGGATCGAGTGTTCGGAAACCACGACCTGTCACTAAAAACCAAGACAGCAGTGTACCGCGCAGTTGTGATGCCTACCCTTTTATATGGATGTGAAGCCTGGGTTCCTTATAGACGCCACATCAGGTCTCTGGCAAAGTTACAGCAACGCCACCTGAGGCAAATCATGAAAGTAAGGTGGTACCACAAAATAAGTAACAAAGAAATCCTAGATAGAGCGAGCTGCCAGAGCATCGAGGTGTTGTTGGCCCGTGCTCACCTTCGCTGGTCGGGTCATGTCGTCCGTATGTCGGACAATAGACTTCCAAAGAAGCTCATGTACTCCGAGTTGGCTGAAGGTAGAAGAAAACATGGCGGGCAACGGAAAATATACAAGGACGTTCTGCACAACACGCTGAAGGACACAAACTGCCAAAATGACTGGGAAAGCTTGGCGGGTGATCGGAAAAATTGGCGGAAGACCATAAATAACTACAGCGGCCCGCAGAATAGAACCACCCGCAGACCCATCACAAATGAAGAGCAGCCCTGTCCAAAGTGCGACAAAGTGTGCTTGTCCAGAATCGGCCTCCACAGTCACCTTCGATGGCATCACCGGCAGGAACAACTACGTAGCAACGATTCTTCGGATGCTTCATAAATATGCTCGGCAACGGGCTCTAGGCATTATTATTATTATCTAGTTTGCCATCGGCATACAGACTTCGAACATTCCAACTTCCCAATCTAATTTCTGATTTCACTATATTGAGCCGGGAGATTCTTAGCACCCCCTGCCCACTGAAGGGCTGCCCGGGACTAGGGGCCGTGGTCGGTTTTCTCGCCATAGTGATATCCTGGGAATGATAATCAGAGTGGTTTCCCGTTGCCTTCTCCGATGGGTTTTCTGTAGAGGTCACCTTCCCTTAGCTGGGGGGGTCCGGTTTTATGGCGCCGGACACTCGCCATTCGCCCTCTCACTATCTGCTATGATACTGATGGTAAACACAGTGGTCACATTGCCCGGGGTTCGCGGGGTCAGAGACCACTCGTGGACGCTAGTGAGTAGGACTTGTTGGTATTGCTGCTCCTGGTATATGCAACCTGGTTTTTCGTGATATTTTATAGAAGTATAACTTCCAGCAAGATATACCCCATCACGACCCTACCAACCATTAGAACCCCCTAAGATAAGTATTCAACAGAAACAATACTGAATAATCGTATAATGGTATACAAAGCTCGGTTAACGGGTCTTTTCTTATCTATTAGTCTATTACAAATATAACACTGTTGGTTTCTTTATCGCTGCACTCGGTATAAAAGCACAATAGTAAGAATTATAGTTGTTATTTAAGAAATTACGTTTGTGGAGGCGCGAACACTGCCCACGGAATTATGGAGAATATACTCGTATAAACACTACCACTTGTATCAAACATTACTGTATGAAATATGAATGTTGTGGAAACTATATTAACAATAATTATCTATAATGTCGCGTTTTATGAGAACAACTGTATTTATTATTATTTACTATTGCGAATTGAATAATTAAGCGACATGAGTTCGCGCTATTTTCTAGGGAACCATCCCTAGAAAAGATGTTTCTTACTCCATGGCAATATTCGAACTGACGGTTGGGGTTCACAGAAGAGGCGTCCTCTACCGCAATGACCGTTGGTTTTTAGTTTAACGAATACCGGGGTTCTCACAGTAGTCACGTGATTCATCGGATGATTTCCATAACGTCTAATTATTATTATTCTTCCTGAGGACGATTATGGACAACTCATATTGCAGACGACGCAATGCTAGTACAAAATTCTCTCGTTCATATTAATGTGTTACAACATACAACGTTTTATCAACCATTCTCCTCAGCGATCGCTTCTACATAGCACTTATTCCACTTTGGTCTCTCTTTAAACATGTCCGAATTTCGCTTGCATACCTACATAATATCGGTACCAGAATGTTGTGCATTTTTGCCATGTTCGACACATTTTCATTGCTGACAATGGGCTGAAGTGCACCGTTCATCCTAGCACCGGCCACATTTTTTCATTTGGTATCCCTGTGGCGATACAAATTTTTATATTCATTTATCATAGTAGAACACATTTACAAACAACTATAACTAAAACTTTCCTATCACGGCATATCCCACAAGTATAGTAGACAAAAGACCAGCCAACAAATTTACAAACATATTTTCACTAACTAAAGTCCCTATTTGTGCATTTATTAATTTTTTTATGGGATTAGTAGTCTGTATAGCGTTCCGTTCTCTCTGTCTACCCCACTTGGGACGCGGCGTAAGTACACATGGAGTGTAGCATCGTAGTTGCTCTTTGTATTGTATGTATAGTACGAATAGTCAATATTCCAAGTAGAAACAGCACAATACAACATTGATTTTGGACCAAAAATGTTCCTCTATATTAGGTACCAATATAAAATTTCGGAGTATAATCTTGTTTCTTGCTGCCTATGTGATAAAGAAAGAGAAAGAGAAAAATACATTGAAGCGATAGTTAAAAAACGAATATAGGAAATTCATTAAGAGTAGATATTATTACTTCGTTCTTAGTTCTTATTTCTCAAAGGATGTATAGAAATCAATCAGGTGGAAAAATTCATTATTGAAACGAGTATAATCTACCTATTTATCCAGAAACTCACAAGTCAATTGATCAAATCGATGACGTCAATGTTTATATCCGATAATTATTATCCACAAATTTATTAAATACCTACTAGAGACCTAGTTTTTTTATATAAAATTATTGCTCTTGGGTGTTTGATATTGTTTTTGATGCCCGGTTATAAAAAACGTAGGTACCTATACTCAGGGACATATTATAATACATACATAATTTAAAAGTTTTAATAGTGCAAAATACGAATCATTTGATTAGTTGGTCTATTGTTGGATAATTTTGTTTTAACTTGAATAAGGTACTGAACAGATACTATATAAATTACAAATTTTTATATTTTCAGTCTTCGACTTTTACTGTAAGCTTTCATGGGTCATTATAAAGTAGGTAACCATTCGCAAATCATTTCACATCTTCAATTTCTGAATGTCTTATTTTTAAAAGAGGAGGGGACAAACTAAGTAGGTATATGTTCATCGCATAAAGCTAGTCCATTGGTTACCCCAGTAGTGGAAGACATCATTGGCTACCCCAGTAGTGGAAGATATCATGGTGGGTAAATGTGGAGTCCTACTTTATGTACAAAAACTATTTACCTTGGAGAAAAGGGTATTCATTCATCATAAAAAAATGATTATGGAATTTGATGTAACTTTTAAACATTGCTTTATATTTAGGACATTCAAAAAAGTTTCAAAGCAAAAACCAACAGTAAAAGAATTTCAATTCGTACATACTTTACATAGATGTTCGACGAACCTTTTTTTTTCATTTGTATGTAAATCATTGCCGATGAATAATTTGTGCCTTTCTTGGTTTATATTTCTATTGAAAAACTTTAAATTGCTCACAAAATTTTGCAATTAGCCGTCATCGTTTGGACTTCTTTTCTTCATTTAAGTATTCTTTTTTTTCATTTTGGATTCCCCTTTTTTCATATAGGTACTCAGGAATTCGGTTGTATTCATGGAAATATTGAGGTACCTAGATGATTTAAAATTAAAATCTCTTTTTTCAACAATAACTTTGAATGTCCTTTGTATGACGACGTAAATAGTTCATATCATGAGTAATAATTATAGGCATGTGTGAGAGATAGTGAAACTTTTTAAACTAGACGTGTGAATCTTTTATTTATTGAATTCCAGATGTCAGCAATTAATTGAGATTCTAATATGAGATAACGAAATTTTCAGAAGCAAATTCAATGTCATTTGATAATTTATTGTGTAGATAAACAAATACTTTAAATACAAAAATTGAAAATATCATAAGTTATTATATTACCTACTAAAATAAGAAACATTCTTATATTGAACACGTTTCTACTAAAAGTAATGAAGAAAATACGTATTCACAAGAAATTTAGTATCGAAAATATTGAAATAAAATTAGGTTATAAATTTGGAAACTCCACGGAAATGCGTACAGAAAATAAAGAAAAAAGAAAAAACACAACTAGGCACTTCTGAAATTACCTTTCAGAATTGAAATTTGAATTGATTTTTTACCATAATTGTTTTCACTTTCAATTTTTAGGAAAATGTTATGGTATTTTTTTGTTACTTTTTTAATATGGTAACAAGATTTTTCATTTTCAGCGTTTTCACAGTTGAAAAAAATATGAATATTGTGTTTATATTTACATAATATGAATTGTAAATGGTGTTACAGTTCTGTCAAAAATAATTGTTGCAATGATTTGGATGAATTGAAAAAAAACGATTGACATAATATTATTATTTAGTTTTTAGTTAAGTATAAAAAAGTAAAAACAAAAATAAATCGGGTAACATTCAACATGAATGCGTATTTTATACAAATTTTAATCTCTCACATGTCTAGACTATTGAGAACATTTTTAGTTTTTCTATTAACAAATAACAGATGTAAAAGTTACTATTGGTGCACAAGTACAACATACAATGTTCATTCAGCAGTAGATATTTGAGAAGGTTACTGATCTTCTTTTTTTTAATTCAAACACCTTTTTTGTAATCCTAAGGATTACTGCGAAATTACTTCTTTTAATGATATTGCGCACTCATCCGAATGACATTTTTAAATAAAAAGTTGACTGTTTCGACGACCAATATAAAATAGATGCTTGTTTGTAATTCCAAATACCTTTCATTTGGATATTTTTCGAGATTTAGTGTATTTTTCTATATCAGGATGGAGTTTAATGGCAATTTCGTATAAAATATATGTATAATATAATTATGATGATTGTATAGTACTTGTGAAAGTTCATTTTAATAGAATTAAAATATATTTCAAATAAAACACTGTATTAATTTCACTATGAACAATTTTTGACTCAGAGGCCTTTCGGGTAGACATCCATCATCAGTGAGTTTTTATTAAGAACTCAAGTTCTTAATAAAGTTGAGTTCTTAATAAAAACTCACTGATGATGGGTGTCTACCCGAAAGGCCTCTGAGTCAAATATTGTTCATAGTGAAAGTACTACAGTGTTTTATTTGAAATCTATTTTAATTCTATAAATATGCTATTTTTAAACAGCATTCAGACGACGGTGGACATCAAGTTAATTCATTGTTATAAAAATTACTCTACAAATGTAATAAGGAGACAAAAAGTATTAGTTTTTGGTGTTTGATAAACATACGCGTTTTATAAATTAGCAATGTTTTATAAAACACATACCAGTGTTATTATTAGTACTTTGCTAGTTATTATTAGTATCAGTAAACCACACTTTTTGGACGTGTAGAGCGAATGGATGATGAGAGGTAGATATATATTTATATGAAAGAAACGACGTAAGAAAGTGAGGATATCTGAGAACTACGGGGCGTTAACGTTGTTTAACGTTATTTTAACGTTGATCGAATCCTCAAGGATTACATCGTGTTGAGTTAGAGAAATCTGCGTGCATGTATGAAAAGTTCCATTAATGTGGAAGTGGCAAAAGACGTATCAATATGGTATTACGTTATCTCTTCTCGATCTATTTAGGATACGGCGATACACTTAAAATTAGTACTTACATAAATGATGTGAAACCACATTTACTTTGGTACATTATATTAGACCAGATACATAAAAGAAGAGAGCCGACCATCCGATAGTCAAATGGCAAGATCATATAAACCAGATCCCACAAGACAGACACGTGCTGAACATATTGAATATGAGAGCTTGGATGAGGAATTGAATGAAAGCGACGGAAGGGAAAAGTGTATGCAAAGATTGAACTAAGTGGCACTCGATACTTTCTGCCTGGCGTGATTGTGTCTTTATAGACAAATGTATGTCGATACATTTGTCTATAAAGTTTTTTAAGTCTACCGTATTTTCAATTATGCAATTGTGGGAATCGCTGATTAAAAGTACATACATACATCTTCTTCCCCTTGTCCTAGTTGGGTCGGGGGCCCATTGCGCCTAGGTACCTCTTCCAGAGATCCCTGTCCACTGCTGCTTCCAGGACCTCTGGCCACTCCAAACCAAGCCTTTTAACACACAAGTTTGACACCTGCCCTTGCCAGTTTTTTCTAGGACGGTCTACCGGTCTTCTGCCCTCTCCCACAGCCTGATTAAAAGTCATCCTAAAAATTGGAATTGGAAAAGTTTCCCTTAAACTTTAAAAGTATGACCTTCAATTTTAGATATTTATTTCAAATATACATTTTCTGATTCTTTAGGCTATTTGCGACAAAAGTCATTTGCCAAATATACAAATTTTCAATGACGCATATAATATTCTAAAATTAATGTATGAGTTAAACGATTGCGACTATAATAGGGGTAATAATATTATAATAGTACAAACTACAAATAAACCCTAACATGAAAATAAATTATTATTATTATTATTATTATTATACCATCACGGCACATCCCACAAGTGGGGTATAATAGTGAAAGTATAGTGAAAATAAATTGTATTACAAATTTTGACATTAAAATGCTTTCTAATTGGCTATTTTGTAGGCTGTATATTGTTCTCTATACAACAAACTGCTATAATTGTGAAGGTTTTCCAGTACATAAATGTAAAACGATATACGAAACAATATGGTTTGTGATAATTTTTGAAGCGTCCGGAGTTAGATAATAGCAAGTTACCAGCTAGAAAGCTATTGCTTAAATTTTTTTAATATTATTTTAATTTGTATATTATTTTATTTATAATATTATTTTAATGTTATATTGTTTGCTGTTTTAATGCCTACAAATTTTTGAACTTGATACATATATACCTTTTTTCTCTGCGTGTATAGCGCCTTTGTCATGTATTTTTGCGAAATAAATAGTATTTTTGTGAGCACTTTCCACCCTACACCAGTATATAATATAATTTTTTATTTTTGGTACGTAGAGACTCCACGAGTAATAAATATTGGTGAGTTTATTACTTGTGGAGTTGTCCTGATGGGAAAGATAATATATAGTTCGTGGGAACTGATTTACGTTAAAAATTCAGTAAATAAAAAGTATATGACGCATGAATATTTTTGGAATTTCATTAATAATTTTTGGGAAGTTTTGCAACTTTAGAGATATGAAAGGGGTAGATACATAAATAATGAAATTCGAATATACATCTTGATTTAAAATATGTGATTATTATAATACTAATTTAAAGTTGTACCTATTGTTTGCTGTTTTATTTTATATACCTGTTTGAATGTTTGAACGTTAGACGTATTTTGATGTATTTGTTTTTCAAAGATATATCTAGGTTATATAAATATACCAAAAACTCTTACAGTGAGAAATGTAATGTGAAGGTGGATTTTGTTATCAGCTGATCGGTTTGAGATACCGATTTCTCCGTTGAAAAGCTTTTATCAAAATGGTGGTGTGGGTTGCATTGTTTTGAAAAAAATACATAAATTGGAATGTGATTTTTGTGAGATGTAGGAGCTGCTCTTATTTCCAATTTTTTTCAAAGAACAAAAGTGATAATATTAAATTAACTAATATATAAACCACACAATATTTCAGCCTATTAATATATTGAAAACAATAATTTATTATTGGATTAAAATATAATCAATCTCTTCCTAGCGACCATCCTTTTATATACCTACCCACTCTATTCAATTTGTTATCATCCTAGACAAAGTTTGCTTTAGAGAATAACAACAATAACAAAATATATACAACAATTAATTTTATAAAATAGCTGCTGGAGTTTATTAAACAATAATAAAATTGTATTATAGTAGTAGTAGTTATTGTTTAAAATATATAATATCAAACGGTTTTGTCCAGGGTAGACCAAATTTAATTCGTTTAACAAACGAACCGTAATTATTTCATGTCTACAATATACTTACAACATTTATATTTTTAGATGTTGTGTAATTATAACTCAGCTTTGATACTTTGTCCTTTTCGCCGAAATATTATCGAGAATATCAAATGGATATAAATTTTCTCCAATGCTTATGCCAATTGAGCAACATCTTCTCTCCATTTTGGTTGAATTACAAAATACCGACGTATGTAAAGAAAAATCACCTTTTTACATGTTGTTTTTCTTGTTCTGATATGGTTTATAGTGGGGAGTAGATAAAGTGTGAAAAAGGGTTGATCAGGCCATCCGATATTTTGTAAATGAAAAAACTTTCCTGTTTTAAGCCTACCATTCCGGAAATTTGTGAATAGGGGATCTCAAAATGGTGAATCTTATGAACTCGTGAAAGTTGAAAGCATGTTCAAGTAGGAGCTATTTTGCCTTCGCTCTTCATACATAAATTTCGAAGGATAAATGATATTTCACCGACTTGAGTGGAAATTTCAAATACAAGTAGGTATGTACTGGATGTGCGTAATACAGATTGACATAAAATGTCAAATTTGATGAAATATATCTACATGTTCATATGTAAGTAAGTTTGTGTATGAATATTACCAACGTATGTATGCTCATAATAAATTGTGTAAGAGACTACTAGAAACTTTACAGCGATATTATGTCCCTGACATTTGAGTAGATACATAGTGTATATAAATAAATAGTATATCTACTACCATCTTAACGTTACATCATATAAAAGATACTGAGCCATTTTACAGGTTGGAAATGATAAATAGAATGTGTACTACATATAAAAATCCGTAGAAAAGAATGTAAATAAAGTAACATAATATTAATATTTCATGCTGAAACAAATTTCCCTTCCGAACGTATTACAGGGAAACATAATTCATACAAATAATAATAGGAATATAAAAACACATACAACCCAGAGTTATAGATGTAGGTATTATGTTATGTATATATATTTCAATTTTATGATTTTCCCTACATTTAAATCATCATAGGAGCAAATATATCTTTGAAAAAGGTGCTATGCTCATAAGATAAATTTCGCTTTCTTTATAAAATATTGCGAAGAAGTTATTCGAAACTTTGAATGAATAAGAAATCAAGAGCTTAATATAGAATGCGGTCATGTTTATTTTTGTATTAAAAACAATAATTTTTTGTTTATTTTTATATAATAAAACTAGCTGACCCGGCAAGTGTTATTTTGCCATATACATTTGGCATATACTAATATCACTATTAAACAATAGGGATTGATGGTAGAAGGGTGAAAATTTAGGGCTGTATGTATTTTTTAATGCCTGATCATAAAAAAATAAGATTAAAAAAATTACCAAAAAAATAAAAATAAAAAATCGGCGTGGATCACCCTTAACTTATGAAAAATAGATGTTGACCGATTCTCAGACCTCAGACCAGATAAGCACACAAAATTTCATCAAAATCAGTCCAGCCGTTTTGGAGGAGTATGATAACAAATACCGTGACACGAGATTTTACATATTAGATAATAACGATTGATGAATTTTTAGAAATTTAATAAAAATTTGAATATTTCTACGAATTTTATTTTTCTATTCAGTAATGCTTATAATTGATTTGGTACAATTTGAATTAATTAAACGCGTATTTATAAAAAAATAAGCGTGTTTATTAAAAAAAATGTCTTCGTCAATATGTACATCCAAATTATTATAAAGAACTTAAATATTGGGCTTCCTCTCTCCTATGTAAGCTATGTAATATTCATTTCAGTTTGACGGTGATGTGTATCCGATAGATTTGACAGTGAAGAGACTTAGAATAATTATTTCATTTACTTCCATACTAATCCGGTACTCATGTGAGATATTATGAATTGGTAGTATATAAGAGAAACTATTACCTATTGCTTTTTTACAGATCACAATGTAAAAAAGTAAACGGTTTAAATAAAACTAGAGTAGAATGTAAAGATATTTATAGGTTGAATAGATTGTTGTAAGTATTGAAGTACCTATCTACAATTTACAAATTTATTACATTGTTAGTCAACGTATTAATTTCTCAATAGAAGAATAGAAGCTTTGTCTATTGGTTGTACAATATTATTATATTATCATAAATATACATTTTCATTCAATTAAGATTTTCTCTGTGAATTATGTAACGCTACTAAATAAATTTGTTACCAATTTCACCAAAAGCTCGAAGATAATATGTATCTAAAAATCAATATTCTAGCATATTATATTTACGCCTAGTCATTTGAAAACATAAAAGATACCTACAAAGTTTAAGGAAAATCTATTTAGGTATTATCTTGTAATAATGAAGTTAAATTATGAAATTTGAAGTAAAATAATAATTTATTTAAGAAATTTAACTCTATTATATTGACTCAAACAACTGAAAATATCAGTTACTGAAATCTGTTTTCATAAATTTGTTAGGTACTTACCATCGTGGGAACATTGGAGACATCTTTCAAGAAATATCATCTACATGCATAATAATATTACCTATTATAAGTAGTATACCTATATTATCTTCCTTTTATTCATTTTGCTCGGTGTTCGAATATTCCCGTGGGTCCATTTTTTATACAACCAGTTAAAACTTTCGCAGGATACACTGCGATTGAATAAAGTTGGTATCATTTTATATAGGACACTATCATTTCGATGAATGATTACTAATATTTTCGCCCTACTTTTGAATCTATATTCTTGTGAAAAGAATTGATAAATTCTCAGAACATTTGTGTTTTTATAGGCAAAGTTTCTTTCATTTAACAAAAAAAGTGTTGTATCTAAAATAAAGTTAATTAGTAATACGATTTACAAATACAATTTATTCAAAATTAGCAATGCCAATACTTTTTAAAATTGAATATGAACGAATGAACAAATCCTGTTAAGCTTTATAAATAATTTTGAGATGTAGTGTTAAAAAAACAATATTACAATTATTTTCTCCGAAAGGACATAATATGTTTAATATCTGTATGAGTGAATTTAAGATAAATATTAATATATTCACAACATTCTAAAAAGCAAGGAGAATAATAATATGATGCATATACTTTTCATATAATAAACGTATCGCAATAAACAGAAAGCTAAACTTCAATCAACTTTCAGAATGCGTACCTTCTGATTTTGATAGTTCGCTTGACAATAAACATCTTCTGAGTTTGGAACTATATGTACTTATAAATAAATAAGAAAGTTATGAAAAGACTCTTCTTTGAGAATATATTTTTTCCTTTTATTTATCAAACTGTTATTTTTTGATCTGCATATTTCAATATCAAACAGCTGTATGCGACATTTTCAATTTTCTTGAATAGATTTATACCTGAATTGGTACTTTACTTAATAATAATAATAGTAATATGAAATATTTTCTCTGATATTATACTGTAGACGTAGACAATAAGCTTATGTGGAAGAATGACGAGTAGGAATTTATCATATTATATATTACTTGCGTATACATATTGTACAAATTATTGCTTGTATCGTAATTAATTTTGTTCAATTTTTTCTTATATAAATATCCTATTAATTAACTGTTATCAGAGGGTTGTGTGAAAAAGATCTCATTCATATTATAAAATAAATTCGGTTTCATATGACTGTGTTGTTGTGTGCTTGGTGGAGATGTTCAGGTGAGTGCCTTCGTTGCATCACATGGATGGGTAGCAGGGGCACTTATTCGGGTATTTCATTAGAGAGTGTGGCTATGTTTTTAATTGTGTTATTTTTCTTAGTTATTTGATTGTGTTATTTAATTGTCTTATTTTTCTTAGTATTGCCCCAGAACAGAATTTGGTCTAGTGGGGCAATATATTCCATAATGTTGTTTTTATGTTATTTTTGTATGTAATATTTTTGGAAAATAAATAAATAAATAAAACTGCATTTTTCATTGTTTTAATTGCTTAAAATTTGTTTATTCACTTTACAAATTTACTTTATTACTTAATAATATATTATCATTATTGAGCTAATATAACTGAATTCTTTAATTTATTTCACCTTATTATTAAATTTCTACCGTTGGTATGTTGGTGCTATAAGTTTATTATTTTTTGTTATCGTTCTTTTTTTATTCAAATTGTATCGGAACATGTAATGGGCCTGTCGTGTATTTTTGTAAAAAAAATTAAAAAATTGCTCCTATAACACTAACTGAAAGTACCTTTACTGGTATGCGAAGGTATTTTATTAATCGAAAACAAAATCCAGAAATAAATATTTATTAATTTTAATGAAATTAAAATTATTATACTAATGGGGAAGATTGAGTAGCAGCGTGGTCCTGGTAGAAGGCAAACATCTTGGCTGCGCAACATAAGATAATGGACCGGGATGAGACATGTGGTGGAGCTGTTCCGAGTCGCGCAAAATAGAGAAGCCTTTGCCATAGTGATTGCCAACGTCAAAACCTGATACGGCACGAGAAGAAGAAAATGATTAAAATAACATTAAGTTAATCGAATGTAGACCAAAAGTGATTATATTTAATAGACAAAATGAGTATTAGGTATTAATAACTCGTTTTAAACTTATGAGATTAAAAAATATTTTTTGTTGGATCGGTTTCAGGAGCAACTTTTTTACTAAGTAAATTTGCTAAATTGATATAGATAGTTCAGAATAAAGGAAATATCAGGATAATACTTTTTCACAATATTTAACCAATAAAGCTTATTGCTTCAATGTTGCTTGCAATTTTTAGATACTTGATCTTATGTCGTCTCAATTTCCTCCAAAGTTGAGCATCTCTTGTTAGTACATCAACTCATTCTGGAATGCCTTTAAATAAAAATTATATTTTTCGATTTAAGTAAGTATTTAGATATAATTATTTAGTAATATAATTCACATGAATGTTTAAATGTAATAGAAAAATAGAAGAAAAAAGGTAAAAAAAAACATGGCCACAACGTATTATTAGGTATTCTTTGTGTAGGTATATTCCACAGAACAAAACACATTGTGTTTGGAAGGTGCTGGAAATATTATTTTTATATCGATATTTCCTGTAGGTGACATACACATCCACGTCACATTCATCAAATACTATCAAAACTCGCGAACCGTACACTACTATAACAATTATATTTTTCCAATGACAAAGCGTTATAATTGGAAGTATATTGGGTGTAGCCGGACCACAAAGCGAGGTGTCATATTGGATGAATGTATTTTTGTTGGACTCGACATGCCGATAATAGAACTACTGACTATCTACGCAATAATATGGTTTAATACCAATGTCTGCAACAGAAGGATCTATCTAAAAGGGAAATGTATCAAATTAATGTAGTTTGGAACACTATGATCAGCTTTTCAAATACAATTAGTATCTTGATGTTATTGACCACAGGTACTTGTCGGAAGTCCATTTGAAGATAAAATTGAAAAAAAAAACAGTATGTAGTTAACTTCCAAATGACTTTTATCTTCGCGTACACTGAGAAAAATATTTGCAACGAATCATTGGTACCTACTATCAGATTAGGACCAGAGATGGAACAAACGATTCTTTAGTACGAATCTATAATATAAACTTTTCCTTAAACTTTTACTTAAAGAAAAGTTAATGTTATAGATTCGTACTAATGAATCGTTTATACTATCTCTGGTCCTAATTTGATGGTACGTACCAATGATTCGTTGTGAAATTTCGTTAGTATTTTTCTCAGTGTACTATTATTCGGAGACTCTCGACTCCATCATCAGGTGTAAATTAGTAAAAAGTGAAAGTCTCCGAATACCAGTACGCGAAGTTAATAAAAGCCATTTGGAAGTTAACTTTAAACTGTGTGTTTTACAATCAGTATGTTTATCCAAGACATTGAACTGGGTACTGTTTTGTTTGAGTCGATGCATGCTGTCGTGAGTATTATTATTTTCACTTAGTAAAAGTTGTATGCGTTCATGCATGAATTTGATAGAACAAGTATCACGCTCTGGATTCAGGAGAATATGTGTGTTCATAGCAGTAGCGTTACTTACACATAAGAGAAAAAAACATCAAATAGCGAAAGTGAGATTAAAATTCTGGATCTCCTGATTGAAAATACAAGAAATTATTTGAATACCTTCAATATACATATAAAAACTATCAAGTACATATTTTTACAAATCATGACCAAAATTAAATGTTAAGTTACACCACTGATTTGAATTCTCTTTTATTTGGAAACAATATGTGATTTGTTTGTATTATCATAGCTTCATATTGTGTTTAATGAACTGGATAATAACTTGTGAATGTGTAGATTTCACAAAGGCTTTTTTTACGTCTGACCGGAACAATATATTCATTAAAATTATATGTACATATATGTACTTTATAAAACAACAAGTATTTTTTGAAAATCATCATCATCGCCCTCAACGCTCCTCTCGGGAGCACAGGGCAGAAACCGGCCTCCTCCACTCAGAGCGTCTCTGTGCCAATTGCGTCACCTCTTTCCACGACATTCCTTGCGCTCTGATATCGTTGTCATAGGAACGGTGTATTGTGAAAGAGGGACGTGCGGGCCGACGGAACCCCTGTGGACGGAAGAACTGTCCTCTTTTTGGCCAACTATCATTAGGCATTCTCAAAACATGTCCCAGCCGGCAGCCAGGACCATCGTCTCTCCTGTATTACGGAGATTACAGGTCTCTGCTGTGTGCGCCGGCGCACAGCATCATTTGTAACATGTTCATACCATCTGACATCCAAAATCCTTCTCAGACACTTGTTTTCAAAGCTTAGTATCTTCCGCTCTTGAGCCTTGGTTAAGTGCCAAGACTCGCGGCCATATATGTAGAAGGATTGGGATGATGCATGCATTGAACAAGCGACTTTTTGAAAAACATATCGAATATAATTTATTCCTGTTTTTCAGAATGTGTAGTCAAAATTGAAGACACTTTGGAACATCGGAAGAGGAGTGTAGAAATTACACATTAATACACGTAATTTTTACACTTCAAATTTGATTTTCATGTTTTAAATATACATATATGTATATTTGTAGATTTTCTCCATAAGGATTCATTTTCTCCATCTGTGGATTTGACGTTAACTGTTTGTACCTACCTACCTATGCTAAACCCACTTCAAAATTTATTTGATAGAAATGTCTGAGTAGGTACGATATAATTTTATATTACAAACATACATACAGGAATCTTGACCTCTCCTCGGCTTTGCATCTGGTTGCATGAATGTTGTTTCTGGTGCAATAATTACTATGAACAACGACTTGAATAGCAGTTTCAAGAGTCACCGGGAAATTCGTATCTTAATGTTCCCACATATTATTATTCTCGTGTACGACTGCATTAGTTGTACAAAGTGTGCAATTAATTTATTAGTAACTCCCCATAGGATAAGAACTATAGCAACTTCGATGTTTGTGGTGGAAGTAGTGGAACTCTGTCAAATTGTTAGAGTTTTCTGCATCAATTAGAAGTTTGCGAGAGATAAAGGTATCCTGTTACAAATGAAGCATATTATAAATTATACAATACTTAACTTACATTTAACATAAATATTGAGAATTTATACAGACAGAGCAAGTCTCAAACTAAGATATGAATCTTGTATTATGGATACTAAAGCGACCATACACATTAAAAATACACAAACGAATTTATCACCCAAACCCAGGACATTGAAGGAGACCTACCGACCACCCGGATAGCTCAGAAGTCTGAGGACTTATATTTATCCAATGAAATTTCTACATTTACTAATTTGTAGAAATAAATAACACACAGAGGGGCCATGGTGGGCAGCCAAAACAATTTTAAAAAGGCCGCTTTATATTTTGCCCTGGAACCTTGTGATTCAAAGACAAGAGTGTGACCTTTACACGATACCGGCCGTAGCTATAAGGTAATATTATTATTTATGTAAAGACATTTATGAGGAGGATTTTATATCTCCCGAACGCAGGTTTACTTTTGGACTTACTTTGCACAATTAAAGTTCAGGTCGTCTTTCCGTTATTTATTTTGTATATTTGAAAAACTTAATATGTATATTCATTAAATCAACATGGATAATCTGATACATGATATAGTTATGTACAAAACAATTAGTAGTTAAACAGTTAATACAAATACTATTATTGTAGTGAATTGTGTTAATGAAATCTCTTGAAAGCATTTAAGTGTTATAATTCAAATTTGGCATCAAAACAGGGAGATTATTACCTAAGATCCGTCAGCCACAATATGACACAAAATAAATTACTATACACCAACATTGCTATGTATGTAAGTAAGAAGAGAAGAGTCTTCTTCGTAACGAAATGACGAGTTAAGTGTACCTTGAAATCCTTCACGAACTCCCAAATTTAAATAAGGGTTCAGGTACATTATTATTACCTACATACTCGGTACTAGTTTTAAGTTCGACTGTTTAGAAAATATTCCAACAACATCATCATGCAATATACCATAAGTGAAGAAGAAGTGGAAATATCTACCAGAAAAGTGATTTAATAAACAGTGAAATAATTTTTTACGCAGCAACACTTTGATAGATTTTTTTAAATATTTTAACATCTTGTTTAGTTAAAATTAATTTTATTTCTCAAAATATTACAAAATATGATAAATAATAATTGATTTAACAACATGATACATAAAACTTAGAGTTCGTCGGTAGCCTGGGGGTAGAGTCTCGGCCTTCAGAACAAGGGGTCCGTGGTTCGATCTAATTTTGCATTATATGCGAGCTTATCGCAAAGACGCAATATTTTATATTAGTTTTAGGCCACAAATAACTCGTGACAGATGTATTACCAAAAAAGAAAAAATGCATATTTATACAATGTTGAAATATCTTTATTTCTCGGATATTTCAGGAGTCCAAGGACTCCTGTTTATCCGTTTAGGTGAAGATTTTTTTTAATATTTGGACTCTCTCTATTCTAATACAACTATGCCAGTGTTGGCATCTACGATCCTACCACGTCAGTGGGCGGGGGACCCGGCTGACGCAGCAGATCCCATCTTGAGACCCACACATCTACGAATGTCTTAACCCCTAACTTCTCCTTGGAACATAGTCGGTTATCTTATCCTAGGCGCCTAAGGGGCATATATTGGTAAAACTTACAAAATATAAGACTTTTAATAAGTTTTCGCTTATAATTTAATATTATATTGATTGCATGTTGTATAAATATTCAAATTATCGAATTTAGAGTTATGTTTTATTTGACTTTTTGATCGTAATAACAGCATAAATACATTCTAGATTCAAAATAAATTTTGAACACCTTGAATATACTCTGGATTCTAATTATATTATGGACAATATTTATGATTTTTGATCAGTTTTTTATATCTTCTTCTGTAGGTGCCATGTCAGGTCCCCCGACGTTGGCGATCACTCTGGCATAGGTTTCTCGGTCCCACACTGTCTGAAACAACTACTCTCCATCTCTCATTCCAGTCCAATCTCGTATATTGCGCAGTTTTCATATAAAGTTTTAAAATATATCTTAATGCTACATAGTTTTTTGGATAAAAAATTTGGTTTAAAGATTCATGCAATGTTTTATTTCAATTTGTATAAATTCATAGGCACTCGGGCACAGATGTGCACCTTGGAATTTCAAAATGAGGACAAAAATCAATGATTATTTCTGGCTTTCTTTTTTTTCTGACAAAGTACCATCATGGTGCATAGACGAAAGTAATACAACTGCTTTTCCTTTTTTTGGTACGTAAGACACCAAGGTGAGTTTTTTTGTGAATCCAAATACCGATGATAACTCTTCTCGGGACCGATTAGCTAAGAAAGTATTTGGAATATACTGTTTGTTTTTTCGTAATGTTCCAATCAAAGTGAGTCCAGAACTTTTCAAGTTCAATGCCAATTGTTTTGTTGTGAAAAAATTATCACATGTTATATTCCTATTTGTATGATAATATGGTTCACACAATTTTTTCTCCGAGATTCGTTGCTGGTTCATTGCCCTCTTTACCCAAATATGGAATTCCACCAAGAGGGTAACCATTTTTGGAATCATTAAGCCAAAATATCTTCATCCCATATTTTTCTGGTTTTGATGGCATATACTGTTTGAATGGACATTTTCCATCATAACCAACCAACTGTTCGTCTACAGTTATGTTAAAACCTGGCATATAAGATTTTTTAAGATTTTTGTTTATCATCTCCCATATATCTCTAATGCATGCCAATTTATCGGTTGCTCGTCTCTGTGATCGAGAGCTTTTGTCATCGAATCTCAAAAAACGTAGGATCATCAGGAATCTTTTTTTTGACATAGTGGCACGAAAGATTGGAGGTCCGCACCTCAAACTCCACAAACGATGAACACTGACATCTTGAGATTTCAAATGCCCGGCAGTAAGCAATATTCCAATAAAGGCATTCATTTCAATATTGTCTACAGACTTCCAAGGTGCGTTAAATTTCTTCTCTGTGTATACTCTTTCAGCTTCCATATTAGTAAACTTAGTTATAATAGATATCACTTCTTCTGAAAATATTAGTTGAAATGATTGCACTGGAATTTCAATTGTCAAACCTGGAGGTAATAATATTTTATTTACTGACCCTCGAATTATGTTGTGAGCCGATGATCTTCCAGAGAGTTGAGGAAAAAGATACCAAGTATGTACTTCCGTCTTTAGTAACAGGATGACATTCACTATTATTAGAAGTATTAGCACATTCATCATCGTTGGTTTCATCTTCGCTGACATTGTCACTATGATAAGAATTAACACTCACGTGGTCAGAATCTTCATCGGTTTCTCCATCAGAAATATTAAATTCTGTATCAGAACACTCCATTTCAACAAGCTCACAAATTTCATTATCGTTTAAGATTTTATTTGACATGATTAAATTGATAAAACACACGTGTGAACTACACAAGTATCAAGTAAATATTAATTGTAACCATGTGCCGATGTGGCGCCATGGGGAATGTGACTGACTTTTGTAATTGATATTTAATTACTTATGACTCTCATTATTTTTTACGATGTTTTATATGAAATCTGAATATAAGTATGTAACTGGAGGAGTACTAAAAAGAAGAATAAAATATACTTACAATAAAGTGTCGAAATTGAGTTTTTAATTACGCAATGTGCCTATAAGGCGTCAAAGATAAATTAACGGTTAAAGCGTGAAGCATTTGTGGCATTTAGAAACACTTCCCCAAACCAGATGGGTCGAGGAGTATCAACAGTCATACCCAGAATCATTTCCTCTCTTGCATCCATCATCAAAGGACATTCCCAAAGGATATGTTCCGCATATTCAGCTCCTGTCCCACATGTGCACCATGGATGATCGGTCAATGCTAGCTCAAAAAGTTTACCTCTTAACTGCCCATGTCCAGTGATAAGCTGTACGGTAAAATGGTCAAGGGACAAGTAGCTCATTCTCAGTCTTTCACGGACATCTGGAAAGAATTTGTAGACAAGTCTACCAGTTCCTCCGGTGCATATTTATACAAGTGTTTTTTTTAAACCTATTCTTGAAAGTTTAACCAAGTTCTTAGTTTTATATTTTATTGATAGATGTCAATGTAGTTAAGCAAAGCGACAAAAAGTATTACAATTCGTGGGTAACAATAAAAATAATAATAATTTGAGAACGCTTTCATCTTGTGTCTATCTTACATATTTATTTGAAGATATATTATTATAAACAAAGGTTTAATACCATCATCATCTCCGTCGGTCTCTTATTTCCCAGGATCGTGACCATCATTCTTCTATTGACCATCTGTCTCCACCTCAAATTCGAAATACATAATGCTACAAGTATTCTTGAGGTATGCATTCAAATATATCAAAGGATGGTAATTTTCAAAGACAGCATTGGTAGACCCATTGATTTCAGGTGGCCCCCAGGGTTCACGGGAGACTTGACAGGAATCTACGTAGGCGTGACAAAAAATGGGGTTCAGGTTAGTTTTAGGAATATGGTAGAAATGTAGGTGAAGGGGGTCCTTCGGAACCAGCAACATTTTGAAAGTGGTCTATGAGAAAAAAAAATGGGAACCTCTGGGTAAACCTATCGAATTTCAGGTAAAAATGGCGTATAAACAAATCGTTACCATCATTCCTCGTTCTATTGACCATTTGACTCCACCGCGAGTGATCGAGCTTTAATATATATAAATTAGAAATACATAATGCTATAAGTATTCTAGAAGTATGTATTCAAATATTTCAAAGGATGGTAATTTTCAAAGACAGCATTGGTTGACCCATTCATTTCAGGTGGCCCCCAGGGTTCACGGGAGACTTGACAGGAATCTACGTAGGCGTGACAAAAAATGAGGTTCAGGTTAGTTTTAGGAATATGGTAGAAATGTAGCTGAAGGGGGTCCTTCGGAACCAGCAACATTTTGAAAGTGGTCTATGAGAAAAAAAAATGGGAACCTCTGGGTAAACCTATTGAATTTCAGGTAAAAATGGCGTGTAAACAAATCGTTACCATCATTCCTCGTTCTATTGACCATCTGACTCCACCGCGAGTGATCGAGCTTTAATATATGTAAATTAGAAATACATAATGCTATAAGTATTCTAGAAATATGTATTCAAACATTTCGAAGGATGGTAATTTTCATAGACGGTATTGGTTAACTCATTGATTCCAGGTGGACCCCCAGGAGTCCACGGGAGACTCGACAGGAATCTACGTTGGCGTGACAAAAAAATCGGGTTCAGGTTAATTTTGGGAATATGGTAGAAATGTAGGTGAAGGGGGTCCTTTGGAACCAGAAACATTTTGAAAGTGGTATGAGAAAAAAAGTTTGGGAACCTCTGAGTTAGCCCATTGAATTACAGGTAAAAATGTCGTATAAACAGAAAAACAAACATACATACACAAACGGATTCAAATATTTATGTGACAATCCACATTATATAATATTATACATATATACAAACGAGCTAAAGGTTGAAAAGGGATTGAACTTAATTGAAATAGACTCAAAACAGAATTTATCGCCATGGTATAATTGACCCGGCGTGGATTTTGTGGGGTTTAATCTTGTATAGTTAAAATTAAATATTATATTTCAAAAATAATGTTGGACAGAGGGATTCGCTTTTCGTCGTTGTTGTTGTTATTGTTGATGGCTTTAATTAAAATATTCCGATATTGATATAAATTTTTCTGTCATGGAATACAACAAAGGGGAAAAAATGAAAAATATTTTCGCGATGATAATATTGCGTACTTACCTATTATTTATTTTATTATTTTATCAGAACCATGTTCTTAATTGAGGAATAATTAAAATAGCCATTATTATTTTTTGTAAAATCCGATCCTTTTGAAGTTTTAATGAATGTGTTGTTTTATTTATCATTGTTTGGTGTTTGCCATTTTCATGAAAATTTTTGCTACGTCGAGAAGCAGTTTAACAGAGCACGGCTACCTTAACCTCCTGAATCCTTCGGTCATATATATATTACATTAAAATCAAAAAAATATTCTAACGCCATCTAACAATTTTCAACAATAATTCTTCAAAACTCCTGTGGATGAATCTTTTTCTAACACATTGCTTATGGCACAACTAGCAAATTGTTTTTAAAATGTGACAATTTTTTAAAAATGGCGGACAAAGTGACATGTAAGGCGAGTTTCTATCTGCAGGCATATAAGTTATCTTTTTATTTTAGAGTAATCAATGAATTTTTCTTTATTTTTTTAGTTTTTTTGTTACAAAATATTGTGTTTCATATTTTTATGTCATATACTTATTACGTCAGGTTCTAATGTCTAGGTAGAGAATTTTTTAATGTCATACTGATATTACAAGAGATCCCTATATTATCGAAATTTCATCTTTAAATTTTGATTTTGTATCAAAATGTGTCTTAATTTACCCATTTATTTATAAATTTGAACGAGGAAGATATTTTAAATGCTTAAGAAGAGTCTGATATTGAATTATCTGATGAAAATCGTGATTTTAATATCACTACTGTATCTGTACGTGACAATTGTTCTTCGTCCAGTTCATTTGATAGGTCCACGGAAGGCGTGGAATCCACAAACTAATCTTTAACTGCGTCTGTTATAAATACTATAAGGAGGCTTATTTGAGGTAAAACCTGCGTGCGCTCTAGAGTTCCAACGAGGAGACATAAAAACGTGAGACCTGTTCAAACTCAAATCAACATGTGGAATGGATATTTTGTCCCCGCCCCTATTAATTTTCTTATTTTTGAGTTTCTCTTATCCTTGATTATAATAAAATGTTTCAATATAATATAAATTTCACTTTGTTAAGTAATATATAGAAATACGACTTAATTTTTTTTATCTGCACTGAGACCTTTTGTATATATATGACATAAAGAAAATTCAGAATTTTCCAAGAGGATTCTTTTAAAAAAAATTTAAGTGTCTTTTAGGTTATTTTAGACTCATATGTCACAAAAATATAAAAAAAATTATCAAAAAGTGTCTCAGGACTCAGGAGGTTAATATATCAAACTTTTAACTTAAAAAAATATTGATATGGATTTTTCAAATGTGGTGATAATTTTGATTCTTAGAAAATAATTTCATATGTACCTACATATCCATTTTAGAATACAAACATTTTTTGGAAGTCTAACACATTATTGAAACCTTGGAACTGCTTGTTGAATGTCTGAAAAAAGCCACCAGTCTAGAAGCGTTTGTCTATTTTAACTAATTATCATATAGAATTATGCAAAATATATTTTTTATATCAACATAAAAAAAATATATGTAGTCATGTGTAAATTTACGTATTTTGTTTTGTCTGGTATTAATGAATAGTAAAATATTTGTGTTTGGGTATAGGTATGTTTGGGGATAAATTTTCATTGAAAGTTATTTTATGGAGTTAATTATCATATTATGTTCTAATGAATTTCATTTCACCTTGTAATCAAAATTCTGCGAAAATAAAAAATAACAACCGTAAAATTTATTGTTAACTGAACAAATTCCAAGAAGAAATGAAGAGCGTCTTATGCGAGACAATCGTCTCGAAATTGTAGATAATGTGTTTTGTACAATAAATATTCAAAAATGAAAATAGCGCCTTCTAAAACAGACAATGTCTTTGATACAGGTGATTTTGGATAGATCATATTTCGAGAATGACTTACGATAAAAACGAAAAACCCTATTTTTCAATATTCTATTCAAATGACAATAGAAGTAAAGATTTTAAAGAATGATCGTGAATCAATTGACGTAGAACCGCTCTGAAATAAAGGAGGCATTTTGCCACCCTACGTTCCTGAAAGGAACTTTAAAAGATGAAAACTTAAAATATTATAATACGGATGAAAAGAGTCTTACGGGTTATGGAATATCTGGCAATTAATTGGTATTTCAAAAATATTTTTCCTGGAACGTAAAAACTATTAAAATATGTTTTTAGCTAGCATATTCCATGAAATGTTTATTTTCGATTTTTAGAATTCGCAATCAAACCAGACGGTCTATTAAGATAAAGTACCTAAAGTAAAGTACGAATTTACATAATTTCTCATAAACACGATGCCTTTTACACGTGCCCGTCCTTGTCACATTGATTGACGTGAGTCATTAATGTCATCCTGAAGCAGGACTTCACTTCATTGGAGGCAATTAATATACTGTTTATTTATCCGATAATATCAAAAGTACGTAAAATACGAGTACCTATTAAATATCGCTATATAACGTACATTTTATGCTTTCTATTCAGTTCCATGTAATTGAAATATCAATTTGAAATCTGAAACTATAGAACCATGTATTCAGATTAGTGATGTAACGAATATTCGCATATTTCAAAGCATTCGCAAAAAAATATTCTGCGAATATTATTTTGGTTATAAAGTATCGGATATTCGGTACAAGTACCGGATACTTACCCGGTACATTGTAGAAAAAGGTACTACATGAAAATAATTATTCTTTAAGAAAACCGAAGAGTTTTGAAATATTTTAAATTCCTATACCTTTTTTTAAATTCAGTGACGGGGGGGTAGAAATTTTAATATTTGAGAAATTGTAGAAATTTAAGCAAGTCAATATTCGCTATTCGCATTTGCGAATGCCGTCAACAATAATATTCGCATTCGCATTCGCGAATATCCAAAATCACACATTCGTTACATCACTAATTCAGATTACTTACCACCAAATGTTTTGACGTTTTGCCACTTTTTCAATTATTTAGATCATCAAATTTTAATTTTATTTTGATATTTTTTCTTTGTTGACTTTGCATCTATATGAGGCTGATTTTCTCCGATGGTAATCTAAAGAGTAGATAACAAACAATAAAAGGGGAAGAAAAGTTGAAAATATGTACATTTATCAAAGCATTGAATTAAAAAAATATATCAATGATGGAATAATTAGTAAGTTATTAAGCTTACAACTTCGAAATAAAAAGTATTCATTGTCAACTATGCATAATTATATGTTTAGTTCTTTTAATCGTGGATAGATACGTGTAAAGTTAAATTATGCTCTCAGTTCTGAGCTCACAGTGTACAAGTTTTTTCAAGGGAATCTATAACGTAATAAACGTCACATTTTATATTTAAAAGATTTGTCTGGGTTTTGTTATAAACTCAAAAACAACCTTATACACCTTTCACAGTAAGCTAAAAACATGTGTCATGAAAAGAGAGTAGGTACGCCGGCACCTGGGACCGAACCACGAACTCCCTGTTCACGAGGCCGAAACTCTACCTCCAGGCTACCGACGAACTTCCCGATGACTTATTTAACAAAATAGATTGGAAACTATTTTTATTCTCTTGTATGACAGATGTAAATAGTGTGACTGATTCTTTTTGTGGTATATAGGTACTTATTGATGTTATAGAAACACAAATTTACTATCAAAAAATAATATGAATATGTAAAAAAATTAAATTCACCAAAAGATTAATAAATCACTAATAATAAGTAGGTATAATTAAATATTCAATAATGGTATTGTACAATTAATCAATTTCAGTTAAATGCTTTAAATCCAACAATATCGGATATTATACTTATTTGTCTATTGCGAAATTTAAATTCTTCAGTAGAAACAATTCTTCAACTCTAGATTGGAGTTGTTTTTCCAAGATTACATAAGTGTATTAAGGAAGTTACGTGAGGATTTCCGTTGGGATAGGTTTAATTCTACATCCAATGGGTAAACATAAGGGCAGGTAACGGATACACACCGACATAGACAGGTATTTGGGCAGTACTAAGCAACATGAATGAATGATACCTATCTGAGTTAGTTGCTTGGAGGAGGGGCAACGTGATTCATTTTAGATTTCTGTTATGTATTCATACCCTTTTTTAAAGAACACTCCTCCGACAAGGTAATAAAACACACAACAGACAACATTTAAAATATTGAACCAATACTGAAAAATCGATAATAACATTGTTATGTCGTTATTCAAACAAATGCTAGTTTATTATATCTTCACAATCAATGAAAGACAAAAGCATTATTCTACATAGAACCAAATCATAGGATTTCAAGTGAATTTCAACAAAAAGTCAGGAACTTTCGTGATCCACATTTAGTAAGTTAAAACATTGTGCTCACGGGTAGGCCATAATAGACAGCCTGAAGAACTGGTTGGCCAAAACAGCCTCGTGTTTTTTTTTTTTTAACTTACTCTATATCTTCAATGCGTATTTTGAAAGTATACAATGCCAGTAAGCATCCATAGTGTTATTGCAATGTATGTTTTCAAATTGTGTAACGAAAAATAGTCTCAGAAAATATACACGATTTCTGCGTAATTGTCGTGTATACTTTCTGACGCTGATTCAGTGAAGCGTATTTTGAAAGTATACAACGCCATTACGCACAGGTTGGGACTTCTCGCGTATGGTTTCAAATATTAATAAACATAAATATTTTTGAAAACTATACATGGTTATTACGCTCTTATCGTGTATATAAAAATATTTTTATAATACTTTTTTTTTATAATATTTCATGAATATTTTTGTTATAAAACAAAACAAAGAACAAAAATATTTTTATTATATAAAAGAAACACAAATGTTTAAGTACTTAAGTGCTACTTTAAAAAGACGCCAGTCAAATAATAATAAAAATATTTATTTATTTAAGTACATTAACAATTTTCGTTTTTACATGTTGACAAATTATAACAACAAGTAAATCCAAAATAACAAAAATACAGGTAATAAAAGCAATAAAAATATAATAATAAAAACAACGCGTAAAAAATAATAAAAACAATTATATATGAAAAAAAGAGAAAGCAACAAATCAAAATGGCTACTTGGAAACTAGTCGCGTATAGATTATAAGAACGTTGCCTTGTGTAACGCTTAGAAAATGTACACGATTATTCCACAATGGAAAATAGTGCAGTATGTTTTTCGCACAAATTTTAGTGTACGTTATTGGAAAATATACACGATAAGAGCGTAATAACCATGTATAGTTTCTAAAAATATTTATGCTTATTACTACTTGAAACTATACGCGAGCATTCCCAACCTGTGCGTAATGGCATTGTATACATTCAAAATACGCATCTTCGATGCTCCTCTTAACAGAGAAAAATGCTTAAAATATTAATATCAAGTAAAACATTGAAGGAGACCCACCCTCCCCCCGGATAGCTCAGAATTCTGAGGACTTCCATTTATCCGATCAAATTTCTACACTAACTAATATGTCCACACAAGAGGTGTCATGATTAGCAGCCTTTTCGTAAATCATATTTATATCGAAATAAACATGAGCAGGTAGGTATACCCTATGCTGTATTTAGCGTTAATTAAATTTGGCATTAATGAAATGAAATTCGTAAGTGAAATATAGCCTTCGAGGTTCCCACTTCGAAACGTATTTAATTAGTAAGATAATCGACATTTTAAGTCGTAGATAAATGAAAGCAAAAAAAAGCTTCACATTAAAATAGTTGTGAGAAAGAAACACAGAGATGTTTATTTATATTATAAAACCTTGTACTTAATATTTGGTGTTATTACTAAACGAAGTTTTTTTGCCATAAAAGATATCTTCTTGATTCCATGAAAAGCTACGTATTATAATAGGTATAAAAATATAATAAAAAGGAAATTATCTTATTTTAACTACTTCTATGTTGGAAAGAGTTTATCCACCAATATGAAGTCGAATTTATTCATCAAACTATTCAATATGTTCAAGAAAGTTTTCAACCCAAACCAAAGTCGAAGAAATGAATCTATAGAAAATATGTATGCAGGTATAAGGTAGATATTATGTTAGTACAAAGTATCGAAGAACCAACCATTCCATTGGTTTTATATAGCTGTACCTATTTCTATTATTTTATACTTTGAACTGAAATTGTACAAACTTTACACTGCTGACTTTCTTATCAAAAACTTTAATTCAAAATGTCCACCAACACGCCAACAACGATCGTTACAATAACATAGAACTACCACTTTGAAAAGCATCCCATTAATTTATGGTATTAGAATTGAGTTCTTAATTTTACTTTCCTGATTTATAGCTTATTTGTTTACCGCTCAAATTGTTCCGAGCGATTTCTGATTACAATAAATACAGTCTGCCGAGAATAGGATTTCCTGTTTATACGCTACCTGTTTTAAAACTACCATTATGTGTTTCAAATTTATTGTTTCTTTTTTCATTCTCTTGAATTATTTTTCCCCATACTAGCTTCCATAATATTTGCTATACTGTGTATCGAATAAACTTAATAATATCTCAGTATATTATACGGGAAACTATACATTTCCTAACAAAATACCTACATTTTGTGATGTAATGTTATTTCAGAAGTGCGTGCGAATGTTTTTACAATAGTTATTTTGATAAAGGTAGGTAGTGTGTGCTACGAATAATATACTAACATAATATTTATCGAACGCGAGAATTGATGAGGCATAAAAATATTTAGGAAGGAACAGTTACCCGGACATTGTTATTGTATTAGTACCTAATATTGATATTATGATTTCTTGTGAATATAATAACGTACTTTATATTGAATATATATCAAATTACATTATTGGAGAATATTAGTTACCCCTCATACAATCAATATAAGTATGTATTCTTAATGATTAATTTGTATAATGGAAAAAATATAATCCAATAATGCCAGAAACGTACCTATGGCTACCATAATACGCGCTCTGTAATCATTAGTTATGGATTCTGAACTAAATTCATGTTTTGGGTTATTCGCTCCAAATATTGATGTTTTTAATAGATTTAATATTTCATTTAATTTAATATTAAAAAAAATTAACATTGCATTAACAGTCCGAAAAGCTTCTAAGCAATATATTTATTAGTGAAAGTTATACAGTGTTAAATTTTTTATTACCTAAATTTATTTAAAAAAAAATCTATGATTTAATATTAATAAAAAATAACTATTAAAAAAAAACTTTTGGTTTGTTTCTTTCCTTCATTTATAACCTTAGTGGACAAAATATTTATATTTGAATTCGTGGGAAAGCTCCCGCAATTAACTGAATAATATAAAGTAGACCATGGTTGCAAAAAATCAATAATAAAATTTCTGTATCATGTCCCATATTTTTCAGGGAAATTGATTTTTAAATTTGCACAATTATTATATTGTAATCAAAATTGTTTTTTGCATAAATCACTACAAATCTTCTAGAATTCCAATCATAATAAACTTTATAAAAAAGAAGAACGATGAAGCATGGCAACAATCATAAAATATTTTATTATTGTTCGTTGGTTCCCATAAATTCTGTGTTTCCACAGTCATGCGGTATAAATAATAATAAAAACATTGACGTTTGTAGCAATCGTTTACACAGTTTATGTGTCTCCTATTTTGTGTGATAATACATTTTCATGGTAAATAATTGATGCAGCTTATACATAATTCATTATTTTTTTCTTTCTCTCTCATCTTGATAATTACCATAATTCGGAAAATCTTTTTTTTAAATATGTATCTGGGTTTTGTTATAAGCCCAAATACAACCTTATACATATTTCACAGTAAGCTAAAAGCTTGTGTCGTGAAAGGGGAGTTTGCCGGCACCTGGGATCGAACCGTGAACCCCTTGTTCATTAGTGTGATATAAGTTTTTAATAAACATATACCTATGTAAATTAAAGTTCTTAAAACAGTGTTGTAAGGTATTTACCTACACTTCAAAATCATAAAATGTATAAAAATATGTTTTCTTTTACTTTAATAAATTCTTTACTAAGAGAGGTGTCTTTCGTCTTATAAGAACATTGTCAATCTCATGTTCTGCCACGGCATACTCCACACAGTATGGTCGCCAGCGGACTAAAATAATGCAATAATGATTTATGGTACGTTATTTTAATCCATACGGTACGTACCAATACCATCAGTACGGTATTTTAATTAATTTACCAAAAAAAGTGATACGACACACAGTAAGCTTCATTATTTTCTTAACATGAAAGACATCTTTAGATAACATGAATTTGATAGACATCTTTAGAAGTGCCAGAAAATATCAGTTTTTGTTACACTGAATCAGATCTAATCATTATGTAAGTGAGAAAACTTTCTTTTAGGGCGTGAGAGGCAGGGAAAAACTTTAACATCCAAAGGTGACTGCATTAATTATTCTCCTGTAAAATAAGTTAGTAGAATATCTGACAGTTGTTGGCGCCGAATTGGCGCAGGAATCCAAATTTTGTCACTTAGCAGATCAATAATAATTCTGAAAGTCGAGTAATACTGGACACTCTTGCCAAATTCATTATGTTTATGTAGTGCTTATACCTACAGCTTGTATGCGGGAGGTTGCTTTGTGTTTTTTAATTTGTTAAAAGGGTTAAAATTGTTTGATTTAGAAATATATAATAAATGCCACGTAAAATCATTTACCTATCGTTTTTTTATAATTTCTTTTACATTGTATGTTAATATTATTTCTAGAAAATATATTGGAACTAAATTACGTACATTAATTTATATACATATTTATTTTAAACGCATTAAAGAAAGGACATAACTCCGCTCTGTGTGTATTGGATTTGACCTTTCCCACCAAAATATGTGTTTAAAGAAAGTAAAAAAAAAGAAATTTCTGATATATCTACTAAGCCAGCGCTTCGCTTAATATACTTAAATACTTTTCTTCATCAGTCCATAGAAAATAATAACATTGATTAGCATTTTTATCTGAACAGTGATATGAATTATTTGAACATGTTTTTATAATGCCAGTCTCTCGAACCCTTCCATAAAAAATGTTTAAGATTCAGATGATTCTAAGGTCGAAGATACAATAATAATAATACTTTTTGTATTTGTTTCGAAGAACATAGAATTTCGTATTACTGAACGATTTTTATAACAAAATGAAGAAATAAATCTTTATTAGAGTAAGAAGTTTTCTAACGCCAACAAAACGCGTTTTTTCCTTGTTCAGGAGAAGTATAAATAAGAAAAAAAACCTCTCCAGTATGGAGCCTCTTTAGTTTGCTTTATAGTAACCTTATCTTATTTCTTATTTGTTTATTAATACGATTTTCGATCTCGAGCTGAGATCAATCTTGTTAAGTAAATATCTTGAGGTTCAATATGTGCAAAAAAATAATAAATTGTAAATCACATACATATACAGCTAATGTATTAAATATAACCTCAATATTACCATCAAATACTTGAGGAAATGATTGGGACAATCGCACCGTATTTAATGTAAATATTAATTGATGAAACATGATGTTTGACGCTCATATTTTTTTTATACACATGATCATATAAATAATGAAAGGTAGGTAGGTACTTTTGGTGTAAAAGAAATACTTCTATTACCATTATACCATTATGGCATATCCTGCAAGTAGGATAGCTATCAGATAAGCTGCGTATAATGATGGGTGACAAACCTCATGTGCAAATATGTATAAAGTTGAAACTGTCAAGTACCAGAGGGCATACGTTTCCCTTTCGAAACGTAGGGATATAAGATATATAGTTGTCCCAACACGGTATATCCTACAGGTGGGGTAGCCAGCAGATAAGCCGTATTTAATAAACATACAAACTGACTTCTCTGTGATAACAATAAAGTTAAGACATCCAGGATGGGTGGCAATTCTAATCGTTGAATTCAAGATGTAAAATATCTTTCTTTTTTCGAAGACCTGCAGTTTACAGAACACTCGAAAATTAATGGAGAAGATTATGAGACGAAATATTCGCCTGGTGCTCCGTGGAATGGGTATAGCATATAAACAAAATTATTTGAAGACATGTTATAGGTATGTGGACATTATAAGATACATATATTGAATTGATAGTGAAATGAATGAAGATCAGAATATACGAACGCTGATTCAAAGATGAAATAAGTGTTTCATCCGTTCACACGTTTGTGTGTTTGTTGGACACAAGAACAGGAAAATAATGCATTCTATGAAAACTTGTATCCATAAATCTTTAGAATTAATTTCTAAGTTTATTTTAAATTATTTGCATGAATGACGATTGATGCTTTTTTCTTAGTTATACTGGACTTAAACTTAATTCACATACGTGTACTTTCTACACGTGACTCGGTTAGTATCTTTAAATAATAAACGAATTGAAATTTCCCTTGCACGTGTATACGAAATATTATTTTACATAATTTCAAAGTTTTTTGTTGTATTATTTTATCCGATAAACTTAATATATTTATTTATATGCCAATATTGCTACCGGTGGGAAACTAAAACAATTTATATTACTGTTTCAATACAATAAATTTGATATGCATTGCTAATTAATTATGACGGAAAACATTATGATGAATATAATATTGTTTTGTTGATACGGGAATATTTATTTCAAATAATAGAGTTCGCAAGAAAGTCTAGAAAAATCCAAATATTGATGCATCTATTTTTATGTACCTATATATCTACCTGCACTTAGATACTATTGTATGTATTAGTGAATGTTAAATAAACAATGGCAGGATTATAACTATCCCATATAACAATGAGAGTTCTGGTGACTACTCACTTAGCCGCTGGGTAATTTTATTTTGTTGTAACTTTTTCTACAAAAATCTTAATGGCTTTATGATATTCCCTTTTGTTTAACAAAGTGTTTTGTTTTTACACCTGTTTAATAATAATGACTAATGTCCGCGCTAGGTATAGTAATATTTTAATTGTAATTTATTTTGTATGATTTTTGATATGATGTATGTGATAATACATTATGAGAGATCCTAAAATATACCTAACCTGTGTAAATATTGCATATAGTAAATAATTGAGTAAAAGAAATGTTTAAATATGTAAAAATGTAAATAATATAGTAGGTAGTTAATATTTACTAGTATGGAAAGAATTAATTTTTTTATAATTATATAGATGTGTTCATCCAATGATTAATTGTATCACTGATTCATTGTATCTTATAAATATCTATCAAGTCACACAACTTATGGGATATTGTCACTATATTGGAAAATATAATTTGGACTTAATATCTGGCATTGAGATAGGTATAAAGAAAGTTTTGCATATTTAACAACAATTGTAATTATAAATTTGATTAAGGACGTATGTAAATAATTGGATATTATAAGAAAGAATAATGTTTAATATGTAAATAATTGCTTGTTGATAGACAGAGGTGTACACTAATAATATATAATGATTTCAATAATATATTATGACGATATGTTACAATTGAGATTTGTTTTATATTTAAAGTAGATCGAGTATGTAAATTATAAATTGATGTTGCTAAGTAAATTGTATCGGTAGGTATAGGATCAAACTTTATGATAATCTTAGAGTCATAACTATTGTTTTAAAATTCTACGATACCTATGTATATCAAAAGAACATGAAAATGTATTTAATTAAATAAATTGTTGTTTAGAGATGTAGATATCTAGGTGAAAATTGATTGTAAATAATTTTGCATATGTTAAGATAAGTTATGTATTTGTTCCATAATTCAAATGTATGTAAATAATCTTGTTTGATAATTATCTTCCGAAAAACGGCTGTAACTTCAAGAAAGAAAATCATCGCATTTTAATCATTTTAATATTCTTCATATTATGATAAAGCAATCAAATTTAAAATACATACTATTTTATACTGCCATGGAAGAAAAGTACAAGGACATAGAAAGAGCAAAACAATTTTATTTCTGTCTCTGTCTGCCGCCCCGGAGAACTATATAAGCCAGCGCAGTTCAAGGACGAGAGTTCAGAAGTTTTTCAACATCCGTGCGCGTAACACCGATATAGTACTCGCCTTGTCTGCTAGGTATTTACGATATACAAATACCTAAGTGAGAAGTGATTCATCGAAAGTGAGAAATAAATTGAAAAGTGAATTTCATTACTATCATCTGAGACTATTTTTTTAATTTGATTGCAATATCATATATTCGACGAGTGATTAATAGACTATTGATAAAATATTCCATTGTGAAGTTGTTCATCGGGAACTATATTTGTGCACTGCAACTGGACTCTTCGTGACACATATATAGACATTGTGTTAATTGTACTACAATCGCTGAGGGTCGCGCCCTCGCGTTTAGCCAGCGCATCGAAGAAGTAATTGTTTTTTATTTATAATTTTTGTACATTACTTATATTCTATTACTATATGATAATAGTACTTACATGTGTTTTTTTTTTTACTGTGTGAACACGTCAGTGTTATTGTTTGAGTTTATTTTGCATTGGTCCATGCATATAATTTATTCCCTTGAATAAATCGTATTTATAATTATAATTATTATTTTTTTTATTTTGTATATTAGTACCCACCTACTTAAGAGGAACATATCTTGTAACGTGGCCCCCAAGCTAGCCGTGGCAAGTACTACCACGGGAGCTCACGTTATATTGGCGGTCCCAACGTGGTGGATTTAGCGAAAAAATACCTATTATCGGTATAATCGCTAAAACGAACCTGATTATTTGTGTTATTGTTTTATATAATTAATCATTTAAAATGTTTCCTCTTATTGTGGGTGGTGCAACTATAGGCATCGGTGGATTTTTATTATTGTTTAAATATGTATTTATGTCTGTCGTATCTCGTGAGGACTTAAGGAGTTCGGGGAGAACTACCACGGAGTCCGAGGAAAATACAAATACGTCCAGAAGTCTACAAGAACAGGAGATTCAAACGATACAGCGAGAAGTCATATATGTTATGAACGAAAGGAGGGACGGCGTTCCGATGACTTTCGAGGGGAGGCCCGAAGAATCACCAGATAAATTCATTAGGTACTGTGAGACCTATTTCAGAAAAGTAGATATACATGAAGATGACCGTGTTGCAGAAGTAGCTAAAAAGCTTAAGGGATCGGCTCAGTTTTGGTGGCAGAGAACAGGAAGTAACCATTTTAGGTGGCACGTATTTAAAAGTCTCTTTGTAGCAAGATACACCGGTGAGGAATACAGGACGGCCCTTAAATCACATATCTTGACAAATGGACAAGGCATTCGTGAGTCAGGAATTGCATTTCTCGAAAGAAAAGCACGGGTATATTCCAACGTGTATGGGGATAAACCTTGGAAACACGCATTACTTCTTCGTACTGTCGGACTTATGACTTTGAAATATCGTGAAAGGATCGGAAGGAACGTCGGGAGTAGTTTTGATGAATTATGGACAAAGGTGAAGGACATTGAATCGCCAATCGAAGCTCTTTATCAAGAAACAACACACAGGGAGGAGAGAGAAGATGAACCGATGGAAAGAGGCGATAACAATGTGCAACACAATACGAGACGGAACGGACAGTACCCACGGTACAACGGAAATAACTCTCGGAATAACGGACGCAATTATCGTAACTATCGAAATAACGGACGCAATCATAACTCCTGGAACAACGAACAAAACTCGCAAAGCTTTCAGTATAACGGACAAAACACTCAGCATAACGGACAAGATTCTCGACGAAACGGACGAAATTCTCCACATAACGGACAAGCTTCTCAATCTAATAATCGGCCTTTAAACGGACAACGCCCGGGTCAAGGACAGTTCGGACCTCGTCCAACCCAAGGGCACCGCGATTAAGAGATACGGCCACCATCGAAGAACCCCACCCAGACGAAGAGCCAGCAGTACAGACAGTTATTGTCGAAGCGATGATACACTCGGATGGTGAAGGAAGAGGAAATAGGAGTCTCCAGAGTGAACAAAGCGTGGATAACACATCCCACGGACATATCCAAGTGGAGGATATGCATGTTCCAAGGAGGCTGCCTGTAGAAGACTTCGATGCCATTGAAGTTGAAGTAACTCCTGAGTGTAATATCATCACCAACCCTGGGCGTGTCGTTCTTCCTAAGATAAGAATACAAATAAGCGGCAAGGAGCGAATTGCATTGGTGGATTCAGCGTCATCCCACAACCTTATCAAGTTATCCCTGGTAGAGGGAAAGGTACAAAATACATCCATAAAAAAATTGCAGTTGGCAAATTTCGGTACGCGTATGGATGTACATGGAACGATTTCATTGAGGATGCAGGTACAGGAGGCAATAATGGAGGAGGAGTTTTTGGTATCAGAAGATCTCCGGGAAGACATAATTCTTGGCATAGAATGGTTGGCTAAACATCAGGCAGTTTTGGACCTGTATCGAGGATGTTTACATTTTGGAAAAGAGGAACGGATGACAACGCACCTTTTGCCAGTAAGAAGAGCTGGTATCGATTCAAGAAAAGTAGAGTTTCCAGAACTACCAGCCACATTGTCCAGGACCGAACATGAGGAGCTGAACGAGATTCTGGATGAATTTAAGGATATCTTCTTGCCATATGCTGGTCCTGCGCCGTTACAACCTCACACCATCACACTGCGGGATAACGCACCTATTAGACTTCCACCTTATAAGCTGTCAGATGCTAAGAAACGTAACTTATACTCCCAACTTGAAGGAATGCTAGCGGATGGAGTAATTGAAGCAAGCAGATCTCCGTACAGCTTTCCAATCGTTATGGTTCCCAAGAAAGGCAAAGACGAGTATAGATTTTGTGTAGATTACCGAAAACTGAATGACGTCACCGAAGATGCAGCTTCTCCCTTACCTATCATTCATGAGACACTTAAAGACTTGGGCAACGCAAAGTTATTCTCAACAATAGATTTACAGAAGGGATACTGGCAGGTGCCAATGGATGAGGATTCCAAGATTTATACTGCGTTCACCACGCCTGATGGCGCATCTTATCAATTTAAAGTTATGCCTTTTGGTTTGAAGGGTTCTCCTCGAACCTTTCAGAAGATCATGTCGCAGGAAGTGCTTGCAGGTTACTTACGAGAATTTGTACTTGTTTACTTAGACGATCTGATAATATATTCACCAAATTGGGAGTCACATAAACGTCATCTACGGTTGGTTATGGAAAGATTACAACAGTATAGTCTTCGATGTGCGGCCGATAAATGTAAACTTGTCACCAAGGAAATAGACTACCTGGGCCATGTTGTAACAGCTTCCGGAAACCAGGCACAAAAGGTACACGAGATTAGCGTAATGGACACTCCTGTCCCAACAACCAGAAAACAATTACGCGCTTTTCTAGGTTTATGCAACTGGCTGCGGGAGTATATACCTCGTTTTTCTGAATTAGCAGCACCACTTACAGATTTGTTAAGTGTTAAAAGACCATTTAAATGGAATACACGTGCTAACCAAGCAATGGAGCGTATCAAGGTTGAGATGACTAAGCCAAAGACCCTATGCAGACCTGATTTTACCCGAAAGTTTATTTTACAAACGGACGCTAGCATGCTGGGTGTTGCAGCAGTATTATTTCATGAACGTTCAGATGGTGGTAGAGATGTTATCTCTTATGCAAGTGCTCGTTTTACTGACGCTGAGCGAAAATGGCACTCCAATGAGCAAGAAGCATGGGCCGCAGTGTGGGCCATCAAAAGATACCGTGCCTTATTAGAAGGTAGACATTTTATCTTGAGGACCGACAACAGAGCCTTAACATGGTTGGACAGCGCCAAGGATGAACGAGCCAAGTTTACAAGGTGGGCATTGCTTCTTCAAGAATATAATTTCACCATTGAACATTGTCCCGGCGAGAAGAATCAACTTCCGGATTATCTTTCTCGTAGCCCCGAGCAAGTTCTTACTTACCCAGATACGGAAATTAGTAGAGCCATGTATCCAGCAGTACACCAGGAAGGCTGGAAGACAGGATCCAATGTTCCACAAGTGATGCATATTGAAGATGAATTAGGATCGTCACGTCAACATCAAGCTTCCAGTGACGAAGATATTACCATAGGATTAGCAGATAAAGTGCGTATGGCTCAGAGATCTGATGTTAGGATTATGAGGCTCATCAGTAGCTTAGAGCATCAAGTTTCGGCGGACAATTCCAATCCCAATACAGAAAATCAATTTTATCGATTACGTGACGGTTGCCTTTATCGTGCTATGGAAGATGGTGAGACAGAGAAAATGATCGTACCTAAATTTATGATCTCGAAAGTGATCAAAAGTTATCATAATGGGTGTCGAGCAGGACATCCTGGAGAGAAAGAGACGATCAGAGCTGTCCGACAATACTATTTATGGTCCGGAATGAACAGTGATATACGGCGATACGTAAAAAGATGCATCGTGTGCGCAAAAGCAAGAGCTTTGCCCGACCGTCCACATGCTCCCTTAGGAGCATACCAAGCACAGCATGCTTTTGAAATTGTAGCAGTAGATTTAATGGGGCCTTATCCACGATCATTGAAAGGGAACAAGTGCCTACTGGTAGTCACCGATATGTTTTCCAAGTGGGTGGAAGCATTTCCAATAAAGACTGGACAAGCATCTCAAATCGTAAGGATCCTGGAAACGGAAGTATTCTCACGATATGGTTATCCAAGGGCCATACTCTCAGATAATGGACGACAATTTATACATAGATCATGGAAGTTGGCCATCGAGCGTTGGCAATGCCAACATTGGACCACTGCAGTTTACCATGCCAGAGCGAACATAACGGAGAGAAGAAACCAGGAAATCAAGAAGGGATTAAGAATTCATCTTCTTAATAGAGAACATCGTCATTGGGATGAGTGTTTACCTCGAATAATTGGAGCGCTTCGAGGACGACGTAACGACGCTACAGGAGTAACCCCATCACAGGCCTTATTAGGATACGAACGGAAGCAGCCAGGAGAATGGCCACATATACCTACATCTGATAACGATCAAGTGGAACAAGTACGTGACCGAACAGCCGAGGATAATTTAATTCGTCAACATCAAGCACGTTATTGTGAGAAATATGCGTCTGCGACGACCACCATACCTAAATTTACCACCGGTCAAGAAGTAATGATGAAAGAACATCCTATTTCAAATCACTTAGCTGGGTTTCATGGAGGTTTTGCGCCAAAATGGTCTGGGCCTTACTCTGTTTTGATGTCGGTTGGCCGAGGAAACGTATATTGGATTGACAGACGTGGAAAACCTATCAAGGTTCACGTAGATAACCTTCGATCAGCCCCAAACACTACGGAAGACATCGAGTCTGTACAAGAGGAAGTTGGCGGAGAGCTATTAGAAGAAACGGCTGAGTAAATATATTATACGTGTCTCTTAAAAAAAAATTATAATCGTTGTAAATTGTAATTGTAAATACCTTGTACCCTCAAAATATCGCGTGTAGATATGAGTACGATATATGTAAATAATTATTTCATAATTGATCAATTGTAAATATATAAATAGTTAGGTAGGTGCGTCTATGTAGAAAGGTAGTTAGTGTAAATATTAGTTAAACTGCGCAGTTTAAGTAGAGTTTAGGTAAGCTTAGGATAACATGTAGGTAAGATTAGTGTTAAGTTGTAAATAATTGTATATAGGTAGGACTGACGTGTTCACACAACATTAGTTAAGATGATCTGTATATAGGCTATAAGTTGGCAATAATTATGTTTTTTATTTTTTTTACCTAATATGTGGTGTGCAGATGGGATAATACAGGTGTGTTTCCGATAATATTATCATTGAGCATGACGGTCTTACTCGTTCTCCGTCGAACATCTAAATAAGAAGAATGAGTTGGCGCCTATCGGGTTTAGAGTAAATTTTTAAATATATCGGTACATACCTTGGTTATCTAGTTTGCACACATTATTGATTGTATATGTAATAATTTAAGAATGATGTAATTTTTTCGGCACCTGTAATTGGTTAAGAATAATTTAAGTATCATTGAACATAATTTTTCCGTCAAGAAGGGGGTGTCGAATTTGATATGCATTGCTAATTAATTATGACGGAAAACATTATGATGAATATAATATTGTTTTGTTGATACGGGAATATTTATTTCAAATAATAGAGTTCGCAAGAAAGTCTAGAAAAATCCAAATATTGATGCATCTATTTTTATGTACCTATATATCTACCTGCACTTAGATACTATTGTATGTATTAGTGAATGTTAAATAAACAATGGCAGGATTATAACTATCCCATATAACAATGAGAGTTCTGGTGACTACTCACTTAGCCGCTGGGTAATTTTATTTTGTTGTAACTTTTTCTACAAAAATCTTAATGGCTTTATGATATTCCCTTTTGTTTAACAAAGTGTTTTGTTTTTACACCTGTTTAATAATAATGACTAATGTCCGCGCTAGGTATAGTAATATTTTAATTGTAATTTATTTTGTATGATTTTTGATATGATGTATGTGATAATACATTATGAGAGATCCTAAAATATACCTAACCTGTGTAAATATTGCATATAGTAAATAATTGAGTAAAAGAAATGTTTAAATATGTAAAAATGTAAATAATATAGTAGGTAGTTAATATTTACTAGTATGGAAAGAATTAATTTTTTTATAATTATATAGATGTGTTCATCCAATGATTAATTGTATCACTGATTCATTGTATCTTATAAATATCTATCAAGTCACACAACTTATGGGATATTGTCACTATATTGGAAAATATAATTTGGACTTAATATCTGGCATTGAGATAGGTATAAAGAAAGTTTTGCATATTTAACAACAATTGTAATTATAAATTTGATTAAGGACGTATGTAAATAATTGGATATTATAAGAAAGAATAATGTTTAATATGTAAATAATTGCTTGTTGATAGACAGAGGTGTACACTAATAATATATAATGATTTCAATAATATATTATGACGATATGTTACAATTGAGATTTGTTTTATATTTAAAGTAGATCGAGTATGTAAATTATAAATTGATGTTGCTAAGTAAATTGTATCGGTAGGTATAGGATCAAACTTTATGATAATCTTAGAGTCATAACTATTGTTTTAAAATTCTACGATACCTATGTATATCAAAAGAACATGAAAATGTATTTAATTAAATAAATTGTTGTTTAGAGATGTAGATATCTAGGTGAAAATTGATTGTAAATAATTTTGCATATGTTAAGATAAGTTATGTATTTGTTCCATAATTCAAATGTATGTAAATAATCTTGTTTGATAATTATCTTCCGAAAAACGGCTGTAACTTCAAGAAAGAAAATCATCGCATTTTAATCATTTTAATATTCTTCATATTATGATAAAGCAATCAAATTTAAAATACATACTATTTTATACTGCCATGGAAGAAAAGTACAAGGACATAGAAAGAGCAAAACAATTTTATTTCTGTCTCTGTCTGCCGCCCCGGAGAACTATATAAGCCAGCGCAGTTCAAGGACGAGAGTTCAGAAGTTTTTCAACATCCGTGCGCGTAACACCGATATAGTACTCGCCTTGTCTGCTAGGTATTTACGATATACAAATACCTAAGTGAGAAGTGATTCATCGAAAGTGAGAAATAAATTGAAAAGTGAATTTCATTACTATCATCTGAGACTATTTTTTTAATTTGATTGCAATATCATATATTCGACGAGTGATTAATAGACTATTGATAAAATATTCCATTGTGAAGTTGTTCATCGGGAACTATATTTGTGCACTGCAACTGGACTCTTCGTGACACATATATAGACATTGTGTTAATTGTACTACAATCGCTGAGGGTCGCGCCCTCGCGTTTAGCCAGCGCATCGAAGAAGTAATTGTTTTTTATTTATAATTTTTGTACATTACTTATATTCTATTACTATATGATAATAGTACTTACATGTGTTTTTTTTTTTACTGTGTGAACACGTCAGTGTTATTGTTTGAGTTTATTTTGCATTGGTCCATGCATATAATTTATTCCCTTGAATAAATCGTATTTATAATTATAATTATTATTTTTTTTATTTTGTATATTAGTACCCACCTACTTAAGAGGAACATATCTTGTAACGTGGCCCCCAAGCTAGCCGTGGCAAGTACTACCACGGGAGCTCACGTTATATATTATATAAGTAACCATATAATTTTTACAGATTGATTTGTTATACAATATAAAAACATGAACTTTTGTCAATATCAAATATTTTTTAAATTTTATTTATACTCATTGATAAAGGAAAAGAAAAGATAACGATTTGAGAGCGATTAGAATAAATTCTGTGTTTTTGAACAGATTATAATAATAGTCATGAATAATTTCATTCAAGCATAATATCTTTGTACTCATAGTGATATGAAGATAATGTTATGGAAAGTTACTTTTTTACATTTCACAGGGAGATTGAGTAAAAAAACTAACAAAAGAGATTTTTTCCCCACGAATATCACAAAGAAACGGCTCGTGCGACCCTCATGAGAAATGAGTAATTCGTTGGGATTCTGACATTTTCTAAATGCCTCACCCAAGTATAATGGTTAATAATAATATATGAGTACATATTATTATTATTATTATGTAAAATGAAATGGTAAAACTACCCTAGCTTTTGAAATCCATGCTGAATTCCAAGTAAAGTTAAATGTATTAAACCCAAAGAATAAATCCACAAAACCTTAGACCGCATATTATGACTAACTATTCATCCATGTTTTAAAAAGATCATTTTGTATTCATCATCCTTCATTCGAATTTATTCTTGAATCATGCCTTTGAAAAGGACAATGCCGTTTGAGTTTATTGAATTTGAAATAAAAATCATCAGTCTCTTCGACAAAACATTGTTGATCGCAAATTCGTTGTCAGGCGAAAGTTCTTAAGAAAAATTAGAGATCGAGTTTGGAAATAATGCATTGAAATACATATTTTCCCAATGCGTTGGTTTTAAAAAAAAATGTCTTTAGGTAAAATTATCTCTAATTCATAAGAAAGTACCTATAATTTGTTAACACTTCTAAACTAAATTATATAAAGAAGGTATAACATAATGATTTAATCAAAAAGATTTTTTTTCTCTAAGATTTTCAAAATCTTTTGTCGAAAAAATAAGCTGGTACATATTGGAAATGTTTAAAACTTTAGCTTTGTAATTTTCTAGACGTTTAATCAATACAAAATATATTACAAGGTTAAAACAAAAAAAGATCATACCTAATGAAAGTTCTAGCATTAAATCAATACTTTATTATCAATTTGATAAAACATCTATTTTATTATGTTCCTAGTAAAAAAGTCGAACATCATCATTCATTTTGTAAAATATGTATTATGTTTCCCTGTAATTTTCTGTTCAACAAATAGGGATGGCCACATATTATAAACATCGAGTATAATATATAAATGTGAAAACTGACAAGAAAATATCAAACGAATATTTTTCAAATATTGTTTTTCAGTATTATTCGCTGATACTTATATACGAGTTAGTTATTAATGATAATACAGATTCTTACTGATATTTATTAGTCCGCATTATAAAAATCAATCTGTTTCCCAATAGGTATAACATCAATAACATATGTAATTTTAGCACCAATAGAATCAAGTCGGCAGACCACAAAAGAGATGGACTGACGACATTACTCCAATCGCGGGAAGGAAATGAATACAGAGGGTACAGGACCGCGACGTTTGGAAGAGTTTGGAAGAGACCTATATCCAGCAGTGGAAAGATGGCTGACTAGAGAGAGAGAGAGAGAGAGAGAGAGAGAGAGAGAATCAAGTCGATTAAATTGTTTCATATAAAAAAATATTTGTATTAATTAGGTTTAAATCTACAAAATTAACCAATTTTTTTTATTATTTTTTATTAATGAACAATTTTCCACCTTACAAAATTTAATCGAAAAAATATTTCATTAATTGTATCGGCATTTACTTTGTAACACTTCATTTCAAATTATCAAATAAAATAAAATAAATATTTATTATTATTTTGTTTTGTGTTACTGTTGAGTAAGACTATCGCACGACCGGTTTCGCGGACTCCGAGTTCGCATCATCAGGTGCTGATCTATACTGAATTAAACAAAAACAAATACAAAAGTTCGTTAGGATTTACAGTGAGGGTGTAGGGGTAGGCGGGGTCGTGTTGGTTTCAGGCGTGGAGTTCTTGGAATATGAGATGGGGAATAGTTGTAGTAAGGGAGACGAATTCGGAAGATTATTATAGCTGTTTTAGTCGAGTTATTATTTTTATTAATTTCTATTGCTTCCAGTGCTGTCAAAGTTGGTCGGTATGTGTGTGTATGTAATAATTTTAAACTATGCGAAACCGGTCGTGCGTTAGTCTTACTCAACAGTAACACAAAACAAAATAATAATAAATATTTATTTTATTTTATTTGATAATTGAAAAAATATTTATTCGTCATATTAATTTTCGATTCGTGGAACATGTAAATTGTAAAGTGGGAGTTGTGAATAGATAGAAGAAGAGTGGAAACATCTCAGCAAGATAATTCAATGTAAAGAAAAACGCAGTAAGGAAATAAATCATGCATTGTGCAAGGATGCGGATGAGTGAATAGTTAAAGAAGAAGCATAACATTCTGAAAGTAGAGCAAAATAACATGTATACATATTTCAATTAATCATTGAGTTCACGTAACAAGAAAAAATATTTCATTTATGAACATAAAGGATGTTAAAAATAAAGAAACATCGATATATTTTTGTTGGTATGTATTTTTGCGAAAAGATTCTCTCAACAACTATCGGAATTCCTGGAATCGAGATGTACAATGTACTTGTACGTTGTACAATGCGAGAGGGTTGCTAAAGGATCGGTCGAACGCTATCAATCGATTATCACCGCGTGAGTAAATATCTCTTCTGTTACTGACGGCCTGAAAATAAGTATCCAACAAGCGGCTTATAGTATGAAATATGTAATATATGGAAGCATAGAAACGAGAATGGCTTTTGTTTAATGAAATCGTAAAGCTAGCGTTTCGAAAGTCCGTGCATTTAGGCAATAAAATTTAGACCATTATTTTCGTAAATACTATATTAAGAGGCAAAATGAGAAATTTAAGCAAACATAGGTACATGTCATTTGAATAAAAAAGGTACATGTATTATTAATGTTAATAACTGAATCAAAAATCAAATAAATCAAGGTGAGTCTTGATTTCGGAGATAGTTATATGTGTTTATTTTAAGTTCATTTCTGTTACATGGGTGATATTAATTTGGTTTAAATACTCGTCTTGCAATTTATTCTACTGGTTTGTTTGCTAAGTGCATCAAAATAAGTTTCTATTTATTGAATGAAAAATTAACCAACTTAACATTTTTAAAAATATTTATAAGAAAATGTACCATCATCGTTATTTAAGTCACATTACAGGTAGATAATATGTTTATGTTTTCTGTAAATAAGTACCACTCAATCGAAACCTTCCTACTAGGCACAAATCACTAGTCCCGAAGTTAGTGCTCTGATCCATTTCGGATTTTGTGGTTTTAACACAAAATTCCTTCTTTACAATTCAACCAAAAGTTTTACTAATAAAAACGGTATAACTATGCATACCAATAGATAGGTATACATACCATTATCTACGTTCATAAAATCTTCCCACACATTGCCTTAAACGACCCCTATTATACACTTACGTAACCGGCCCAATTAGTATTATACCTACGTACATTATCTGGTTATATTACATATATAAGCGTGTTTTTACCAAATAACAACATTGTTGGAAGAATATTTTAAGAAAAGTCTATCAATATTATTATGAAAATGGCCACAAAAACATCTTAACAAAGAGTCTTTTATAAGGTATACATGTTAATAAAAAAAAAGCTGATGTTAATACTTGTATCACAATACAATCTTGAACCTTCGATTTTCTATTCATTGTCTGTTATTGCCTGTACAGAAATAATAATTATTATATCAAAACGACGATGTTCCTACAATACAAACACGTTACAAGTACAAATTTAATTACCTACCTACTAGGGTGAAAAGCTTTATATTACGGGGATGGGAATGCTGAGACATGGATTATAAGAGAATAAACAGAATCAACTCTAAGTAACTCTGAAAGATATTGATTTATGATTTATCGGAAAATCGTCTAACCTTTAAGATACACTATATAATATCATGAACATAGACTATTATATATTTTTATGTCGGAGAAAAATTACACAATTTTTAGTAAGATCTTTCAAAGTTATGTTTGTCCAAAATCACTGTCAAGTATGGATACTGTCAATGGTGTTATGTCCTAATAACTGTAGCTTTCGCTTTGTGTAGTAAAAACGGCAGAATTTTACTCCAGTAAAAAAAATACTTTTTTTATTATGTACCTATATCGTTAAATAACACATTTGAAAAACCACCTACAAAAACATCTTTGAGTGTTATTTTTCTGGAGAATTTTGACAAATTGTATATTGAACATTATGATACAAAATCATTTCTTTACATCAATTTTTTTTCAGTACTATTTTAATGCCTTATACTTTAACAAAATTACGCCGGCAATTCGAAAATTCAATTGATATGAAAATGGGTGATGATGAGCTTATGAAATACCTACATTATACCCATCACGTAGCAATCAATTGGTGGGTAAGAGAATGCAAGAATACATTCACACGTGTAAGGTACTGAATATAACGATTCTTGAATTTCCAAAATATGATTAACCGTGTATTCTCCACTCACTAAATAAAGTCCTTAAAACATTGTTTTCAAACAATGTAGAGCATTCTTATCATTTATTGTTGTAGTAAGTACATAGAAGTAGGAGGTAGGTGAGTTTCATAGGTAAGGTAAGTAGGTATTTCATTAGCACCCAAATACACGTCGTTTATTAATAACGTTCCGTTTCTCATATAAAATTCTTATCTTCTCTACCTTCAAATCCCTTGGTAAAAGCTGAAAATTCTCAAGTCCCTTATATCTTGAACAAAATTCATGAAATCTTGAAACTATTCAACCTTTGTAAGCATAATCTAAAGTTAATGGTTTCGAAGAAGTTAAAGAGACTGTGAAACAACACGTACAGTACTATCTCTGTAATACACATCTAACTTACTTTTTACATACATGACACACTACAACTTACAAGATTTATAAATTTAGAGCTCATCTGTTATGTATTTATAGGTTTTCCTAAATAACTTTTCTTGTAACTGAACAAATTGACGTATTTTGATTCCAGAAAAGGGCAAAAGCTTACCTGATATGCCCTGAGAAATCCCGTGCGAATAGAATAAAAAGAAAAACATGTTCATATTTGACTTTTTAGAGTGAGGTTTTTCTTTGTTTGTTCATATTTCCGAACATTTTTGAATACTTTGTTTCTGATTAAATTGAGCTTGAAAAAGTCAACAATGAAGTACATTTATTTTATATTGTTATATAATGGAACATGTAATATTTCCTATAATTTTTTATGCTCAAAATGGATAAATAATTTAGAATCTTAAAAGAATTGATTTAGATACTCTTTAACTTGCCTACGTACTGCCTGAATATTCATTATTTGAAATTCATCAGACGAACGTTTATGTGTTTTCTATTCTTTTTTTCTTCTCTTTTATTTATGTAATTTTAATACAAATATTTTTTTAAATAAGAAACTGTTCATCTCCTTTATTTATTTGTGATTTTTTTATTGTGTTTTTTTTTCTAAAACATCACGTTTTTCTTCATGTAGCACGTCTCGATAAAAGGTGGATATAGAATACAATTATTATAATAACTTAATAATTTCATTTGTTATGTATTTAGCGATACCACCATCCATCGCCAACAATTATCAGATTATTTGGTTTAACACTACATTTCTCTATGATGCTTAGTTTAAAGCCTGTGATATATTATATCGTGGATATAATTAATTCTCATGAATAACTACTAAGTAATGACTTTATCTTATTTCAATGGTTATAATGTCGATTAAATATTGTCGTGTTAGAGATATTGTCGAAAAAAATAAGACATTTTACATCTTAAATTCAGCGATGAGGCTTGCCACCCATCCTGAATGTCTTGATTTTATATTGGCACGAAGAGGACAGTTTGCATGTTTCTTACGTGCAGCTGATCTGCTGGCTACTGCACTTGTGGGATATGCCGTGATGGTATAGTAGTAGTAGTAGTGTTAGAGATTATAATAACACTATTATTATCATACTCAATCATATAAATTATTTACAAGGTAACGCTTAAATTACGTTAATAAAAATGATAAATTAAGTTTCCCTCAAGATGCCTACAAGTAGTGATGTGAGTAGAGAAAATTCTGATGGAAGAGAAATTTCTCTATGATTTTTTTCCATGGGGATTCCCCTATTATTTATTGATTTGGCGGTAACGCGGCGGGATTCCCCTACAAAATATATGAAAAAATATCCGGTATTGACATCACTACGTGGCAGTTCTTCACAGGCAGTGACTAGAATAGTGCAAGATGGGCAAGAAGGAATTTATATTTAGATATTTTGTCGAAGAAACGGCAGGAAGCAAGCCACAACAATACAAGTGCAAGTTTTGTGGTGCCAAGTATGTAAAAAATGTAACGAGACAGGCCAATCATCTTGTAAAAAGTCCAAACAACAATTCTCCTTTGATGGAAGAGAAATTTCTCTCCATAATTTGGTTAGTGGTATTATGACCCTTCTCCCAGAACACTTCGCAGCCAACCTGATTTTCTAAGTATATTCTTTTTACACATGAGCATTTTTTGATATTTATTTTATCTATTTACATATATTCACGGCCTTTTACATGTAAAACCCCTGTATTATATAGTGTTTACGGGAACTGCTCGGATTGGCCGAATTTTCCAATAGTGCTTGTATGTTGTAGAACAAAAATCTTGAGTTTGTTAATTTATAAGTATTTTAAACATGCACTCACCGCACTCAGTAGTTTCCGTTTAATTACAGGTATTGAAATTTCTATGAGGTTTATAGTGAGTATTAATAGCTTCGTATTTGTTCACTTTTTACTGAATTATAAATATTTCTATCGCTAAAAGTTTGACAGCAAGTTTATAGTTTCACTGGTGATTGTTGTTATCTCTAATTGTAGCAATATTGGTGATAAATTGCCTCAACATTTGTACATTGTTACTTCTTCTTCTTTTGCTTCAGTTAGGACTATGTCCTGTGGTTCTCGGAGCCTGCTCCTGGGAGGTGGATGTCCAACTGTCCCTCCAGCGTTTAGGTGGTCTTCCTGGGGGTCTGTTTTCTGTCATGTGTTCATCTGCTGCAATACGTTTCTGGAGAGATCATGTGGGGAGGGCGAGCTCAGATCGAGTGGTCAGAATTGCAGCAGATGAACACATTGTTACTGATTGATTGAATTAAGTACTGATTTATTATTATTATACTATAAAATAAAAAAAATTAAAAATTCTCGGAAAATTCTCTACTTCGAGAAATTTCTCGGTAAATTTCTCCAAAAATTATTTCTTGAGAATTCCACAACACTACCTACAAGTATAGGCGAAAACGTTTGGTATCTAAACTATTAAAGTGGAGATTAAACTGTGCTGAATAATATATTTTTATATTTTATTTACTAAAATTAAAAATGGATTTCCACAGTGTAAATACAATAACTATTGAATTATAATTTTTTTTTTTTCACCATGTATTATTACATGTTAGTGTTGTAGTAATTAAATATTGAGAAATATAATATTCAGATTATGACGCAAATTATTTACACATTTTTTGTATTTACTTATTTGAACAATTTTTATTCATATGTAAGAGTTCGTATTGTTCGAGGCAGAGAAAAGTGCATTTTTATTTAAGATGCCGTTATCTAGTAGTTGAAAAATGGTGGCTAGCAGATTTAATGGTTCAATGTAAGATTTGATCTACAAAATCTACCATTACTACATAAAATAACGGTATATCCCACAAATAGGGTAGCCAGCTGGCCAGCTGCTTGTAATAAACATCTGTCTTTTGCCGGGTGATCTACGGAACACATCTACAAAATATCCTGCATTGAAAAAGGGGAGTATTTATTGATTGTGATTTTTCCAAATTATTTTTTGCTTCAGTATTTCGTGGAAAACAATTAAATACGATTTTTTTTAAAAAAAGAGAGAACAGCAAAACTAAACAATAACTTAGCGTGTATTTGGTTTACTATTACAAAATTTAGAATACCTAGTGTTAATGGAATGTAGGAAACACACTTCATTTTAAAATTAATAGGTATGTCCCATACGGGATAAGCCTTAATAACTTGGGATGCAGTGAATTGATTATGACACATCCCAATTAACAGAGTTCACTCAGCAAACGCATTGTTTGGAAAATACGGTTGTTAAAATAGTATGACTTGCTTTTGTGTTGAATTTATAGCACTTTCAATTGCGTGTTGTAGCAGCTTTATTATTATAAATTGTATTTAATTTATGTCTAAAACATACAACCGTTTAATTTATAACAACAGAAGTGTAATTTTATTACATGACATACAGTATAATTTTGTATGAACTTGTTTAACCGTAATTAACACCGTTGGTTATACGTACATAATTATGTATTATTGTTTATGGAAATTGAAGAAATCCACAGAGTAATGATAAGTCATTACAGTATTATAACTAAGTGTTTATATGAGTACTGATTTCTATTCCCAGATGATGAATGAATGGGATTTTGGTTTACGTATTAATTTGTGAATTACAGCTTAAAGCTTCTTAGCCGTCAATCTAGAATAATTAGTTAATACTTGCAGATAATAATAATTACAGTAATTGTAATACCATTGATATATTATAAGTTATAATTGTACTGTAAAGAAGTTTATTGAACTTGTTTATTTATTTATTGATCATCAATTGCACACTTTAGACAATATATAATTTATACACATAAAAACAAATAATGCAACAAAAATAAAATATCAATATATCGCACTTTTTACAAGTGTACAAAAATTTGAAATCATACATTTATGTTGAGATTATTTGAATGTATTGAGGGATAATTCATTCGTTATAAGAATCTTTGCTTATAAATTTAATGAATAATTTTATAGACTGCTTGATAGACAAATTATTAGCTTACGTAAAAGTAGAAATATATTATATTGAGAATATTAATAAAAGAACGTACCTACCTGAAAAACTATATAAAAGTGAAAAGCAGTTAGAAACTTGTTCAGAAATGGGACTGCATGGTGAAAATTTTTGATCATTCCACTAAAAAAACCCGGAGATGTTTTGAATTTGTATATTTGTATGAAATTCAAACATTTTGAAGAATTTCAAAGCACATGATATTTTGAGGTTTGTAGGAGAGTGTTGTTGTTACATAGCACCCAGACACAAAACAAAAATTATAAGAATCGTTTTATTTTCTATCGCATCGTTTTATCTACCTCTGTCTTAATATAAACATAGAAATATTCATGAAATTCCCATTGAATGTTATTTTTAAATCTTTGATTAAAATTTCTCGTAATGTTATAAAGAATGCGGAGAAGTTTAACAAAGAATCTCCTGTTGTTTGAAATTCTTATACATTATAAACATTCATTATACCTACTAAGAATATAACACGAGGAGTTTCAGAACACTCCGGAAATGTTCAAAGATAACTTGTTTTGTGAACCGTAACAGGAAATAATTATTGTTCATCTCAAAACAAAATAGTAAAACATATAATCTTTATTCATAATTGCAAACTCGTGTAGGGATTAAATACTATGCACAGGTATAATATTTTTAACAGGTTGGCATATCAACGATGTCTTCAGATATGATTTAATCAATATGTAGTTGTCATTATTCTAACAAAGTTCAACGAAAGCTCGTTTAACAGGTAGTTGGAAGAGACTGCGCCTTCGCGACAACTCTCCCTTTGTGTATTAGTTGTATTTAATTTTAATGTATTTCTCTATGAAACTGTTTGAAATCAATGGATAAACAAAGATACAATTAGAACACTTTGCATATTTCAAAAATAAATTATGATTTATAAAGAAGATGTACATAGTTGTTGATTGTATACATACTCAGTAAAAAAAAGAAGTTGAAGTCATTAATCTAAGATAAAACTTTTATAACCTATGACGTTGAGACCTATGAGATCATTGTCATACTAAAAACTAGTTTTTAGTTTGACAATGATCTCATAGGTCGAAACCTGGTTACTTATTTAACAAATAAATCGTAGTAAAACCAATCAATTTTGTTTTCATTATATCAATATCGATTTCAACTTCTTTTTTCAGCTATGTATATTGAGTTAACTTTTGGACAAAAAGCCTTCTTTGTGACTTTTAACTTCCTTCTGTTCAGAGATTCCATCATCAACCTTCCAAAGATCTTTTTTCCGTCACCCAATCATTTGATCTAAGCCCATCTAACAGTTCTCACAATTTGGTACCTATATTTTGAATTATTTAACTTTTAACTTTTTTCTTTAATCAAACATGAAAATTATATAACAAATGTTTTTTTATTTATAAACTAATTAATCAAACTATATTGTCAGTATAACATCAAATAATTAGTTATAATATGTTTGACCATATGATTACTTTGACTATCTACTCATTTAAAATTGCTTTTGGGCTAACATCCGAATATATTCGAAATTTTTGTCTCTGTGTTTGTGGAAGCATGTGAGCAGCAAGTTAGATAGTTTTTCCAACTCTCATATTTAACACATGTTATATATTTATAATGTGAAAAGTTTTTTGACGCATATTATTAATTCTAGGGAGAGATCTGAGTAATAAGAGGACTCAAATTTTATTTTGTGAGGAAACGCGGGCGTCCGAGAACCACGTGGCTTGATCACGTGGATCAAATTCTCAAGGACGGCCGCGTGTTGAGTAAGAGGAACCGACGTGCGTGTATGAGAAACTGTATGAATGTGGAGGAAGCGAAGGAAGTGTGTAAAGATAGATCTGTTTGGCGTTCCGTTCTCTCTGCCTACCCCAATTGGGACACGGCGTGAGGGTATAGTATAGTATAATATTTTATTTTTTTGCTTGTATTACTTTACTTACGACCTGTTGTTAACTGTCAGAAAGAAGTAATGTTAATGTGAAATATATGTATAAGTGTTTATTTAAAGAAGAATACTAACAGATTTAGATAAGATTTCAAAAAGTATTTTAACTTAGGTATTTTATTAATATGTGTTTCTATTGTATCTTTAAAAATAATGTCCTTATTTATATAATGTTATGGATGTTTTTTTTTCAAAGCATATGTACCATTTATACAATATTGTTGCATTTTTCCTAACTGAATATTTAATAATGCACCCATTCAAACATTATATCATTATTTATTTATCGTGTCGAAACCCAGAGAAAAAACCCATCAAACTGATCTCCAGTACTGCGCAAAACGCACAGCAGTTGGAGATGCGTCAAAAATATCCTCCATAGTACATGTGACAGGGCACAATGGACATTCCAACAAGTGTGGCATAGTCTGTGCTGCACCACAGTCACATGCTCCGGATTCGTCTTGTAGGAAGCCCCATCGTTCTCTATTGTCGCGGCAGTTTCCTACACCAGATCTCAGTCGATTTAGGGTTTTCCATGTCCCATAGTCTAGATCGCCTCCTTAATAAGTTTATACGTAATATGTCACAAAACCTGATATAAATTTATATCAGGTAATTGTTTACTGAAAATATGTAGTGGGCTAGTTCGCAATTAAAATTAAGACAATGAAATGTGTACTTTTAAATAAACCTGTAGTCAAAATAAACATTTATGTAGTAAAAATAATTGTGGTGGATCATTTATATCTACTTCATACTTATAATGAGTTTACAACTTTGTACAGTATGAATAGCAGTATTACTAGTTGTTTTTAAAGAACGATTGGATACTGATGGTTATATGAACACCAATAGCTGTCGATATAGCCACACTAAAGCCAATAGAACTACCTATGACTTTACTTCATTATAACATCATATACCTACATTTGCGGTTTTCCATTACGCCCACTACCTCTACCAATGCATTGTTAAAGAATTGCTATTAATTCTCTGTTTTCAGCTTTTATACCTACGCCTTATACCTTCGCATTATTTTTTACAAATAAATTACATTCCTATTATTTTAACATCATGCTGTATACATCTATATGCACTAGTACTATATTATCTTCGATACAAGCCAAAACGCCAGACTTAACCAGAGATTTTCAAGTTTACAAATAAAATAAAAGATAAAATTACACGCAGTTAATAAACTAATCCTCAAATATGCGCGCAGTCACTCAGAATGTGTGAATTTGATGCGGTGTCGTCTAAAGCGCCTAACAAACCTGGCTACATGCAACTGAACTTGTGAGTAAGCCGTGTTGGTATAATAGATAATAGTGGTATGATTTTCTTTCCTTGAAACAAACAATATCACAAAAAAATCATACCTATAAACTATTTAATATCAATTCTCATCTTATATACATACAAACATATCCTAATTATTTATGTCTTGTTTAGTCATAATGTGTAGAAGAAACGTTATTGTTTGTGTATTTCTTAAAACACATATACCTATAGGTACTTATTTCTTTCCACAATATATTGAAAGCTTTCATATCTTTGTCAAATAATATTTTTTATGTAATATGTAATTTTATGTAATAACCCCCTGGTCATATAATAATTTATGCCGTTTTTAAATACTAAATACCATAGGGGCGCGACAAGAATGAATGTTTGAGATATTCGTTCGGGGTCGTCAAAAAATAAATACAGTATTTGTGAATGTATTTAGATTTGTTATACATTTGGTTGAGACGCACAAAATGAAAAAAGTTTAGAAAAAATACAATTTGTAACTATTTTATTTAATTATATTTACGTATTCAATGACTTTTAGACGACTTTCATAGCGCCACTAGGTACAGTTTATAACTTTTTAAAATGTACTCAAATATAACAAAATACGTAGCTTTTGTATTTACATTAATCCTAATATAAAAAAAAATTGTACATTTAAATCGTTTTCATTTTAACTCGAGCTTAAGAGCGTGATATGAATTTGGAAAGTGTATTTTTGTTGAAAAATCGTTTTATTTGATTGTATATGAACATGGCGCCTCCAGATAGTTCAATTAGCCAGTTAAAATAATAGGAATGTAATTTATTTGTAAAAAATAATGCGAAGGTATAAGGCGTAGGTATAAAAGCTGAAAACACAGAATTAATAGCAATTCTTTAACAATGCATTGGTAGAGGTAGTGGGCGTAATGGAAAACCGCAAATGTAGGTATATGATGTTATAATGAAGTAAAGTTATAGGTAGTTCTATTGGCTTTAGTGTGGCTATATCGACAGCTATTGGTGTTCATATAACCATCAGTATCCAATTGTTCTTTAAAAACAACTAGTAATACTGCTATTCATACTGTACAAAGTTGTAAACTCATTATAAGTATCAGTTAAGTGAATGACTAGGCGGTTGGTTAAATTCTGGCATTCAATTGAATGTCCAAAAGAGGTCTAGCCAGAAAGTATAACGCAACGGTCATCAATACTAGCGTCAAAGTGCCAAATGAAGAAACTAAATAACCAGGATAGCTTCGATTAGGCAGAATACTGAACGTTTGACACGTCATTGTTATTCAACGAAATGACTTACTGTTCAATTGAATGCCGGTATTTAATTGAATGCCGGTCATTTAGTTAACAGGCTAATGTAACTATGTGTTGAACAGCAAGAATACGTATTGAATAAACAAAATAGAAAATATAATTTATCAACCGACGGTTCTTGGTGGAAGTTCATAATAATATTTTTAAAGTGAAACACAAAAGCTGGCTCAGAAAATCAATAAAGTCAATAGTGGAATAACTAGATATCGTGTTTCATTTTAAAAATTATTAAAATAGAAAATATTTTATGTTTCTATTTCTCTGACATTTTTCACTAGTAAGATGAAAATATAATTGAGAATCAAAAAACTAAACAGACACCTCAGATTTAAAAAAAAACGTAGTGTTTTTGGAAAAAAAAAATCAGCATTAAAATAGCTGGTAACAACTAACAAGTTCATAAAACTTCACGAGTTATATTTAGGATTCCGCGACAGGGCATGTTTGAATGACGCTCTGAATGGAGGAGGTTGGTTTCTGCTCTGTGTTACCGAGAGTATCGTTGAGAGGCTGAAATTATGAAATGTTACTGAATTTAAAATAAAATTTATGAAAATTTACATTTGTTTCGGTGTATTCACAAATATAATTAATATATTTGAACACTGTCAAATAATTAATGAAAAACATAAAAATGAAAATTATTATACAAATAGACAAATCCGTTCCATAACAAATATAATTCTGTTTCAGCGACAACAAATATTTTTTTTTATAATATCAATATTTAGATTCCTTTTATCAAACAACGGTATAATTGGTCGTTTAAAAATAATGAATCATTTAGAACAGATGCTCAAGCTGAAAATTTGCACAAGTTTTTTGATGTGAAGTTGTTGTGGAAAAAAGCTTGAATGAAACACAGAAGCGTTTTAGTTAAAGGGTCGTTACTCAAAGCACTTTGAACCCGGCAAAGGGATAATTACTAATATAATATTATACTTAATTACATAAATACATACTCCTGAACCGACATCATATTATTATTCATACGTACGCCTATATTCCGATAACTAATGAAACGCAATAAATTTAATACAGTTTGTTGTTTTGCTTGTATCGAAAAGTGGATCTTATATTTCAAACAGTTCTTATGCAAAACAGCAAATAAAATAAAACATTTAATCGTTTTTTCCAAATATTAATATTTTATATTTTGACAAACCAACCTACTAGAGTAATAATTAATTCTATACCTATATATACCTATACCCTCACGCCGTATCCCAAGTGGGGCAGACAGAGAGAAATTGGAACGCCAAATAGATCTTTATTAACTAATCATTTAAAAACCAAAATAAAATTGACATAAATTTTGCGAGTGTTGAAGGCACTAAAATTTAATTAAATCCATTCATTACATCATATCTGAATGTTTTTGATTGTTAAAATATAAATGAAAAAGAAACCTAAGACTTCTTATAGGTCTTTTCTGTTTTTTCCAACGGCTATTCTCTCCTTTACCAAAGATTAAGGCTAAAATATCTAAGAGATTTTTATTTTTTATTTTTGTATATATTTTCTGTTCTGGAGTAAAGATGGTACGCTTTGATAGAATCGTTAGGTATTAGGAACCCTTTATCATTAATATATGTAGGTACGTATACATCATTAACAGAGTTACGTTCGTCGGTTAATACTTTATCGGTCATTTGATAAACGGATTCTTTCAGCGCCAACTGCCTGAGCTTGTTCTACTAAATACTGCGCGAATGCTTTCTGGGTCACATACACACATCAGAATAAGAATAATAGCATTATTGAAAAGTATAAAGGCATTATGGCAAAGAAAATTTTATCGCACGGGATTGTACGTAAGTATTAACAACCAGTACTCGCACATCTGTATTGAAAGAAAAGTATGTAGGCTTTTTAGCCATAAAGTTTCCTAATGAGATGACGCACGTCGAATATAAATACAAGTTTGTTTTGTTGTAATTTTTCACGCATTTTGAATACGATTTACATGTTACTAATAGTGTAGTGTCAAATTGGCGACTTTTTACACTACAAAAAATCAGTTTTGGATGAATACATTAATTCATTTATTCATACCACAACGATATTACTCAAAAGTGGAGTAATAATGGGACTTTTTAAATATAATAAACCTTCTGTGTGGTTGGTACGATACTGTTGAGAACAAAATTTCCAATGTTTTACGAACTCTGGGGAGTGTGGAGGTGTTCAAGGCAAGGTTAAATACCCTTTTGCTCAGGAGACGTTATGATTTTTGGATGAGCCCTTGCGGTGGTTTTTTCCACAAAACGGTGCATCTTAAAAAAAATTGTCTAGTTAAAGATATGTAGTGTTCCTGTCGGAGCCAATCAAAGATCAGGATTCAGGATGGATCTCATATTCTGTGGTTGGACGCATAATGTCTTACCGGATATTCAACCTGGATATTATTTTGATTCAACTAATAAGCCTGAAGTAAAAAACCTCATTTGGGTATTGTACCTTTTTCAACAGAAAAGTGGACTTATGTAAGTTGACATTGCATGCGGCTTTAGAGTAGCTTTTAAAAACTAGTATGCCTGCTTGTATATTTATAGGATTATGCAATAGATGCGTGTGTCCCAGATAATATTATAAAGGTAAAGAAATGAATTATTTTAGAAAAATGTACGTATGCATACTTAACTTACCTATTTGGTGTACCTGTACTTATTCACATCATCCGTACGCTTTTTCTAGACGCATTACAGTAGTACCCAGTTTTTAAATTTCTTTTGGTTGCAAAAAAGGCTTGATCCAAATGAAAACAATACATTTATACTGCAAATATTTATATGCTTTTAAAATTAATTAACCTGGGTTAAAAAAATATTTATAAAATTTAATGGTTATTCATTCCATTTATTCATCTTGATTTCTTCTCGATCAGCAAGGCAGAGTTCAGAAGGAGTGTAAGGAGTACATTGAATTCTTGAGTCTAAAGAGAGACAGAGATTCGATCAATTCATAATTTGAACTATTTTAATCTTAATTGTTTTAATTTTTAATTATTATATATTCTTATAAATTCTATTGTAGTGTAATTTTTAGCTACTCATTTTCACGAGGTTTGTTTTGTTTTTTGCATTTGATATAGGTAGGGTAAGTATGTGTTATAACTGTTTACTTGAAACGTGTTCGTCATACGCTTCGGTAATTTGCGGGACCTTGATTTGTTTGTTTTCTGGAAGAATATGACTGTTAATATTTGTTAAGTTAAACTGTTTGTGTCCCTTAAGAGGAAATAAATAAATAAATTCCAAAACTGTTATTTGTAAATTATTGTTAATAATTTGCAATAGGTAGGAACATCACATATTTATCAGATATTAAACATATTAAGTTCACGAACGAGGTGTGCCACCTACATATATCCTGTCTATATTATATATTTTTTGGTACGGACACGACAATTTGTATGTTTGTTACATGCATTATGTTTGGTGTCTGCCTCGGTTGTGGAATACACCGCTATAATATGGATAGATAGAGAGTCAATACATAGGTGAATTATAAATGTTTTTAAAAGGAGTGTTTTAAAATGTCCTTCTTTTTCTCCATTGTTTATAAATCGCGATCGATTTCAGCAAACCGTTGTCATTCACGAGCAAAACAATACTGATTGTCTTCAGACATCGACAAAACCAAAAAGATTGAGAACAATACGCATGGAGCATATTGAGATTTAGACCTTTTGTAAGACATTCCCTTTAAAAACAATAAAAATGTCTCGGATCTATTACATTGTTAATAATTAAAAGTAGATGGTATTATTGGAGTGGTAAATGATTTATGATGGTATTATTGGAGTGGTAATCTCCGTAATACAAGAGAGACGATGATCCTGGCTGGGACATGTTTTGAGAATCCCAATGATAGTTGGCCAAAAAGAGCACTGTTCTTCCGTCCGCAGGGGTTCCGTAGGCCCGGGCGTCCCTCTTTCACAATACACCGTTCCTATGACAACGATATCAGAGCGCAAGGAATGTCGTGGGAAGAGGTGACGCAATTGGCACAGAGACGCTCTGAATGGAGGAGGCTGGTTTCTGCCCTGTGCTCCCGAGAGGAGCGTTGAGGGCGATGATGATGATGATGATGAAATGATTTACACATGAAAACGAACGACATGTTTACAAATTAGGGTAAGGAGTTGGGGATGGATTCAGAATCAAACTGCTACTAAATGAAAAAATAATATCTCAATTCTCAATAGAACTTATCAAATGTTGAAAAAAATACAAGATATTAAGAATTGATTTTTTATACACCACTGATTACCAGACTATAACTGAGGGGCGAATGTAAATTGTCTAGGTATTTTTCTTAAGATACAGTATTTTCTGCTTCTCTTCAGAGACTAAAAAAGTGTTTTTCTTTCACAAAAAATAAATATTCTCTTCGGGGTTAAGTTTTTTCATATTAAACACATGTCATTATCTACAATCCAACAGAAAATTTCGAAATATTTCCTTAAGAGGCCTTGTTTTTATATTAAAACTAAAAAATATTAGCTTTTCCGTAAAGATGATTTAATGTTGTCTTTTCTTAACTTATTCACGGAAACATGCTTATGAAATTATTAACAAACATTCTGTATGTTTGTTCAAAAATATTCCTATACGATGAGATACAAATATATTTTTTTTTATTGTTGATGGCTAAGGTCGGGAAAAATTTCTACAGATTGTTCCTATTATTTCGAACACTGTTCAATTAATTACACCAAAATATTTGAGAGATGAAAGATGAGAAGTTCGGAAGATCATAAAACTTTGTGTGTAAGAAGCAATGCTTTTCTTTAAAGTGATCCACAACGTCTTATGAACCCCATTACAATACTTGAGTTGTGGCCACGACACAGACAGAAGGTTAGTGTGGCTTCGCAAAAAATAAAAAAAAGAAGAAAAAAATATAGCTAAAATACTAGCCTGGAACCAATATTTAGTATCAGTTCGAATGCGTAAATTTCATTCTATGAGAGATGGTATGAAGGAATGGCATCTCTCATAAGTCAGGTAGTCAGAAGACCAACTGCATGTTACAAACATGCAAGTTATCCTCTCCGTGCAAAAGTTAACATTCAAAACGGTTTGCATGCCTCATCGCTAAACTTTATACATTAAATGCCTTGATGTGTAAATTAAATTACATGCAAAAAATCCCTCTTTATTGCATTATTGCTTGAACATGTAACATGAGAAATTATACAGATGCCAGTAGACATTATTTATTTAACGTAGATATCTACTTATCCAAATATATACATAATAATACATTATATCATTAACAATAAAATAACTATATACGAAAGGAATGTGGAATGAAAGTTGGTGTAATAACAAAGATGAATGTAAATAAGTTAAGATGGTTTGGGCACGTGGAAAGAATGAATGAGGACAGAATGACTAAGAAGATATATTTGGCTGAGAGGAATGGTGCTCGGAGACGCGGACGTCCGAGGATTAAATGGCAAGATCATTTAAATCAAATCCTACAGGACGGTCACGTGTTGAGCACATTGAACAGGAGAGCATGTATGAGGAATTGTATGACAGTGACGGAAGCGAAAGATTTATGCAAGGATAGAAGGAAGTGGCGCTCGATCCTTTCTGCCTACCCCGCGAGGGAAGCGGCGTGATGGTATGTATGTAAAATAACTAAAATGCCCTTAGGATGTTTTTGATTAAAAAATTAACATTTCGTAAATATAAGGAATACATAAATAAAATTTAATATGAAAAAAATGTTATATACGTTATTACATATCATATTAGTGTTTTTATTTTTTAAATCATATTTATATTTAAGGGAAGGGATTGTATATGTAAAATGTGGACTTATCAAAACAAGAAGTAAAGTGTCAATAAATATTGGAATATAGCAAAGAGGTTAACAATTATGTAAAAAAGATTTCAAACACCGCATCTCTTTTGAATAAGAGCTTTTAATGTGTCGATTTCATAACTTTTATTTGCACACTCCTGCAGAATTTTGTCAATCAGTAGGTAAAGCTTTTTCTAGTTTTATAAATGGGTGAGATTACCTAAATTTCCATAGAAAAGGTTATAAGTGGGGGGGCACCCACTGCCGCATATAGGCTCTGTCCACGTGCACGACCTTATGCAGCAAGGGCTCCATAAGTAAGTAAGTATAAGTAGATATTTGGTATTACGATGCTGGCTATAACTGCTATTTTATTTTTTGTAAAAAAATCATCAATTACTTTTTATAATTATATATTTTATAATAATTTTTTTTTTTCGTATGTTTCGTGATTAACACTGTGGAATTCTGGAATAAAAAAAATATGTGATGCATTGAATTTGAGGGTTACTTCAATGTGTATGTTTTAATAAATAATTTATTGTTTACTTTTTGCATTATAAAATATACATAGATACGTTTACCTCCCACTTTATCCTCCTGTCTATTTTCACTTAACAATTGATATACAAGAATCATATAACTGGTTTCTAGAAGTGCATTTAAAATGAATTATTTTCTTAAAAATCAACAAAAACTGTTAAAGTCGTAATAGTTTTTATTAACTTATTATTAATATTCAGTTAAGTTTCAAACTGAAATGAATTAAATTTAAAAAAAATATTCGATGTAATAATGAAAGTTCGTGTTGGAAAACTTGGTCCGCGGAAAGTGTTAAAGGTAAAATGTATATCTCACATCTGTGGAAGTTCCACTCCAATTGAGACTAACCACGAACGGTTGAGTGGCGGAAAAAGATAAGCTGAGTTCAATATTATTATTTTTACCATTTTCTCTTATGGCGATAAACAGTGGCGCATGAAAGATTTTCAGTGAAATTTCACAATTTCGTGAAAAAACTGTAGGTCACTTTTATTATTCACAAAGTGAATGCTTCTTTTCAAACGATAAGTATTCCAATATTTGGGAAGTATGTTTGCGAGGGATGGAAGATGCGATAGGGACATTGAAAGAAGGAAAGTGGCCGGTGCTAGAGTGAACGGTGCACTTCGACCCATTGTCAGCAATGGCAATGTGTCGAACATGGCTAAAATGCTGGTGCACAATACCATTCTGGTACCGTCACTTACGTATGCAAGCGAGACATGGACGTGGCTGAAGAAGGACGAAAGTGGAATAAATGCAGTGGAGATGCGATCGTTAAGAAGAATGGTTGGTAAAACGCTGCGTGATAGAGTGAAGAATGAGGATATTAGAAGAATGAGCGGATGCAAGAAGAGTGTTGTGGACAGAATGCGCGTGAATAAACTACGGTGGTTTGGACACGTTGAACGAATGAACGAGGTAAGAATGACAAAGAGGATATACTTGTCTGAAAGAAAAGGTGTGAGGAAGCGCGGACGTCCGAGAACCACGTGGCTTGATCACGTGGATCAAATTCTCAAGGACGGCCGCGTGTTGAGTAAGAGGAATCGACGTGCATGTATGAGAAACTGTATGAATGTGGAGGAAGCGAAGGAAGTGTGTAAAGATAGATCTGTGTGGCGTTCCGTTCTCTCTGCCTACCCCACTTGGGATACGGCGTGAGGGTATAGTATAGTATAGTATAAGTATTCCAAATAATTTCATGCCAAAGAATGAAAATGAATTATGAAAAATGATGAAATTTTTAATAAAAGTACTGATTTAAAATATTTTCATATTAATTTTTACCTTTTACTAAATTTTACAAAGCAAGTTTGCTTTGTAATACAAAATCAAGGAATTGGCATTTTTATAATTGAATTTTAAAAGGCTGCGTTGATGCGTGGGCGGTTACGATCCAAAGATAAGCATTTTGTTTATTCAATTATTTAAGACAACGTTTACAAAATGTTAATGTTATAAAAAAATCACAACAAGTATATTAAAAGTATGGAAAGATTTTAAGCAAAGCTGGAAGCTATATGTATGTACCTCTATACAACTTGAAAACTCTTCACATATCGTATTTTAATTAAAAACGCCCGGAAACTAAGGCGATAGAGTTTGTTGTATTATTATATGTGTACATACTCGTACATACACATTGTTATAATGTGTTATTTTCATACACAAGCTTTATACTTATTTTTACTTCTTTTATTTTCTCTTTCCCTGGCTTAATATCAGTATTAATGGTCCCTGGAAAATGAAACAACACTAAGCGGTTAACGATTATTATTATGGGTAGAAATAAAACCTATGTAAAGTCATATTAAGTTTTGCTTTAAATACAATAATGGATTTTAATACTATGATAGTGATTATTTATTCTAAAATAATCAGTTTCTAACGATGGCAATTCAAATATCATTCCAAACAATACTTACCTCGTATAATTCAAATATCATTCCAAACAAAACTTACCTCGCATAATTCAAATATCATTCCAAACAAAACTTACCTCGCATAATTCAAATATCAATCCAAACAATACTTACCTCGCATAATTCAAATATCAATCCAAACAATACTTATACCTCGCATAATTTTGGGAACATAAAAGATACCAAGATTCAAAGATTTCTGTTTCTATTTGAGAAATTCCTTCAAACCCTTCTTAAGAAAGTTTTCAAATTATTGATGCACTCTTGTGATATTATATCTTATTTATTTATTTATTAATATATAGCTATCTCGTATAATAAACATATATCGGTTCGAAAGCTGGAAAGTCTTTTCGCCGTATGTAATTATAAATAATATGTACCTAATCTCAATGACAAAATTTCAAGTATAACTTGGTGTGCTTATGAAACGTGTGTATATAATAATTAAAACATCAAAAATGTTTTGGTTTGGCACTCTTTTTTTATGAGTGTAGAAAAAAAATTATACTTTTTTCATAAATCATATAGCTGAATGCATATGAAACAACTTTTTTGATTCATCAATGATGCAAGAAAGTTGAAAAAACTTTTTTTATTTGCCTATTCATTCCGAACCTAAATATCTCTGGACATCAAGAGATGTTAAATGATAAAAGTTTTTTTAAATGCTGAATATGTAAATGCAAAGGATACTCTCCTAGAAAATAATATGCTCGTGTTATGAAAGCGAAGTGGGTCGGTTGCAGAAAAAATTAAGCCTGGAGTGATAGTTCGAAATATAATAAGGTGATGACCACCCCTTTTTTTTGGTTTTCTTAAATATATTTTACAAGATTGAAATATATCGAAACAGCGTTACTGAAAATCGTACTGTAGTTGCTTACAAACATCTACGTGCAAAGAAAAATCTTATTTAAGATACAAAGCGACCCACATTCTTTCACAGATAACTTAAAATAACATTTTTAAACTATCGCCTATCATTACTACTGCAAAGTATTTTTAATCTCTTACCAGTTTTAATGAAACTATTTCCAAATACAAAGTTATATGTAATCGATTGTGCTTATTGTTATTCTTTTCTTAAATATGTTATTTTTCGTGCTTCCGAGTAATAGCTGCTTATAAGTAATTGAAAACCATTAATCACGCTTTTATCGCAGACCTATTGCTATTTTTATTATTAATAACGTTATTTTATGTGGGTAAAGAAACTTTTAAAATTTTATTTTAAATCAATAAAAGTGGAACTAAGGTTTTGTGTTAAAAATATAAATCACTGTATATCATATTATAAAGTTAAAACAAGATTAGACGATTTACGCCTAGTATACTTTGCAATTCAAAATATTAACGATAATCACCTCAAAACAAATAAAATATTAAACATCTGTTACAAAATGTTTAAATTAAAGGTTTGATAAGAGAAACAGTCATAGTAATAAAAAAATCTTTAATATTTTTTTATTTATGAATAGTTTGGGGTTTTACAATTTAACACCGACGTAATAAAACAAAATATTTGTCGTGAAAAAATTTCCATCCCAAAAAAAATATTTTGAATATTTTGTAAATTCTTGTTTTAAAATATTGTGTTTGTTTTTCATCCTCCTTGAGATTTTGAGTGATTTTGTTAAGAAATATAATATTTTGCGTACGTTGTAAAATATATTGTACTCGGGATATTTCATGAAAGTATGTAAGCAATTTGTTTTAGAAAAGTTGAAGCATCAAGTACTTAGGCAAGGTGACGCTCTAATCTTTTTGGCGAAAAACAAGATTGTTAAAGTTCTTTTCCCTGATTAATTCCTGTCAATATTTTCCATTAGCGACAACATAAGTAGTTAAAAGTGGCTTATTTTTATACTCTACCATAATGTTAATAATAATAATAGTAAGCACATAAAGCAGACACCTGAAAAATAATACTGTACGCGCAACCAACATCAGCATGGCAGGAAAAGGGAGGGGGAGGACGTGAAGGAGGTATAGGAGGGGGATGGTGGAGAGGCTTTCACTGGGTCCTATGTACACTAGCGCCAGTCTTCACCCTGCGATCACATGGTGAACTACGGCGTCTTGTTACCGCTATAACCCCCTGCTACCAAAACGTCACGTGAACATTTCAAACTCATTTAACAATCCGAAAGATACATAAATCAATCTTATTATCGGGTTTTGGAATCAGTAAACGGAATTAATAAATCACTAAGTTGTACGTAAATAGTTGCAATTCAAAAATGGAATGATTATTTTGGAATTAATTCTTAATTTGAAAATTTCAACAGTGTTTATGAATGTTTAACTGTGAATAAGTGTTTTTTCCTTTCGGTTTTCTCATTGACTTAGGACTATTTTTTTTGAAAATCTAATACGTTAATATAAGGATTTGTGGTAAGTTGTACATTCATTTCATAACTTATTCTTTATCCAAAACATCACATTCTAATTTATTCCAAAACCTGCAAGATTGCAAATAAAATATTTTCTACTTCAGTTTTCACATAATTTGTGTAAATATTTGTTTTTGATGTTAGTTGATGACTCTCACATCTGCAAATATGTATATACATTAAATGTGCCAATACTTGTATAAAGTATATTAAATGTATAACAATTATACATATTTTTTGATTGACTTAAAAATGGATATATTATGTACAAGCGTATGTAACCCGGCATCGCTCGGGTTTAATTAAATAGAAAACCTTGCAAATACATGGGTTAAAACAACAAAATCTTATTGAAAAAAAAACGGAGTAAGCACTTACGTGGATAAAAGAAGTAAAAAGCTCTTCCCAATGAGAAAACTTAATTTTTGACTCCCTACATGCCCATAGCTTAGTAACAATAAATAGGTAGGTACCTACATCATAAAAAGCATTGCAAATCTCTAAATGAAAAATCTTGAAGTTTGATACCTCACATGCCCATATTTAGGTAAAAAAAATAGGTAGGTACCTACATCGAAAAAAGTGCTGAAAAACTCTTCCCAATGAAAAATCATGAAGTTTGATACCTCACATGCCCATACTTAGGTAAAAAAAATAGGTAGGTACCTACATCGAAAAAAGTGCTGAAAAACTCTTCCCAATGAAAAATCATGAAGTTTGATACCTCACATGCCCATACTTAGGTAAAAAAAATAGGTAGGTACCTACATCGAAAAAAGTGCTGAAAAACTCTTCCCAATGAAAAATCATGAAGTTTGATACCTCACATGCCCATATTTAGTTAAAAAAAAATAGGTAGGTACCTACATCGAAAAAAGTGCTAAAAACCTCTTCCCAATGAAAAATCTTGAAGTTTGACACCTCACATGCCCACATTTATGTAAAAAAATAAAAAGTAGGTACCTACATGGAAAAAAAGTACTAAAAACCTTGTCGCGATGAAAAAGTTTGAAGTTAAGAAATCCCACATATTGGTAGGTACCTACATGGAAAAAGTGCTAAAAACCTCTTCCAAATGAAAAATATGTGAGCTCGACACCTCGAAAGCTCATATTTTATTTAGAAAAATAGGCGGGTACCTACGTGCAAAAACTACTAAAAACCTCATCTTAATGTAAAAACTCGAAGATTGTCATCCCAAATTTCTATAAGAAAAAAAGGGTAAACATCCCTTTTCGTGAAAAATTGTAGGCACATAAATGTTAAAATATTATAATTGTCCACATTCGAATTTGTATTTTTGGTTTGCAGTGCATAAATGGGTATTTGCTATGAAATTAAAAAAAGTCAAGAATAAATTGTCATAAGTATTTACTCTTTATTCCCAAAAAACCTTAAAAATGGATTATCTGCATCCTTCAATATTTCAGAATATTTTACTATCAAATATTTCATAATTTATGTAAAAAATATTAGGTGAAAATAAATAGGTTCCCACTCATTGAAAATCATTTAACATTGTTTATGGATTTTATAGGTAAAACTATTATTATTCTACAGTATAGTTTTCTATGGTTTCATAATGTCTTCCATTATGAAAATAGCCCAATATGTCAAAAATATGCAATTTTTATTCACGTAATTCAAGAGCTTTTCTCATTAGCAAACACGATATTTTATTACGAAAATAAACCCTAAATATTTAGTTTCAGAATTGTTGTATTTATTGTTACATCCATTTTGATATTAATTCAATACAATGAAAAATGTTTGACTGTGAATATTGCTATTTACTAAATCTTGCATTAATTTTACATACATTTTGTTGCTAATTTTGTGACATGGTCGCATTAAAATTAAAATATCTTTATCAATACGTAAGATATTTAAAATGTTTTTAGCCTTAAACCTGCCCAGAAGATGAGACCTTGTATAGAGTGTATTATTTTACTTCGGTCTTTCCTAATTTCCGAGTCCATTAAGGACATACGTACATACATACATACATACATACATACATACATACGAACGGACTCAAATATTTATGTGTGGATTGTGTTAATATAAACAATAATTGCTCATAAATAAGTATTTTTTTTCACATTTTTACATTCAATACGTGTAATTAAATTTTGAATAAGATTAACGGCGGATTTTACGGATAAAAATATGTATTTATGATAGATTATGTGATGTTTGCTAGAAATCTATATTTGCTATGAATTTTGCTTCAAAAATGATTGGGTGATCAAGAGTTTAAAGTTTTAATCTTTTTCATTATGGTATGAACAAACTGAATTTTTTATTTATTTAAAAAAAGTTCACACGTAAAATTTAAAGAATGAAATATACCTGTTCAAATTAAGTTTTTTCACAATGTTGGATTTTTATGTTATTATTTCAACATTATAATTATTTTTCGTGTCGAATAAAATGAGATTTTTTCTATAATTTTCAATTATGTTGAGGGACACTGTTATTAATTATTTATAATCTAGACATCCATAAATTTTACGAGGATCATTTTTGTATTAGGCATTATAATAATATATGCCTTTAGGTTTGTTTTTCTGCATATAATATTCTACCATGCCAAATTTTCTCATTTTTCTATTACAATAAAAATTGGATTCCTTGAATACCTACATATAAGGAATATCAATTTTATGTCAACTCAGATATTAAGCACTGGTTGCAAGTTATATGGCCGAAATATTTAAATATCCCGTACGTTTTGTACGCATAAAAGATTGGGCATCAATAGATGAGATTCAATTAAAGCTATACACATGATATTAATCATTCACTATCTAATTACACGCAAATTAATCATGAAATAGTATAACGTTTTTGGTTAATGTTGATCGATTAATATAATATATTTTTGTATGATTCTTACTGTATGGATTATTTTTCGAGGAGTAACGACTACTTGATCACTTTATTAAGAATATCTTATAAACCATTACCTATCCCATCATGGCATATCTAACAATAATGGAGTATCCAGCAGATCAGCAGCGTGTAATAAACTTGGAAGATATCCTTTCCATGTCAAAAAAATATGTAATTCAGGATGGGTGGCAAACTTCATTTTTGAATTTAAGATGTAAAATGTCTTTTTTTTTAACACCGGCCTTTTTTAGGAAGATTCTTTGATGTGTGTACCACGAAACAAGAGCAAACCTTCTACTTTATTGGCTATACAACTATTGTCAATGTACTCGTGTACCGCATCCCGTGATATTATACATGTTTATTTATTCTTTATTGACTATACAACTATTGTCAATATACTCGTGAGACGCATCCCGTGATATTATACATGTTTATTTATTCTTTATTGACTATACAACTATTGTCAATATACTCGTGAGACGCATCCCGTGATATTATTAATGTTTATTTATTCATTACATATATATACCTATACTTTGGACTTTTATTACATTCTATCTGCATACTAATTGGTAGTAGTTTTTAATATTATGGTCGATAATTATTTTAATTTCTTTCTCACACTGTTCTTCTATACTTTTTTACGTTAACTTCATCATTGTAATTATGTTTTATTTTCCTACGTTAAATGCTGTGTGCGAGAAGAAAAAGGAAAAGTCAACTCATCCCAGAATCGAGTTAAATACATTAATCACTTAATGTTGATAATATGCGTCGTGGGAGAAAAGGATGAGTCGATATTTGCACATAAGAGAGATTATTTCAATGTTAATCGGAGTTCAGATTGTGCTACATTATACTGCTGCGTAGATTTTGTTTTGATTCTCATGTAAAGCAGTGTTTTTTGTTCATCTCCAATTTCTTTTTTCCACGCATACAGAATTGCTTATAACTACTATACTACTATACTATACCATCACGGCATATCCCACAAGTGGGGTAGCCAGCAGATCAGCTGCACGTAAGATTCATGCAAACTGTCCTCTTCGTGCCAATATAAATCAAGACATTCAGGATGGGTGGCAAGCCTCATCGCTGAATTTAAGATGTAAAATGTCTTATTTTTTTCGAACACCTGCCTTTTACAGGACACTCGAAAACTTACGCAGAAGAGTGGGAGACCAATTCTTTACCGGGTGCTTCACGGGATAAATTGCTTATAAGCATTAGATAATGTTGAATAAATGAATCCAATAAAAACTATAAATCAACTGTACACAATATTAAGGAGGTATGTCTTAATAGTCAAGTTTGAAAGATACCTAGGTACGTATCTTTGAAAATTACGCCGATTCATTTGTTTATTTGACCCTTGAACAATTTATTATTGATCATTGATACACTTAACCTTATCGTGGATTAATATCTAATTATTCTACTTTCACGTCTGCCATACGCTATAACGACGTTCAAGATAAACTGATCGTTCAGACGCAAACTGAAGACTTCATTCTTCCAACAGTTTCCCACGCCTTTGAGATGGATACTTCATAATCAAATTCCAGTTCATCAGTGAATAATTAATTCTTATATAAAAAAAATAAGAGGTTCAGGATAATGAGCGAGCGATGTAGCCGGATTCAAAATGTTTAATGTGCGTGAAGATGATCGGTAATCCGCTTTCTATAGAAGATTATCAAAATTGAGTAGGTATTTTAAAAATATACCGAAGATAATCAAAGCTGTATTATAATATATATTTTACTCTAAGTTTCCGTCTACTCTGATATAGTTTTTCCGTTACATTACCCCCCGGTCAGGGATAATACTCGTTGATAAGTATGGCATACCTATAATCGGTAAAATGTATCTAGGTACCTACCAAAGAACGGGTAGAAAAGGTAATACTAATGTAGGTAAGTACATTATAACGACGTAATATTACATGACCATAATAACAGTGATTTTCGGTATCGTTTATTATTGTTCTTATCGACAAACAAAATATCCCATTAGCAATAACATACCCTAAGCTAAGTTGGTAGGAAATCTACCATATCTATTAAATAATAATACATACTTTGGTGAAATAATAATGACTTGGCAGTGATAATATACGACTCGGTACATTTCTGGTACCATCTAATTTTGTGATTAAAGGTTAGTACTAGGTAGTGGTAGTAGTACTCAGTACTCACTGAGTGCGCATTCCATTTGTAGTTAATAGGCTAATGAATCCTTTTAAATGACACCCCAATGATCTTTACTACACTGTTTTTTTTAAGACCGAATGTTATTAACACTCTGCGTTAGTAGTAAACTTAATTTGGAATTCTGTGAAAGTATGTATAATGGTTTAAGCTTTAGAAAAAGTCCACGTTTTTTTTTACTTTTAATTCGGTCTGTTAAGACAATTAAAACTTTTTTTGTAGGTATATTTTTTTAAATTTTCATAATACTCAAGAAATTGGTTTGTGTTTTTAGAGAGGATATGCCAGTAAAATTTTAATCTTTTTATGTTTAAACTCGAAAGTCACATTTATTGAGTCATTTGTCGAAGTTTCTGAATTTCTGCATTTTTTACGTTTTATGAAATAGTCGTAAATAAATGTTTTAAATTTTATGGCTCCAACCAAAAGCTTTTGTCCGTATACATACGTCTAGTTAATTTCCGAACGGAGAAATCTACTGCTGAATTCCTCCATCTGCATGATTAAAACTAATACTTAGTGTGGGAAGCTTCGGATATGTTTTGGTGTATAATATGCACAAATTCATAATGCAGAAGTATTAAAATTCATAATTAATTACGAAGAATCAATATCTAAAGACGAAAGCTTTGCTCGTAAAAGAGGGAGTTTTTAATGTGGGGAAGGATCTAAAGCTAACAGGCTACTAGCAGAAGCTAGTAAAGATGATAAATTTATTTTGATTATATTTTTTTTTTTTATTAAATCGTTGTTATAATTTTGATTTTTATTAAAATATCATTAACTACTTGTAACGACTTATACACCAAATGTTCGATTTTCTTATTGCTTGAAGGCAAATTAGAAAAAAAGTTCGCATTGAATTTAATAAGAAATCAGATGATTCTCTCAGTGTAATCGAAACAGATGTCACATATTGAATTCTTAATAATGAAAATTATATGAAAATAATAATTGAAGACATGGAATAAATATATTATTTTCAAGAATGAACCATATGTTATGATCGGTGCGTTGTGCCATGCCTACTGGCAGAGGGCTTACCACGACGTTTCTTTCGTGTCTTCTTCTGAAATGTCTGCTGTTTTGCGATTGAACCATAGTTTTATACGAAATTATTAATAAACATTTATCAGTTTGTACGAAAAACCAAAATTAAACACATCTCGAATATAGGTAAGTAGATATATATTTTTTTCTGAAAATCAATGCCTTTATTAGTTTTTCCTTGGATATGGTTCTATGCAGTCTTCTATTTCATTAAAAGTTAAATAAAAATTTCCGTAATTAATTTGTTATTTCCAACATTTTACAATTTTACCATCTGGAATGAAACATAATAGGTAGGTACATATGTAGGTACTCTTTTGACGATTCTCATTAGATACCTTCTTTCAGACGTTCAGAGTCACAGCGATTCTGTACTTAATGAGCCAAATCTTCTTACGGCATTCCTTAAAAATTATTATAAATAAAAAGTTTCTACTATCTTAAATTGTTCACGAAGTACCTACAAATATCGAATATGTAGGTACATATCTTATTTTTAAATAAGTTTTCGAGTGTCTTGCAAAATGCACAGTTTGCAAATCATCAATTAGGTATATGACATTTTACACATATCCCACAAGTGTGGTTGCCAGCAAACTAGCTCCATATTATAAACTTGTAAACCTTTTGCAATAAAAAATTAAACATCCAGGATACGTAGCAAACAAATTTAAGATGTATTTTTTCTTACATTTTTTTAATTTTTTTAAACACCTTCCTTCTACTGGACACTAAAAACTTATGAAAAAGAGTAAGATACCAGTTCTTAACTGGTTGCTCGAAGGAAATACATAATTTGATTCAGCGTTGAGACATAATACCTAACATCCTGAACAAGTCGACCATTATATTTATTACATGTATTCATCTCTTATCCTTCGAGATATACTGTTTGGCAGCATTGGATCACTTACATTTGGGCGGGGGGTGGATGGGTGTGCTTGCTTGAATGCATGGATCTCTCAATCATAGCATCCTTGGGACATTGGATATTGGCTGTGTATTTGATTGGGCTTTGTAACTTATACTGGATGGGTGATTTTGTTTATTTGTTTTGTTTTGATTTCTGGTATTTTGGGATTTTAGATTTTATATTTTTAGATTTACTTTGACTTTTTTCAGAAAATTTTAACTTTACTTTCTATCTAAAGACTAATGTGACTGAAGGACTGATTTCTAGTATTTTAGGATTTTTGACTTTTATATTTATGTTTTTGTATTGTTTTAAGTATTGTATTATCGTTGTTTTTAAATTCAAATTTACTTTGACTTTTTTTAGAGAATTTTAACTTTTACTTTTTTTTTCCTCAAGACAGACATTTCTGGTAAGAGTGGAATCTTCGCTGGTCTACATGTTAAATGTATTAATTGTCAATATATTGTGTAACGACTGTTTGATTCTAAATATTGTGAAAATAAAAAAAAAAATATAAGATAGTATAAAAAGTCAAAATGTTAGAATCTCGTCGAGAATTTGAACGTTGAGAAAAAGTCTCATAAATCTTTGTGTTTGTTGGTAATTTAGGTATAAAATTTTAATGAAATGAATACTAACACATTCATTGATAATAAAGTATGGAAACTACCATCTAAAACACCACGATATACAATAGATATAAGAATCCTACCATAAAAAATGAAAAATAATATTTTTACTAAATCCGCTCATCCATCGTAAAATATATAACGTAATCGCATAATATATTACCACAGCAGCGCGTGTACGTTACTGCTCCTCTTCGATATAAGGTACGCATAATGTATATTTGTAGGAAGAAAAAAAAACAACTTTTCTCTCGAGTTACGATCATAGTATCTGACACTCAGTGTTCTCGTACGCGTAAGGGAATAAAAAAAATACACAACGAAATTGAACGCGATATATTCAGATGTGTAAATAAATGGCTTTTATTTTTATATAAGAACGGACGACATTAATATTCTTTAATGTAATTTGCAGGAAGGAAGGTATATCATTAATAATTCTCCCGTTACAATTCCACCAAGAATGAATGTAAATAAGCTGAGATGGTTTATACTTACATGTCGTGGTAATGATAATATTTCTCATGTGATAATATTGTTAATTTTCTTTCACCCATCGACACTTTTCTCGGGGTCTCGGAGTGAAAAATAAGGCTTCCCCATTCATAGAAATATTGTGCCATAGTCACATTTTGAAGCGACATGCATAACGTTTTGATGTGAGATCAGAAGAACATGATCCAGTTTCACCTAGTTCACTGAAACGACATGTTATTGCGTCAAGCGATTTATGTTTTATTATAAGAGTATGTACTCTATTATTTTTGACAGTAGGTACTTATTTATTCATATCCCAAGAGTTTGGTTGCCAGAAGACCAGCTGCATATAGCTAATATGCAAGCTGTCTTTTTCTTGCCAACATGAAAATAAGATATTCAGAATGGGTGGTTACACTTATCGCTGAATTTAAAATGTAAAAAGTGTTTATTTTTTCGAACACCTGCCTTAAATAGGACATTCGAAAACTTGCGGCAAAAAGTGGGAGATCAATTTTTGCCGGGTGGTTCACGGAACATTTTGGATATAGGCCTCTTTATTTTTTAATTCCTTCCTGTATTGTGCAACACAGATTCATTTGTTAGCATCACTTGGATAATCTCTTCAGTTCTTCTTTACAGTAATGTTTTTTTTATTATCAACGTATTTACCTACTATGCCACAAGTAATTCATATTATTATTTAAATAAAAAAAGTACCATCTCGTCATGTCTGCTAGTTTATTTATGTGATTTAAATTTAAAAAAAATCACATATATCTACAGATATCTACCTAATATAGTGTTGACTATGTCAGTGTTTAGGTAGTAGGTACAATTCCATAACAAAATATATATAACAAATGTGAACTTATTATTTTTCTATGTCTACAAATTGTAGAATATAACAGTTGTTTTATTGATTTTATCATAATATGGCATTACAAAAAACACAAAAAAATCATATCTTGAAATCACCATGATCTACATTTAAAGTCGACCGTGATGGTTTTCGTGCGTCATAGGTTTTGATAATAAAATAAAAGGCTTAGTACTCAGCAAATTCGTAATTAAAAATACTTCATTTTTTGATAAATGTTTATTATTTTAAAACAAAATAATTTATCTTCCTAGTAAAGTAAAAAACATTTGTAAATTTCGGAAAACTGTTTAACAAAATATATACATCTCTTTATTAAATTCATATTTTTGGAAAACCTCTACATGCTAGCCTGTTTCTTATTTCTACGAACTAAATTTTAATTATATATTATTTAAATAAACTTTTTGTTATATTCAAGTCGTTAGACATATACGAGTAGGTACCTAGAAAAATAATAAATACCGTCCTATCAATAATAAAGAAAGGAAAAGGAAACAATAAAATTTTCACTAAAATCCAATTTATTTTTTATTAATATTTTTAGCTAGTCATTCATTTGAATAGGTACCTTAAATGATGTTATGGATTGGTAGAAATGTATTTTATGTTATTGTGCTTTTAAATACCACATTATAATACATTTTCCGAATCCACGTAAATAATTGTATTACAATATGCCTCTGTATTTCATTCAAATTTGATTAATTTGCTCCATGTCATGAATGTTGTCTCATATTAAAAGAACAATGACAGAAGGCACTTAATCATTGTGTTCCTACATTATTAACATTTTTTGTATCATTACTATTATAAAGAATATCTTGTCCAGACCATTTTTCAGTTATGTGAAATATTTTCAGGACAAATATTTTTTTGAATAAATTGATTTTGCTTATTGAAAAAAAATGCTATATAAAAATGATATTATTATATTGTTTGAATTTTAAGTGCAACGCAGAAAACACGATTGTTGCAAAATATCTCACTGGTACAGACTGTGTTGGTGTTTAGGTGTTAGAATTCCAAAATCAGATAAATAAACAAATATTTTTTTTTAACTATATGACAGTGTCTTTTTTAGATGAGAGATATCAAACAACTCTCAATAAAAAGACATATTAATTTCATCTCACTGGTAGTTAACTGTGGTCTTTTTGACGTTCAAAATTGGTACAACAGTAACTTCTTAAAATAAATAGTTTTTGATATTATAGCTTTGTGGTGGTTTTTCACAAAACAGTGTGAAATAAATTATTAAAACTAGTGTTAGTAATTACTATTACAGCACGGAAAAAACGTTGCACTATAAACATAAAAAAATCATTCACCACGTACACAGTTTTATAAGCACTCTTTGATATTGATCTGCAGATATAGTATTTATTTCAATGTAGATTAGCTGAGTATTATCAGTACAGTTGATTAACATACCTTATAAAAATAACTGGGCTGGGACATGTTTTGAGAATGCCTAATGATAGTTGGCCAAAAAGAGCACTGTTTTTCCGTCCGCAGGGGTTCCGTCGGCCCGGGCGTCCCTCTTTCACAATACACCGTTCCTATGACAACGATATCAGAGCGCAAGGAATGTCGTGGAAAGAGGTGACGCAATTGGCACAGAGACGCTCTGAATGGAGGAGGCTGGTTTCTGCCCTGTGCTCCCGAGAGGAGCGTTGAGGGCGATGATGATGATGATGATAAAAATAAATAAATATTTCGCTTTTCTTTCGTACGAGATGACGATAAATTACCATTTTGTTAAATATTGTTAATGAAAATGGATGTGCTTTTAATTTTCAAACAAAATATATTTTTGTGGATGACTACTAAATCAGTAGCGGCATGGCGTTAGTGGTAGGTTGGTAGTTTATTCAGCAATGAACTAGTAGAGAAAATAATACATGTCAGACCGAACATCTATATGAATGTAGTAGTAGTAGATGTAGTCGTAGAGTAAGTAAAACTTCGTGTAAATATTTATCATTGTTTAGGGTTAACCCCCATTGGCATTTCGGTTAACCCAGTGGATCTTACGTAGTCATTATTTTATTTTACTGAAATAATAATATAATGTACTTAGTATGTTGGTACATATGATGTACAAGACTAACATAAGATATAAGGATGTTACGGTTCTTGGTAGTGAATTGTTCTATGGATAATAAACAACCCTTCGTAAGTTGTTGGGATTATTATCAGTTATCTATCGTATGCTATAAAATATAAATATTGCCCCCGGGATGCGTAGGTTATGCATACTCAATATTCACATTAATATTTGAGTCTGTTGGTATATATGTATGCTTGTATTTATGTTTATATATCTTTTCTGGTCCTAGTAACGTCAAATTTCACGATCATCAGCTACCATGTTTTATCAGCGTCCTCAAGAACGTAAATTGAACAAAACTATCCAGTATCATTATCATCATTATATGAACTTAAGCAAGAAAGAAGAAAAACAATACACTTAATCAAAGTCTCATACTATGGATATGCTCATACATTTTAAATATCTAATTTAATTACAAATACAGGCATTCTTTTATTTAGTGGAGTTATGGGTGAAAATTAATTTACATTATACAGTTGCATTATATTGATATCAAAATGGCGGTGATTTTTTATTCTTCTTAGAGTGTGTAAAAATTACTACATAATTGCACTAGAATACAGTTGAAAATACATGTATAGTGCCAAATGTTTAACGTGAAATATTTTTTATTTGAAAAAAAAATGGAAAACCTTCAACCCTTTCCACAAGTTCTCGGGCAGGAATCAAAATATATAACAATTGCTTTCGCTGCTGGGATTTTGTCAATTTTTAAGTAGGTCTGCGGGTTAAAAACTAGTCACAAAATAAAATAAACTATGTTATGAAGGATTTACTTTACTTGTAGGATGGTCACATAAACTATTATATTTTATAGGATATATTTTATAATAAAATATTACAAACATATATTGTAGGTACATTAAGGCATATTACATTTTAAATAAAAAGTATTTTTAATTCGGGTTAGCTTGGAGATATTGCAGTCTAACGATAAAATTTCCCTCTGTACATAGAATTGTACCTATAGCTTATATTTTTATGCAATTTCGTTATGATTCATATAATTATCAATATACCTACTCGTACATACAGTAAGGAATAAAATGAAAATGAGATATCTAGCTTTGACACCTTTGTTTTGTTGGGTTAGTTGGAAGTTATCACGCCTCTGCGATAAACTCGCCCTCTGTATATTGATTGTATGATTTTATTAGTATTTATTTATTTTATTTATTAATAAATTTTACACCATGATAGTTTATTCCGTAAAATGTATTTTTGTGTAAATTTGCCTGTAGTCAATTTATAGTAAAGAATAAATAAATAAATAAATAGTGTCACTTTTATGTTTTTTGCATGAGCACGAGTAAACGAAAGAAATTTCTCAATTCAATGATTTTTTATAAAAAAAGGATATAAATTAAGAACAATCGACCTATATTTTTCTATTTATAATAAAACTATATTTATTTTCTTCATGAATATAAATTATTGCAAATTGTGTATACACATAATTATAAAGATGTTATCAGGAATCTAATATATAAAAGGAACTCGTGTGTGTTACAACACTTATAACTCAAGAATGGCTGTACCGATTTGAATGATCTCTGATTTGTTGGATTCTTCTCCGCCCGGAATAAACTATAGGCTATTAAAACATCTTACAAATTCACAGTAAGAAAAAATACAAAGAAAATTATTTACGCCATACATTTTTAATTTCAAAAATAAAAACAATATGGAGAGTTATGGCGCTTTAAGCGCTCCGACGTCGCCTGTTGCATTGCGCTAAAATAATCCTTATGTTTTGCTGTATTAAGAATCAAATTACTATAATCAATATGAAAATGGTGTGTCAAACTGATGAATTAATATTTTTTTACTATAATCTGTCACATAAATGTGGACGTGCACAGATTATATTTGAAATTGTATTTTATTATTGCAGATGGAAAACTATTATTGAACCATAAATTGTGCTATTAAAGATGAAAATAAGAATGTGTTCATGAAGTTCTGTTGAAGATTGTGTTGTGAAATTTGTAGGCAGAGAAGAAAAATTACGAAGAAAATTATTTACGCTATACATTTTTAATTTCAATATAAAATGCAATATGGAGAATTATACAAAATCAACAATGAAGTTTTTTTTTTATAGATTGGCCTATTTACAGAATATTTTTTGTATATATTTTCAAATTAGAATCGTTATCCACACAATTCAATAACTGTGGTTCTGATATTTCAATTTTGGAAAAATCATGGAAAGAATTTTTATAAATTTTAAATAAATAGGTTTAAACCTACATAATTATATTACGTACAGCAGATAATTTATAAACAAATCTGAGTTAAGTTAATTATTCAATATAAATTGTTCATGTCGCCAGGTGGGGCGCGGAGGTAGCACTTTTGCCTTTGAGTCACGAGGTCCCGGGTTCGATTATCGGCCAGTGCAAAGTGAAGAATGACCTTTTTCAAATTGTCCTGGGTCTGGGTGTTACATATTATGTAATGTATAGTGCATTGTATACGTGTGTATCGTCGCGTTAGTACCCATAATACAAGATTCATCTTAGGTTGGGACTAGCTCGATGTGTGTGAATTGTCTATGTAAAAAAATGAATGGAATTTTCGCAGTTAAGCGGCCCCACCCGTTGTCGAGTACTTTTTTTCCATAGAGAAAGTATTATTTTTGAAACTGGATGAAATTGTTGCCATATGAAGAATTATTTTAAATGCCGGCAAAAAAAATCTACGTCGAATATTAATTTCCTAATGTTCCGTACATATTACTCGACAACGGGTGGGGCCGCTAAACTGTGAAAGTTCCAAATGAATTTTATTTTTTACACTATACCTACGATAACACATTTGGACAATTACGGGAGTTTGTAAAGAGATTAATAATATTAATCATTCATAAAGTCTGTAGGAGAGGGCAGTAGATCTTTGGGCCGCCCTAGAAGAAGCTGGCAAGGGCAGGTGTCGAATCTGTGTGTTGAAAGGCTTGGTTTGGAGTGGCCAGAGGTCCTGGAAGCAGCGGCGGACAGGGATCTCTGGAGGAGATACCTAGGGGCAATGGGGCCCCGACCGAACTAGGACAAGGGGAAGAAGATGTATGTATGTAATCATTAATTGATTCTTAGGCGGTACGAAGTTCGCTGGGCCAGCTAGTATATAATAATTCTAAGTTTAATCCTTTCTTTGAAATTTTATTATCCATTCCCAATACCTACTGTCAAAATTTCTACGGTGTTACTAAAATAAATTTTAAATTTTTATTATTATTTTCAAACTGAAAAGTTTATACGAATTCTTTGGAATTTTAAAACTGTTTTTTTTAATGCTAGCAGTACGATTCAGACAGGAGGTTTGGGGAAAGGCATCTTTTCCAAATCTCCTCTGTTAGCGGTGGACTTCATACCCTCTTCAATGTCTGGATACCTAATAAGTGACTGACGGAGCTGGTTTATGAAATCACAAAACATTGTTACTCCTCGTCGACGGTGTCAGATCTTAGTAGGTATCGGTAAAATTACAAATTTAATGAATACGTAATCATTTGATTTAGTAATGTAATTTCTTTCAAATAGAAAGTTTTCTAGTTTTGACTGTCAGGACTTGATTACGCTTCTCACTTATCTTTATACAGTAAGGCATTAAAATTTAGTAGATAAAATGTTTAGAAGAAATGTAATTAGATCATCATCATCATCATCGCCCTCAACGCTCCTCTCGGGAGCACAGGGCAGAAACCAGCCTCCTCCATTCAGAGCGTCTCTGCGCCAATTGCGTCACCTCTTTCCACGACATTCCCTGCGCTCTGATATTAGATAATTATTTATTAGATAATTTATTTAAATGTCAAATATACTGGCTAAAATATACATTTTTTTTTCCGTTCAGTTAATCAATTGTTTTTTTTCAATGCTGAGCTGTGAAAGTGGATCTTCCTTGTAAAGTATTTTATTACAAAATAAACTATCATCTTTACTAGTGCGTGAGTTTCTCATTATAACATTCTACACAATTTGTAGGTCCATCTTATTTTCACACATTTCACCGTAAAATAATAATTATTATTCTGTTTCATTATCAATTTCTTATCTATTGGTATTCCGTATTATTAATACTCGAGTACTTTATACAATTAGTTTCTCCACCTACTCGTATTAATGGTGTATTAATTGATTGAATTTATCTTCTAGCTCGTGGATATCTGATACGATGATTGAAATAGCGATACCGGATGTACTTACTGTGTGTAATCTATATCTCGTAGAAGTAGATACGTATTATCTTACGTGAATTATGAATTATAAAGTCATTACTGTTATAACCTACTAAAGATGTGCTCTTCTAGGTAATTTTCACTATCATTATCATTAAGGCTTACGTAGATAGCTAAGACTTGTTTACTAATTTAATTGAACAGCTAGTAAGGTGTAAAGGCAAATACGTTTATTAATAATATGAAGCGTGTGCTTACAGATTAGACATTATTATTTCTAATGCTTATTATACTACGCTTTGAAATTAGTAGGTTTTGTTGTGAGTTAGATTTCTCATCATCATCTCATCATCTCGCCCTCAACGCTCCTCTCGGGAGCACAGGGCAGAAACCAGCCTCCTCCATTCAGAGCGTCTCTGCGCCAATAGCGTCACATCTTTCCACGACATTCCCTGCGCTCTGATATCGTTGTCATTAAAACGGTGTATTGTGAATAGGGGATTCGATCCCGACCCTTTTTTCTAATCCCGGGATTTTGGGATTATCTACAGTTGATCCCGGGATCCCGGGACTAGTCCCGGGATTGTATTGGTAATGTAAAGTGGTAACAAAAAGTCAGTAGGCCATGTCAAAATCACTTTTTTTTATTTATCTGGCAATGAATTTAAGTTTTGAATCTGCAAAAAGTCGGTTAAACAAAATTACACTTCAAACTTCTTCTAAAATAAACAAACAAGGCACTTTTGTTTATTATTTATAAAACAAACAATTTAACTTTTTTTATATTTTTAAATTGAATTCTTGTATTTATATTTATTTCATAGTTTTAACCCAGAACAGTTTTAGTTTAGTGGGGCAATATATTATTCTATAATGTTGTTATTTATGTTTGTTTGTATGTACTCTTTTGGAATTTTTTTTTTTAAAATCAACTTAGACTTATTTAGTTTAACCTATAACAAAAAAATGCATACTACAGGGATCAATGTTTAAACTCGTATTTTTAAATTAAATTGACCAGAGACTTTATGAATTATTTATACGAATTAGGCCGATGAGTGATTTTTTGATGCTATTTTTTAAAATATCAAATCGCTCAAGCATTGTTAAAAGACTATTCCAACGCGATTTGCAGTTAAACAATAAATTAAGCTCTCTTCCATGTTCCTTTTCAATATAGTTTTGAAGCATAGTATCATTCTTCAAAGATGCTTCATTAATATTCCGGTCATTGGTCAAACTCACCATTACCGATTTTAATGACTAATCCTGAGTCCAGTTCTTCATTATCACCATCCAAATCATCAATAAAAGGCGATAGCCGTTTATGTATCAAATAAATAAATAAATAAATAAAATATCATCACTGATAGGTTCATTTGCAGGTATTTTTCTATGCAATAAATCACAAACGGCTAAGTGAATACCGTGTGCAAAACAAACTAGGTGCTTTGCATTAACAAGTTTTCCAACTGTAATTTGGACCATCAGTAACTATTGCCACAATATCGTATCTAGTGAGATATCGAACTCAGAATAGCGCTCTTTTAAGATACTAACACAAGCTTCGGCTGTCAGTGATTCATTGATGCGAATGAGTCCCAATATCTTAACTTATTGTATAATTGTATTGATCCCGAAAATCCCGGGATTTCTTAAATTTAATCCCGAAAATTTCGGGACTAAAATACGACCGGGATCCCGGGATCCCGAATCCCGGGATCCCGGGATCGAATCCCCTAATTGTGAAAGAGGGACGCCCGGGTCGACGGAACCCTTGCGGACGGAAGAACAGTTCTCTTTTTGGCCATTAGATTTAGATTTGGCGTTAGATTTCTAATTGTTTCTAATTTCAGAGTTATTAAGATAACACATCATAACATAACATGCAAAGGAAGTTCACACAGATCGGGCTAGTCCCAAATTAGTATGTGAATCTTGTATTATGGATATTAACGCGACGATACACATACATATACAATGAACTTAACACATATTTATTATTTATTATTATTATTATTCTCTTTAAAGCTACTTTGCACATCATTACAGCTTTTAGCCAATGCGATGTGCAAAAGGATACTATAGTTACACAATATTTACAATATTCAAAAACAACAAAACAAAAAACATAAAGCAAATAAAATACATACATATATACATACATACACATACATACATACATACACACATACACACACATACACATACATACATACATACACACACATGCATACACATAAAAAATCAAATAACAATCACACAAAAGATCACCATAGAATGTTCGTTGACTCAATGAAGGCAACAAATTCCCTGTAAGATACGTAAAACATGTCACAGTTTTGATCCAACAAATTAAAAAAGACCATTGCCTTGTTGGTCGGAGAATTCATCGCCAAATTTGTTCTTCCATGGGTAGGATAGAACAACAAATGCCCCCGCGATCTACTGTAGGAGTGCGGTACATAAAATGACTTTATGTAACACCCAGACCCAGAACAATTTGAAAAAGGTCATTCTTCACTTTGTTCTGGCCGGAAATCGAACCCGAGACCTCGTGACTCAAAGGCTATAGCATTAACTCCGCGCCACATCGGCCGACGATAGATAGAATGATAGTAAGATAGAATGGTTGATTTTAAAAAATATCAAATTTTATCACCAATTTAAAATACTGGTATGCATAGAAAAATAACTCATCAACCGATAGTTTTGTTAAAAAATTTATACATTTTGAACATAACTATGATAGTAAAAACTTAATTTTGATATTTAAACCATCGATTGATTATTGGGTACTTGAAAATCTCGGAATATCATCAGTTTATCAAACAATAAAGCTGCAATTTTTCAGTTTACACTTTAAACGTCTACTTAATATTAAGCCTGTGAAATTTAATTGAATATAATTAATTAAATTTTCTTACCCTTTCCACTGTTTTAGACCAGTGCGTTCCTATTAATTCACTACAAACATAATCTGATAATCATGGATAAACAATATATAATTCAAAGCAGTATTTATTATTGCCAAGGATTGTCATTAGATATCGCTTCGCTGGCTGGAAGATAGATAAAAATTTATATCTATACAATATTCAACAAAATACTTAACTATTCTAAATAAAGATAAAGGTAGACAGACGTTCATACAATAGTAAAGAAATTACTTTTCTCCTACCCTTTTGTCTACGGATTCATATTACAGAGTATTGTCAAGGGGTTCATAATATCTACTTACATAACATTGTCTTTATTTATTTTTTTCTTTTGTCGTTTTTACCAATCCGCATCGGATTTAAAATTCTCTATGAAGTTTGTCTACGAAATGTTTTTTTTTATTAACACGAATAACTCAGCATTTCATCTTTGCAAATTAATGAAAATTGATCAATTATTTTTAAGACAAGTTCGATTCTCCGCCAAGGCAAAATTAAGAACGACCTTTTTCAAATTGTCTTGGATCTAGGAGTTACATGTTTATGTGTTAAATAATGTTTTGCATTATATAATCCAAGATTCATATCTTAGTTTGCGACAAGTTGGATCTATTTGAATTGTCTTTGCATGTTAAAAATGTTAAAGGAAATAACATGGTTTAGTTGGAAGAAATCACGCCTTTACGGACACTCGCCCCCCGTATTTTGATTGTAGTGATTTCAGGTGTATTTTTTCTTATTTTATTTAATGTACAGTTGAGAATGAAGTAATAAATTAATTTATAATTGGACCTTGCTTAACCTCACTTTCTTAATCAGCCATTGTAGAACACTTCTGTATTTTCTTAAAAAGAATAGTCAAATCAAAAATGTTTTATTTCGCTTTATACTTTTATATACCATACAATTTTGATAGTTAAATGTAAAATAATGTACTATATATTTAATTTAAGTAGATGTGCTCTATGTATTATATAACAGATCTTCTTTCGAAATATTTAAATTATCTATATAGCTATACACAAACATCTATATTAGATATGTCTGCTTATTTATGACTATTCATTATCTTCCTTTCCCTTTAAATAAAGATAAATAAAACGTGGTTTATTTATCCATATACATATGAATCAAATAACTCTTAGAATATAATAATACACGGAATTTGATTGATACAAAACATAAATAGTAAAAGGTTAAACTCGAAAAGACTGTTCTTTTGAAAAAATCGTAAATAGATCGGTACGTTTTGATCAATAAAATAATCAACTACCTACCTACGTCATACATGTACCTATTGTAAGAAGGGAAATAAAAGAATTTCATTTCATTTCATATATTAATTTCAATATTATTTTTACCCCGGAATCTGCATATTGAATAAACCATCTACATAAAATGAGAAATTAAACTTAACTTGAGAATTATGAATAACATTTTTATGAAAAATCTCAAAAGAAAAATTATCGGAATTTAAATAAAGCGATTTTGGAACGCTTTGAAAAGAATATGACGCACCAAAGAAATAATAAAATATTAATCATAACATGAAGACTTTATTTTTATGAAAGGATATTGTTACGTAATAATAACAAGTTATTTTTACTAGATAAGTATCAATGAGAATTGAAAAAAATCTGTGAGCTTTTTGTGAACGGATAGCTTCGATGAAGATATTACATCGAAAATTCCTGTTTCAATCTCTACCTACTACCTACACACTTTTCAAGTTTTGGTACCCATGATGAAATTTTTCGTAGAAATTAAGAATATTTCAAAACTTATATTTTCTCATAGGTTAACACGAAAAGTTTTTTATTTATTTTATTTTTTCTAACACAACAGCACATAATATGTAATAAAAATCATAATAACAAAAAAAAAATATAAGGCCAATTACAGTGTTTATACATATATAAAACAAGAATACAACAAGAGAGAGAGAGAGAGAGAGAGATGAAGGAACTGTTCAAACAAAAATTAAACGAAAATCATGCGTTCATGGTCTGCGCCACGGCCCCTGCGAATTGTCCCCGCGACAAGTTGTAAGTTTATTTATTTATTTATTTATTTATTCATCCTACGGCAAAAGCCCTTATTACATGATATAGGTATATAAACAATTTTTCCAATAATAAAATCGAAAACATAACACAAACAAATTCAAATGTCAATGATGTAAAAACATATAATAGCCAATGTAATAGAAATTATATAAAAGATATTAAAATTTTAAAATAAAATTACAGAATAAAAAAAATCAAAACCACAACACAAATAAATCAAATGTCAAAGACATGAAATTTAAGATTTAAAACACGTGTAAAAAGTCATCAATTATAGCTACCAATAAAAATAACAAGACAGACTGGATACAAGAAGATGGATCAATTTATAGCTAACAATAAAAACGACAACACAGAACAATCCATATCACTGAAGATTACAGAATTCACATTAGCAAATTCACATCCTCTGGATTCTCAACATACGTTGTAAGTTGTAAATACTAACTGATTTTGTATCATTTTATTTAATTTTTCCCTGATTTCTTTCCATTTTGTCTTTATGTGCTTTTTCTTATGATAACGAGTAGGTTTACAAATTAAATATTCGACTTATATTTATATTACAACAATAAGTTTACCTGTATGATAGAAAATGTGAAGATTTACATGAAAAGTTAAATTAATTTAAGATAAAAATGACGTGTGTTTGCTGTGCTGATGATTCAAAAATATAAATCTCCTTACCTACTAATAAATTAATATCTATTTTTCCGCTATCCAACTAACTCACTAACTATACCTAAGTAAATTCCTTCTTCATCAGTGTGGCGAAATCGTGTCTGTCTTCCCGCCTTTAGTAATTAAACATTGTATTTATAATATAGTACCTATTATACATGTATACATTTCGACGTATGGTGAAATCAAAAAGAGTACGTGGATCTCGTGGGCATTCTCTGGGGCAGCTTCTGTGCTACCAAAACCTTGTGGAGGGGTGGTTACAGAGCGGGGAGGACATGCGCAGTAGCGACCCCTGCGCGAGCGCCCCTTACTACCATCAGCTACCAAGTCGGTACTTCTCGTCTTCATCATCTGAACTTCATCGGGACAACATCGACTCTGGTGGACCACTAAGCAGTACTGTCCCCAACAATCACAACGAGAGGCGACTTCTGGAAATACACAATATAGACACTCTCTGCCATACCATCCTCAGCCGAGGCAGGGTCTGAAAAACCACCAACAGATTCCGTAATAGATTTCCGATTAATTTTGAAACCATACAAATTCATGCTCATGTTTTTTTTGTTGTGTCTTTAGAATATATTTTTTTTTTGTTAAACCTGTACTCATGTTTTATTTCTCAGCCATCTCATTCTTCCGATCCATGTCAATAATCAAACATTGTTTACTTTTACTATGAAATGAATAGCTTATATTTTTTCGTTTTAACTGAAAGCGTTTTTGAAACTTAATTTAAGTAATTTAATAAAAAAAAACACTTTATCTTTTCACAGTATATATTACGTGCATACTAGCAAAACGAGTTCAATAATATATATTTTTATAACAAACAAATATTTATCAAGTTTTAAATATTATTGATAAATTAAATTTAAATATTTAAATTTGATCGTAGAATGAAATCGTCTAACTTCTCCTTCATTATGTTAGATTCACTAACAATGAACGAAAAAAATGTTATCATTAAGAATTTCACGATGTGAATACTATTATTCCAAAAGGACTACTTAATTCGGACCCAATAATATTTGCGTTGAGTTTGGGAACAAAAAATGTTTATACGGCATAAACATTTGCAGATTTTTGCGATATTCAAAACAGGCGTCGTTTATGTACTTGAACAAAATGTCAATATCAATAGTAACAAAAAACATTGGGATCTCTACCCAACTCCGCAGGGATGAATATTTAGCAATTTTGATAGAGGAAATTTCACGAAATTCATGTTTTTCGAATACGAAAAAAGTGTGTCCCGGAGGAATACTCTATGATAGAAAAAAAATATTAAGGATAGTTTTGGGTTTAACACAATTAGGTAAACATATAGTGTGGATATAAAAATGAAGTACCAACATACTCTGAACATTAGAAATTTCATCCTATGATAAATTAATATTATGTTACATAACAAATATCAATAACAATTTATAGCCCTTATTGATATTCGATAATAAATTATTATTCAATTGTTGGAATGTAGGGCAAGGAAGTAAAGTATTCAGTGTTAGTAAAGTGCATAGTTTAATTTCTCACAGTGAGTATGAAGTTCCAAAGTAAATACGGTGGTACAAAGTTAGAAAACAAGTCTGAGTTCCCTCTGCAATACTAATTATTGTACTTTAGTTTCAATGTATTTTATTGCTTTAATTAAAACCAAAGGCGATAGAACAGGAGGGTTAGGTAAAGGAAATACTACTAACTTTACTTCCTTTTCGCTTTTGCGACATTTAAGTCTTTACTGATAACGAAACAAGTGGAAAGAGCAATTACTTGCAGCCAAGATCCAAAACAACTTCGATACTACGGACACACTACTTTTGTAACTATTGTTAAAGTATTATAATTTATTTATGACTGGGAAATTGTCAAAGAGTGTAAAATCATCAATTATAAATAGTCTGATACGATGTAGGTACTAACTATTACAAAAACAATCAAAACCACATTCCTTCCACAAGCAATGCAAAGTTGAGTTCTACACGAGTGTACTATATATATTTTCAGATTTTTGATCTCCGAGAATGTGTTTTTATTTTTGCTCATAACATACTAGGTATATTTCTCAACAATTTAAATGTTTTGCGTGTTCAAACTAAGAAGATAGACTTGATTTATTTTACTTTTGTAAGGGGCAAAAAATTGCACAATTGCGTTTTTCATGATACATACAAGTTATACATGATACATAAATAATATACTTACTTCTATCAATGACCATACATACTGCGTTCATCTCAGATTAAAACCATTTCATAAAGATGTCATATTATGTGCACTGTTTACAACCTTCCAACTTCAACGACTATCAATGACTAACTTCTTTTTTATAACAAAATAATTCGTAACAATATCAGGTTTGGTTCTTTACAAAACAATTAGGTCATTTACAATAGTGGTTGTGAGTGGATCACCCCGAATGTCGTGCTATGGGTTAATATTGCATTTATTTAATTGGGACAGTTGGATCTATGTGATAAACAATTTATAGTGCAACGTAGTAATAAAGATTCAAATTTATATTTATTTATGGTAATATATGATGTACTTAAACAAGACGTACTTAAATAATGGTGACGTGATGAAAATAAATAAACTATAAACAATAAATGGATGAGGGGTTTTTGACAATTATGTACGTAATTTAAACAAAATAAATAAAACATTATTCTTCTTCTTCTTGTGCCGCTCCTATCGGAGGTTGGCGACCATCTCTTGATACTCTTCACGATCCTGGGTCAGTCTAATGAGGGTTGCTGCATCCGGTATTCCAAACCACTGCCGAAGATTCTTGAGCCATGATGCTCTTTTGCGCCCCAAACCCCGTCTGCCCTCTATCTTACCCTCTACTATAAGCTGCAGAAGGGCATATTTTTCTCCACGGAATATGTGACCAAAGTATGCGGCCTTTCGTCTTTTGACAGTGGTTAGTAGCTCTCTATCTTTAAAACATTATTGATTCAAACAAATTTGAAAAATCTTCAAGAACTTTTAATTAAGAAGTTGATTTCACAGCGAAGGATTACTCTTGTTAAATTTAGGAAATAAGTAAAAGGTACTTCATAATATTTTACGATAAGGAGCCAATATTGTTAAATCCAGTAGAATGCAGTATAAATGTACCTTTGTTTTTTAGTCAATACGAAAACGCAAACAATATACCTACTGCGTTTCGAGTAGGTATCCTGTAAAAAGACAGGTGTTCGAAAAAAAAACATTTCATACCTTTACTTGGGAGATGAGATGTGAAATCCATTTTCGTTTGCACAGAGAGGATAGCTTTTCATGTTTATTACATGAGATTGGTCTGCTAACGTCTACATTTGTGGTATATGCCGTGATGTTTAAGTAGGAATTTATAAAATAATGAAACGTTTAAAATAATCGTTTCATTATTGTTCCTTGCATAAATATAGTAAAACTTTTCTCCTTTTCCGGAAACCTTTAGTAAAATTACACTTTCTTATAAACATAATCGAGGAGAATAGTTTATCATGAAATCTTTTTGAATTCTTATGTACTTAATACTACCTTCTTACGTAAGATCATCCCCTATTATTTATTTCTGAGAAGTGGAATCCTTTTGAAAAGGCAAAACACAAAAACACGTCTCCTTCCACCAGAGAGTGTGATTTTCACATAAATAATAAATTTGACAATGTTTACTTTGTTAAATCTTTCTCGTTTATGAACATAAAGTGGAAAGTTTCACATCTTTGTGTATTTAAATAATATTTATCTTATGATCACAGAAGCTTTTTCAATTCTAAAATAAATTATGTTTTAAAATAATAATAAATGATGTATTTCTATCTATAATGTAGGTATCTGGTATTAAAAATCATACCTAAACCTTTAATGTTAATTTTTCCGCCCTTTTCAAAATATTATTAGAATTATATGTTAAAAAAAAATTAATAAATGGCAGGATAAATGTTTAGGGTAGAATGAAAGTAAATTTATTAAGAATATTTGAATATGCATTGAGAAAGAAGAGTCAAAAAATAACAAAGCAAATTTTGACATCCAAGAGTCATGGGATTCGATAATATGGATTTTTTTTCAAGAAATGATGTCCAATAATGATGTCCGAGTTGATTGGCAGAAATCGCTGAATCGACTTTTGGTATTTCTGGTATTTCTGTTATATGATTGTATACCTACTATATTGAATATGTAAAATTGACATGCTGCAAAAAACGAAAGAAGTATGCGAAGGAGGGTTATTCCATTGAGCATCCAGCAAGGAATTGGTCCTTCACTTTCTTCCATAAGTTTTTGAATATTTTGTATGAATGAAAATTAATGAAAAAGTAGGTGCGCCAAAAAATATAGACATATTACATCTTAAATTCAGAGATGAGGTTTGGCACCCATGAATGACTTTTTTTTCAATGGAGAGGATAGCTTGTTTTTTACTTCATGCGTCTGGTCTGCTGGCTACTCCGTTTGTTGGATATGTCGCGATGAGATAGTAGTAGTAGTGGTAGGTATCTAAGGATCATGTCATATAAAATCTCACCCTTTCTACCTACCCCGTTAGGGACGAAATATCAGAATACAAGCGATAAATATATAATGCTTCATGTAAGATTATTATTTAATCAACTGTGTTTATTAATAATACTCAACATCAAAGTCTACACATTTTAAGTAGTAACTATTTGTACAACTTTTCCTTTGGGAAGAAAGATTGTCACCTAGTCCTTTGGAAAAAAGTCAGTTTGTGAATATATTATGATTCATTAAACTCTTTACATTTCTATACACATGTTCAAAGCAAAAAAAATAAGACATGTAGCATCTTTTTACCACGTGCTTTTATAACGTTTCATTTGCATTTTATAAATTTTACATGTGCCAAATTTTCTTTAGAAGTAGGGGGGAGCTCATGTAATTCCCATGTTAAAACTTTTTTATCTACTCTTCTTTCTACTTCCTAATACGTAATGAATGTTTCTGATATATTTTTTATTTCTTAATTTCTTAAACTACGTGTCCGCTTCAAATTCACGGATTGTGGGAACTATGAAATATAGAAACTGTGGTCTAATTCTAAATTTACGACGTATTCTGTATAAATATTTATATCTTGTCCAAGAATTGTGGTTAGTCAATCGTTTGAATATGTCAGTGGTTTATTGACCGTGGTGAATATTAAGTAATAATTAATGGAACTAGCAAACAACGCAGACGTTGTGGGAAAGGGCTCCTTTGTCTGGCTAACCAGCTTTGCTTGTCTTTATCTAATCAATCTGGAATTTGGCCGTATAATCTCGAAACTATGCCTACTAGGTACTTTACTTACTTTACCCCCAATATATTCGCTTTGTCGATTGATGGCAATTTACGCTAGAATACATCATAATAGGGGATATAAATGGATGATGCTCCCATTCTTATCTACCAACATAGGTAAAATATACATATTTAATATACCCAGGTAGCATTTTTAGTAGGTAACGTAAGTTCCTTCAGTAATATTATGTTTTATCCTTCTTGAATGACATTTCTAATATATCTTGTCCATACTAAACTGGCTGGACATACCCAAGTTAACATTATTAGGTATGTTTTCTTTTTTAATGTGTTTTATTTTTTTTAAATTGATATCTATTTTCACAAGAAACAAAAAAAAATTGGTATCACTTAGTAAAAATGTCTTAAAGTAGGTACTATAAAAATATTTTTATTGGTCGATCGCCACATAATAATTTTACCTTGTGTTATTGTATGGAAAGTATAGAGTCAAAGAGTTGAAACGTAGTCTGCAATGATCTGTTGAATCTCGATTGGATGTTATCTGGATCTCCTCTTTTATCTATCTATTTCTATCAGTGCCATATCAGGTCCCCCCGACGTTGTCGATTACTCTGGAGAATTCCTCCCTGTCTCGCGCTGTGCGAAAAAAAATAATATCAAAGTAAAATTGTATTGATGAATATTTTATTAAATATGGTGTGATGTTTTATAAAAATTCTCAAACCATATTTAATTAAATAAAATAGAATGAGTTAATTCATAAATTAAAAGAGGATAAGTTTGCTTATTGGATGAGAGAAAATCCGCAGTGTTTAATATATTTTGTTCTTTCTTTTTCTTTCGGAAATTTAATTAATACAGGATATTATAACAAAAATGTTTTCTCGTATTTTTATTTTGTATTCAAGAAAATCTTGAGGCTCTTCTCCTTGTCGTGTCGACTTTTATAAAGAATAAAAAAATACTCATCGGTTGTTAAGGAAGAACCCGACTACCAATTTTACTTTTTTGACTTATTCATGTACCATGTTGTTATATTATTCTATTATATTTTTTTTTTGGGTAGGCGACATCAAAGACATAATGTCTGCAGATGACACGTTCCCGTATCAGGGATGATATTTACTTCGGAAGGGCGGGTCGTGAGAAAAAAAAAAACACGTGTGGACGTCATACTTTTTTGTGTGACGTTTTTCAACATTTGATATTTGAAGCGGCTTAAAACACAGAAACAAGAAGGTCGGAAAAGAAATTTCAGTTTAAAGTTTTCATTTAAAACGTATTTTTAACTAAAATGCAAACTTATTATTTACCAACAGGAAGTTTAAAATTTATTCAGGTTTTTTAATTCAGATTTTCTTAGTATGCAAGCGAGACATGGACGTGGCTGAAGAAGGACGAAAGTGGAATAAATGCAGTGAAGATGCAACCGTTGAGAAGAATGGTTGGTAAAACGCTGCGTGATAGAGTGAAGAATGAGTATATTAGAAGAATGAGAGTGTTGAACGAATGAACGAGATAAGAATGACAAAGAGGATATACTTGTCTGAAAGAAAGGGCGTGAGGAAACGCGGGCGTCCGAGAACCACGTGGCTTGATCACGTGGATCAAATTCTCAAGGACGGCCGCGTGTTGAGTAAGAGGAACCGACTTGCGTGTATGAGAAACTGTATGAATGTGGAGGAAGCGAAGGAAGTGTTCCGTTCTCTCTGCCTACTCCACTTGGGACACGGCGTGAGGGTATAGTAAATTATAGTTTTCTTATTATCAGAAGTTAAGTTCGAGTAAAAAATATAGCTTATACTTAAAAGGAATAGGTACCTACTTTTGAAGTATATGTACTCTTACATAAATTTTGTATTTTTAACTCTCAAATCGATTATCAAAATCTAGACAGTAAATAATATCAAGAATAGTTTACAAAGAAGTGTGTCCGATTTTAGAACTACAAAAAATGATTTGCCAAATAATGTGTGTTTGCCTTTGAAATATTTATAAACATCGTAATTAGTGATAAATTTATCAACAAAGAACTGTCCTTTAGAGTTGTCCTATAGATAATATTATTTCATGCTAAAGCTTCCTTTTATTTACGGTATAATTTATAATTTTGTTCATCCTTTTTGTCAGTTTTTGACAAATGCGTCATAAACACAAGGCCCCTACCTGACACAACGTGATCGGATTTTTAACGTTTAATTTAGGAAAAAAAGTCATGGTTCACTGCTTAGAAAATTTCCTGTATATGTTTACCAAATGTTTTTATATTTATTAATTATGATATTTATTTTTCTTTATTACACATAAATATCTATTTTGTTTCGTGCCTTTGCCATTTAATGGTTAAATAGTTGAAATAATAAAACAAATGTTTTATTCTACTAATGGTTTATTATGTGAGAGAGACGTCTTTCGTCTGATGAGGACATTGTCAATCGACAATGTCCTCATCAGACGTCAGATGTCGATTGACAATGTCCTCATCAGACGAAAGACGTCTCTCTCACATAATAAACCATTAGTAGAATAAAACATTTGTTTTATTATTTCGATATGGAATTCTACTACCTAAACACCGACACAGTGAATAGGTTAAATAGTTGCTCAAATTATAATCCATCGCTAGTTTTCCAAATACGTCACCATTTTCCAAATCGTTTTGCTTTTTACATTTATTGGTTACACCATTTTTTTCCATAAAATAATATACATAGTTTCAAAACTTTCTCTTTAATGACGAGCCCTATCCGTATTAATAATAATTATAAGAAAATAAACTGTTAAGGTATTTTATGGATAAACGATATGTTTCATGTCAGAATATGGGGGGAAGAAAAAGATTTTGTAATTTAAGCGAAATTATATTTTGCACACCTATTCCTAGAGAGCGTTATTACATATAATTTGGAATTTACTTCTTGTTGTCAAGCGAACCTAACAACAGCAGATCCATGAACTGTGAGTTTTCGAGTTCATTGACATTCAGATGATTTTGAATAATAGTTCACACTTCATGTCTTGAAAGTATTTATTTATTCATAGAAAAATAAACAGATTTTAAATATTTTTGGTAGAATAAATTTACATTTTAATGACCTATTCGTAATATTTTTATTTATGAGAAGAAATATTTAATCAAATGTTGAAGCTTATTCTGTGTCAAATTATTAAGTACAATGTGAGTGCATTTTCTTGTCGCGGTCCCCTCGGAGACTTTGCATTCTTAATGAACAAAAATGTGCACTTAGGATTTCTGACATTTAGGTAGATATAATTAACATTTGGAAACATTTCTTATGCTTTCAAAATTATTCTACGTAATTAATTTAAGACCGCCTTTCTTTTAAGAAATACTCACTCTCTAATTTTATTAATAGGTATACTACTTTTACTTTGCCATCACGGCATATTCCACAAGTGGGGTAGCCAGCAGACAAACTGCAAACTATCAACATGCAGATATTTCTAAAAAAAAAGATATTCAGGCTGAGTGACATGCCTCATCGCTTTAAGACGTTTGTTGTCCCTAACGTTAGGCTATAGAAACACCTAATTTTTACGGGACACTTGAAAACTTACAGAAAAAGTGGGATACCTACCTACCTGTTTTTTGCCGAAGTTCCCAGAGATTATTTATTTATCTATTTTTATTAAATAAGACAAATCCCAGTGAAATTAGAATTATTAATATTTATGGTTCGAAAATCAAAATAAAGTCACTAGCAAGTAAGCTATGAATGTTATAAATGTCTCACGTAAGAAAAAGAATACCTATTCCTTTTTCTGATAATATTTAAAAAAATAAATAGAAAAATTCGCGTTCGTACTAGGTCTTTAAAATACTATATTGATCAATAAGAATAGAAAAATGCACTGCACATCGTCCTAGCTTCTAAAATTTTATATTATTTTGTTAACACTGTTATGTAATGATGATGTGCAAAAAGAATAAATAAATAAATAAATAAATAAAAATGTCTTACAAACTTTTTTCTACTAAATCTATCTACCTATCTATCTTTATAAATCAAAATGAGTTGACCATGTATGTTCCCCTATAACTTGGGAATGGCTGAACCGAATTGGCTGATTCTTTTTTTGTTGTGTTTGAAATTATCAGGAGACTGTTTGGATGGAAGTTTTTTTTTGGAAAATCCAACGGAAAAGTCGGAAATTAGGATTGTATTTTTGTATGAAAGTGACGTTTGTATGACAGTTCCGCTGTCACATGTTGCCATAACAAAAAAAAAATGTTTATGAAATTCACCCTGGCGGCGCCGGATTTAGTTTAAAATCCAAAAAAAAAAAATCACAATTTACCACCGACCCTTATATGGGAGTAACCGAAGGAACATCATGTTTTATAATATCAAAAAAATTGTTCGTCTTTTTTAACCCTCTGCAACTGAGGTGGCTTTTTAGTTATTATTCTGCTGAGGAGTGGTCTGACAGACACTCATCTTAAGTTCCATTATTGCCATTATTTAAAAAGTTTTGATTATTTTTTTAGTTTTTTGTGAGTATTTGACATGTATGCAGACACCATTTGAAAAAATATGGTTTAAAAAAAACAGATATTAGAAATTGCAAGATATTTATTAATGCTAATAAAAAATCACCATTTTTTTGAGAACAATTTATAAAAATTAATTAAATGAAAAAAACACATGAAATAAAAAAAGTAAGTAGACATTTGTTTTCTGTTAACTTTTGTTGAAATGTAAAAAAATAATAAAAAAAATCGTTAGAGCGGTTTCTCTAAAAATCGGCTTCAAAGTACGTCCTCTCATTCCTGGTAAATTTGTGCCGAGCATTGTAGGCAGACATGTTTTTTGCATGCATAACGAGTAAATTTTGTCTTCCTTTCAATTAAATCGCACTCTTTAATCTTTCTTTTCAATTCACTCGTAAAAGTTCTGCACAATATTCTTTCACACGATGTCCCAGATTCGATTTGTTCAGGGGCAGTTGGGAAATCTCGTCCTAAGTCATGATTGCGCAATTCTTTCGGCAATTTTTCATTATACACCCGCTGTGTCATAATAGGAAGAACAAGTTCCCTAGCAAGGCCTCAAATGAAATTTGCCCTCCATTTATTGAAAAAAAAAATTTTTATTGAAGTGATGTTAGGTAGACTCTATGAATTTACTGAGCTGATGTATGTGAGACACTATGAAAAAATTACTATGTTACTGACGTTAGGTCTAACAGACCCATCATTTATTACTGACGTGAGGTATGTCAGACACCCATCAGCTATAGATCCACACATGTACTCACGACGGCCGTCGTTACTGTACTGATGATTAAAAGAACATAAATTAGGAAGCTACTGAGCGAAACGGAAAGATAGGACTCAAAATGGCAAGGTTGTTGCAAAAAAAAGATTTCGCGGTGTCTGACAGACCTCACGTCAGTTGCAGAGGGTTAAACTATATTCTTTCATCCAAAAATGAGTGATTTTTATATACTCGTGCAGTAGCTGTACTTTTCGTATGAGCGTAAACACTGCTTGCTTCAAATAACAATATAACATAATATGTCTACATGTTTATTATGTGATTGGTAAAAATATGTTGTTTCCATGAAATAGTTGGTTTTATACATTTTCCATTCATCTTCGTTGTTGTACGACGCGACGTAATCGGATAACGTCACTATTCACCCAAAAATATAATTTGTAACAAATATCAGAATAATATGTTATCCAAAAATAATATAAATAAAGTCGCTGTTATTTGTCACATTTTGATAAATCACTTGATGGTTGAGACAGTGCCGCGCCGAATGAGTTTAACAAAAACAAGTCCTTACTAGATACGAACATTCTACGGAATAGTTTTGTACATATATATTTTTTAAATTGATTAGATATTTCTTTCAGTTTAAGGTTTTTTTATTTTTTTCTTTCAAACAAAATCGAGATATTTGTTTTCTGCTTACCTCAATTGGGGTAATGACATCAAGGTCCAGAAAGATTTAAAAGTCGTAACTTTTTGGTTTTAATATTTTTTTTTATTATAGTTTTTAAATATGTCTAAAAACTAAACGCGGCTGAAGAAGAAGAATGTTCTAGACGTTTTTTAAAACCTTCTTTTACGACAATATAATTAGAATGATTCTATGAAATATCTCTAAGAAAATGTTTTAGTTTATTCTATTGTTTTCAGTGTTTCATATTATGTGTTTGCATCTGTCGGCTTGAGGGTCATCGAAGGAGTATAGTCAAATAATGACACAAACGGGTGTGTTTTGGTCGGCCAGACTGGCTGTGGCACATTCAGTGTGGACTAGATTTGTTTAGATTTGGATAAACGGGAATCCTCAGACTTCTGGGGTATCCAGGTAGACGGTGCGAGCCCTTTAACAAAGGGAGAAGGGAGTACAAGAGAACCGTAATTGCGTTGATATGATTGATGACGCAACAAAACTAACCAATACTTAATAAAACATTAAAATTTACGTTAAAATTACACTATAATGCACTCACAATTGAACACAATAGGATAATTAGCAATACGAGTTTCAAAGATAATTTACAGCATAATATTTTGAATTAAGGTATTTTGTATTTCAACATATTTAGTGACAAATTATATCTAAGCATTTTAAAAATGTATAGCTCTAATTAGTTAGTTTTTCAAATTTCATCTTGGAATGAGGGTTCTCTAATTAGTTAGTCTTCTTCTTGGGAAAAATCGATTCACCTTTTCGCAAGACTTTTAAAACTTTTCAACGTACCTAATTATCGCAGAAGCAATATATTAAAAGAAAAATCTATATTAAATTTTACTTACAATATTTGATCCATTTAAGATTAAAACAAAAGTATTTCAAAACCTACGCTCGAAATCAATAATTTACCACGAAAAGATTCATTATTAGCAAATTATTGCTGATTTAATATCCTAAATCATGCTTATCAAGAACTTGGAAATAAATGAAACTTTTTTGCAAGTCTACCAAGAATAAGTAATTTTGAATCAATCAAGTTTTGTTAACTCAAGAGAACTTTCTTACAATATTCACTGTTCGCAGAGTTAAGATAAAAATAATATTATTTAAACCATACATACATCTTTCTATTTTCTGGGAAGATAAGACAACTCTAACTCACTAAGTAATGTTTTGAATATTGTAAAATTCGGGTGTTAATTTTTTCATAATCATTTCTACCAAACGAACCAAATTTATCAGACAAGTGAAAAACAACTAACGCTTTCAACAAAATTTATATTAACTAAACATCCTCCTGTTAAAAAGTATATTTTTTTCTTTTTTTTTTAATATATATCTGGGTTTTGTTCTAAACCCAAATACAACCTCATACATCTTTCGCAGTAAGCTAAAAGCTTGTGTCGTGAAAGGGGAGTTTGCCGACACCTGGGATCGAACAGCGGACCCCTTATTCATGAGGCCGAGACTCTACCTCCTGGCTACCGACGAACTCGTGTCATATGTATGTATTATATAAATTTATAAGTATTGAAATTCCTTTCATCGATTTGGATTGAAGGATTTCATGACGATCCTCTTAAGCTGATTATTGTTTGGGTAGGCCACGTCTGATATTATCGACGTTTCTGCGCACTTGCTGGCGCCACCTTCAAAGTAAAAATTATAAATATAAAATGCTGGCACTGTTTTCAAGGTACCTTTTATCGATTACCTATTTGAATTAATTATTTATTATTATTATTTCGAATTTTATATATTATTTCATAACTTATTTATATATTTTAATTTATGTGTTGTTTATTGATGATTCAATTTTTTTTGACATATATTTGAAATCTGATGAATTTGACTATTATCATCTTGGACTTTTCTAAATGGATATTTATTTTATTTTTTGTTTTTGTTAAATTTGTATGACATTTTGTCTTTTATTGTTTGTATTCATCAAATTTTGTCCAATCTCTGTTTAAATTGATCTAATTGTTTTATTCTGTTACTATTGTTGTTTTGTTCAAATTACTACTATTTTTGTTGCATCTTAATGTTTATTTATAATGTTTATAAATTTGTACCAATTCATTTTTTATCATTTATATTATTATTGTCTATCAAATTGTTTTTTTTTTTTTAATTTGTTATATGTTTAACGTGTAAAAGGCTCACGCCGTGTACAAGTGATAAATAAAATAAATAAAATAAATAAAATAAATAAAATAAATAAAATAAATAAAATAAATAAAATAAATAAAATAAATAAAATAAATAAAATAAATAAAATAAATAAAATAAATAAAATAAATAAAATAAATAAAATAAATAAAATAAATAAAATAAATAAAATAAATAAAATAAATAAAATAAATAAAATAAATAAAATAAATAAAATAAATAAAATAAATAAAATAAATAAAATAAATAAAATAAATAAAATAAATAAAATAAATAAAATAAATGAAATAAATGAAATAAATGAAATAAATGAAATAAATAAAATAAATAAAATAAATAAAATAAAGTAAATAAATAAAATAAATAAAATAAATAAAATAAATAAAATAAATAAAATAAATAAAATAAAGAAAATAAATAAATACATTTCATAAAATCATTTCTATAAATTCTTAGCTTCAATTGTCCCTTTTGAAGACTACGAGCCAAAGCAGTTAATTTTTTTTTTGGAAGTGATGGTTAATAAATATCTCATGATGTGCTCCGTTAAATGCTAAAATTTATGAGAATTATACGGTCCTTGAATGCAATAAGTGGACATATAGAGTAAAGTCAGAAGATGTAGAAAAAAAACTTCAATACGGAGGATATTCAGACTTATATGATGTCTAATACATAGGTGACTACATAAGTGGATACATCAGTATGAATTTAATTTTAGTTTAACAAAAACAGTAACAATATTACATTTCCTTTACAATGGGTAGGTATAATGAAATCAGTAGTACCAACCTAGTTATACTACTCATAAGAGAAGCTGTCAGAAATAATATTATTATGACACAGCTATGAAAAATGTATTTCGCTATGTACTTATTACATAGTACAATAATAACATTATTTTGACATCGTTCAAGTAATCTTCTTATAAGGTGTACCTAATTAAATCTGATTGTATGTATGACGCTTTTCTCAGCCAAATAATAGAAAAATTATTGACCTCTATATGAACTGTTATCTGTATCATATATTATTTTAGTGTCAATAATAATGCGTTCGGTTTTTGTGATGTAAGTAGGCCTAGTCAAAACAAATTTAAGCGCTACGTTTTCGTTTCGTTTTCGTTCAAACGTTGACGACGTAGCGAGAATGCGTCAATTTTCGTAGCTAAAATACACAAAGAGCTACGTAAATTGACACGTTCTTGCAACGTCGTCTACATTTGAACGAAAACGTAACGCTAAAATGTGTTTTGACTAGGCCCACTGATATTTTTGTGTGAATGTACTGAAATAGTTTTCTCCATGAATTATTTATAAATTTAAATTCAATGTAACGAATATTTCGTCATTATTTCGATGAATATATTTTTTTTTATTCTTCATAGAAACATCTGCTAATAATAGAAACTAGATTAGATACAATCTAAAACAAAATCATCACAGTACATTTTTCATCTCATAATAGCAAAATTGATTACATACTATAGCAAAAATGAAATAATGTGTATCGAACGTATTTTAGAACACAACACCTAGAGGTAGGTGTAAATTTTTTTTACTTCTTGTTGGCGTTTTTTTCAGTGTGCATTATTTGATTACCATTATTTTAGTTTATATGGGCTTCAAACTAGTTTAGTAATGTTTTTAAAGTGAGTAATGTTTGAAGGAATTATTTCTCCTTCTTCTTTTTATTCAGTCTGAGATTAATGGACTTTTACAATTGTGGTGTCATATTATTTTGCTTTTTGATAAATTCTCACACGACTAGAACATTTATATGCTTTTTGATTAATGTTTGTAATCGAATCGTTGTGTTTTGTTTTGATAAACTTTGACTTGTATAATATTAATATTTTAACACATATCATATGAATAAGGTATATTCTTTATCTTTCGCTTTTTACAATACTCTTATGTCAAAAGAACTGAAAAATTACTTATTAAATTTGTTTATTTTTCACACAAACTTTTTACAATTTCAAGTGATTTCATTTCGTTAACTTGATTTGAGAGTATCGAGAGTTCTCTTGAAAACAAATCTGTGAAGTAAGATTGACCAAAGGGCTCGGGATATATATAAGTTTAAATATTTGTGTGTGTGTGTGAAATATCAGCAGTGTAGTAAAGTACATACATTTCTAAATATGAATAATGTTTTTTTATTACATCTACGCCCAAGTCCTCGACCAAAAGATTGAATATCAATTTGGGCCCATTTTTTTATTATATTCCTAATGCGCTAATGTAGTTGTCCAAAGAATGGTGTACATATAATGAATAAGAATTGTACAGATAACCATTGGGAGTACCGATCTTTTCGCCAACTATCATAAGACCGTCTCTGACAACAAAATCAAAAGTGACATTATTATGTTTCAACTACCAAGCTTATATTACACGGAGCTTATGAAAAAAAGGTAGTTAGTGGTGGATCTATTAAACATGCAGAGTTCCCGGTAAAATTATCTTGATGATCATACTGATGTAAGTTTGTTAGGATTCTATGTTAGAGAGCTATCACAAAACTTCTAAGGTCTCACGACAGAAGTGTAGATTCGATCTTTTTTACGGGTAATGCCGTGATTAAGCGGTCATTTTTAATGTAACGTCTCGCCGATGATTTTGTGGTAGCCATCTTTGGAGCTTTTTTTATATCGGTATTATTTTGTTGGCGTCGGATGAGTACCTTCGCTGTCGGTGATTTTAGAGAACGATGTACCTATGTTAAGCACCGTATAAAAATATCGTTTAATAGCCTTTGCCAGAAAACAGAGCTAAGTGGCATGCAAACATAATATATTCTGCATTTAATACGGGATGAAAAAAGAAGCAAACAGATTTTAAAACGAACCAATCGTATTATTTAAGCTCCGTATAAACGTAGTAAACATAATTGTGTAAAACTTAATTAATTGATTGCGCATATGGGTGTAAGAATATAAACCCGTACTGAATATCAAATAGGTTCCCTTTCTAATAACAATATTAACTTTCTAATGGAATTAAAGCATCAGCTATTTAAAACCAATGTTCATTAAAGTAATTGATTTAATTAATATCATTATTATCATTTTGTTCCGGTAACACTCGTTGGTCGTCTGTATCTTATGAAATTAACAAAGTAGGTATATAATATGGACTACATACATAAAAGGACTTAGGAGACGTGTGGAGAGATTCGTGATACACATTCATTTGGGTGGGTGTACAAAGACATTTTACTTCTTGAGTTCAGTGAGGAGAGGATGGCTTGCATGTTTATTCCATGCAGCTGTTCTGCTAGCTACCTACTTTGTGCATGTGCCATGATGGTGTGTATTATTAGTAGTATCCCAATTTTTGTCGACCTTATTGTTGTTGAAATAAAAGTGGAATTCTTATTATATTGCTAACAATCAGTATTGTTGACCTACGGTTAATGGTGGAAAATAATGTAAAAATATTTTATTGAGTTTTTTTTTATCATAAATGTTAATAATTCAAAAACTTATTTCCACAATTAAAAATTTGAGCAAAGTATGAAAAACATAAATTGTTATTCATTTTACAAACTAATGTTGTCAAATTATGAATTTATTTTACAAAATATTTATGCTTTTTGTTTACACGTTCTTACGTGTTATAATTTTAGAACTGCCACGTTTTTCAATACCTTTTCTCGTCGCCGCATTTTTTTGTTACCTATTATTGTTTTTTTTGGAGTATCGCATAAACATCGAATATGGAAAAAATTCTCCCATAACTGTCATTGGCATAGTTAATATTAAAACTTTTTCGATACTGCGTACCACTACAGAACACGAAATTGGTAAATTTGACTCCGGCACGTTTCCCTCAAACCCTTCCCCCAATAAAACGTGACTTGTATCATTTTGCGTTGTATATAATAATATTATTAAAAATATGAGTGAAGTAGCGGATAGTGGTTTTGCCGGAAATCGGATATTCATCGAGATATGTAAAGAATAGAATTGTTAGATATTTGCCTAAAATAATTACTTATTTAGTACACATCATAGTTGTCAATCTTATTTTGACTTTTCCCTTCTTTAAAATCATTAAATGCTAAAGCTTCTACAAGGACATATTCGAGCTTCTCTTAAAAAGATAGTAGTTTAGCAATATAATATGTCGGTACAATTTAACATGTGTGATCTTTTTTATGCTTCCAAGATTTTAAGTTTGGGTTAAAAATATGAGATAATATTCGGTTCCTAAATTTTTGTGTAGAGATTTCGGAAAATAACGAAAGAATTTTTCTGCTGTCGCTTAAATAATGACCTTTGCGCTTACCAATTCAGGAAAAAATATTTGTAACGTGAGGTGAAATATTACGCGAGTAGTACAGGAGAGAAAACATTTAAATAATAATTATGTGGATTATTGATTGTTATTGATAATTGATTGTTGTTGATTGAATTGAATTGAACAACCCTACATATTATTGATAATTCTTTTTTTTACTGTATCGTCCTCTACCGATGAATTTGTGTTGATTTTATACAATTATAGATTAAAATAAAATAAAATCAAAAACATTGTTTTACTTTCACTATATTGATGTAAGATTAAGAGAGCTTACGGGTAGACAGACACCCATGATAAGTGAGTTTTCAAAAAGGGAAAATCTACTCTTTCATAAAATGACTCTCAGTCCAATATTAATCAAAGTGAAAGAAAAACGTTGTTTTGATTTTTATTTTCATCTCATTAAAATGAACATTCACAAAATTGTTTCAAATACAAAGCAACAATTAATTTGTAAACGACGCAAAATTACTATATGGTAACTGCTCGGATATTGAACTATTAATTCTTATCCGGGTAGGCCGAATATCCGTTGACTTTTAAACAACTAGTACTAACGTTATATATTATAATAATTGAATTTATATATCTTGAATCCGATTCTATTGTGATAATGAAATATAATATCGAATTACAAACAATAACGTCTTATCATAAAAAAAGTGTAAATATTGTTGAATTATTTCAATTGTTTTGAAACGATATTGAATACCTTATTATTATAGAGAATCAAAAACAAAAATATTTAGTTTTTTTTTTTCGCAACGTACCCTAATACGGATTATATTTATATAAACACGAATATCTTAGTTGTTTCATGAACATTTATTTCTAAAGACATTTTCATCTATTGATTTTGGGACTTCAGTCTTTTTGATTATAAAGTTTCTTCCACTTGACATTCTTTGGAAGTACATTTATATGCATAAAAAATTATCGTCCATTTTTTAAAATAGATTTTCGTCATTTAAATGTAGGTATGAATGTTGAATGATTTATTCGGCGCCGCTTAATGGAGCATCCATCTCAAGGGCGCGGGAGCTATGTTGGAAGAGCGATGTCTTCAACTTGCTCCTGAACGTTGTTGTAGGTTGGTTTTTACGGAGGTTAATATGTGGAATATACGGTCGGACATTATATGTATGACCTGTTATAATTTATTAAATATTTACAAAAAAATCATTTCATTCCTTGGATGTTATAGTAGCGAATAATTTACAAAGATTATAAAATATTTTCTTCTTCTTAATCTTTTATAAGACCCAAAGGTCTGTTCATGCAGGAAGGTCCTCTTGCGATGTTGAGCCCAGCTGTCCTTTCATCGTTTTTGGGATCTTCCTGGTAGGCGTCGTTCCTCAGGAAGTCCATGTAGAACAATATTTGTGATTCTGATATTATTCATCCTCTGAACGTGTTGGTACCAAAACCTCCGTCGTTGTCTTCCCCATCTAATAATATCACGGACCGCACACATCTCCCAGTTTGTGGTATTTCTGATAAATATTTCAATGTCACATATTATTAGAAATAAAATATCAAAAAGAAAATGTTTGAATTTTTGATAAGCTTTCTCTTTAAATTACGTAAAATACCAACCGAGTGTTATTAGCTTTGTCACCTAGATATAAATATAAGTGATATTAATTTTCACATTATTCTCGGAAGGTGGATTTTAGAATTTCAGAAGCTTTTCCATAGATATTTGCAACAATTTGTACAGGTGTCAAATACGTACGTTCTTTGATAATGTTTAAAAAATTTATAAAAAAAATATAAACATAATTATTGAACATACATAGACAAATGTTTAAAATATTTACAATTTTTTTTATTGTTTAACCGGATTTGGGTGCAGATGACGAAACCAATCAGAAACCTCGATTGGAGAACCATGTCTACACAATGCAATATTGTGTAAAATTGTGTGAATTGGTGAACGTTGTCCATGGACACCGAAAGTGATCACTTAAGCCAGCCTAGAGCCAATTCGTAAGCGTTAGGACACCGCTCCAAACAAATATGGTCAAAAAATTAATCATTTAGTGCTTTAAAAATATCTCAGAAATTTGACTTTATGAAGTGTATGGATTATTAGTTTGATTTTTATACCAACGAATTAATAACGTGATGGTAGGTTCACTGCGGGGAAGAGGTTAAATAGATACAATTATCATTATATCGCATAGAGCAAACGTATGGTACTTTGCGAAATGAAATGAGATCTAATTACGAAATTATGATAATAGTTATGTAGGTGAGTACGTCGATTTTATGCAATGCAGACTGTAGTCATATTATTATTATTCAATAATTTTTTTTTTCAAAATTATTGGAAATAAACAGTTTGGCTACTAATTAGGTAGGTCATACTAATTTAGAATGAATAGATTATTAATTTGTCCACTACTATCAAATTACGTTAAATGATTACAATATTGGACATTGTGCTACGAGCCGCAAATCTGTGGTCATTTGTGGTTATTTATCATTATTATTATCCTGAATATATTTTGTATACCTACGGTATATAGGGCTATTTGAGTGTGTAATTGTATTGCAAATCCAACAAATTATTTAATGTATAGTTTTATCAAATGCCGCTTGTTCAATGCGTGCATCATCCCAATCCTTCTCTATGGCTGTGAGTCTTGGCACTTAACCAAGGCTCAAGAGCGGAAGATACTAACTAAGCTTTGAAAACAAGTGTCTTAGAAGGATTTTGGATGTCAAATGGTATGAACATGTTACAAATGATGCTGTGCGCCGGCGCACCCAGCAGAGACCTGTAATCTCGGTAATACAGGAGAGACGATGGTCCTGGCTGGGACATGTTTTGAGAATGCCTAATGATAGTTGGCCAAAAAGAGCACTGTTCTTCCGTCCGCAGAGGTTCCGTCGGCCCGGGCGTCCCTCTTTCACAATACACCGTTACTATGACAACGATATCAGAGCGCAAGGAATGTCGTGGAAAGAGGTGACGCAATTGGCACAGAGACGCTCTGAATGGAGGAGGCTGGTTTCTGCCCTGTGCTCCCGAGAGGAGCGTTACTTAAGTTTTCACTTTTAGTTTCCTTTAATATCTTTCTGCAAAACACAGGCCGGCCACAATATAGACAGATTTACACTATTAACAAGTAGTAAGCCATATAATATATATTGACTGATTAGTATGAATCGCTTATGTGGAAATAATCAGTAGGTTTATATATTTCATTTAATAATAATAATAATAATAATAATAATTTTTATTCCAGATCTGAAGGTGGGTTGTGCAAGCCTCTCAGGTCCATATTAAATACATATTATATAAAAAAATACAGAAATAGAAAAATAAAACAAAAAAAAATCATAATAATTATTAAACATAAAAACACAATTATCTATGGCACTTGGTTAAGATGGGTATTCCATCTTCTTGTTAATTGTGGTGTCTGACGGTCAAATGCGGCTCGCACTAGGGCATTATTATGTGTTGTTAATTTAGCCCTAGTGCTATAGATTTTTTGCCTTAATGTGGCTACAAAGTCTTTTGTCCTTCCTTCTGCGAACATTTGTGTTGCGCTGCTGTATCGTCTGTATCCGAAAAGTATGCGGTATGCGTCATTGTATTGTACTCTAAGTTTACTTAAAGTAGAAAGTCTGTAATTCGTCCATAGTTGACATGTGTACAAGTTTGTGCAGAAAGCGTTAAAGAGAATTCTTTTTACATGTGCACTACATTTGAAAAATTTCCTAGCAAGCATGTTCGATATAATACTAATACTACGTCTTTGTCTGTCTATGTCGTCATCGTCCGTTAGGTCACTGTTTATTATATGTCCTAAATATTTAACTTTATGCGTCCGTATCAGTGTGGTGCCATTAATTTTTACAGGTAACAAACATTCGTCTAGTCCTACCGATTTAAACACTATCAATTCAGTCTTTTTTGCGTTGTACGTCATGTTGTGGTCTTGGGCATAAATTTCGCATATTTGAATCAGTTTTCTTAATCCTTTGATGGAAGGTGACAAAAGAACCATGTCGTCGGCATAGCATACATGGTTTGCTGGCACATCTCCAAGATGGCATCCACTTCTTGAATTGGAAAGCTGCTGACTAAGACCGTCCATGTACACACTGAACAATACTGGAGACATACATCCTCCCTGCCTCAGACCTAATTAATACTTTCTATACTATACCCTCTTTTGAGAATTTGATCCACGTGATCAAGCCACGCGATTCTCGGACGCCCACGCTTCCTCACCTCGCACTCTTTCTTTCAGACAAGTTTATCCTCTTTTCATTCTTAACCCTTAGCAGGAATCGCTATTTTAGACAACGTAATTGGAATCGGGGGTCAAAAATTACCCCAACAGAGTTGTTAGGTATCATATTCAGACCATCAATATATTTTTAATTTTTCGTTTAATTTATTACTAAACAACTTATTAACTAAACAATTAACAATTTTTATTACACATTTTACCATAAACTATATACTTTTAAGTGAAATCTAGTTTTTTGTACTTATTTTGACAGTATCAACTACAGGAGCTTTTATTTATTAAATAAATAAAAATAACACAGAAACATTTACTTTTATCACTTTCTTATATGAACATTTAACAAAAAAACAGGAACATCTCTTGAGATCAACTCAAACAAAAAAATGACAACATAAAACAAAACTCCTATTATAAGTCTAACATTTGGTAGGTACATGTGATATTTTTGGCACAATGTTTTTTATATATAAAAAGTAAGCACTTGCTACACTTTAGGGAACCTTTCAGGTCCTTTTTACGATGACATAAATATCACCTTCCTCTCTTACGGCTGTTTGTTTGAGAGGCATTAGTAGCTACGTCTTCTTCTACTTGATGTTATTAAAAAAAAAATACCATTCTTGTTTTTAGGTCTAACACTTTTTTATGTTGTTTTGTACAAAAGGCATGACTAATTCGATGCCAATATTTTTTTATATATTTAGTTCTCTTTAGGCGCTTTTCTGGCTTTCACGCCTTCCAAAAAACGTAACAATAAAACAACCATTCCCGGACTCGGGGCCATTTTTGACCCCACATGTGTGCATACCTCCACTTTTAGAAATATTAAATCGACGCAGGTTCGTCACCCGATGCACCCCACGACGTAATGAGATTACGTAAGCGCCCAGGATTGCAGGACATCAAAGTTATTACTTATAATTGTGTGTTGGGATCATTTTTGACCCCCGATTCCAGCTAAGGGTTAACTCGTTCATTCGTTCTACATGTCCAAACCGCCGAAGCTGATTCACGCGCATTCTGTCCACAATATTCTTATTGCATCCGCTCATTCATCTAATGCGTCATCAATATTTGTCGTTTATGAATGCGATGTATTAGGCGTTGTTAGAATTATGTGTAAAATATATATATCGTAAATTTGACACAAAATAATGATCAATATTTGATTTTTCCGTAAAGTCCCACCCACAGACTCCCACGTGTAACTTGTGGGAAAAACCGTGATGGCATGAATGAATAAATGAATATGTGTTTTTACACGGAGAGTAATTTGGGATAATAATAAAGGCTAAAACACTCTAGCCATTGATCGATTCACTTTACCGAAAATTTAAACAATGAACTAATCAAAATGATTATCTGAAACAGAATAATTAAAGAAGTTTCGTAACTTGTGGTCATATATTCGACAACTTAATAAAGACAGCAATTAAAATAAGTACTGTTTGTTCCTAATGCTTAATGGATCCGTTGTAATAGCTTATAAAACTTGTTTATACATTATATATAATGGTGATCGATAACCTGACGATACAGTCATGGATTCTTAGTCAAAAGGCACTTGAGTTGAATCACAGTGGAGATCTATTTTGTTCGCCTCACGACTCAATGTATATGTATATTCATGATAAGTCGATGAAAGTTTTGTGAAGAAATATATAAATTATATAGAAATGAAAATAGTATGTTAAGTCAGATTGAAAAAACTTGTCAAAAGTCAGCTAGATTGACAATTGAATGACAGTTATTTTACTATAATTGTGTAATAAATAATAAATCTAAAGGGGTTTGAATAATAAATTTTTATTTGAAAAATAAACTGTGCCGCATTCGTTAGTTGGCTACCAAGTGCTGGAAATTTCATGGTTGATATCACAGTAGTTGGAATTGGAATGAAAAACCAATTTACGGTGATAGTTTCTATTAAGTAAAACCTATTTTTTAGTGTAATTTTTCACGTTTGGTCTGTGAATGAAACTTTGGATTGGTGGGTATTTTAAACATTTTTGTATTTATGTTGCATTCGGTGCGATAGAAATTACTTGATTACTTGATAAGGTAAACTAGAATCGTGGTAATGAAAAATTATACGTATTTACTGTCTTATGTTATTTTACCATCACGGCATATCCCACAAGTGGGCTAGTCAGCAGACCATCTGCATGTTATAAACATGCAAACTCTCCTTTCCAGGTCAACAAAAAAATAAGATATTCAGGATGGGTGGTGAAACTCATTGCTGGATTTCAGATGTAAAATGTCTTTATTTTTTTCGAATACCTGTTTTTTATAGGACAATCAAAAACAAAAATATCGTTGCCGTGGAGGTGATGTTATCCAAGCCACACTATTTTGAAAAATGAGTTACATAAGTATGCAGTTTTGTTCAGAAAACCACGGAGAGCATAGTGGTGAAGAGTAATAAGTGATTTGATATTCCTAAAGGGCATTTTTGGAAGATAATGAAGAGATGTTAAGTGTCTTTACATCATTTCAAGTGTGTGTTAGAGCATTTCACTAACGTATATAAGAATTAATAGTTCAATTAAATTATAGAAGTGAAAAGATCCAAGCCGCATAGCGCGTAACTTTCCAACAACTTTCCTACAGGTGGATCTTTCTCAGCTACAGTGGTTAAATAGCACAAGTGATAAATTCGTGTTTACTTCTAAAATATAAAAATTCTTTAATATTTTATTATTTATATTAGTGGAATATGTGATCAGGAATATTGTGTAAAAATTTTAGCGAAATTTATGCAAAAATAACTTAGTTATAGTCAGATTAGTATTGGCGGATGCGACAACATAACTTCATCACCATTTTTCTCGAAATGTCTGTCTTGTGGGTTACATCACTTCACATCCACGGCAACGATATACAAGATATACTTACATTATTTATATATCTACTAGCCTGGATAGGGATACAAGATAATCCTTTCTTTTGCTATTCAAGGCTTCTATCAGAAACATATAATGGAAACAAGTATTCTAATAGAACTCCCATACTTAAGACAGATAAAATAGGCATGCTTTGACTCCGTCTATTTCAAATGAGGTGCATTTATATTAGTACAGAAGAAAATGGAGTAAATTTGTTCATGCGAGTAGCTATCTGGAGATCATGACACCCAAAATTAGCTGAATAAAGAGACAGAGAGAGAGAAATCATTGACCGGAACCGTATTGGCGCAAAAAAGTGATCATCATCAATTATTATTGGTCAACTATAAAGATTATTTATATTTAACCTTTGTTTCACCATGAACTCACAGCTTGTCCTTTATTGAGTACTTTAATCTATATATACTGCGGCAAATTATATCATTAAATTTAAGACACAAAATTGATCATATAATGCCATTATCACTGTTCATCAGTTCATAGTCTATTCGATTTGAGATTTCTATGAAAACGTTTAATCGGGTGTCACTTTCAGAGGAGTGAGTCGATAATCTCTTACTGATAACAAAGTTACAATATTATTATGTTCTTTGAAATATGTACTATCCAACCACAAGTCAGATGACATCTATGTACTTCACCATCATGTCTTTAACCATAATTCATTCCACCATATTTAAAACAATGTTCTTATCTATTCATCTACATATTATCCCCTCACATCACTTCCATTACTATTGATAGATAGAGAAGACGAAGTATACTGTTTTTATCCTTACCGTTACAAAAAAAGTTAATACATTCAAGATGGTGACATATCTCATAGCTGAACTAAAGATGTTAAATGTCTAAAAACTGTGATCTTAAAATGAATATTTGCCTCGTATAGAATACTCCCAAAAAAGAGTGGGAGGCTGATTTTTTTTTATCGGAAACTCCACTAGATTTATACCATTATTATTATTTACACAATTCAAAATTACATACGCGACTTTCATTTGCGCAACATAATATTATGTAGGTAGATTTTTTTTATCCTTTGACGATAGTTGTATCCGGGGGTTCATTTTATCTAAGTACTTCCTACAAAAACTCACGTCAATCACGTGACTTTCGACCTTTTAAATATAAATCTATAATGATACATATTATTGTGAATATCTTTCGAACCATTCACAGGTTTTCTGTCCTCTTTTCCAAAAAAACTTGATGATTGGACAATCTCGTGACACACAACATAGAAAAGAAAAGTATGATTGTTATGGGTTCCTTGAAATAAAGAGCAAAATACAATTAAATATGTCTTTTTTCTAAAATGAATAAGAAAAAGTTTCCGGACAAATGTAATGGTATTCAACAAAGAAATTTGGAAAAATGGACCGACATTTTATTTATATTCTTTGCACATTACATGTGGCAAATCGCTTGGAACAATCGATCAGGATTTTCAATGCTGAAAGATTATGTACCTTACGGAAATGTATGTTTATACCAGGGATGTAATATATTTCACTACGCGTATGTAACTTGAGGTGCGTTCAAGAATTTGTCTCACTTATTTCTTCAAATCTTACATCTAAAGCTACCGGTTGTCACTTTTTTTATTCTTTCTTGGTATCAGTTTATTTGATATCAGACTAGGATTTTCAGCTCAAACTCATATTAATATTCACTATGTAATAAAAACGATATGAATTTCAAACAAGTTTCTTGTAAACACGTTTTAAAATGTTTTGCGATCAGTAAATAAATTATTCATACCAGAATGTGATAATATTTTGATATTGCACAAAAATAGAATACAATAGAAAAAAAAACATGACAACATTAGTAATGAACACATCATTTTCTGTAATGGGCGAGTTTATTGCAGAAGCGCGATATTTTCCAACTAACCCAAAACGTGATCAAAGATGTTAGTCGTCAATTGTTTTGAAAAAAGTGGGAAATTGTTTTAAACAGAGTGCGTTTCGTTTGTCCCCCATAGTATTAACGAAACGTAAAAATGCTAAAAAAATACACAAATTATTCAATTTTCATAGTAGGTATATATAACAAAAAATATTCTTAAAATTTTTCACAAACTCAACACATCATAGATACCTTCTTTAGAAGTTATCTGCTACATTTCGGAAGGATTAGTAGTACCAATAAGAAAAAGTCCAAATTGTAGTTAAAGTTTTGATTGATGTCCTTTTCTTGGCTATTTCGTCGAGGTTATTCTATCCTTGGCTTTGAATAAGCTATCTGTATTCAGCGGCTCCTTCTTTATTATAACTTTATTTTCCTGAATGTAATTTTCGTGATCGGAATCCAAATTAAATGTTCTGTTAATATTAAGTACCTTTCTTCTATCAGTGAATAAGATTTCTCTCCGAGTTTACAACAATAAAACAAAGCTTGAGGTAGTTTAGAACCATCCTAATGGCTTGTAAAAACACCTCGTATGTTTTTAATATACTCCTTTATGTGTCATTAAACATAAAAAAATACAAAGGTGTTTTACTAGCTACTACTGTAGTAAAAAATGTCTTTGAAGAGAAATTTAACAATCACCATCCTTTTAAAATAAACGACTTTGAAATATCATTTTACGCAACTGATGCTTAATATTTTCCTGGGTTTTCCTTTGATCATGCAACTAAATGTCATCTCATTTGTTGCTGTTTTTGATAAAATAAAAATAACAACATGAAAGTAACGTTTATCAAAGGAAAGAAAAACAAAAAGGTGTTGTACACTGAAAATAGATGTTGCCGCTGAAGAATCCTTATTATTCATCTACAAATACATTGTCAAAATTCTGAATGTGGTTTTCAAGAACATATATAGATACCTACATTTTTTGACCTTTATATCAGGTATTTTTACATAAGCAAATGAACGTTTTTTTGACATCGTCAAGTAAAAGTCCTATCTATTATATTTTGCTTTTTGTCAAAAGTTTATTTGCTTTGGCGGTAGGTACATACATATGTATACTTGTAGTCAATAGTTGTTTTGATTATTTCACATACTAAGTTCAAATAAAACTTTCTGGACTTAATCAAACTCACGGTGAAGATTTCAATTCAATACCAAAGTACAAGTCATTCAAATATCCTACACCACCATAGTGGAATAAGACACATTTTGTTAAATAATTTTGTATTTCTTAGGCATGTTTTAACTAATATTTCGAATATCATTTTAATGTCAGCATGTTTTAGTAGCAGGAAATCCTGTTCCGTTGTGTGGTTTTATAAAAAAGTAAAAATTCTTTAGTGACCTCTACAATAGAAAAAATATTTGTGAAGTATTTCATAATACTTCTTCTCTGTATAACATTATTTCTTCGTCACTTACAACAGGTATTTGCAGAAATATTTTATGAATCTTTGTTTCAAAAAATGCTTTTTTGAATATTCAACATAGGAACTTTGAGCAGCAATGTTAAATAATTTCTTTCAATGATTCAAAACCTTAAAAAAAACATAAATAAATTCCAAATATCCTGACAGTAAACAATGTGCTCGTGGTGAAGGAAGAGGGAGTCGCCATCGAGAGAATGCGAACTGGGCTATTATCGATTCAAAGTCAAAGTAGATATTTTAACAACTATAAAAGTGTGTATGAAATTCAAACGCACTTCACTTAAAATACAATGCACATTCCTAAACTTTCTTAATAGTTTTTCACACTTTTATGTATAAATAAAGTATTTAATTTGAAAAAAGTTTATTTTAATGAAAATAATTGTCGTAATATGCGGTGGTAGTATTAACACTTTAAATTAATTATTTTATCTAATTATGTTCAAAAGGAGAGAAAGCTTACAACAGAACGACAACAAGAGGTTGCTTTTGAGACTTAAATCTGTGACGTCTATTTAGAGAAGTAAGTCTAACAACAAAAATGAACACTTGCATAATCCTTGAAGATTTTCATATACAAATGTTATATTATTATACTGACAGCATTTAGTATGCGAGAACATTGTATCTTTCTTTCCTTTAAGTGAATGTTGACGAAACCTCTTCACCCACGTTTCAACTCCTGTTATTATTAAGATGTAGGTATTAGCTTCTTTTCACAGTTATAAAATATTCATCGGATACTTGTAAAATACTCAATTTTTTACAAGGAAGACAAAACGTATTATAAAGTAAACACTCATCAATATGCCATATTATTATGCATTTCGTTATTAAAATCCAGAGGCGGCTTGTTTGTTGCACTTGTGAGGGTGCGGTGAAAATATAAAAAATAAAGAAAGCGCCATTTTTGCTGAAATAATTGTTATTTTAGATAACGAATAGAGATAAACTGTATAGCTTCAAGAATCAAACTCACTTATATTTTTGAGGAAAAGTTTATTGTTATAAGATAAATTTGATTATATTATTTATTTATTTATTTCACAATCCACGGCGTGAGCCTTTTACATGTAAAAGAATAAACAATACACAAATCAAATATATCATTCACAACACAGTAGGTAAACAAGAATTCACAAAACACAAAAGGGAATCATTTCATAACAATAATAATTTAAGTCAAATCATAAAATATTGGAGTGTCAGTACAGAATATATATTATATCCATAGTTAACATTTTTCATAAAGGAGGTGCTCTGCACCAATAGTCATAAGGAAGAACCGTCACAACTCAAATTAATAGTCGTATGATATATCTTTTTTATTTCAATATACCTCCATGAAATCATAACTGATAAGATTGACAAAGATAATCATCAAATAATCTATATTAGAATTAAGAGTACCTATATAAATTGAAACCAAACCTGATAATAGCGAATCGACTATGCAAAGGAAAATTTGAAATTCAAATTCAATTTGTGGTCTATTAGGGTGGCTATGTACGAATAATATTTTTGAAATATCTTGCGTGAAATCTTCGCCTAGAAGAATTTCATTAACCAATGATTTCTATGTTAACTAATAATTTCTAGAGTATTGAGGTGTTCAAGACGACCCTATTGTTTAGTAGGTGATATGATTCTTGAATGGGCCCTTGCGATGTTTTTTCCACACAACGGCGCATCATAAATAAGTTGTCTAGTTATTATTATTAACAAGCTGATGACAATTAAAAGAAAGGGTTCAAGATTGTGGAAAACACAATAAAGTAATTTGAAATACGAACAATTATTAAAAATACGTAAGTACATACAAAAAATTATTACAGGTTCATTAAGTGTGATAAATTTTCTCGTGTATTGTTTATACAGTTGAATACCAGAAAGCGAACGCGTCAATGTAAATCTTTTAAAAGTAAAAAGGGATTTATATTTCGCTTGACATCACCTTCATTTCGTAGCTGTAATCTCCCACGTACAATTTTAGCATGCATGTCAAATAATATTTAGGTAGGTAGGCACCTACCTGCATTGCACTTCTTGCAGTAGCAGTGAAATGCATAACATCGTCAGACTATTACTAACTTTTTGAAAGACAAGATTTGTCACTGTGAATCATGTATACGAGTATGTTTAAAATGCATTTATTCAGTTGCACAGAAATAAACTATGCTGGTGTTTTTAATATTCTAATCTAACTTTGAAACTACTCACTGAGTATTTTATTTCGGATTAGTCGAGATGTTGCAGGCACAACGCTACTCTTTGAAATGAAGACGGGACATGAAATTATTAGTAACTCACAAAGCAGATACTGTAAAAGTAATTTAAAAAAAATATTAATAGAACTTACGTTAGTAAAACAATTACATGCAAAATACTCACCATAACTAGAAAGTTGAAACTCTTATTTTTTTCAACATCATGTATCATTTTTTTAAAGTCGTGTGTTGATTGTAAGAAATTGGCGTGCATGTATGAGGAATTGAATAAAATAATGTGGCGAGAGCGATGAGTGTTTATTTTTTTATTTTTTCTTGAACACATACAGTTCCAAAATAATCAAAAATACTTGGCAGAATCAATTACAATTAGAAAACCAGCAAACCAGTATGTAAGGATAGAACAATATGCCATTCCATTCTCTGTTTTTACCCGACTTAGGGCACGGTGTGAGGGTTAAGATAGATATCTCATAATATGCGTTCATCATGATCATTCAAAGGAAAATTTGGAGATTTATATTTTTCTGTCTCATTCTTTGTAAAATGATGAAATACCCATACATTATATTTTCATATAAAAATATTTTTTTTCGTAGGTTTTGACATTCGTACATTTTGAAGTTGATACTTGAACGCAGCAACGAAAGATTCAAGAAAAACTTTGACAAATATAAATGATAATTATTTTCAAAGTAAGAACATTCATCTTTCTTCTGTGTTATTTGGAAGTATGATAGTAAGCAACTACGTCAGTAGGTATATATGTAATGCCAAAGTGAAGAGTCAGAATATCTTAATGATCTTTCAGGCTGTTATCAAGTTTAAATGTCTAGCAGCGGATCTTAAAGGCGAATAATAATTATTATTTTGTTGTAGGTAGCATAAAACATTATTTACTACTTCCTTTGAATTTTGTACTTTCGTGCTTGTACATAAATTACGGTAATTGCCAAATACCGTCTTGGCATTGACGCGATGTGACACGATGTTTATTAATGATGTAAAAGTCAACTAAATTATGTAGGTACATAATCATTCTAACAAGTATCTTATTTCATCATATTAACATTATTCCTTTGACACATTTGCGGCAACCATCCCTATGTTGTATTTATGTACTAACTTTTCCAGACACTGCTTAGTAATAATTTTAATAAAATTTGTAAGTACCTACTTCTCATACCTATTATAAAATATGCTTTCACTAAGGTTTTTAATCAATGTTATGAGATTTTGTACGTCCATAGAAATGGGATTATTAATACCTCATAGGATTCCTTCAAAATGTAGGTAACTACTAGTATATTAATGTCTTTTAGAATTCAGATTTTCATGAATTTCTAAGAATATTATTGTCTGTAATTCCGGGTAATAAACTTATGAAATAAGGTATGCCGACACGAAATATCTATTGTAAGAAATTGTCATTATTTTTAAATCATTCATTTTTCACTTTCTTTTCAGATTTGCAGTCAGATGCCTATCAAGATTTGAAATGTGATAATAACGCGAGTGAATTTGTGTTGAAAAGGTTATTTTGTTAATATATAATTAAATCGAATACTCTTTTTCAATTCGTTCGGTGCGAATTATGTATAAAAGTGAACACCGTAGAAATAGATTTAATAACATTAGGAATGTTAACTTCGAAAGGAGAGAATTCGATTCAATACGTGAATAATATATGCGATGATCGTGCTTAATGATAGGTGCATCTGGCCACAACTTCTCTGGAGCCGAACCTGACATGGATGACCACAGTAGCGGTACTAGGCGCTACCGCTCGTCTACTACAACTAAATGTATTGGAAAATGGACAAAATGGATCTTCACAGCCCTCGTATTGAGCTTCGATACAGGTAATTTAATTATCTTCATTTGCCTCCTGAAACTGCTGTTTCCCAATACTAAATTTTACAGGTTCCCTTTTATTCCGTATTTTCCTACAACTGGAAACTGTTACTCGTGTAGATGCAGGAACTGACATAACATAAAATGTATAATTTAATTATAATTTTCAGATGCGAAACGTTTCCATTTTACTTTCAACGAATAATTAAGTTTAAGAATTGAGTTCACATACCTACTTTTAAAGTCAAATTTCCCTAAATTGATTTCAATTTTGAATTAAATTCTATGTGAACTTTTATAAATGATGAAAAATCACTGCCGTTTCTGAATACTAAGAAAATTTTAATACCTGTATTTTATTATCCATAACGTTTTATATGAAAATGATACCAAATCAATACAAGATGGAAAAGAGTTGTGAACATCGAAAAAAGCTCCACATTGAAAAAAGCATTGAACTTTGGTTCTCACAGACTTTTTAAAAGAGAAAATTAAGGTGAAATTAAATAAATCTCTTCATGGATATAAAAATTGCTGGGTATAGTCAAAATCAAATTTGGCGAGAGGGACAGACCAGTAAAATTTAATATATCGAAGTTTCTATAATAATTCAACCATCTCGTTATGTTATATTATTACGTTTCAATCATTTGGTGGTCATTTCATTATCTTTTACTGTCTCTTTCTATCAATCAAATCTAATTGAATTCGCTACTGCCTCTCGAATCCTTGAGATACAGTTTCTATCAGTCGACGTGATTAAATAAATGGATATTTTTGTAATATCTAATTCTTCTTTTTTTTCTGTCAGCTTTGACTTGAATTAATGAAAATGATAACAAATTGTGAAATATATTTTGATAAAATACTTCCAATCTTTGTAAAGTAGTAATTAATATTTGTTTTGACCCATTTTATGTGTCATTAATTTTAATTTGTGTGTGTGTGTTACCTTATTCAGTATACACATAAAACCTTCAATATGAATTAAGATGATTTGATTGTTTGAAGTAAAAAAACCAGAAGCTAACATCTCAAAGAAGATTTCTATTGAAAATTTATAGAAATTTTCTATAATTATTTAGGAAAAGAAATGATTTTTGGTCATCAATTTTCAAGAATTACTAAACTGTTGCTTTAATTACTAAAATTACTTTATCGAGGAAATACAAAGTCAGTTTATAAATATTCAGTTCCTTACTAAGATAATCCTTCAAAAGGCATTCACCTTTCCTACATGGGTACTATATTTATATACCTCGTCGCGAAAAACTATTCAATAACATATATTTATGTTATTTTTAATGAAGGTAATGGTGTGGGTACATATAAAATATTTATAAATATATAGATGTCTTATATTCCTTCCTATATGTATCTTTTATCCGGCGTTATTATAAGTACTTTTTAATGAGTAGTTTCCGGATCAAAAGTTAGACGAAAACCTTTTCACCCGCATATAAAAAGATCTAATCCTGATAAAAAGTCAGTACGAAACCAGATTCTAGAGACTCATGTTTCTAGATATGTATATTTTACAATGTTAATGTGTCGTGATTTACTAGTGAATTGCTGAAATATTTTGTACCGATAATGTATTGTATAATGAAAAAAATATTTTAAAATGTATCAAAACAAAACATTTTTATATTTTTCACATTAATGAAATTATCAATAAAACAGTTTATCCTCTCCGTGTCATAAATGAAAGACGTTTATAATGGTTTACATATCTCGTCACGAAATTAATTTAATTTTAACAAATGCACTAACTATATTTTGTTGACATTGAATTTGAATAAATAATGTTTCACAATTATTATTGTATTCTTTAAATTTTCAATCATTCATACATTGATCAGATTTATTTTCTACGTTTATAAAATACTAGCGTATGAATAAATTATTATTCGAATAAAAAATAAACAATAGGAAAAATATTATGGAATACTAACCTTGACTTTTTTTAAATCCATCAAAGTGTTTTGCTATTTTCTTTACGTCGCGTTTCTTTAAGAGACGTAAACAATTGCCATGATTCGATTTATTTATGTTTAAGTTTGATACAATATAAAGTATTATAATATGGCTTATCCGTACTCCGTATTATAATACAGCCACAAATCCTCACCAATTCCTTTGAAGCTTTTTCCTTTGAATTTTATATGAATGTTTGTTTGTGCATCCTCTATGACAACTTTAATTGATACATTGCAAAAGTGTAACCCTTTATTTTGCACATCCTCTTTATTTTATAGGTTTTTTTGCACATCCTATTTATTATAGGTCATTCTTGTGAGATGTTATGTCTTTTTCAATATAGTTTATTCAGATAAAAATATGAAACTTTGTCTGTGCATTGATGTATTTTTTCATGCGCCGTTTTGTGGAAAAACCACCGCAAGGTACCATTCAAGAATCATAACAGCACTTAAACAATAGGTTCTTTAACCCTACGTTGAACACTTCCACACTCTCTAGAGTTTGCAAATCATAGGGGATTTTGTTCCACAGCAACGGATAAACCACACAGAAGGCACGGTCAACATAGTTAGCCAAACTTCTTCTAAGTGGCACTACTAGTCTATTGACAGAGTCTGTGTAAGCAGACCTTTGGGATTTTTGCCTTACCGTTGCTTCCTCAGAATTGCAAAACTGCGAGATGTAGGTACACCGGTGCCATGCCATGTTGAGCTTTGAACACAGTCAATATGATTTTGAACTCTTTTCTTTTTCACCTGAAAATTGTGTTAATTGGAATATATATATGCTTATTTTCCTTCTTCTCGTGCCGTATCAGGTCCCCCGATGTTGGCAATCACTCTGGCGAAGGCTTCTCCATCTTTTGCGACCCGGAACAGCTCCCCTACATATCTCATATACCGGTCCGTTATTACTTAAAATAAAAACAAGACCACTGTAAATAAGCGATAGTCATAATATTTTATATAAAATCACGACATACTGACTTTAATATTTGTATAAAGAAGTTACTCAAATAAATAATAATCTTCACTACATTTCTGAAATATAATTTAATGTTGTTTGATTACGTTTTGACTGCGTTTGAGTTAATCTAGTAATTGCTTCCAGAGAAAAGCAGGGTTTGAAACGCGTAGTAATAATATACGTAAATAACGACTTCACTTCAATTCGATTTTCATGAATTATGTATTTTTCGTGTCCTTTTTTCCTTACCGTTCCACATACCAAATGAAATGAGTGAACTTGATTTTATTGATTGGTTTTGCGGGATTATATTTAATGTAAAACGATATCACATGCACGAGCTTAAAACCTATTTGCTTCCATTAAACAAAGGTTAAATGTTTTGGCAAATGAATTGAGGTAGTTTTTCATCCAAACTTGTCAAGGTAAAACACTAATAAACAAAATTATTTGGAGTGAAACGTGAAAGCGGATGAATTAATTTGAAAAAAAAAACAATTTCGTTTCGCATAGTAAAATTATGCGATTATACTATATTTCATAATTAATGACAAAATAAAACATGAGATATTATTGCTCCGGTTATATTTAGACAAAAATATTTTTTTGTACATGTAGTAAGTTCGCTGGTTACTCTGTTTGAGAGAAATGTCGTGATGTGATGATATAAATTAATTGATTCAAATGTGTATTATTGATATTTGAGTAAATAAGTGATAAACCAAACCACCTACGCATATTGTAAAGACAAAAATTTTTAGTGACGTTGATCTTACCTAGATCGTGTATTTGCATGGAAAGGGGTGCCCTTTTCACGATAAAATCAGAAATACGTTCACAGCAATTAAACAAAATATAATTTTTATTGCTTTTGACAATGCAGCTTAGATCCATGCTATAATTTGATTACAACATTTTTTTAAGGTAAACATATAAGTCTAGGATTAGAACGCATCAAATACTTTAGAAATTTGTTATTATCATAGGTATCCATAAAGGGATGATCGGTTAAGTGCTTTTTACGTGTACGTTCGAAGAAAAAATGTTTATAATGGAATACAATTTTCTCTATCCTCTCTGATGGTATCGATATCTTTATTAGTATTGTTATGCTGGAAAAGTTCTCAATAAATCTTCGGAATAATGTTCTATTCTTTCTTATCAAAACATTGCAGAATAAGGGGTCGAACGGATTTACTAAGAATCGAAAGTCAAATGTCTCTTTTACTGAAAAAACTCTTGTATTGAATAATGTTAGATATATAGGTAGGTACTCACTATCTCTACTATATTCAGTCAAACTATTTCAGGAATTATATTATTATTATATAAATAAGAATACAATAATATTTTTACTGTTCAATAATGGCAATCATTACATTGAACCGAATATTGACTTTTACTGCGATTGTTGATTTTTTCATTATTATTTTTTGTTTCAAATAATAAATGTCACCCATTTGTATGAGCTTTTTACAGCAAAACAAAGAAAAATATGAAAATATTTGATTTTTTTTTTCAATATAAAATAATATAATCTTTCATATTATACTTATTTAATTTCAGTTGCTTTACATCTAAGAAAAGATTAACAACAAATTTAATTTCTTGCAGAATATCTCATTTAATTTACGTTTTTTGCATTAGTATTCGATATCTATATAAAAATAATAATTAATGTATTATACCTAAAGCATTCGTTGAGATTCAATTCGATTTTTAAAATTTAAAAATAGAACCACAACAACATGTTTTAATATTAACTTTTAATGTTAAAATGGAAAAACCATTAAATACCTGCAGTTAAAAGTTCTTTATTTTCGTAATCGATATGAAGGTTTGTTGTTAAAAAGTGCCAAACTGAGATTTATGAAAAAATACACTAGGTTACTCATGTTAATAGCTCTTACTCACGGGAGAATAACAACCCTGTCATTATTATTATTATTTGTGTTATAAATGTTATGTTGTATTTGGTTGAAGAAAGACCTCTTTATCATATATAATATTTCTAATATACACATTAGAATACCTAAATTCTTGAATGGGATGTATTGATATCCTAAATTTCGTTTAAAGACCGAACCATTAGTACTAGTAAGAGATCCCGTAATGTTACTTATCGGATTAGGAATACTTCTTAAAAGGAAATTCTAGAAAGGATTATGTTTAAGAAGTATTCTGTACTTATGTAACTTCTAACTTACTTTTCTACTGAAAAATTCAAGATTAAACTAAGTATGTAAGTTCTTACCTAAGTATGTAATTGAGCATGTTCTATTTTCAACTGAAACTTTTATTACACAAGTTTAAAGATTATGTTTTTAAAGCAATTTACGATTATTAATTCATAGTGTCCTTGGCCTTAAGTCGGGTTGCTCGTACCGGCAGTAAAGCTACATTATCTCCATGGTAACAACGGAAATTGCTAATGTTGCACCGTTGTTACCATGGAGATAATGTTGTAACCATGGAGATAATGTAGCGTTACTGACGGTACGAGTAATCCGACTCAGGCATCTTATCTTTTCATTTGACAACTATTTGTTTTCTGAGAATTGTCCACTTGATATTATTTTTAAACGATAGTTGGAAGATAACTACATCATCACCTTTGAAGGTACCTGCTTACTTTATATTTTTAATTTGATATTTTTTCAATTTCATCCACATGACATCATATAATTTAGCCTTGTTTGGAAGTCTCAACATACCTGGTAATTAACTGCCGATGTTATATAAACCTTAGACAACATGATCTGGTTGTTTCAAAATTGATTACGTCGAATACATTTTCTTTAAGTATATCACTGTTTACGTAGATAGAAGTCAATTATTATTATAATTGATGAATTTTACTTCGAATCTCTAAAAAACATAATATTGTGCGAGTTGCTTCTATTAGATCTCGTATTATTAAGATCCTTCTAAAACTTTGCAAATAAGGCAAATACTATTATGTAAGAAGCACATAAAAGAAGTAGGTGAAAATAATATTATTATGTAAGTTGATACTTACTTAGTACTTCAGAAGTTAATAAATCGCAAATGTGACGCGCACACATACAAACAATATTGGATATTTTACTAGAGCTTACGCCCGGCGGAAAGATTACGTAGGTATAGTATTATTTTAGCAACAAAAAATATTACAACCATTGAAATATAACGTGATTTGCATTGTGGAACTCCACTCTAATTGTCTAACTTTACTTTTTATAAAATAAAATAAAAACACTGTATTTTTCGTTTTTCTTTTACGAGTCAAACGTTTTTAAAACTTACTGTTTGCTCTTCAGAACTTAACTTAACCTTACTATTCAATCTTAACTCCACACCCTACACAACCCTTCTTTTCCTTACTTCAATATTTTTTGGACAACTGTTGAATTATTTAGGTTTAATTAAGTTCTGAAGATGAAACAGTAAGGTTTGAAAACGTTTCACTCATAAATATAAAATTAAAAAATACATTTTTTTTTTATTTTTATGAAATATAAATAAAGTGTTTTTTTTATAAATATTTTTTATTAAATATAAATATTTTAAATATATTACTATTTTCACATAGATTTTCATTCTATATATTCATTGCATGCAGTTAATCTCCTAATAAATACACTTCTAGGAGATATCACGATGATAAAAGAAGTCGTTTTATGACTTTTTACAATATGATGACATTGTTTTTTAGGACATTGTTTTTTTTTTAACAAGTATTACTTTTTTCATTTAGATTTTGATCCAATATATTCAATGCATGCAGTAAATCTCCTAATAACCACACTTCTGCGAGATATCACGATGATAAAAGTACCTATTCGTTTTCTGTGTTCTTTTTATGACTTTTTTACAATTTAATGACATTGTTTATTTTAGATTAAGGTTTGCTTGTAATGGCTTGTTCAATTATTTAAAAAAATACATTATTGTACAAGTAGAATAATGAAAGATGGGAGATTGTGTATCTGGTATTATTTTTTGAATTCCTTTCCATATTTTATTAATTAAACTGCATAGCATATAGGTAGGTATAATAATATTATGTACTATTACGTCATCTATTTGATTACGTTCTATGTTGAGCTATTCACAGAAATGTATTAACTTTGCTTGTAGACGTTTTTTGTTATTTCTCAATAGATGCTACGACAAACTCACATTAAACTACCATTGTGATACCTTATATAGTTAGAATAATGTTATGTATTTTCCTATATCATTATTATTTTGGTAAAACATATTACAAAATATTGAGAATAAGATGTGATTTCAGGTTTTACATTCGCCAAATTATTTGCGCCAAACAAATGCTTAGATTGTCAGAACTTTTCAAATTAATATATTACATTATTAATCGTAAATCTTGTGGAGCACCCGGTTAAGCATTGGTCTCCCACTCTTCTCCGTAAGTTGTCGAGTGTCCTGTGAAAGGCAGGTGTTCGGAATAAAATATCTCTAAAAATCATCGATGAGGCTCGCCACCCATCCTGAATGACTTGATTGTATATTGGAACGTAGAGGACAGCTTGCATGTTTATTATATGCAGCTGGTTTTTTGGCTACCCCACTTGGTATAGTTTATGGTAGTTTAGATCAATTCTGGGAATCGTAGGAAGTTGGTATAATCTTTCTTGATAAAAATTAGAAGCAAAGTTAATAAAAACAAAACACTTTAGGAAAATTATGATTTTATAAAGATATTGATCAAATCGTTAATATTATAAAATTCGTTTTTTAATATTGTTTATATTCCTTCGTGAAAATGAACAATAAATTCACTACGGTTTTATAACATAATTAATGTATATTTTTATCACCATCACATTCAAGAGCAAGCTGAAAACATTGTTGTGCAGGAGAAGCCATGGCGCCCTTGAGACAGTTACAGATCTTTTAACGGCGCCAAATACAAATCGTCCATAATATTTTTTCCCGTGCATTTCTTGCAGGGTAGATAAAGAGGATCGAACGCTATCGACTCCAAGGTAAAGTAGTTGAAATAGAGTAATATGAGAGTGCCGATTATTATCAGTAAAACTGTGTGTATTGAAGTTCTTAATGACGTTAATAATAAATATTATTCTGAAACTAATTGTTAATTCATGAAATCGGAAAACCCAAAAAGATAGCAGTGACATAAGTGTCTAATATAAAAATGATTGGAACAGATGTTTATTTTTTACTGGTTATAAAAAAGGTTTGTAATTTATACTCCCAGGGTTTTAAATGAGATGAGAGAAAAAACTTTAGATACATTAATATTTATGAGAATATTTTTTCCTACTGTTTGATCGAAAATCAACTTTTAAATGATTTTCATGAAGTGTATCTAGCGGTCAAATGGGTCGTTCAAGTGAGGGTTTTATTGTAAGGCGTTTTGGTTAAAGATCTGATACAGTGAAGCAATAAAATCAATTAAATAAGTTAAATGAAAACGCACGTTTAACTTAATTTTTTCGTAATGCTAATTTTCTTTACAATACTGAACCCCTAGAGCCTAGACAAATCGTAACTTGGCGATCGACTACAAACGAATTTTCGACAATAACCGTAATAATAACGCATACCTAATTACGAGTCGATCGCAAAGTACGGTTTGTCTACGGCCCCTGAGCTTTCAAGATTCAATATTGAAGGATTCTGCGCTAGTTATCTTTTAACCGGATAATTTCTGGGATAAATGGGTGCTATAAAAAGTTTAATTTGCCTGGTTTTGTCAAATTAAGTCGGGTATATATTATTGCACTAAAGTTCTTCTTCAGAAAATCCTGTTAGTTGTTTAATACTTCCTCGACCTTTTACCAGTCTATCTAAGGCTTTCGACTCACATGTTCACCAGCTTAGAAAGTAATAAATATTTGAAATACAAATACATAAACAAACAATTCCTTTTTGTTTGATAAATATAATATAAATAATAGCGAAGGTCGAAGTTTTTCTATCGTCTAGCATATTTTGTATACGGCGGAAAATGTGATTTACCTAATATTGTTTATCACATTTATTATAGGTACACATTTCGATAGTTGATATATCCGATATTGTCGATAAGGCCTATATTGTGTTACATACATAATATGTTACCTATGAATGTTATAACAACGTTCCTATATGTAGCTAGTTCTATGTATATGTATTATACTTACCTACATCCAATTACATGGGAGAAACCAACCAACAAACAGTAGGAGTATGTAGAAATAGTATTTACCATTAATATATTTTATTTTTTATGTATTTTCATTCACGCTACACTTTTAATATTTCAAATATGGAAATTCACAATTTTCATACATTGCACCTTATATATTTTCTATAGGTTCAATATTTAGTAGACACATTTTAAATATATATAAACGATGAGGGGTAAAAATACATTTTGAAAATGTTAAGTGAGACGGATCATTTTCTTGTCGTCTCAAGAATAAATCTATTCTTCGGTTGGCGTTCGAGAACGCAAAAGTCCACGCCATCTATGAGATTGAGAGTCGAAAAACTGAAAGATGAGAGTGTAAAGAATGAATATGTAAAAACTGTGAATGAGAAGCTGAGTGCGAACGAAAAGAATGATCTAACGATGAATGAAAGGTGGGATGTCTTAAAAAGTGTGCTTGTAGGAAGTGCAAAAGAAACATGTGGTGAAGCTAAAGTTGGACGTAAGAAAGGCGATGCATGGTGGGATAATGATGTGAAAGAAGCTACAGATAAGAAGAAGAATGCTTGGAAAGACTTACTGAGTGTGAAACAGTGTGACACATGTGAAAAAGAGCGAAAGAAAGAAGTTTACAAGACATGCAAGAAGGAAGTGCGTGAAGTTGTGAAAATGAAGAAAAAAATGCTTGAAGATGAAGAATGTAAGAAATTGTCTACGTATGCGAGTGAAAATATGAAGATTTTTTGGAAGGAAGTAAAACGAAAGAGGACGGGTTCAAGTGTGAACAGTATGAAAGGGATAAAAGACAAGGATGGATGTGTGTTAGTGAATGATGAATGTGTGTTACGGAGATGGAAGGAATATTTCGAAGATCTGTTTGAATGTGATGGTACAAATGCAAATGAGTATGACGACAGTGAAAGCAGTGTGAATGAAAACGATATGATAGACATGAATGAGATTATGAATGCATTAAAAAGAGCGAAGTGCGGTAAAGCTGTAGGGTATGATTGTGTTGCCGTTGAGCTCATCAAGTCTGGTGGACCGGGGGTTCTCGCGTGGTGTTTGGAGCTTTTCAACGATTGTTGGAGAGAAGGTGTTACTCCAGAGGATTGGAGGAGGGCTATCATCTGCCCCCTGTACAAAGGGAAAGGCTCTAGACTTGAATGCGGGAGTTATCGGGCTATTAGCTTGCTGAGCTCAATAGGGAAACTGTATGGTAGAATTTTGATTGAGAGAGTACGAAAGATAACTGAGTGTAAGATATGGGATGCGCAAGGAGCTTTTTTGAATGGCAGAGGGTGCACCGATCAGATCTTCTCCCTGCGAATGGTTATGGAGAAGTTTCTGGGTAAACACCAGAGGCTTTTTTGTGCGTTCGTGGATCTGGAGAAAGCATATGATCAAGTGGACCGTGAAAGGTTGTGGCGCGTGTTGTCGAAGTATGGGGTGAGCAGCCGGTTGATCCGCGCAATATCTTCACTTTACGTGGGAAGCTCCGCTTGCGTGAGGGTAAATAACACTCTCTCGGAGTGGTTTGTCCTCACCAAAGGAGTGAAGCAAGGTTGTGTCATGTCTCCGTGGCTGTTCAACCTATTCTTCGACTACTGTATGCGACCTGTGAAAGAGATGGATGTTGGTGTCGAGCTGAAAGGGTTTCGGGTGAATGCATTGATGTACGCAGACGATTTGGTGTTAATGGCTGAGAGTGAAAGGGACTTACAAGAGATTGTTACGTGTGTGTATGATAGTTGCAATTTGAATGGTTTGAAAATGAATGTTATGAAGACGAAAGTTCTTGTTTTTGAAAGAGAGAATGAAAAAACGATTTGCGAGATTAAAGTTGGTGACGAATGTTTGGAGCAAGTAAGTGAGTATGTATATTTGGGAAGTATGTTTACGAGGGATGGAAGATGCGATGGGGACATTGAAAGAAGGAAAGTGGCCGGTGCTAGAGTAAACGGTGCACTTCGACCCATTGTCAGCAATGACAATGTGTCGAACATGGCTAAAATGCTGGTGCACAATACCATTCTGGTACCGTCACTTACGTATGCAAGCGAGACATGGACGTGGTTGAAGAAGGACGAAAGTGGAATAAATGCAGTAGAGATGCGATCGTTGAGAAGAATGGTTGGTAAAACGCTGCGTGATAGAGTGAAGAATGAGGATATTAGAAGAATGAGCGGATGCAAGAAGAGTGTTGTGGACAGAATGCGCGTGAATAAACTACGGTGGTTTGGGCATGTTGAACGAATGAACGAGGTAAGAATGACAAAGAGGATATACTTATCTGAAAGAAAGGGTGTGAGGAAACGCGGGCGTCCGAGAACCACGTGGCTTGATCACGTGGATCAAATTCTAAAGGACGGCCGCGTGTTGAGTAAGAGGAACCGACGTGCGTGTATGAGGAACTGTATGAATGTGGAGGAAGCGAAGGAAGTGTGTAAAGATAGATCTGTTTGGCGTTCCGTTCTCTCTGCCTACCCCACTTGGGACATGGCGTGAGGGTATAGTATAGTATAGTATAGAAAATGTTAAGCAATCAACCAACTGAAAGATTAATTATAATGTTAACACTTCAATTCGTTGGTCGAGTTCGTCGGTAGCCTGGAGGTAGAGTCTTGGCCTTCAGAACAAGGGGTCCGTGGTTCAACCCCAGGTGCCGGCAAATTCCCCTTTCACGGCACAAGCTTTTAGCTTAGTGTGAAAGGTGTATATGGTTGTATTTGTGTTTATAACAAACCCAGATATATCTTTTAAAAAAATATTATTATAAAATTACATAAAAAGCATAATATATAGTATGTAACTTTAAGCATTTTATTCCAGAAAACTTGAGTTACTTATAAGTTTTCAGTATTCAAGTTTCATTTTTTTTCAAATAACGTTGCCTTTTCTTTCATTCAAAAGGAGAGCTTAACTCTATTTCTTAAAAAAAAATATCATAAAATGTAGAATTGAAAGTAGGTACTATTGAGACAGTTTGAATTCAAGGACTGTTAGGAGACAGGAAGCAATAAAGAAGAAAAACCAAGTTTGTTGCAGACCAATTCCATGGACTCAAAAAAGAAAGAAAATAAAAAAAAATAATCACAATCGTCATTAAATAAATAATTGCAGTGACCCCACTTAATTGCGAAGAAGTAACCATCTATTTCAAATTGTCGATCACTGAAGTAGGTTTTAATTCCTCTAAAAACTTTAGTTTCCTGTTGTCACATTTTCAAAGAAAAAGATCGAGAATATGTCATAATGTATTTGATGTTTACTTATATTGGACCAACTATAATGTTATTGATATATGTAAGAACAAACACCTAATGTGTGAAATGTTACTGTTGACCTGTAAGTAAAAGAAGCACTTCAAATAAAATGACTTTTATTTTATTCCTCCTTCTTTCGATCACAATTACAAATAATATGAACCTAATATAAGATATATTATTGTCCCTATTCCCTCTGTAGTGAATGAAACATGTTGTGTAACCTTGTATTTGTTATTATTATTCTCAGTGTAAATACTTTTCAAGGCTTTGATGTTATACAGGGTTTTTATTATTTTTATTGAGTATTTGTATTTGAATATCAAAAATTATATATTTTACTGCCTCAGAACAGAGTCTTGACTCTAGCGAGGCAGTATAACATAAAAAAAAAACTAAACATACATAGACATTTCACACAGATCGAGCTAGTCCCAAACTAAGATGAATCTTGTATTATGGGTACTAACGCGACGATACACACATATACAATGCACTGAACACATATACATGTAACACCCAGACCCAGGACAATTTGAAAAAGATCATTCCTCAATCTGCCCTGGCCGGGAATCGAACCTGGGACCTCGTGACTCAAAGGCAAGAGCGTTACCGCCGCGCCACACCGGCCGACGATATTAGTATATTTATTCCACAAATTATATTTAAAAATATTATGTGTAACTAGGTTTAAGTTGTAGTGTTGTCTTTTTTTATAGTTAATTTTTTCAATAATTGAAATTGAAAGTATTTACCTGCGATTACTTACATGGTATTTTGGGTAGTTTAATATTTTTGGAAAAAATATATGTATAAAAAAATGTGTTGCTTATTTAAAATGTGATATGAAATTTCAGACGGAGGCACAATGATTGATTTAAAAGCAAATATCACGTAAATGGGATGAAAGTTTTGTGGAAAATAGAGCGAAATTCACCAACCAAACTTCACCTTATTCCGTTTTGCATCCACCAAAGCACTTTTCCGTTAATGTCTTAGTAAAATACAGGCATTCGATAAAATAAAGATATTTTATAGCGATGATGTTTGCCACCCATCCTGAATGTCTTAAATTTTTGTTGGCACGGGGAAGAGAGTCTAATTAAGCTACCGGATAACTTGCCAGAGGCGCCGATATTTTCTCTTATAAACTCCAATGACAGTTTCATGTGTAGTAATTGTCCTAGGATACCTAGCATGCTGGCTACTTCTAAGTGTAGGTAGATAGGATAAAGCACATCTCGTGAAAATATGGGTTGCTGGTTCAAGCCCCGTGCGGGGCACTATCAACAAAGGTGAGGTTGTCTTTTCTTAGCCTTATATGGTAGTTTCGTGCTGTGAATATACAGATTTGATTTGACAGATTTGTAAATTGTAAAAAACCATCTATAAACAATGAATTTTAAAGTTAAAATAATCGTTTCAATAATTCACCCAAACAACCACCAATAGATATGTATTGGATTATAAATTAAACATGTGTTTATTTATTTTATACATAGAATATTCCAACACACGGCAATGGTTCTTCAGTTGGGCTTTGCATTTAAAACTGGGTTCTTTACCCTATTATTAAAGATTTTTTAACTGCTCTATAGTATACTTGTTAGCTTTATGGTCAAGAAAAATTGTATTCTGACGAAATTTGTATTTTTCTTATTTTATCATTATAAACTTATTAGAAATTCATTTGGGGTTTTGTAGCCAAAATGTGATTTCTTTTTTTAAATATTCTTGTTAATTATAAGAATATAAATAAAAATTGTCTCACGTACACACCACATCACAAAGGTACATCAGAGAGAGTGCGAGTTTTTTTCTCATGAGAAATGATCAAGGTATCGTACTACAAACTTTTTGAAAGGAAGGATATAACTTTTAAGTTATTGTTGAGGATACTAAATAAAAAGTCATGTTATTATATCTTCCTTTTTGTTCTTGGAAAGTTTCTGAGGACTTGGATACTTTAAATTGAAAATGTACTGAAACTGGAACATACTAGGTAAACATGAATTATGTGTGATATGTAGTTAAATGAACTTTTTTATATATATTTATGGGCAGGTTTATATAAATAGAGATTATTATTTATTATTTTTTGAGCGCTTTATGTGAAAAAAGACATATCATTATGTATAATATTTGTGGTACTTTAGGAATGAACAATTCGAATAAAACGCAAATAGCAGGACTGTGACGTATAACGAATATCTAAATCTATCTATTTATCCATATTCTCACGTGGCGGTTCAAGTGGGGTATGCAGAGAGAACGGAAAGTCTAAAAATCTAGAAATACTTACATACCTACTTCTTGGGCTTCTTCTACATTCATACAATTTCTTATACACGCACGTCGATTTCTCTGATTTAACACACGAACGTCATTGTGAATTTAATCCAAGTGATTCTAGAACGCCTGCGCTTCCTCACACCTATTTTTTCAGATAAGTTTTTTCCTCTTTTTCATCCTTTCCTCATCCATGTTTAAACCATCGTTACTTATTGACTCGCATTCTATCCATAATACTCCTCTGACACCCTCTCAATCTTCTGTCCAAATACAGTTCACCAAGTGAAATGATTGTATGATTATATGAAATAAAAAAACAAATATTATGTATATAGATACTACATAAACACCGATACAGTGAAAAGATTGTATGATTAAGTTGAATTAAAATCAGCAACAGGATTCGATCCTCGTATCTTAAGGTTTGTCAAAAACATCTTGAAACACGAGTTTTCTAAAAATATAAATACATTTAGGGGAAATAACTGAGGGTATCATTTATTTCTGAAGTTCATGATATATATTATCTTAATATTGCTTTCGCAGACATTTTAATGAATAATTGAAAAGTATTTTCGTCTTCAATGTAATAAATTTTCGCAAAGTAGTAACATAAATTTGGACGCCAGATTTATTTATGACACTTTTTGTGAATTGCAGGCTGAAAATAGACGAAAATCATTTATAATAGAAGAAGTATAATTCAAAATGAAATCTTCGGATATAGTAATAATAATAAAAACCCATTAAATAATAATATTGTATTACATTTATGTAAATAATATTTCAGCCATGGTCTTTGATCCTTATTATATTTAATACAATGATTGTTAAACATAATCTTTGAGTTTTATATTCCCCGAATACCAGTACTTCAGTGTTTTATCTTCCCTATAACGGCGTTCTTAATTTGGTGTATCGCTTAATTACATCTTTTGAATTGTTACAAAGAATGTGCCTTTTCTAATTGAAATTCATTTTCTCCACTTTATTTACCTTTGCTGTTACAAAGTTCAGACTACTTAAGGATTTTAATAAACATATTAAAATATAAAAAAAAATATACCTACTTAAATGTTTCTATTAAATAAAAGAAATTAAATTAATTACATTAAAATTTTCATTCTGAGATTTAATAATATATCAATGAATTGTTCATAAAAAATATGTAGGTACATATTAAGTACTTTATTTACCTTTTGCTTTTGTGCGTCTCTTTCAAAATCAATCAATTAGAGCCTCAAGTTTTGGATGATGTTTCATTTTAGTAATCTTTTGTTATTTTATTTTATTCCTGGAAATTAAGCTCAAAACGAAAATTTGAGTTTATTATCTCGAGTGAGTTTTAATTATCATCGTCACACACCATCGCCCTAGGGCATGTATTAATAGTATCCTTCAGTGTTTGATAATTTTACTAAAGCTCTAACAAACCTGTCCAAACTTTAAGAGTAGGTACACGTATTTCTATATACCTATGTAATTAAACTACCGCATTCAATATAAATATTTTTTTTATAATTTTTGTAATGGAAGATTGATTCAAAATAATCAAGTTATTTTGCAATAATATTTACGAATTCAATCTAAGGTACAATGTTTGGGTAAGTTGGAATAGTTGGCAAGTTTGTGATAAACTCGCCCTCGGTATATCGCTTGTTTTTCATATTAATATACTTCCTTAGTTTGTTCTATTCTTGAGTTTTTAGTAACTCTTGCCGTGAAGATGCCGCAAGGCGAAAGCGCTCGGTAATTAGCATTTAGTCATTATTAATTGACTAAATAATCATACGTGAAAATTAAACAGTGTTTAAGTTAAACATTTTCAAAACTCATATAATACATCATGTTTAACGGACCCCGCAATCAATATTTACAGTTAGTAGGTATTGTACAATTTACCAGCCTAGTATTTTTATATTAAATTATTTCAAGGTAGCGTTGCATTACATAATGAGATTATTTACCATTTAGTTAATAAGTATACCTAGTACAACAATAAATTATAAATGTTTTTATATTAGGTAAATTCCCTTGACCTAATGAGAAAAATATTAACCTGAATTACACGTGATTAGTAAGTTTTTAGTTGCCGTTTTTCATTTGCGTCACAAATTGCTACGCGGATTTGCATTATAAAGTTGATGAGTTTATTTTTTATTTAACGACGTCGTTCATCTTTTCTGTGGTCATGAAAATTAAAGATGATTTACAGTCAATGAAAGTTTTGATAAAAATTGATGTTAAAAGTATTTCTCGTGTCTCGCTCATCTGTTTTTTTTTTCAGAAGCATAGGATGTGAGCTAATTAAACATTTAATAATTGAGTAAATGGGTACTTTGGCATTATTATTATATTCATATATTGTTTTAAACTGTTAGACTAAATTTATATCCGTTGCATATTTTACTATTATATTTACAGATAGCCCTATTAATCTACATATTTTTCAAAATCAAGCATAACTTAATCAGAATTATGTCCGTTACACCGTCCGCAGTTTTATCATGAACGTAACGCTAAAGGTTAAACATTCAATCTTAACCTTATCGCACGCAACTATAATATAAAAATAATAATGAATGGGGTACGTAGCTACCTACCCGTGACTTATGGAAAACTTTAAAAATTATAGTCGAACCTTAAAAACGAAACCCCGTGTTGTATAAATGTATGTATATTTAGTAGGATTATAAATGCCATAGCAAATGTGATACATACCTATTTATTTTCCCATAGGGGAATGTAACATTTTAACCCGTGACTGTTCCAACCTAACCTTAGGTATAATATCCGCAGTTGCGACACATTGTTTATTCTAAATAATATTTTCACGTCTATGTAAGATCTCTATTCATAAAATTGTTCTTTTTAGTATGTGAATTCATTAAAATCATGATAATTTGTTTTTAAATATTGTTTCTTATGATAACTTATTCCTCTCTTACTCTTTTATTGTCAAAGTACAACATGAAAATAAATAAAGACAAAACTAAATGTATGGTCGTTGGAAAAAAGGAAACTACTGCGAACATTGCCATAAATGGAGTGAGCATCAAACAAGTAAGAGAATTCGTGTACTTGGCAGCAGAATAAACCAAGATGGACGCTACAAATCGGAAATTGTGAGCAGAATAAACCAGGCAAGGATTGCTTTCAACAAAAAATCTAAGATATTGGAATCCCCAAACATTGATTTAAGCGTAAGGAAGAACCTTACTAAAGCCTTTGTATGAAGCATTCTGCTTTATGGATGCGAGACGTGGACCATCAGCAAGAGGGAAAGCGGACGGTTGGCGGCCTTTGAAATGTGGTGCTACAGACGCATGCTGAAGATCCATTGGTCGGAACATATCAAAAACGAAGAAGTATTAACCAGGGTAGGCGAAAAAAGACAACTTCTTAAGAGAATCAGCCAACAACGAGCTAACTGGATTGGCCACAACATCAGGCACCCAGGACTACTCATCGCCATTGCGGAGGGTAAGACCGAGGGGACAAATGGCAGAGGCCGACCAAGAGATTCGTATATGGACCAACTGAAGAGGGACATGAATTGTGGCTCATACGTAGAGCTTAAAAGACTGGCTGAGAATAGGGAGGAATGAAGAAGAAAGTCAAAACTCGTTGCAGACCAATCCAGTGGATTGTAACTCATTATATATACTGTTTTATTAGATCCAAAGGTCTGTTCATGCAATGTTCTTTCATCGTTTTGGGGATCTTCCTGATGGGCGTCGTCTTTCAGGTAATCCATGTATGACAATATAAAGGATTCTGATATTATTCATCCTCTGAATGAGTTTGTGCCAGAATATCCGCCGTTATCGAACAACATCTTGAACCTCATTTATCTCCCAGATTGCGGTATTTTTGAGTTGGTCTCTTCGGATTTTTCAGCCAATGGCCCTCAAAGTACCATGACACAGAGTGGAAATACGTCTCTTTTCATCATAACAATCTGCCAAAATTGAGTCAAACGTATCTTCCAACAATATGCAAAATTAAAGATTTCAAAATTATTGAAATACATTGGTGGTTTTTGACCGGCCAGCCCCTCAGGCTGCCCACTATGGCGCCTCCGGTGAGGACAAAATTTGTTTAGTGTAGAATTCGGATAAATGGAAGTCCCCAGACTTCTGCGCTATCCGGGTGGTCGGTGGGTCTCCTTCAATGTAATATGCAAAATATTCTTACAAAATTAAGTAACAAAGTTAAAATGAAAGAGATGTTATGTGTAAGGAGGTTGTCCAAGTTGTCCAGAAAAAAATGTGACGGAAAAAAACACAGTTATTGCAGGAAATTTTTTTTTTCGCGGTTTTCATATTCACACATAAGGGGAGGAGATAATTATTTTTTGTTTAATTTTATTCACTACTTTGGTGGTGAAAGTAATAGTTTTTAAACAACTTTTTTATGCTGGGCACCTATTTATTTAAATATGACGTCTTTAGTTTTACCACACGTGCTTTAGTTATTCGTGTTTACTATCAAATAACAATAAATAATAATGGTCTATTACACTCATCCTACTGAATTGGAATATCCAATTAGAAGCTGATGATTTGATAGTCAAGTTTTCCACTTTTATTCAACGCAAGATAAACTGTGTTAGAAAGATATTTTGTTTTTATAGTTCTGCATATTTTTTGTCTTGTTTAAAAAAAAGTTTTATTTTTGTTGTTATAGATAAGAATATTGTTGATTTGTCAAAAGTGCGGATTTGGTCGATGTTCGAGTATCAAAATAACTGACACCATGTTTTTATGCCTTGAGAGAGAATGTAAGTGGAACGAAGTACTGCATTTCTATGATAATTTGTTCATGATGATGATGAAGATGATTTTATTTTTGACGCCGTTTAACAGTCCCTAGACCGTCTCAAGGGCACCGGTGAAGAGTTCAGTTTTTAACCCTCCAATTCCCAACGTCACCTACAGGTGCTGCGATTTCAAAAAAATATTAAAAATATGTGGAATTTTATTATTATTTTTATTTTGGTATTATATTTTTGTACAATGATTTTACAATCCAGATGTGTATATTTTTTTACGACTGGCAACACTAAACTTACGTATTTTGTAATTTTTTGTCAGGTCTTCGCGGGAATATTGGTGTTATTGTTACGTTGCGAAATAAACATCAATAAAAAATGTCTTAATAGTAATTTTCGTGAAATATTTTTTCAAAAACAGATTTATAAAGGATCAATTTAGTATTTACACAAATTTTCAATCATGATTTCATTTAAATATTCGATTTATAGCTATTTAAAACTGCAATATCACCTCCAGGTGACATTGGGCATGACAGGTACATTATTGAACAAATTTAAGAACCATTTATTTGCATTGTATTAATTCTTGTTTTTTGTTAATTTTATTAGGCCTTGTGCCCAAAAATGGTTCTTTTGGTAAGCTGGTAATGTATTTTGAATACTTGAACAAAAAATTCTGAAATAAATTTGTTTCTGTTGCTTCAAGCCACATATCAATAGATGAATCAATGGTACTATATTATGGGCATTATGGGAGAAAGCTGCACATAAAGCAAATACCTTTTAGGTTTAGTTACAAGATATGGGCAGCGGCTACTCGTTTCGAGTACCTCGTCAATTTTGAGCCTTATCCCTGTAAAATTTATATAATATCAAACACATTTATGTGGAAAAAATCGTTTTCTTCAATTAAAAATGTAATTTTGCGTTAAAAAAATATGTTTTTAAAATATTTATTTCTAGTAATAATGTACTACACTACATTAATTTATGTGGTGTAGTACATAATTACTATAACTAAATATTTTAAAAATGTTTCGTGATAACAACATTGTTTTTGCTAATGAAATCAAACAAAAATATGTTTGTTTATGTTTTTGTTTAATTTGGTATCTACAGTGCCCAATGTCACCCTCAGGTGCCACCTCCCCCATAAAAAAACTACAAAAAATTATCATTTTTTGTCGATCGTCCATTACTTTGGACTCCATATAGACCCCGTATACAAAATTTCATAGGAATATTATGATTAGGTAAGGCATGGGAATTGGAGGGTTAATTTGCTTCTGAAGCTGGTGACAGTCTGACGATCTCTCAATGGCACCGGTAGGCGATTCCACATAACCGGTCCAACAATACCAAAGGCCCTCTCATAGAAGTTAGACTAACCGGCTCTATTGGGCTCAGTAAGTCTATTCACGGCCAGTTCCTTTTGAACTTTTGTGTCCAAATGGTAATTGATGAAAATATCTGTGTAGAAATTACCATGAGTGTAGGTATATTTAGGTACATCATAGTACTTTGTGAAAATATATTCAAAATTTTGTGAATTTATGTACATACAGGGTGTTACATTGTATTGCGTATTTGAAATATTTTGCGGGTGTTAAAAACACTCTTAAATCCTGCCATAATATGGGGATTTTATATACTAGTACTTGTAATATTGTGTATTTAATATTATTGTAACGAACATTTTAACTTAATTACGAACATAAAATACAAAAGTATTTATGAAATACCCAAAACGATAAGTCTGGTGTTTGTGAATCCCACATTAATATTTTAGGATGTTTAAAATGGTATTAAAAGTATAAAAAAAACGAGTGTACGAACGAATTAGAGACTAAAATAATTGATAGAGCGGGATATAAAAATAATATTACTAAAATATAAAAAAAAAATATTACTTTGTGATGAAGTCAATTAAGTAATGAAAAAGACATGTATTTATTAAAAATTGAAGAAATGAGAAAATTTAAGTAGGTATATTAATACATATTATGTTTATACAATCTCGTGAAGAAAAATATAGGTATTAATTCGTAAAATATCACTACAAGATATTTAATGGTCTTCGGTTCAGCGATGAGATATGACAACCATCCTGAATGCCTTAAATTTTATTGGCAGGAAGAAGACGACTTATACGTTAATAACAAGCAGTTAAATACAGAAAGTAATTTGTATACAGAAAGACATAAATGCTTTTGCGTACTGGTTTCTCTTATTTTATATATAAGACATAAAAAATACACTAATTGTTCTTTTTGTTCATCAATGAATATCAACTAAGCATTTATTAGTTTTTAATTTCTTATGCATTAAATGATAAAAAACCTTAATATTACCATGATAATAGAAACATACTAGGTACGTTATTTGGTGAAGAATAAAGAAAATTTATTGCCCATATCTTGAATAATTATTTGAGCTCGATTGTGTAGAGCTTATTTGAGTAAAATCTAATAACTTTTGTTGGATGAAAAAAAATGTAGCCTGTATTCTAATTGAATATTTTTAAGGTAAACTTGCGTTTGAAATAAATTCAAATATATTACAAACACCCCCAAGTATAGAAGAGTATGTCAGCAGTGCCAGCGGAAAGATTCAATCTCAGAATCTGTCAATTAAAAAGCCGAGCGACCTTTTTCCATTTCTTTTCAAATCACTCCATCGTCAATGATCATTCGAGTGAATGTTTCTTATCATGAGGCTAAACCTTTTTCCATTTCTGGATACCTGTTCAGTTTATTTATTTATTCATTCAAACGGCTCAGAAACCTTTTAGGTACAATAGTAGGTATACATTTGGAACATATTACAATATGCAATTAGTATAGATACAATAAAAAAAAAACATTTAAAAAATAATTCGTCGTACATATTATGACATCGATAAAAAAATGAAAAAAATAAAATATTCAAGTAGGCGCAAAATAAAAAAAAACAAATCGACACGAGATAGGCACATCAAATACCAACAAAACAATCCATACGAGAAAAAATCATACTCAAAACAATCGACTAGTTCTGCAGCATGACACTCTTCAAACATGATTTGAAGTGATTTACAGATCTGTTATAATATGTCAGATGCCTGACAGTATTAATTGTGATTTTTTCAAGTTAAAATACTCACCTTCTGCCAACAACCCTACATTCTTTTATCAATCCCCTGAAATTATTCATTGTTTAGTCGGTTAAAATTTGCTCACTCATAAATAATCACATGAGATTTATAGCTTTATGTAGGTATGTTAGATTATGGTTATTTGTGACCAGATTTAGTATGCACTAATATAAAATTTGTTATCAAACTTTTGTAGATTTTTTTTTGTATAAACTTGTACGATAATTACAGTAACGTGCTGTTTGTTGATTGTTTGATAAATACATAATAATAATAATTTTGTAGTTATTGTTTTCAATTTTACGAGACTACCTACTACGAAATAATAATATTTTACACCGTGTAAAATAAAGCCGTCGCGTTCCGCCCCTGGATTCGCGTGAATGTGATAAAGTTTATGGTTCAACGATAACTTAACAAACTTTTACATTATTTTAATGTTCATTAGCTGAATATATACACTGAGAAAAGGTACATCTCCAAATTCAATTGATATTTCACAATAAATTGTTTTGCTCGCCTTACCATTGATATAATATGACATAAAGATCAAATTCAACATTACGTAACATCAAATCATTTCGCATTTACCATTAACTATATTTCGTTCGGCGCTTACCAATCTTTTAGTTACCCAAACATCCGTGTATGGCGCTAGTTGGTTTAAAATCATAGTCAGGTAAGAACATTATGGCTTGTGAAATTGTCACACGCATAAAAATACATTATGATTGACGAAACGTATTTCAATAGTACAATACTGTTTTATTTATTTGTAGTATTTTCGTTATTATACAAATAACTAAATAATTAAATACTAATTTATTGTTTTTTAATATAATGAATACACTAGAATGGTTGTAAAATGTGTTATATTTTGATAAAAAAAACAATACTTTGGTCATTATTAATTAATCTAATGGCAACACTAATATTCGATGACATTCGTCGATTTTCCGTTCTGTGTTTTTATTACGTAGTATTATATTCTCTTTGTGTGTTTTGTCCTTTGTTAATTTCTGTCAAGCTGTTTTCGTATTTCGGTGTTTTTTGTAAGTGGATTGAGGATAATTGTTAAAATATGACATTGCAAAACATTAAGTCACATTTAAAACAAGATCCCTCATAATAGTGCATTATGGGATGAAAAAATCACCTGTCATGGAAATGCAAGGTTCTAATTTGTAATTTCTTCTTATTTACTATTATTTTTGTATGATTTAAAGCATTAATGATTTTGATATATGTTTTTACTTTATAGATGAAACGCAATGTGGAAAATAACGTGGAATTACAGAATGAAAGTGCACCATCAAGTAACCATTTGGTGAGTAACATTGTTCTAACCTTGAGTGCTTGTGGATGGACTAATTATGTAGGTTATTTTAATTTAATGAATATTTTTTGCTTTACAGATTACAGGATTTAATGTTAAAAACCATGTGATGAAATGAAAGTGAAACTTCAACCATCAATTTGGTATGTAATATTGGACTAACATTGATTTTGTTTGTGAATGAACTAACTTTATTAGTTATCATTTGGTTTAATAAATCATTTTTGTACTTTTAGACTGTGGAGGAAACAAATGAGGTTGTGATTGAGTATATACATTGAAGGAGACCCACCGTCCACCTGGATAGTTCAGAAATCTGGGGACTTACTACTTACATTTATCCGACTAAATTTCTACACTAACAAATTTGTCCACACAAGTGGTGCCATAATATATGTTAAGATCAAAAGCATTTACAGCTCAACAAATAATGAATCTTTATAAAGTCCAGTCCATGATGAGTTGGTATGAGATGTTTAATTTGCAATAATTGTTTTATCAACAAGCCAAATTTTTATTGACGATTAACTAAAATTTGTACTTTACAGAATGTTGCAGAACATCAACAAATTGGTGAAAATGTTGCTTTGGATTTGGTGTCACCTACATCAACATCAAAAGTTTGTATACTTCAAATCCTGTTATTTTAATTTCAATTCTTTTGTTTACAAAAATAACTTTTAGTTATATATATTATTTTTAATTTTACAGAAAAAAGGTCAAATGTAATTATCAAAAGGCTAGTAGAAAACAAATTAGTAGAATTGGGGCATTCATACTCAAACAGAAAGGGTCAACTGTCAGCATGAAAAATTTTTGTTTCATAGAAAAAAGTTGCAGAGAAGAATGCCAAAATAAAATAACTCCCGTAGAGCAACAACGTGGTATGATTAGAATTTTTATTTTTTTAATTTATTTTCATATAATGAAAACAAAATTGTTTTTGGTTTTACTACGATTTATTTGTTTAATAAGTTACCAGGTTTCGACCTATGAGGTCATTGTCAAACTAAATTTACTATAGGCCGTGTTGTTACTTAAATACTATGTCTTATTAGGTAGGTATAACAATATATTCTTAGAGCTAAGGTTTTATATAATGCAAAAAATATTGAGGGAAATTCAGAAAGAACAGTTGGTTGTGTTGTATATCAATATAATGGAGTTTTACAAAATCAACGTCGACTCAATCAATTTATTTATTTTGTTAATACCTACACTTATTACAAACAAACAACTATTACAGATTATATAGTATAACTTGAATATTGTATGGTTTGCAAGCCAGTGAAGTTTGTTAAATTATTTTACAACATATTATCAACACTATGTTCCAGCTATGTTCCAACAACAAAAAGAAATAAAAACAAAATGCACTCGATTGCACCGATCGAGGCAATAACAATGAAGACAAAAAGAAAAACATTCAGTCGTGAAATGAATACGCTATTACAAAAAAAAAACACAAGCAATGACTGATGCTCAGGGGGGGGGGGGATCAGTCCTCTCTGAATAAAAACTGGGGGAGGGGAGCCTCACCACATTCAAGACAATCATCAACCAGAACCCTGAAGAGATCTAGAAATAGCACCTTTGAATTTTGGCAATGATGAAAAGTATAATTCAACATCCCTGAAGAAAGAGTTGTAATTTCTGCACGACCTTTGGAAGAATCCTATAATACTCGTACGATATATTTATTATGTCTTTATAAATTGTCCTTATTTTTATATTTTTTCAATTGAATTTTTTAATAAATTATTATATTACATAAGAACTTAATAGAAAGAAATCATTTTTATTTCCTTGCTACTTTTTTTACTTATATATTGATCACAATGTTTATTTGTAAAATGTGAATAATTATTCTAATAATATTATTATTTTTGCTAGATTTTTTCAAATAATAATTATAGTGTTATTAGGAAAATAGATCACATTTTACAACTAAACGCGATTAATATTATTGGACTTTTGACAGCTTGTAAGGTCATGTATAGGTACCTACGTAAGTATGACAAGTAAATTAATTGATTCGTACCAACGATTCGTTCTGCAACGAACTTCAAGTTGATGACGTCACTGTGAAGAAGTTGTTGGTAAATGTACCAATGAATTGGCTGCGAAGTCAATAGATCTGTACTAGTGAATCGTTCGTACGAACTCTGGTCCTAATTTGATAGTACGTACCAATGATTCGTTGTGAAATTTCGTTAGTATTTTTCTCAGTGTACCTACCCTACATATAATTAGTATCTTTATTATCATTATATTCTTATTAGATATGAAATGGATAGCAGTTTGGCGCAGTATCGAATAATGAATACCCGACACAATTTCAAACCGAATAACCAAATATCTGTCAAATAAATTTTCTATAAGTTTAAAGAGATTTAAACCTGGAAAAAAAATTATGACTGTGGTTGTAGAAGGGAGGAGGGGAAGGGGCAGAGTGTGTCAATAAGATGGAGCGACCAAATTAAGGAGGCCACACAGAGCTCACTACACGGGGCCTTCTTAAAAAACTTATGTATCAGTCCAAAAATATTTCTTCATTATATTTATTTACTTATTGAATGATAAATAAATAAATAAATATCATTTCCCGTTGTCGATGATATTTATGATTAGGATTATTTTGAGAATGTTTTACAGTTGAACAAAAGAGCACAGTTCATTCAATCACAATATTTTCATTTGTAAGATCCTTTCTTTCCTTAGAAGAGGTGACTTGTTTGTCATAGTAACACTGAAAGACGGGCGTTCGTTACCACCCCGCGAGCACTAAGAAGAAAGTTAATAAATTGTATGCAGTATTTGACCGGATATTGTCTGGTATATTATCAGATACCGGATGCTTATAAAATCTCTAATTCACATACTTAATAATAACACAACATTGTACGATATTCGTTGTATTTGGTCCCAACACAGCTGTTACCATCAAACTATACTAACATACTACCGCTTACTAAGTATAATATTGCTTCTTAATATTGTAAAGTCTAGACTATATTTATTTCTAATTGGCAGGTGTTTTCACGCTGAAACAAAATCAAACTTATTATAATACGCTCTAGGTACTTTGCGATATTTATACCCTCCAAAAACATTATTTGGAATAGTTTTAATTATAATGAGAAACATTGTGTTTAACTATAATACTTTATTCAAATTACCAAGAATCAATGCTGCCAGATTTTGAATTTTAAAATAAGTTATTTGTTGAAAAGTCATTAATTTGACACTCCCCTTTATATATAAGTTTTAAATTAGGTTTTGTATAACTGATTTTTCAATTTACGTTTACCAAATAATTACTATGTTTATCACACATCGATACATCTACAATACTATCAAGTCTTCTCCATATCAAAGGTATATAATATGATTGGTTAATTAATTTTCAATGTTTCGTAAAATGGATTATCAAGAGTTCATATATAAAATTTCTCATAAACAGTTCCATTTACAGTACCTTTACCGTCTTATTTTTTTTTTTTTTTTTTTTTTTTTTTTTTTATTTTATGCATACAAACAGTTAAACAGTATACATTACAAGATATAAGTTACATAATAAATAAACCAAAACAGTTTGCAGTAATATTACAAGTTTTTAGTTGACATATAGGTAATATAAATTTTAAAAATGGAAAAGTGCTATTATTTAAAGTTAGCGTGTTTGATTCTTAACAAGACTAAGTATCTTATATTTGTAGATTTTTTTTTTAAATCATGTATACATAATGCACATTTACTCTACAAATAATGAAGTTCAGAGTTAATATTGCTTAAGAAATATGACGTTTGCAATATTAACCACTGATTGGCATTTCATTGGCTTTCAACCATATCAAATTATCTACACAGCTGTTATGGAAAATATACTACAGGTATATTCAAATATACCTCATTCAAATGATTCAAATTTATGTAATTCAAGTAATTATTCTAATGTATTAAAGTTTTATCATTTTCTTGATGATGAGTAATGCGGAGAATTACATAAATTATTTGTTTGTTTATTAATGATCAATTTATTGAGCGATTTAAAACCATTTCTTACTGTGAAAAAGTTAAGTGTATTACTAGTAAAAGCCTCCAGTCATTTGTTCAAAGGTAACTAACTAGAATTGATAATAATATAGATAACAAAATTAATAAGAAATGTAAAAGTTAATATTATCTAGTGCTATTTGTCTCACTTTATATTTGGTTTAATTTCCTTAATAATAATATATTATACTCGGTTATTAGAATGTAAAATAAATATGATGATTCAGTCTTTTAAGACTATGTAAAATTGATTTCCAATTAAGATACCATTGCAGAGGTATAAACTTGTTAAAGGTTTCAATTATTACGACTCAGATTGATTAATATTACATTTTATTTGTCATGTTTGAGACAAACTTTCCATTGTTTTGCTGTTTTATCGTAATAAAATGTCTGGGTTTCTTTCTAGAAGATCTATGCATGTGTATGCAAGAATCTAACACCAAATAATCAAGAAAGTGAAGTCAGGAGAATTTTCAAAATATATAATCTAAAGTTATGCCATATTATTATGTATTTCATTTCAATGTTAAAAAAAATGTTTTCATTTTATGTCCTGTCGTTGTGACAAATCTTGACCACATTTCATAATTTCTTTAACGTTGTAAACCTCAGGCAACGTCTCGTACATTAATCTTTTTATAACGCAAGAATTGTCTTAAATTATTATCTCCCAGGGAGTGAAGTTTCTTACCAGGACTAACCGATGTAAAATTAAATTTAAAAATATGTCAGAAACATCCTAATAATATTATAATTGAGTCCGTGTAAAACTTTCTTCCTTCTTACTTCAATTTAATTAAAACATTTTTATTTTGCCTCCTCCGTGTCGTGGATCACGTTACACGTGAAGACATCCCTTATATTTCGTTTCCCTTTTAAAAGGGAAATTTGAAAACTTTACAATTACATTAGTCTCCGAGAGTCGACAACTAAATTTTGTTTGTATCTTAAGGGCATGGCGATGGCAGTTGGGATCTTCCATTGATGTACCTACTACGTGTATAACAGATTATATTCACTGAATTTATTTTAATATCTTTTAGTACATACTTGTTTTATGTTCAGCTTCATTTTATAGATGAAACACTGCCCACCTACAAATAAAATATCAATTTGATTTAGCACGTAATTTAGCTTCAGGGTGTCACTAGTCTATATTTTGATTGATTGAATTCTCATTGGGTCAAATGAATAAAAGAAATATCTCCAGGGACAAGAAAAATCCAAATCAATTCAATTAAATCAATGGTCCAAAAAAAAGCTGCAAATAAGAAGAGAGCACATTAAGTATAACTCATAAAGGATCCTCTTAATAGATCTAAGAGTCTCCTAAGTAGGTACTTCACGTGAAAATTAATTCGAATGATTGAACAATTATCGAAAAGGTTATGTACATGTATGTGCCCACATGAAATATTTTATATGTAAACTGTGATATAAAAACGTTTATTTATCAAACGATACTGAAGTCTCTATGATATACCTATTATAAATATACTTTATTATTTTTGTCTAGGCAGCTCACTGTAGAAGTAGGTCAGTTGTTTGATTTTTCTTTTTGCTGTGAATAATTATTTAATCGTTCTATCGTTTCAGATAATATTTAAATCATTTTTTAATGCTCTACTCATCCCACTAAAATTTAAATTAAACAATACTCTTACCATAATTATATCTAGAGCATCGAAAACAATCCTTTTCATTAATTGAAATGCGAACTGAAGTTATTTTAATAGTCCTCTGAAGAGGTTCTTAAATGTGCTTCCTTTTCGGATGAAATTTACAAGTAACAAGTTGTTTAATATTTAATTTTCAAGGAAGTTTCGAGGACGTTCAAGGGTAGATATAAAACTCATTTCTATTATTGTTTTTGAGAATTTGGGAAAAGGTTACGCACGAGCGGGATTTATTATAGCTTAATGATGATTATGTCGATAATTATTATTATGTTTCTTATATACAGTAAAATATGTTTCATTCTGTTTAAGTAAACAAAATTTTATGCTGTGTAGGGTTTTTTTCATATCCAACGACACACTTCAGGAAACACAAATATTTACAAATCACAATATCTACATATGCAAGAACTTATGCATCGCTCAATTTATGGGTGAATACAAATTGACCGAACAATGAATATAATTATTTCAATAGCCCATAAATAACATGAATAAGAAATGAATAATAAAAAAAAGATATATTAACCTAGATCTAATTTTTTGTGTAATAATCTACTGACAACTTCACTTGCAGGATACACTCTGGTGCTATAAATATGTAAAAGTAATACCTAATGATTTAGTTTTATCTTCAGATCTTTTTAAGTATATAAGTAATGTAATGTGAAGGGTGGAGGGACTAAGCTTTTTATTTTGGTTAAAAAATCCATTAATTCAATACGGAAATTTTTTATATTTAGACATTCTCTCAGATTTTTATCGAGTTTTGAGTTTGATATCTTTGACATAAATGTGCTGTGAATTCTTCGACATAAAATTAGAATGTAAACCATTGGTGCCTGATAAATATAATTTCTTGAATAATTATACTACAATGCTAATAGTTTAATATTGCTGGGCAGTGGATGTGACTTCAAAGATGATTTTTTTAACGTGTATTTCCCAAGACAAAGCGAATCTATCAACATGTTTAATACTTTTTAAAAGCAAAATATTGGTTATAAACGAAATAATAGTAAATAAATTGAACTGTGCTCATGTCTGATTTTCCTAATAACAATAACAGACTTTATGTATTCATAAATCTGTACGTAATAGAAAAAAGTATGACAATATAGAAGTTGTGAAACTATAGTAAAAGTAGATGTCTTTGAAAAATAAAAACCAGTTATAAAGAGTAAATAAAAGGAATAAATGTCTAGGAGCTTTTACCAGTTTATGTATTTATTTCGAAAAAGAAATAAATACATAAACAGAATCTTTTAAGATATTATAAGAGTTTCTCGTAGTGATATTAATTGTTTCTATGAAGTACTTATGAAATTGTTTTTCCTTTACGGGTTTATAAAATATGGATTTATTCATATTTTAACATGATTATTATTGAGAAATATTATGCAAAAAACAGAGTGTAATATACATTTTTTTCTGATTTTTTAATGATATGAAAAGCGATCTTCATATTATTATTTAAAGTACGCCGTAAATTGAACTTTATATTGAGGACTTCATTTATCCAACGCTCAAATTCGATCTCAAATAATATATATAGACCATTTGAAGATTTTAAACCATTCTCTAATTTATACCAATTCATATAGGTTAGCTTGCATTCTACACATTTGCTTTATAAGCGAGGGGTCGGAGTTTCGATTTTTCGAGTTAATATAATAGTTCTGCTCGTTTGCGGAGTCCATTCAAATTGATTGAAATGATACATCCAGAATGGTTTGAATACCAAAAATGGTTAAAATTTACACTGTTTGGTAATTAAATCCAATCTTTGAAATTCGATTGTGTCAAAATAATTTTCATTCAAAGATGTTTTTCTTAATGTCAATACTCAAACTCTCCTTTACAAAGAGTTTACGTATCAGTGGACTATGAAGGTATTTTTAGTCTCTTCTATTTCTCTGTTCTTCGAAATCTATTTTTAAAACAATGAACTTTTTGAAATGAAGGAACCTGATATTTAACGTACTGTGAATGTCCTACAAATTAATGGAGGATTGGGTTGTTTTCTTTGAATTTGTCTCACATTTTCCATACATATTTACCTATATATTTTGTGATTAAATTTAAACCCACAGCTTTTGTAAATGGAAGGCTGTGGGTTCTTAACATCGTGAGTGGAGAAATATATTAAAATATTATTTTGAGAAATACATAACACGCCTACTCAATCCTTTGTACAGGCTTCAGTTGTTTATGAATAAATATGCCTACATGAATTTGATTAATTATATTCGATACAATTATATAAAAATACAATAGCATATTGATATTGATATATATGAACAGTTTGTAAAGTGCCGTTTACTCATAACATGACCTCAAGGGCGCCGTATATCGTATCTTGAATCTGAAACTCCCAGCAAAAAGGCGCGTCTTCAGGCCTCTTTTAAAACTCTATCCATTCACCTCCTCCCGCAGACACAGAGGAAGCTTGTTCCAACATCTGGGATCCGCAACACTATATACTCTATCTCCAAAACCTGTTTTGCAAGATCGAGATGGCTCAATTTGTCTGCCTTTTGCCTCACCCTGTGCTGAGCGAAGCATGAGCCGTCTTTCACTGATGATCTCAATCTCGCACAAAGAGAAGTTGGTAAAAATAATTAAATTTATTATAAACCATCTCAGCAAGACTCGAAGAGTTTTTGCAAAACGCGTAAAATATTTAGATTGACAGAAGGTAATTGTGGGTCATGGTACTTAACTTTGGCTTAAGAGTGGAAAATGCTGTTTCGAAAATAAGTTTCCTCAGACAAGGATATTGAATGTTAAGAGGTTTGAGCATGTCATAAATGATATTTTGTGTAAGCGCAAATACAAGAGAGACGATGGCCCTGGTTGGTTTATGTTTTGAGAATTTACAACAATATGTAGTTGGCCAAAGAGACCGTTTATTTGTCCACAAGGGTTTCGAAGGCCCAGACGTCCATCTTTTCTATACTCCGTTCCTATGAGCAGGCTTGACAGGAGCGTTGAAGGGTAAAGTTAGTCATATAGTTAGGTGATTGCGACTTTAATAAGTAATTATTTATTATTCTTAAAACGTTATGTGAATAACTTTACAGCTAGATGGCCTTCAACAAATACATTCACTCTTCATGAAATACTTTAAATCTTTTTGTAATCTTTTTGTTTGTTTTTGTTTTACATTTGATTCTAATTGTTTTTAAATGAGATAAAAAATAAAGGTTATTCCATTATGCATTCTTCCTTGTTATGACAACATAATCTTAAACCATCAATATAAATATTCAAATCCCAAATAATCATTCCGAGAAACTGATCCTTTCTCGTTTTTTTCTGAGGTTATATTATTTTGAAATAAAGAAATTGATTAAGAACAGATCAAAGAGAATAAACAATAATCCATCTAAACTCGTAGCCCTTATTTTATGGTATTAAGTATTGTATACTTTTGTATTGTATTCATTCATCTTATAGAAAATTAATTCAGTTGATTTGCTTCAACCATTAATTAATAACGCTTTTGAAAGACTGTTGGTGAAATTGTCTGCCTAGCAATACGTTAAGGGAAATACCAACGTTAGAATATAATAGTATTGTTATTTTCTCCTTCTAAAGGAAAAGATAAATGACGAAAACAAGCCGACAAATATCTAATTTAAAGACACGCTTCCTTCTCGGCATTACTTACATTAGTCTGATGAATCCCATGGAAACAAAACTAATTATCAAATGGAATAAATACTATTTTTTTTATTTATTCCAAGAAATTTCTCGAAGCTGAGAATAATCGCATTAGTCCATGTCGTAAACAATGAACTTTCACAACATGGTTCACTTCAAATTTATTACGTAGAAATATATAAATAGTAAAGATATTAAATTACAAAAATGTTGACTGAATAGTTATTTACAAGGTAATATTTACTTATTTCAGCACGTGAATAGATACTTAATGTATTGAAACGAATTAAGATATTTTTCTTATCATAAGACTGACCATGATTGTGAAAATATACAACAGCGATCTGGTGCGGAAGAATTTGCAAGAAAATTCAAGAACGTTACACAGGTGGGTGAAATACTTGTTATTTTTGTAAGAGGAACATTGAAGGCGTAAATTGTAAAATGTTTATGCAAAAAAATACAAAAAAAAAATGCTATCACAGGTAGATAAGCCTGCAGCCTTAGCAGGTTGTTTGAGAGATGATATCTGGAGGAATAAAGACGTGAGATCATAGTCTGCCAACAAAATCTGCATCTACAAGAGCACCCAATACTGACGTTTGGGATAGAAACAAGAGCAGACACAACCAAAACCAAAAGTATACTACGAACTACAGAGATGCGAACTTTGCGAGCCATTTCTGAAAAAAAAAACTAAGAGACCGTGTTAGAAACACTGTAATTCGGGAGGTGTGTGAGGTTGAAAATGTTGTTAGATCGGGAAAACAGCGGCGGAGATTCTGATGCTAACCCGTTCAAATGACGAATAATATTAGAATCCCAAATATTGTCCTACATGGACTACCTGAGAGATGATGCCCAACAGGAAGACCCCTTAAACGATGGAAGAACAACTGGGCCTCACATTGAAAGAGGACCTTCCTGCATATATACATTTGGGTCAACCAAAGATTAAGAAGATGAACAACAAAATGCACTAAGTGTTTTTTTGCGGAGGATAAATACTTTACTAAAAATGAGCGAATAAATAAGAGTCCTTCGAATCATCGGAGTTTTGGAGGAAGCCTTCAATAGTGCTAGGTGTTCTCTGTTTACTCTTATCTTCACCATTTAGGAAAGCAAGTGATGGAAAACTTGGTTATATAAATTACTTTTTATCATATATGTTGCTATGTTGTTGTTCATGATCAAAATGTAAGCTAATAATAATAGATTATGTAACATCGATCACGTCATCCTCATTGATTGTTTAGTGATAGACGTTTACTTCCGATTAATGTTCAAGTGGTTTAGATAAAGTTTCAACATACCTACTCAAGTTGAAGCTATTTATTCAAAGCTCCATTATTATAACGAATATAATAACTGTACTGATATATTTAATGTTGATTTGAAGAAGATTCACGTACCACCCGGAAAGCTTAGAAATCTGGGGACTTCCATTTATGAAGTCCATATATCTTGGTTATAAAACTTATTTAATTTAAAAATAAATTGTAACCTAAGAAAATTGTTTAATGATGTGGCATTTTGTGAAGACTCCACCGCAAGGGCCCGTTTAAGGATCATAACACCTCCTAAAGACGAAAGACCTTACGGCTGTACAATATAAGATACTGGACTAGAGTGGGGCGTGTGGAGGAAGTCTTTCAATTGGCACAAGATAGAGAGGTCTTTGTCAATGCTGAGGAAACTTGATAAAACGCCGAGAGAAGAACATCTGCTGAACAGTAGGTTTTTAATCTTGTTTTGTAGAGCTTTGCACTCTGCAGTGTTCGCAAATTATTATGGGAAATGTCGTATTGGTATGAATCAAAGTATAGGAAATGAGTTGAATTTGCACCAAAAATTTATTATTATGATGTAAGAAATGTTCTTCAAATAATTAAATAAATTGAGGATAAGTTAAGAAAATTAAAATATTATAAATATATCTGAATTATACGAAATACTTTTAATCAAATTACCACTATAAAAGTAAAAAGCACTTATGCGGTTTTACTAATTAATTAACATTACGCAATTACGTTACTCGTTTTCATGAAATTCTCTTAAATACCAAAGGAGCGAAAGCCACTGTGTAAATTCGTATTACAGGAATTTTCATAATATACTTAGAAAAAGGTTTTACGCATTCCGGATCGTTGTACAAGTAAAAGCGAACAGTTTCCAAGAAAATAACTTCATACAACGAATGAGTAGATACTTGTGTTTTTCACTTTAAAGGTAAAATACATTAAGCTTATGTCATCGATGTTCTAGACAATTTTCTCTTCTTGGAAACAGAAGAACTATAAATTTGGACAAGAGAATAGAGTGCTTTAGGGGAGGTTAAATATTCTATCAAAACATTATTTTGCCTTTAATTTAATACTAGTAATCTAATGAGAAATTTTTGATATAAATTACTTATTTCTGATGATTCAATAGTTGATGTCGAGCTTAGGCCTCCAAATTTCCAAGTCTTTCATTCTAATGCGATATGTATAGTCAACCATTTTTGGCATTGAAATTTTCCGGATTCAGAATCAAATCTTTCGACATTGTTTTTATTGGACTTTTGAAAATAAGGCTAACGCGGTATAAAAATATAATAGATACATAAAAAAGCATAAAGCGGAAAAATGCATGATGGAAAATAATGACAAAACAAATTGTACATTTTTAATTTAGGTACTTAGTTTACATAAAACTTACATATTCAACAACGAATAAACCATTTATATGGGCAGAATACTTATCCTTAACTTTGCAAATAATTTATATATTAGGTTAGTCAACTTTCGCCACGGAAACTTTTCGAATTAACGATGAAAAATTGCTTTACGAGTTATTAACTTGGTGTTATTTGGTGTTAACTTAAATTGCCTTTTTTCTCTCTCAAATAATAGTAAGTACCTACTTAGATAAGTATGTAGGTACATAATATTTATTTTATTGTAAACAAATCTTTGAACTTCCCAGCTTTAACAGCAAATTGAGTGCAGTCAAAGTAATATCTTTTCATTCTTTAGACAATAGATATATCCTTACTTTTTATTTTCGGAGTTGTCATCATATAAAATCATATAGCTTTCTGTATTATAATATAAAATAAAAGTTCCTCCACAATTCTGGATACAAAAATGATATTTTAAGAAGACTTAAATGGGTATTAAGACGCAGAATTTCAAGAAAAAAATCCAATTTCTGTATGATTATAATAAAGTCAATGTACATTGTACATATGGCGCCGTTAAGTGATCTGAAACCCTCTCAAGGCAGTTGTCATGGTGACTCTGAAGCTCTGGTGAATTATTTGCCCTATAAGGTTCTACGAATCTGTTTAGCAGTGGAAGCTCAGTGGAATTTTATATCAAATATTTCAAAGTATGAGGCAAAAAACTAGAATGGCATATGAAATAATTGTAAAAAATCAATAGGAAAACGTTGAAATTTTTTATCGGTTATATGATTATGTTTCAATTTAATATGGATCAATATTATTTTAAAATGTTCAATTCAAAAAAAGAGAGTTCTTTGCTCGCTTGTTAAGTGTAACTAAACGACATTTAAAGCATTTGAATGTCTAGACTACACAACGTACTTGGAGTGTTATTCCGTATCCCTTTCGCCATAATTATTTTTACTCCTACACTGTGCTTTAATAATGAATCCCATGAAACATTTACTATATACATACATACATTGTTGTGAAGGTGGAGGGTGAAACATAATAAGACTTTTCATGATGATACAGCCGTAATATAGAATTACTTAATGTCATTTGAATCACAGTGCCCACGACAATATAAGTAGAATTAAGTCTTATCATATTATTATTTACTTGTGCGAATGAAATTTAATCTTCTGTAGATACGGCTATGTTAGATTTTCGTGTACTTACGAATACACAAAAATTACGTCATCTTAATTTGATTCTACGTATTTTGAAACGTAAAAGCATCATCTTTTATCATGATAATATTATTATGTAATATAAAGATGAACACAATAATGTCAAAATAATCTAAATTTTTATTTGAACGGTTTATTTACCAATTTATTATGTCTGATTATGGTACTTGATAATACTACTTTTTTCACTGTTTGACATTCTTTTCAGGAGCAGAGGTCAGCAAACAGACCTTGCAGTAATAATTATACTAATAATAACATCATACACATGCTCCCGATCGAACTGAAAAACGGATGACATGTAGATGTTTTATAGAATGCAGATCTTCTTTTCTGTTAACCCCCCTGATGTTGATGATCACTTTTAAGAAAAGCTCTTTGTCCTGGGTAGCGCTTAGCAGTCAGCATAATTAAGCAAGCAATATTGAAATTCTATTCAGTAACAACTTATTATTTAAATGAGGTATTTAAATAGTATTCCCATAAACAAAAGTGTTAAAACGATAAAGATACCAAGAATATTGACTAAAAGAAAGCTCGAACCGCGCTGTTGGTTGAAAACATAAATAATAAAGTTGAAACCATTAACAATATAAGAACAATATAATATTTTCAACCATTTTCTTGAAATTACCTTCTAACATCAAAAATTAAATTTTGGCAAATTGTATTATACTCTAAAAATCATAGATAAATAAAAGATTGTTTGATGCCCTCGGCGTAATTAACAAAGTTTTCGTTTCTTTATGAAATTGTTTGAAAAGATAAGCATTATTTAGTTTTTTATGTGCAGACTGACTAAAAAGTATGTAAATGAACAATCGCTCACGGACTCGTTTAACAAAAGTGTAAAAAATAACGTTTTTAGCTAGTAACAGTTCAACCAAATAGGGAGGTGTTGAAAATATTTTATTCATGCTGTTGCCATGTGTTATATGACCAAGAAAATAATAAAGTAGCATATGTAAATGTTTTATTTAAAATAATTTAATGACTTTAATAAGAAAAATGTCAACACATAAGAAGAGAGATTTTTTTTAATAAGTTTATTTAAAATAACTAAAGGAAGTGATAATAGTTAAGTTTTATATAGGGTGTTGAAATTCAATAGATTTGCAAAGCTTATATAACGTTTCTATTGTTGTAATGAGCAGTTCTTTCTGAGCTTGCCTAATTTTGTCAATGTCATTGAACAAATAACAATACATACACACATATGTTTTAAATATGTAATTATTTAACCAATAATGATAATTCCGACTTCGGATTTTACTAAGAATACCTACAGGTTGTTACGCAGAACGTCAGACAAACTGATAGGGTTTATAGAGGTGATCATTTGGAACATCTTGTAGGCACTAATTCTAAAAATAGGGTGTCACAATTTTATTTATTTTGATATCACAAAATTTTATTTGTGTAAAACCATGATGTTTGACTTGTTGTCTTTCATTTTGCCAAACACCCTGTTTCTATTTATTCATATACGTTTACTTAATTGAGATTGATAGTGTAAAATACTGTACATTTATATTATTTAAGCTATAAAGTAAATTATAATGTAGTTTGAAACTCATTCGCTGGTTTCTCTCTATGTTGTTATAATATAAAAAAATTATTCAATACCAATCTACATTTGATATACACCCAAATATTATTCAAACATACAACGACAATTGGTATCTCGAAAGTGAAGCAGATCGACTTATTCAAATGAAAATGAGATTGTATCACCGACCATCTTAATTGTAATGAAAGAAGCTTTCTAAGAATTCTGCGGAACTGTATAATATTAGGACTGAACTAATTTTCTATATTAGCATTTCATGAAAAAAAAAATCGATAACAATATTATTGTCTTATTATTATAAGTAAATAACATCTATACATAACATTATAAGTAAATTTATAGTCATGATGGATTTGTGAAAATCTGTTCATCTGTTCGAAGATTATAATGTATTTATTAAGGTCAAAATATCAGTCAGTTTTTTCTTTGGAATGAAGATTTTCGAATAAATACCTTGGCCCATAGTACCTACAATATTTTTATTATTTCGCTGAAAAAAGTTTGTATTTTCGTGCCACAATTTCGAATTAAATTTTTAACTCAAAACAGGGAGCGTGTTTGGCACTATCGACCATGACGACATCATGAACAATACTTTTGTGATAGCAGGTGTCTGATAAAATTTCGTACCACTTACAGTGGAGGATTCCCTATGGGATAGCTAAATATTATTCATTAAAGTAGGCACTGTTTTTGCAGGTATTAGGTATGTAAGTACATACGTAGAATGATAATATTGTGTATTGTATTATGTAGGTAAAAGTAATACACTTAAAGTACACTTTGAATGCCAGATGAAAAAGTGTAGTTAAAATGTACTCACCGTTCAAAACAAAGGCAATGCAAATTGGATCTCATTTAATACATAGGTAGTTTTGTATTTATGTATATGTAAAACTGAAGCAAGAATTTCTCGTGTTACTCGATACATTAACAACTAGTGCACATATTTTTGCTCTTTGTTCGCCTTTAAAAACGGATACATAGGTATTATCTTTTTGTGTTCATTTTCAAGAGTTTCCTCTTTCGTATTTGTGTTTTAAAACGAAGAGAAATTTAATTTAATGGACGGTTTTCAACTCGCTTTTAATAGTTCCCCTCTAAACTCAAACAATGGTTAGAAACAAAATTGTTGAAGAATTTTATAAAAGGTACATACACAGCGCCTCATGGTCGCGAACGTTTAAAATTTTGATAAAATCATTCTCTCTAAGGATGTTTAACTTCTTAAAGATGTTATTCATTTTGATTTTCTAATTTGAATGTTCTTGGGAATTTCTTGGAATTTTGTTAGTAACTTTCTTTTTTTTTATTTACAACCTTGTATAAATTTTCGTTCCGCAGAGACGGGGGAATTTTGAGTAATAACAAATAAGTATCCACTAAACACATTATTTAGCAGTTGATTTCTCTCTTGGGAATTATTCGCCGTACAAGTAAATTACTTCTATCGATAATGGAATGAAAAATATGGCGAATGGGTACATTTTTATAAGCAATACGCAACACGATATAAGTTTTTGAGCCGTATGATGTATTTAAATAAGTATTATTGTAAGTTGATGGTTTAGTCTTAAATTTTCAATCAGGATATCCGACATCTTCATGGATAATGATTAGGTACTCTGTGTTTTGGACGTTCTGTTTTGGACGTGTGTTGAGTAAGAGGAACCGACGTGCGTGTATGAGAAACTGTATGAATATGGAGGAAGCGAAGGAAGTGTGTAAAGATAGATCTGTTTGGCGTTCCGTTCTCTCTGTCTTCACTACTTGAGATGTTTTGGATGTTTTTGGATTATCTTCAAACTCAACTTAATTAAAAAATAAAGAATATTTTTTTGTAAAAGTCTTCGTGTGTCACGTAGAAATCTTAATATTCGGAGTTCTCACCTACTTTCAAATACATACAGAATTCAAGTATCTAATGGTCTTATTTTTATGGGCAAAATGAACTCAGTGTGTTTATTCAAGGCGGCTGAGTTCACGCATACCTATAATGATAAAAAGAAACAACGAAACGATGTAACAGTGGAATAGTTTTTCGATTCATAAAGAAAAAGTCAACTTGAGTTTGTTTTTATTACCTGGAAAATTGGAAATAATTTCATTAAAATGTATAAGCAAAATTAAGACATACATTTAAAATATATTTGGAAACTCAAATCCTTAGTGCAAAAAGTAAATAAAAATGTGTCAAAGATTGTGTATGGTGATTCATCATTTGAAATCAAGTGAATAGTGAGATGAGAAAGCATTGTACAAATATAATTTATTTTAAATAAGCACATCTTTAATTTGATATTACCTACCTCCATTGTTGAACTGAATACGTTTAATGTCTTATGTGGCATGTTTTACGAATAAGTGCTAGTTAAAAAGAACCATTTTCAGTGTTGACGCCACGAAATATTTCCTCGAATTATAAACCATTCCGGATTATCGTTAGACGAAATTCCACGAAAAAAATGGCTATGTTAAAGCAGAAACGCCTAAAATATAGGAAGTTAGACAGAGTAAGAAATAAATGTGTTTGCCCTGTAAGTCTAATGTATCTTAAATGTACTTTTATGATTAATATCACAATTGAGGTATCCAATACAGGTAATATTCTTCATTTGCCTTTTTTTGTCTAAACCACAAAGGAAGCTGCGAGATGTTATGTATGTACAATTACGAATATTTAATGTTTGTATTAACATCCCATTGTATAATATAATATGTATATTTATATAAACCTATAAAGTCGAGACATTAATTCTCTCGTGCATGGCATTAACAGTATAAGTCAAATTTCAACATTTTACAGGAGAGCATTTTAAAGTTTTTAAAATAAGCTTCTGAAGTCAAATATTGATATAAAGACGTGAAATTTACAATTTCAATGTAAAATGTGTATTATTTTGTTACTGTGTATACAAAAGTTTAAAAATAACTTAAATAAAAGATTAAATTGACTTGTACTCATAGATTCTGATATAAAAATGACATATACTATTAGATTCTTACATATACTGTTGATGTCAGTTGTGTTGGTATCTGGTTTCAGTGACATATACTGTTAGATTCTTACATATACTGTTGATGTCAGTTGTGTTGGTATTTTGTTTGTGACGTATACTACTAAATGCAACTTTTTCATAGGCTAGCTCTAAAAATAATATTAAAAATCATCCAATTTCGTAAAAACAGACACTTCTTTATAACATAGGTACACAGACTATAAAACATAGGTACTTCGCTTTGTGAAAAAATTAAGACATTTTACATCTTAAATTCAGCGATGAGGTTTGCCACCCATCCTGAATGTCTTGTTTTTATATTGGCACGGAGAGGACAGCTTGCATGTTTTATATGCAGCTGGTCTGCTGGCTACCCCACTTGTGGGATATGCCGTGATGGTATAGTAGTAGTAGTAGTACTTCGCTTTGTAATGGTATAGATTGCAAGTTTCCATGGTGGTTTCTCATTATCCACTTTGAGTGTTTAGGAAACTATTTTCATATTCTGTCTCCCAACTGATGGTACCATCTTTCAGGGTTGCAGCTCTCCTAAACTTCATCCATCCTCAGACAAATGGATCCTTAAGTTCGCAGACAGACTTGCCCCCCTTCAGTGCCAAAACATAATGAAATATCTCAATCCTATTCCCACTTTGCTCTTGGAGAAATTGACAAAGAGTTTAATGACAAGGAACTAAAGCTGGTCCTGAACTGCGTTACAGATACATCCCAGGAATCGATGGAATAACGTATAGCCTTATACAAAGAGTTTCTCTAGAATATTTACTTAACATTATTAAAAATATTTTCATCGTAGGCAATATACCTTGCTCGAGGAAAACTCAGATCATTATTCCAATCTTGAAAGCAGAGACTGACCCAAACCAGGGCCAATCATATCGACCAATTGCGCTCTCCTCAGCAATAGCCAAAAATACAGAACACATGGTGAAAAATCGACTAGATTGATTCATAGAAGGTAACAGGAAGCAGTCATCTTGGTTATCCAATTTCAGGAAGAGAACGGGAGTCCTGGACAGCGTAGCTATTTTGGTCACAGATGTTCACGTATCGTTATCGAGGAGAAAGCTCTTGGGAGGTGTATGCTTGGACATCAATAGTGCTTTCGATAATGTTATTATTTTTATACTATGTGCAAAGCTTGATCAATTGGACATTCCTTCTACCCTATCCGGACGTGAACCGAACCCGCAATCACCCGCAATATTAGAAAGACCATTCACAGGTGATTGCCGCAAGGCTCAGTGTTCTCACCCATTCTATTCAACTTGTACACGCATGATGTCTATCAGTCAGTATCTACGGATGTCCAAATTTTGAAATCTGCGGATGATTTGTTCGTATATTGCTCCGATAAATCCATGGACAACTTCCAGGTTTCCTTGCAATCAGAGTTGTTGTCGGAACATGGCCTTAATGCTTCCTTCCAGAAGTGCAAAAGCATAGTATTCTCCAGAAAACTCCGTCTAGTCTACCTGAAGTTTTGATTTGACCAACGGTTGATTAATTCTTTTAACGAAATAAGATTCCTAGAGGTCACATTGGTCACTGGTCTTTGATGGACCTCATTCATTGAACTCATACACCACAAATGTCAGACCGGCCTCAACATCATGAGAGCCGTCTCCAGGGTCTGGTGAGGTTGCCACCCCGCGACTCAGAAAATCTTTTATACAGCATTTATCTGCAGCCATTTGGACTTTGGATCCTTTTTAATAACCCCAACCTCCAAGAAAACTTGTTGAGACCGGATCCGGTCTCAGTCTCTTCCGTTAATTACGGGTAATCCTCCCCTATCAACGCATTACAGGTGGAGGCTGCAGATCCCCCACTTGGACTGTGCAGACATCTTATGTGTAACAGGTTTTTAGTCAAAATCCTGCGTTTTATTGATTACCCTCTGTCTCTCAAACTTCATCTCCTCTCATACTTGGTAACTCATTTACCGGTATGGAGGGGTAAAAATCCACCACCTCTTGTTACCAGCTATAGAAAAATTAAAACTCCCTTGTTGGAGAGCTACTTACTGTATACTCTTTGTCATTTCCCACACTAAGTTTTAAACCGAAAGTTGCTCTCAACCTGGGTGTCAGTAATGGCATATTCGCACCTCATATTTTCAAATAAATTTTTGATTCCGATTGGCACTACTGGCACCTATCTATACAGACAGTTCGAAAAGTGACAAAGAGCGTACAGGGGCTGGCTTCTTTTTTAATATAACACTAATAAAATGTTCAGGCACAGAGACGAGTCGTCAGTCTTCTCAGCGGAACGACTTGTTATTAGAGAGGCTATAAGGGCTCTGACCATACGCCATTACAGGGTTAAAACTCTCCTCAGCGACTCTCAAAACGCTCTCCAGTCCGTTCTCCCTCCAGGCCGTTCTCTCTCCAGCATTATCCCGACCAGATGATCTTTTATCTTTAGATATTAGATACCTCCTAAAACTTCAGATTTTGGGTGGAGAGGTGGTACTGGGTTGGATCCCGTGTGAACTGTGGGATCCCGGGCAATGAGGCGGTATATTTACTGGCCAAATTGGGAACGAACCTCTAACTAACCCATCGGAAACTGTCTCAGCCTCCGATTACACTTTGATATTCGGCCGAAATCTTATCCAGTGCTGGCAGGCAGAGTGGTCAGAGACCAGCCAACTCAAAGGAAGAAAGTATACCTCAATCCAACCCAATATGTCCACGAAACTTTTATTTTTCGGAAATTTCAATGAGTAAGGCTGACACCTCCACGGTCTGTATAATAGCTCATTGCTTTGCCAGATTGCATCTCTACCGAATCCACGTTATTGGTTCTCCTCTATGCGACCGCCTGAAGGAGGAGGACCTTGATCATTTTTTTTTCGAATGCCCGATCAATAACTTCTACCCAACTTTGATTAACAACCTGGTACATTATAGGGTTCCGTTACCTACAAATACTTCCTTGCTCCTGGGTTCAAGAAACAACAGTATTTTCAAACTCCTTGTCCTATTCCTTAAGCCCCATTTGATAAAGCTCTGAATGTTGTGTTTTTTGTCCTAAACTAATAATTTTTCTTGGCAGTTTCTGGCTAGGAAGAAAGCCAACAAAAGAATAAGAGAGACAGCACGTGATACCAACAGTATAAGTGAATTAGTAAGAAAAAAAACATTCAAGCGGCTCATAGTAGGTACATGTTGACTTATACTGTTGATGCCACTCACAATGTTGAAAACTAACCATAATGATTGGTCACTAAGAGTATAGGTCGACATATACTTTTAATGCTATACAAGTTTGAAAATAAATAAGATATACTATTAAATACAAATATTGTTTTTAAGGTCTTATAATTACAATTTGACTTTTGTTATCGATTACACATGTGTAGTTTGAGATATACTACAAGGTTCCATCAAAAAGTAAAAATCGATTTTTTTTGACTTATACTGTTAATGCCATGCACGAGAGAATTATGTAGCTGAGGGAAGGCAGGATATCCCGTGTTCCCTTCGCCCACATCCACTTTATTCATACAAACGCATTGATTATAGCTTTTATATCATTAGGTACTGCCATACAACAAAATGTACAGTATGATTTTTCTTACTTTACAACTATTATGTTCCCTTGCGAAACAAAGATAAAAACTATGTACCTTTTTTGTTATATTAATGTTTTTTCAATTTTTATCATTCTTTTTCGAAACTGCTTCATGGCTCCTCCCTCCCGTTTAACCTATCTGAGTAATCGCTTAGATGAAATTTGCTGAGTTATATATCAACATTTTATTTGTAATCAAAGTCAAACTGACTACTTACACTGGGTAATTCAAATTCTAAATGACGAATAACAAGTGTACAAATAAAGAAGTACATTAGGTAGACCCCACCACCATGTGGGACTAATAATTGCCCAAGGAGGAGAAGAATAGGAATGCCCCTCTTCAAACCACAAAAGCTTGGGTACACCTTTGATAGTAGGTATACTTTCATACTTATAAATTTAATATTATTTTAAAATGGTACATATTTAATAATATTTTAAAATGGTAAAAATTATTCATAAATTACATTAACATGTCGTATCTACATATATGTGAAATAAAAAAAATGGCATATATCACCTATAAAAAGTTCTAATTAACACTTTGCCATATATGTATTTTTATTAGGGCAATCCTGAAAAATACAGTGACGTTAGATTTTTTAAAGGTTTTTTACGGGTAAATTTAGTATGCATTTTTCGATTTAACTGCACGTTAGGGAATCGTTGCATATCTGAATATTCCATTTAGAAAATAGGGTTCGCCTAAAACATTGATATCCCATAGGTTGATGCCACGTGGCAGTATAGACAGAGATGTATGAAAGGGGTCATGAATTTTATTTTATACAAAAAATTTCATACAACTTTATTCCTTATCATTTTCATCTCGTCTTTCTCAATTTTTTTGTTGAATATAATTAATTTAATTACTTTGAGGCAAAATAACAGAAATCCAAACAAGTTTTCAGACATCTGTAAACTTACATTGAATAGAACCAATAATAATTATTATTCCTAAGTATCGATAAAGTTTGAAGATATTGGCTAATAAAATAAGTTTGTTTTGTCTTTAGAGCATTCTCAGCAGATTTTATCTGTGAGTAAAGGAAAATAATGTATTAATTGATAATTTGAATATTGGAAATGAGAAAAATATTTAGTTAATTTTCTTATCACTAGTTTTCATTCACAAATAAATATATTTTTGTATTTATCCTTATTTAGGTACTTATTGGTTTTAGAGAATATTTAATTTTTATATAGCCAAATTATTATATTTTTCGTAAAAAAAAATTATGTTGTTTTGCACAACTCATCTTTTGTACACAAGGTTTCCGACCCCCCAGGCGTCCCTCTTTCACAATATACCGTTCCTAAGACAACGACGTCAGAGCACTGGGAATGTTGTGGGAAGAGGTAACTCAATTGGCAAAGAGATTACCTGAATAGAAGCGTCTAGTTTTTGCTCTTTGCTCCCGAGAAGAGCGTTTAAAAGCGAGTTGATATTAATGATACACAATTGGTCTACAGATTTCACAGGTTAATAAAGTCTCCAGACTTCTGCACACATGAGGTGGTAGGTGGGTCCTTTAATACCCTATTGCCACTAGAAAGTTATTCAAATTTTCTACTCTTCTGTATTTTTTGATGTTCTGTAAATGGAACAAATTCATAAATATCTACTAGTATTTGATTATCGAATGATCTTATCAAATAATGAGTAAACCGGCCATCTTAAAGTGTTGTTATTTTATATATTTGTATTCAAAAAATATGTACAATTATTTTATTAACATTGGTAACCCCAATAAGAAGAAACACAATTTTTATGATATTTAGACTATACTAAATACCTTTTTTTACTCATATAAGACAAATGGGGCTAAAAGCGAACTTAGCATTGCAATAATGTCGTAAAATATTCTTATTGATAATTTATTTAAAGTAAAAAATGTTTTGTTAGGTTCACGTGTAAATGGGGAATTCCATTCCATTCCAACTCATCAACTCATTTGAATTGTAAACATGGTGTAAATATTATTATTATTACGTCAATCGTTTATCTGGTGAAACTGAATACGGAATGAGGGGTGCTTCAATTTAGTTAGTGAATAGTATTCAGCCCCAACATAAGCCCAAATAGAGTTTTCGAACATAAAGGTAAGACACATTTTGTGATTATATTAAAAAAAATGATGACCATTTTCCGTTTTCATGTTCATTCACTTAATGTACATTATTAACATTTTCTTATGAAATTTGATGATTATCTCTCGAAATCATTATAATATGTGGTATGCTACCATAAAGAGAGTTCAATTTTATGGCACATAGAGATTGAATTTATGGGTAAGCTAAAAGATTAATCGAGACCTATGACTGACTATCTCACCTATCGGAGATACAGTGTTGGTATGGGTTGGTGGATAGAGAGAATATGAAAAATATCATGGATTGCTATAGCAAACAATTTTCTTTTGCTTATGTTACATCATTAATTGATATAAAGATAAGCCCACATCGCCGCGAACGAGACTCCACTAGGACGAAGATTGCCTGGAAGGCCACCTAAAAGATGGAAGGACAGTTGGTCTTCAGCGTCGCAAGAGGAAACAAATTCCGGGCAAACAGGTCAGTGACCTACTGCAAGCAGAAGAAGAAGAAGAAGATTAATTGATATTTAACCATAAAAGTGACGATATTAACTAGTAAATTTCAGTAAATTAACCTTCTCTTGAATAAAGATTTTTTTTCAGTCAACAGTCATTAGTTACTATATACATAAAACTCATTAGACTACCTTTGTGAAGGGTAATGACCCACGTTTCTTAGTTTCATTCAAGATCTTGAATTTCTTTTATGGAAAATAATTAAATTAAATGTTTGTTTTTCATGAAATGTAGTTCCTCTTGTTTCATAAAAGCATTACGATTTTACAATTAATTATTAACAAAGTTAGAGGTAGGTATCTTATCTTAAAAAAAAAACTATTATTTTGAAAGTATTTCTAAAACTCTGAATTTCGTAAATGGTTTTTAGTAAAATACTTTGATACAATAACTATTAAGTGAAATAGTTTCGCATTTAGACGATTTTAAATTAATCGTTTGTAAAATATTCCAACAATACAATGATTGCAAACCTTCACTAATTTCTTTTGGAATTCCGGAAAATAGAATCGATTTCGTCTACCATTTAACTGGAGAATTTTGTAAATGCTGGAAAGATCTAAATATTTATTTAATACTAATACTTTTAACGAACCAAACCAGAATGTTGCCATTTATTTTGTTTAATACGCGCTCTTTTTGTACATCTACAATGATAGCTTTTCAAAGTGTTTTAGAAATTTATTAAAAATTTAGTTTATCCCTTGAAGCATCCGGTAAAGAATTGGTCTCCCACTCTTCTCAGTAAGTTTCTGAGTGTTCTGTGAAAGGCATGTGTTCGAAAAAATTAAGACATTTTACATCATAAATTCAGCAGTGAGGTTTGCCACTAATCCTGAATGTATTGATTTTATATTGGCACGAAAAGGACAGCTAAAATGTTTTTTTATTTGCAGCTGGTCTGCTATCCAGCAGATGCAGTAGTAGGTAGTAGTTTTTTTAATAATACATGGGCATTAAAAGAGAACTAGTTCTTTTGGCGCCACGATAAAATGTTGTTATTCAATCAATGTTTCTTTTGTTTCTCTTCATCATCCAACTCTCTTCTCGGTAACATAGAGTCGAAACAAGCTCCCTCTATTCAGAGCCATACTTCGCCAAACGCTAACTTCATTCAACGACATACATACCTACTACGTTCCCAATGTTCAATATCGTTGTCATAATATGAAATTTTGTGATTCAGCGTTTAGTTTGACAAAATAATTCTAGATGTATGATCCAGCTTATCTTTTTTGGTAGATAAAGTGATTAATGTAGTGGTACCCTAAGGAAGTCACTTTTACGTTGTGCTTCGTTTGTTAGAAATTCGGGCACGTAAGTTTTCGTAGGATTGGATGTACAACCACATGAAGGTATTTGAGAATAAAATAATAACCATGTATTATCGAATATGGCTATGTAGGTACTTTACATGTTATGCTACATTTTATCTGATGATGTTTACTTTTTCATTGTCATTATATTTGTATGTGGAGCTTAAGCCAAAAAGGGAACAAAAATCCTATAATATTTAAATGGTTATATATGTAAATAAAACTCGTATTTGTACATTAAATACTAGCTTTTTACCCTCGAGGCATTAGGAAGAAAGGTTTTTTTAATACATCGTCTTGAAAAAATGGAAAAAAATGTCAGTATTTTTGTTTATAGAAAATGAAAAATACATTTTAACATAACATAACATAACACGTGTAGACAATTCACACAGACCGAGCTAGTCCCAAACTAAGATATGAATCTTGTATTATGGGTACTAACACGGCGATACACATAGACAATGCACTAAACACATATACATGTAACACCCAGACCCAGGACAATCTGAAAAAGGTCATTCTTCATTTTGCCCTGGCCGGGAATCGAACCCGGGACCTCGCGACTCAAAGGCAAGTGCGTTAGCCTCCGCGCCACACCGGTCGCCAATTTTTCCGGTCCAAATTTTATTGATTGAACTAGGTATTATGTTTCTGTCAAAAAACACTAGATGAACTTTTTATGTATTCCAGAAAAATACCCAAAGGAAGAAAAGTTTGTTTATAGGGGGTTATGTAATTTGAAACAAGTGTTTCTTTCTACTATTGATTATAAATTCCCAGAGAGACGTCTTTCGAATTATAAGGTAATTATCAATCCCTTTTAAGAGGAAAGACGTCTATCTGGGAATTAATAATCAATATTAGAAAAAAGCACTTGTTTCAAATTACATAATTATGGAATTCTACTATGTGTGCACCGACACAATTAATAATTTATAGAGGGTATTATTGATTTCTTCATTCTTGTCTAATAAATGTTTCTAGATATATAAAAAAAACACTATGCTAGAAAATTAAGAACATACATATATTTTATGTACACATATATATCATTAAGGCATCTTCCACATGTCAGAGAGCCATAAAATTAACTGTTCATAGTAAAATAGAAATTGTTTTCTCTATCCTAATAAAAAAATATGACATTTATAATTGTTAGCATACATTGAATAGAACAAATTATATTCATTCATAATCATCACATTTTCCGTAAGCGAGAAAGCCAGCGGATTAACTTAATGCAATAATCTACTGGTAAATGTCGTCCTCTTCGTGTTAATAACGTTGAGATGGGTGACATACCTCATCAATGAATTGAAGATATTATTTTTTTTAAAGGCATACTCGAATTTTACAGGACACTCGAAATCCTTCAGAAAAGATAGGGAAACCAATATATCAAAGAATTAACCGTGATATAACACAATACGAACGGACTCAAAAATATTTATTATTAATATTGTAACTTTTCTTCTTGTAAATTGTGCTTGTACTGTCAATATTTTTTAAGTCTGACGTGCGCAGCATTTAATTTTCATGATAATTGTCTTAAGCCAAAATTGCTATGGTGGTAGTGTTTGTTCCAGAATAAATCCCATAGTACCCATTTAATACAGATGCTAATAATAATATCGGAGCTCGGTACTTTTATGAACAAACAAAATAACCCATCTGAATGATAAACAATAATTCCATTCATGTTTCACTGAATTTTAACAATAATGCCTGCTACAAAAGTATCTCAAGCCTATATAACAATTCTACTTTTGTACCTTGAAAAGTTTTTTTTTATATACATCTAAGAAAGCTAGGTACGTTCGCATTTTGTATTATTTTTATTGACAATTTCACTTCTTTTCTTCTCTCGGGAGCACAGGATAGAAACAAGTCTCCTCAATTCAGAGCGTATCTACACCAACTGAGCACGTTTTTCTACATCACTCAAAGTGCTCTGATTTTGTTGTCATAATAAGAATAGAGTGTTTTGAAATAGGAACGCCCGGACTGTATTAACCCTTGTGGGTGAAAGAAAAGTGATCTTTTTTTTTCAATTAACCAAGCATTTATTACGATATTCCTATCTCTGATACTGTGGTTAAAGGAACAGTGTGCCTAATAATAATTCTACTCAAATATGTACATATCTATCGATCGCGAAGCATCGTTTATGCCTTTTCTGAGCATATATTTGATATCGGGTGGTATCGTTTCGCTTTATTTATAATAATATATATGTAATACTCATACTCGTAACACTAGAATGTTTATGTGTCTAGAAGACAAAATAGAAGAATGTGAATGGGAATTACACCAAACTTTGAACCACACAGTGGGGTTAGATAAATTAACATTCTATCATTATAAATATACTGTGTTTTAATTGCTTTTAAAATGCTTTTAAGTATAAGGAATGTACCAAAATATTGTAGCTTTATTATTTGTATTTTAAACCTAGACTAACGCCAGAACATTAATGAGGTACCTGTTTGGATTAGTTTGGCAAAATGTTTAGCACTTAAAATCTGGTAAGCAGTACCTATGTACTTGTTAATTAGGTAATGTTCTGGGAATATTAATTAGGCAGTCGATATACAAATTATTTAACTTTGAGTTTATTCAAATTTTCAGAAGTTAATTAAAATTTTCAGAGGTCCATCTTATTACCTACTGTTGCTCACAACTAATGTTTTTACTTTTTATTAGATTTTTTCTGGATTTTAGCTAAACAATCAATTACAACTTTATACACATTTCACAGTTAACTAAAAGCTTCTGCCGTGTAAGGTGGGAGTTTGTCAGTAGGCATCTGGAATCATGTGCACGAGGCCGAGACTCTATCTCTAGGCTCGAAACAAACTCGAAACTTTATAATCGAAACATCAAAAAATATTAAAGGTTTGATAAATAATATATCAAGCTTTTCAAATTTATATTGGAAGATTGCCGAACCGTAAAACGTTCGGCTCACCACAGTATGTAATAATTTATGAATATATTTCCGGATTTTACAGATTTTGTATTAAAAACTTTTGGTTTACACAAACGAGTTAGCTAAAACGTAAATGGATTGATAAATATGTAGGTCAGTGTAATATAAAATACTAGAAGAAATATTTAATATCAAAGCGAGAGACTCATTGTGAAAAATTGTACTAGACAAAATATTAAATAAATAATAATTGAGGGGAAAATCCCTACAAAGGTTATTCATAAATAATTTGGTCTCATAAATCTGATAAAATCTTTGTAATACGCGTTCGGAACATTGCTTATAGAAATTATAACATCAAATATTTTGATAATAAAATTATCATCTTGTGATCTTATTTCTTCAATACTTAATTTAATTAATTAATGTCCTATTAAATCTTATCAGGAATTTTACTAATACTTCTTAACTTAAACAAAGAATGAGGATTTATTTATTCTAACGTTTCTGTGATTAAACATTTTTTTATCTTACACAATGTTATTATAGTCTTTTAGTCTTAATTAAAACAAATATCTAAGGCTTCGAATTCGAGATGTTCCATAAAATTGAAATTTTAAGTCGAAAAATTAAGTAGGTACCTAAGTATATGCTTTTTTTTAATCTTTTCAATACACAGATGTCAGTATAGCTGGCGGACTTATCACTTACGTAATTTCTTCCAGACAACCAGTGCTGTCTCAATTTTGCTGAGACAGTTCTTTTCCAAACACTGGTTGCGAAAATTCCTTACGAAACTCCGTTACCCAGCTGGGAACCAAACCCAGGACGTCGATGATGCAAGTCGATTGCGATAGCCGTTGCACCACGTGGCCGGTTAACCATATTGTTTTCAAAATTTAATTTAATATTTCAGGACTTATTTTCTCTGGGATCTTCAAAGCATCCTATGGTTCATTTCATTTCATTTAGAATCCCAAAAAAGTAGAATATTAATCAAAAAACTTTACATAAAATTTAAACTACCCCTCCCCTTCCCTTTAAGACAGAATAAAATGAGGTGGCTTTTAAATTGTTGACTGAAAATAAGCGTAAAACATTTCAAATTCTTATACCAAATTAGATTTTTTTTAATATACCTATACTTACCACATATATACATAATCGTAATAACTGACTGAGAATAGTGTACAATAAAGAATGAATAAATAAATAAATAGTTGAAACAATAAAAAAATACGAAACTCCTGCGCCCCCCCTTTAAATACTGAGTTCGTGCCTATGCCATTAATGAAACTTTCTTTTCGTCTATCTAGTCAGAATTATTTATTAAATTTCAATTTTATTATTTAATTTTTTCTGTTATTCAATGTTTAAGTTTTCAGTACACAGTTCTAAAACTTTATTATCAGGGACATATTTCACTTCTATTAAAAGGATTTTTTGAAAGTTTGAAAGTATGATAACATTTTTTAAATATTTGCGTAATCAAGTTCCACTACATCTTGATTAAAAAGCTAAATCACCTTTACGGAAAATTTCCATGGTCTAGATTGTCTAAATTCTATGGTCATGAAGAATCTAAAATCCTCAAAGTTTCCACTTAAATATTAAGCACCCATTAATAGGAAAATTAAAACAACAATATCTCACAAAAAGTTCATGTGGAATTTCAATAATTTTTTATCATAATAACCATTAAAAGGCCCATTTCTAAAACAATAACATATGTATTTTCATGATAATTATCATAATTACCTTATTATCTTCTGGGTAGGCAGAAAGGATTGATCACCACTTGTAGTCCTGCATACTCTTTTTGGTTTCATCATTCCTTTCTTCTTTCTTCACCTTTCTTCACCATTCCATCACCTAATTCCTAATAAAAAAAAATAGTAAAAAAATAATCCCAAGACACATTTATTGCTATTTTATTCTAATATTGTAAGTATTAAAGCTTACATTTGGTTTGGCACAAACTTTTAGATGCATATTTTAAAATTACTTTGAATGGAAAAAAGGAATTTGATTAAAAAGTGACTTCATAGTGGTATGAGATTCCAGCCATTCTATTGTTAATATACATTAAATAAAAAACAATCAAAAAGGTGATGGACCGATTTGTTCCTTCAAATCTAACGCAGAAATTTTTTAATCAGACAAAATCATTTTTTATAAGTAAATACACCATCTGACATTTCACACCCTTATTTTGATCTTTACTTCAAAGAAAAAGATTCTAGAAAGTTATGCTTACAAACTAATAAAAAGTAACTTTGTTTATATGAGCACACAAATAAAAGAATCAAGCATATGATGAATTTAGAAATAACTGCTTTGAGATTTTTGTATAAATTCTCTCAAATTCGCTTACAAAATTATGACATTTTGAATGAAATATATAATAATTATTTAAAGTACTTATTCAAATTTCTTTCTGAAATATTTCTTAGAGTATGCCATTGGAAAACTATCTTAATTAAAAAGTATAATCTTTATATAATTACACTACACACTGCTGATGCTTTTGCTTCCGCCCAGTTTCCTATTTAGAGTACAGCAGTTATCTGAAAATATGAAAGAACTTTCTTACTTTTTTCATTGAATTTGTTCATCTGACCACATGCCCATTCGAGCCACATAATAAAGCATCATATGAAAATGTCAATAGAATGCTCTTCTTGGCAATAAAAAATAAGGGTATCCCCACAACTGGGGTAGTCAGTGGATTAATATTGTATGTCTGTAATTATCTTCTTTGTAGCAAAGATGGGTGGCATACCACATCTCTGAATTGCATTCTATTTCGTTAAAAATGAATTCAAAAATAGAATTTTAATTTCAATAACTTCTTCAAAAATATATAAGAGCAAGTAAAGATACTTGCGCATTTATTGTAGTATGAATCAAATTATTAAATAAGTTAGTAATAATAGTCCTTTGTTCAAATCAATTCACAGGTGTTTCCAAGTTGTTAGTTTCCCAACTCAAAGACATTATCACCGCTTGTTTCAGGTGTGCTAACAGTGAGTGCGGGGATTCAAGGAAAAGGATCAGGGAACCGCAACTCCCTCGGCACCGGGACACATTTTGCACCCTCTATGAATCAACCCCAATTCGAGGCCGTTCCTAAAAACGTTACGGCACTCATCGGGAAATCGGCCTACCTCTCGTGTAGAGTGAAAAACCTTGGGAATAAAAGTGTAAGTTTTCTTTATTATTTCCCATTTCAATGTTGTTTTCTTTTAAAAGGGTATTCTAATATTGTACTCTTATCTAAAATTTTCTTACAAAATTGCAAAGCATTTTAATATAAGAAATTGTTTTGAGAAAGCTACCACTTAAAAATTCAAAGTATTTTTTAAGTAAGATAAAAATATATATAGACAATAATTTAGCAAGATGAAATTCAAAAAATTACAATATTGTAAGGAATTTTGAAACGATTATAAAATACCCATATCGATAAAAATTATGTGTTTTCATAGACAACAGAGTGATTGATTAAGGTAAGATTGTCCAGTTTCGCAGACTCCAAATTTGCATCGTCAGGTGCTGCAAAATAAAAACTAATATTAAGGAAAACAAGGGGTTGGTGGGATCATATTGTTAATTCCAATAAATTTCATACTGTTTTTAATCAGTATAGATTAGCACTTGACGATACGAGCTCAAAGTCCGCGAAATTGGTTTAAGGTTATCAATACTCTCAAATACTACTACTATACCATCACGGCACATGCCACAAGTGTGGTAGTCAGTGGGCTAACTACAAGTTAAAAACATGTGTATTGTCCTCTCCGTGCTAATGAAAAAAGAAATCATTCGAGACGGGTGGCACACCACACCACTGAATTGTGGACGTTTATTTTCTTGTATGTGGAGTTTTACGAAAATCTAACTTATACAGGGCACTGAAAAAACTTACAAATAAGTTAGAGACCTATTTTTTTACCGGAAATTCCACAAAAAGACCCATGTTGTACTATACTATAATAAATATTATGAATTACATTATACACTATTCTAAAATTAATTGCTACAATGTAAATAACGATACAATTAACAAAATACAAAGCTATTTTATAATTTTCTCTTCATAGGTATCTTGGATAAGGCATCGCGACCTTCACATTCTAACTGTGGGCAGTTATACCTACACGTCTGACCAGAGGTTCCAAACCACACACCACAAAGAGCAATCCGAATGGACTCTTCAAATAAAATGGACGCAACTCAGAGACGCTGGCATGTATGAATGTCAAATCTCAACGCAGCCTGTCAAGAGTTACTTTGTCAATCTAAATGTAGCTGGTGAGTATCAAATAAAAACAAAAGAGAATCGTATCTTCCCTCAGGATATGCTCATTAATATTGTAATTGAAATTTTCTCGAGCTGGTCAGAGTTCTTTTGACAATTGCAACACGCATTATCTAAATAAATTAACAGATTATTTTTGATATGATCAAAATGGAGCCTTTTGTACCACCACTGATTTAGTGACAATAAAATCTTGTTTACGTAACAAAGTAGGTACAACGAGACGTTAAAACGTATTTAAACAACACTCCTCTATATATTATGTATGTATGAATAATAATATTATTATTATCAAAAGTCACTATATGTTCTAAAGTAGATATGTACTTTTCTAGATTATTCCGGGTCCTAAATAAATATCATTATGTTATTTTAGAGATTTATAAATCTTCATGTTTTGCACAAAAATGGTACCTACAGTACTTGGTGTTATTGGAATGGGGCGCTGGTGAAAAAGTCGTCAACCAGTTATCTTTTTCTTTCTCTAGAATGACTCGTTTTTTTAATAGTTAAGTTTCTGTCACTATTCGACAAAGTAGGTAAACCTTTAATAATAATAATAATAACGGAGAGTATTTAAAGCGCCATCTTTGTGCCATAGCACCTTGAGGACGCTGTACATGATAATGTTCTAAGTGTGGTTAAATGATATAAAAACACGATACAATAATTAATGATTAATACAACACGGTAACATGCTGGGATGTTGCAAAATCAAAAATAAAAAACATGTTATTTTTTCATAAATTTTTAATAAAAAAATAATTCTTATATTCAATACATGCATACCCCCGAAAAATTATTCTCGGAAACAAATAAAATAAATAATAACATTATAAGGCTGATAATCATTTTAAATAAAACATGAGATTTACGTGGAAATAAAAAAAAATGTATTTACATACATACCTATGTGACCTATAATGCATTTGATATTTTACCATAAGGCAGAATTAATTTGATTGAAAATTACACGTTTTGCAATCTAAAATATCGATGAAAAAGCAATTTGCTTTAGTAAACAGAGTACCTACGTCTATCCAAATCAACAATTTAAATTGTATGTATTTCTTTTTATTGGCTTTTAAATTCTATTTCCAAACTACAAAAGTTGTTTTCATTGACCTACACACATCAATACAAATTATGAAAATTCCGCGTAGTAAAAAAATGACTAGTAAAGTAAGAATAATAAGGATAATATAGGAAGTCCAAAAAGGAATTAATGTTTTTTATGTATAGGTACATTTATAATTGTACAAAGGTTTGCCTATTTGGGCAACATTAATTCTTAGGTAAATTGAAACAAGCGCTTTTTCTATCGATTGATAATGACCTGATAAGTCAAAAGACGTCTCTCTCATGATTTATAATCTTTAGTAGAAGAAACACTTGTTGGACACAACTTATTTGTGAGCATTTATTCTACTGTAATATTATATGCATTGTATTGATATTTGAGTGAAATAAAAAAAAAAAAAACAAAGAATTTTATCGACTTTGACGAAGTTCTAATTATTTCTATGTTGGTAATTTTTTTTTTTTTTTTTTTTTCTTTTTTTTTTTAAAAAGATATATCTGGGTTTTGTTTGTTATAAACCCAAATACAACCTTATACACCTTTCACAGTAAGCTACTAAAAGCTTGTGTCGTGAAAGGGGAGTTTGCCGGCACCTGGTATCGAACCACGGACCCCTTGTTCACGAGGCCGAGACTCTACCTCCAGGCTACCGACGAACTCATATTTTTTTTGATTGATTTGTGTTTTTCTTTTTTTTTCACAGTGCCTACAGCCGCGATTCTGGGAGGACCTGATCTACATGTTGACATCGGGAGTACTATAAACCTCACTTGCAGCATTAAATTTAGTCCGGAACCACCGGCTTATATATTCTGGTATCACGATGACGAGGTAAGAATTTCAATTATATAATATTTTACAATTGATTTATCAAAAAAACGATTTCAATAAAGATAAAAATAAATATAAAAAAATATATTTATAATATGAGAAATTGGCGAACATTATTATTTGATTTTTTCAGATCGCTTTTGTATATTATTTTACTACAATACAATCATGAATATGAGAAAATTTACATGAAAGGACATTAACTCAGCATTTAGCAATTTAATCCTTACATAAATATATTACACGTGTCATAAGTGATGACAAATAAACATTTAATTAAAATTGCGCCACAAAACGCCGTTGCGACGTTAACATGGGATAGAATTCTTATGTGTACTATAAAACTCAGATTTGTGCTTTATCGATTTACGCCAACTTGTATTTATCTGTTTTCAATTAAAGTCAATTCCTTTCTTGCGGCGAAACGCGTTTCAAATGTATACTCAAAACTGTGTGGTAGCTTTCTGTGTAAAATTCAGTTGAAATAAATATGATGAACGGAGTTTGGTTGAAGTAAGTTCAGTTCGTTCAAATGGTTTTCTTCGACGCGACGAAAATTCACGATAAGTTCACTTCATCACCAAAAAACTTTATTTTCTCAGGCAGCAAGAAAAAACTTATTTATCTACACTTTTCATGGTAGTGTAACGTCAGTTATCCGGTTATTTAGATATTTATTTTATAACAGGGTTTTATCTTATTATTGAATGCATTTTTATGGGTTTTAATAATTAAGATTGATACTTATCTACTTTTGAAAAAAAACCTTGAAGGACTTGGCCTTCGAAACGATGAATGTCTAAGTCTTTCTATCCGGCAGCGGATTTCTAGCCGATTTTGACAATAACTACATCCAGGTTTCAGCTGATGTTTTCTATTAGTCTCTGCTTAACGGTTTTCAACCTTCGTGTATACTTTGCACAATGCACATAGCTGACCTTTTTTTATACAATCCCTGCCAATATTCGAGATATAAACTCATTTGTAATAAATAATTTAATACAACTTGTATTTTAATGGCGTTATTACGCGGTCTTACTGTATATACTAAGGCATTTAGTTTATAACATGTATGGCGTATATCCATAACTAGTAGGTCTCTATATTATGTTATATAAATGTGAATATCCCTTCTATTGCGATACAATTCATAATGAAAACAACACATAATAATATTATTATATGGGTATGAATGGATGTTCTTATAATGAACCAACTAAGATAAGGAATGTTTGAATTCTCGCACAATGTTCACAAAAAGGGTGGTGTAGTAATTCTGCTGCTAATATATTTTGTATCAGTATTGAATTTATGTCAGGTATCTACTTCAATCGTAATATTTAGTTGCTTTAATAAACTTGGATGAGCAAATCGAATTGTAAAGATATGTTCATCATTATAAGTAATAAACAAATAACTACATTGTACATAATATAAAATATTTTGGCAGATACGATCGAGGAGAAAATGATAATATACCCCTAAATCTAAAATTGTGGATATCTTTAATTATCTTTTTGAACAACCATGGGATCTTCCACAATTAGAGTAGCCAGTAAATGAACAAACATAACAATAGGTCCTCTACGTGCCATTACACATCCAATAGGGGTGGTTATAACTTATTTGTTTATTTATTTATTCAAATATACACAGTTATATAAGCCTTTTACACGTTAACAAAATATAAAATACATCTTTTTCTCAAAGTGCCATGTTAGGTCCCCCCGACGTCGGCTATCACCCTGGCATAGGCCTCTCTGTCCTGTGCCAGCCGGAACAGCTCTTCCAACCTCCGAACTCCGGTCCACTCTCGGATATTACTCAGCCAGGACATCTGCCGCCTTCCCACACCGCGACTACCCTCAATTTTCCCCTTCAAAATGAGTTGGAATAAACAATATTTCTCATTTCGAAGTACGTATCCCAAATATGCCACCTTCCTCATCTTTATATTGGATAACATCTCTCTATCTGTTCTAGCCCTCCGCAACACCTCATTATTGGTAACCAAATCAGTCCATGGGATGCGCAACATTCTGCGATGAGGCCACATCTCAAATGCCTCTTATTTGGTTCATTGTGTTCGCTTTGAGGGTCCAAGTCTCTACTCCGTACAGCAAAATGGACCAAATATAACACTTGACCATTCTCTGTCTTAGTTTTAGATTGATGTTATCGTTGCAGAAGAAAGGTCGCATATTATTGAATGCAGCTCTCGCAATCTCTATTCTGCACTTCATCTTTTTTTCGGGGTCTATCACACTACCGAGGTACTTGAAGCTGCGTACACGCTCTATTTGTTTTCCATTAAGCTATAGCATGACATCAGTATGTGGTTGTCGGCTGAAAATCATGAATTTTGTTTTGGCTATGTTAATATTAAGGCCCATCTCATCGCCCACCGCACTGATATGACTCAGTAACTCCTGAAGTCCCTGTAGACTGTCAGCCAGTATCACTGTATCATCTACGTATCTAATATTATTTACGCTGACACCATTCACCTTTACACCCACATCGGTATCAGCCAGAGTCAGTTTAAATATCTTGTCAGAATATAAATTAAATAGCAGAGGCGACAATATACACCCCTGTCGAACTTCTCTCTAAATTGACACCTTAGATGTTTTATTCTGACCCACACGCACCACAGCCTTTTGTTGCCAGTAAATATTTTTAATGAAGTTGAGATCTTTGTCGTTAAGGCCATAGTCTTGAAGTGTTCGTTAAAGTTCAACATGTCTAACTCGATCGAATGCCTTTTCGTAGTCTATGAAACATGCATATAAACTGGCTCAGTCTACCTTGGTACGGGCTCATGCCCAGTTAGGTAGACATTAGTGACTTATCTTTTAAAATCTGTTTTGTAAATAAAATAAATAAATAAATAAATAAATAAATATACATCCTTCCGTTGGTCATGACATTTCTGCAACAATATGTTTATTGCAAATAGCGCCTCACGGGTTCCGAAGGAGTTTCTGAAGCCAAATTGAGCATCATCCAAATCTTGCTCACATTTATTTCTAAAATACATACAATTCATAGACACAACAATGACATACTCGTAACAATATGTAAATTAATTTATTATGTTGAAGATCAAGATCAAGAATATAAGGAAAAATATATATCAACCGAGGGAGCTAAAACCATAATTAACTCATTCGTCGTATCACGATTGGATTACTGCAATGCCATCCTCGCAAATCTTCCACAATATCAACTCCAGAGAATTCAGTCCGTTTTTAATGCGGCTGCACGTTTCATTTATCAACTGAATCGCTCTTCACACATATCCGCCACCCTTCAATCTCTTCACTGGCTCAGATGTCCGGAGAGAGTTGAATTTAAAGTGTGTTTGACAGTATTTAAGGCACTTCATGCTATGGCCCCAGAATATATCATGGAACTCTGTGGTAGACAGGCGTTAAGTCATAGACAGACAACACTTAGGTCTTGTCAAGATATAACAACTAAATTGGAGGTGACCAGTACTGTATCGAAACCAGTGTACGTGGAGCGTGCTTTTGCAATATCTGCACCTGTAGTCTGGAACAGGCTTCCACAAACGATCAGAGAAACGCAGGACATATCTCGTTTCAAGAACCAACTGAAAACTTATCTATTCAAGAAATCTCACGGAATAATTCAAGCACAACCTTAGTTAGCAAAGAGCGCCCTTGAGGTGGATTTTTTTTCACAAAACGGCGCTTTACAAATCATCCAAATAATAATAATAATCAAACAGTAATTAGAGAATACTACAATAACATTTGGAATAATAAAAAAAAAACTTGTCGTTAATGTAAAAATATTTTAGTGCGTTGCATTTTGCATATACATACCTGCCACTCAAAAATAAGAATTAGGTACTTTTCTTTTCAATTATTACTAACTATTTTCTAAGAAGTAGATGGAAAGAGGAAACAAGCTCAGCTCCGCAAATTATTCTATAATTGTGTTGCACAAAAGATGAAAGACTTGAATTTTCAAATATTTTCGACAGTAAAATCCAGTAGGTAGTTAAAAATATCACCACTTGTATAATTTACGCAGACACCAGTTGATATTTAAAAAAGCTCGTTATATATACATATTCTCCCTATTGGTCAGATAATCTTTTTAAGTGTGATAAAAACACAAAAAATATTTAATTAAATTTAATGTGTCAGTATTGAAATTGTGAAACAACATTTTAACAATATAAAATACAAAATAAAACACTGTTTTTTGTTTCACATTAATGTATACAAAGTATACTACAATTACGCCTAGCGCTTTCACCAATACATTGGCATCATTGGCAACAAAACATATTTAATAACTTTTCTTTATTTACTTAGGTACTACACAAAGGGACAAAAGAACCTATATACACCATTCCATAGTCACTCACAAATTACTACGTAACAAAAAAAACGTGTCGAAGAAAATAAAGAAAAACATTCAACAAAATGATCGACATCTTCAAACACACGTTATAAAATATGCACAACACACGATCGACTTCAGTAAAGTTCGATGTGGAAACAATATACATAATATGTACATGTATACAATATGAAGTAGGTTCTATCAGAAGCATTTACATAATCCAGGCTTAAACAAGAAAGAACCCCCCCATGTATAAATGAAATTTAAATGATAAGGTGAATGAACATTTTTTTTATTTCATTTTATTCATGTATGAAATAATTTATTTAAGATCTTGTTTTAACATCGACAATTCAGATGGTAAAAGAATCTACCTACGTATAATAATATTATATAGCTACTTGTAGTTTTTCTTTATCGACAAAACTCCCCAACTAGGTATGTACTAAGCCTTTTGAAAACTGCTCGTTTATTCAAAAACTTTTGGAATATTTTTTTTATATTCAAAGCATTTTGTACTTACAAATGATTCTTCGTACTTTATACTACCAACTGTATTTTTGTACCCGTCTCCGCAGCGTTATTTTCATAAATATTTAAGTTTTTTTTGTTTACTTAAATTGAAAAAGTTTTAGTTTATTTTGTTCTGATATCATATTCAATATTAATATAGATAAGTCAATTCAACGATGAGGTGTGGGACTCATTCTAAACGCCTTATTTTTTCCACATATATGTGGAGTATTTCTTCTGTAAATTGACGTGATAGGTACAGTGAAAGAGTTAATTAGAAGAGAATTTCGACTTCAAAAGAAAACTAATAAAACTGCGTATTATTGTCTTGAAATCGAAGTTCAGTGCAGTAGGTTGACCTTCAAGGTGAATGAATCTAACAGAAGTATTAATTTAAAGTCACAGGTATGGATGAAATTTTTCGTATAAAAATAATAAAAAATAAGAATCGTATTTATACAGACGCAAGCTAAAATGAATTTGATGTAGACAAAGCAAAAAACAACGCATTTCTCAGAAAAAATGTCACAAAGGTGAAAACTTTAAAAAAAGAAAATTGCTAGAGTTTGAAAAAAAAAATAACAGTTCGTTTCATACCACATATTATTTGAACTTTGTAAGCTTTTTATTTTTTTCAGAAATCATTTGGAATGTAAGAGAATAAAGACGATATACATACTACGTTACATTATACTCGTATGTACGATGTTTGAATGAGAAGGTAAATAATAATGTATTGTATTGAATTTCTTTTTCATGATAGACAGATTGATGTACATTTGTTATTTCTACAATCATCTCAAGTATTTTTGAATTATTATTAAGATAAGTTCGACGAACTCACGTGAACAAATTCAGTCGTAAAGATAACATAATAATTTTTATAATACGATATAAAGACTTCACGACAAAATGAGAAGAGAAAATTTTGTAAATCGTTATTTTATATAATATCAAAGATAATTGTTTTTTAAATATATGTTTAGGCATTTACATATATTTCAGTTATCTTTTTTCGCATTTTCAGAAGTTGTTCATTTTGAATATCGTTTAAAAATAATCTTATAAATATAATATACAGTATAAAAAAAATTGTCTCGTAAGATTTAATTCTTCACGAATAAGATGTCGATATAGTGATTAATGTATCCGCAGGTGAAGGCCTATCCACACTATCAAGTAATTTACTACAAATAAGTTAGTCAATAGATTTTCTGCACGTAACAAATACGGTGGGTTGTCTTCTCAAAGAACAAAAAGAAAGTTATTCAGTATTGATGGTAGGTATACCTATCTCACCGTTGAGTTGCAGACATAAAATGTCCAATTTAAGAATGATGTTTAGGAACACGAGGTTTTTACATGACGCTCAACACACATTAATATATATAAAACACAATATGAGAAGTATGTACGAATGAATTAACATTAAAATTAATAATACATTTTTCTTTGTCAAACAGGTCATAAGTCAAGACTCAACTAGAGGCGGTATATCGATAGTCACAGAAAAAGGCGATGTGACATCGTCTAGGCTACTAATCCAGCACGCTGATCAAGGAGACTCCGGGAAGTACTCTTGTAGCCCCTCAAATGCTGAAGTCGCCAACATCAGAGTTCACATACTGGATGGTGAGTTGAATATTATAAATAAATTAATCAATTATTCAAACAGCGTCTGCTCGGCAATATTCTCCACGTATATGGCTACTAAGTCTATGATTGGATCAAAAGGTTAATAATTACATATATTCTGACGTTGTGAAGAATTCCTGTTCCATCTCGTAATTCACGATTAAAAATGTCATTCAAATAAATAATATCTAAAAGCATTATTTATTATTTATGATTACTAAAGCCTAGTTATTTCAAAACAAATATTAATAAAATAGAAGATATTGTAATGATCAAATGAGTTACCTGCTTCTATAATAAACTGGAACCCTTTTCAATGTTTCAACTCAACTTGATTAATTTATTTTGCTCCTGAGGTAGTCTCAACAACTTACTTACGGTAGAAGAAAAAAACTTTTTAGCCTAATTTGCATGAAAAACGGAAAATATTTTTGTTACTCAGATATTTTATTTTTTCAGGTGTAGACATCTTACATTGCTTCACTTGTTTTTTTTTTTTGTTACTGAGATATTGTTTCTGAGAATAAAAGTAGGTAGGTGTTCACTTGACGAACTCAATTGTGTGATTGGACATTTTGTGAACCGTGTGGAATCTGTATAAAATGAAGATTGATCGTTGAGATGGAATAGGTACGTAAAAATCGAGTCATTGTTGAAATTGTTGTTGAAACCAAACAGCGACAAATAGCAATGGATGTTTTGAGTAGAAGATGAAGACATATTTTTTTTGTCACAATAGGTATGCTGAACAAATTCTTATATTTGCAATGTAAATATTATTCAAAGTTGAGATACCTATATTCAAAATTTTAAGGACCTACTTTAAGAAATAATATTGCAATTTTTTGCAAGATGTAAAAAGACTTTGAAACATTTTCACGAGAATGTCGTGCTTTATCTTCATAGGTTATTGTTTTTTCATTTATGTATTGTATAAGAATTTGGATTAAGCAGAATATGTTTTTGTCAATATTTAGAGGTTTTTGAAGACTTTGTTGCTCTAATTATGACGGTATTTATATTACAACAAAATAAAATGATGACACTGTCATAAGTCGGTTAAATAATAATAAAATCAATTTGACATGATTCGATATGCTGACGATATAGCACTGCTCGCAGACTCCGAGAAGGAGCTGAACGAAGCCTTACGAAAAATGGAAAGTATACTGTTGTCAAAGAACAACATGAAAATAAATAAAGACAAAACAAAATGTATGGTCGTTCGAAGAGAAGAAGCGACTGCGAACATTGCCATAAATGGAGTGAGCATCAAACAAGTAAAAGAATTCGTACATGGGCAGCAGAATAAACCAGGATGGACGCTCCAAATCGGAAATTGTGAGCAGAATAAACCAGGCAAGGATTGCCTTTAACAAAAAATCGAATATATTGGAATTCCCAAATATTGGTTTAAGCGTAAGGAAGAAACTTTCTAAAGCCTTTGTATGGAGCATTCTGCTTTATGGTTGTGAGACGTGGACCATCAGCAAGAGTGACGGTTGGCGGCCTTTGAGATATGGTGCTACAGACGCATGCTGAAGATTCATTGGTCAGAACACGACGAAAACGAAGAAGTACATACTAATCAGAGTAGGCGAAAAAGACAAATTCTTAAGAGAATCAGCCAACAATGAGCTTACTGGATTGGCCACAACATCAGGCAACCAGGACTACTCATCGCCATCGCAGAGGGTAAGACCGAGGGGACAAATGGCAGAGGCCGACCAAGAGATGCGTATATGGACCAACTGAAGAGGGACATGAACTGTGGCCCAAACGTAGAGCTGAAAAGACTGGCTGAGAATAGGGAGGAATGGAGAAGAAAAACCAAACTCGTTGCAGACCAATCCAATGGATTGTTACTCCTTATATATACACTTGTACTGGTGGATGTTCGAACAATATGGCGACGTATGATAGATGTAATGGGGCTTATGACCAGTTTCAACAATCTATCTATGTAGTACCGTAGTTTTAAACATACGTTATACACTAAAAATTAACTGATAGTAATGGGTAGATAGGTTACTAAACCGACTGCAAGTGTTTAAAATCTTAAAAAAAAAACTGATTGTAATATGTATATTGATCAACTATTTCCTTCATCAATAGAAATATAAAAAAACATCTATTTTAGGTACTTGTAACGTTAAGATACTTAATTCCAAAAATTAAGTTTTATTAATTCATATACATTACTGTAGGTATTATAGAAGGATTGTATCGTTATTGTATTAATGTTATAAACAATATTAGGTGTAGAATAATACCGTTTCATTGAAAGTTAATTCCAATTAGTACCAGTACAAATAGCAGTAGTAGACTTATTGTATTCACGATATCTTGTTCAATATTGTGAAATTTATAAAGGAGATCCACTTCAAAAATAATCCTATTACGATATTAATCATACTTCTCTGTACCCTGCATAGCCCAACCCATGTAACAAATAATAATATTGCTCAAACTGTATTTTCACTAGTGGATCCTATCACAAAATATTTACAATTTCACAATTTTCTTTTATTTTCAAGTTTTTTTTTATAAAGAGATTGAGTATGTTACCCATCCTGAATTTCTTATTATATATTGGCAAAAAAGATGACTGGTATGTTAATAATTATGAGCGATCGACCTTCTGCCTACCTCATTGCCCCATTTATGGATGTTGCCGTGATCGCATAGATAGACATTAAAAAATCTCTCTCTCGCTCTCTCTCTCTCTCTCTCTCTCTCTCTCTCTCTCTCTCTCTCTCTCTCTCTCTCTCTCTCTCTCTCTCTCTCTCTCTCTCTCTCCAACCACCTCTCTTTTCGACACTGTACATTGCCATGTAGACTGAGGCAACCGGAGACATGGTCTGCTTTTCTTACTGCGTCAATCTCATTTTTTCGTGTAAATCTCTGACCTGGCTTTACAAATTTTGAATTTGTCCACTAAGTTATTTTGGATATTTTTTTATTGATTTGGTCTGACCACGTCACAGGGAATCGTCATCTTTCTCTTGTTCCATCTCGCAAATGAATAATTATGAAAAAAGTACATTTAGGTATGTAGTATAAAACACAAGATATTCGGGTATGGACGGAGTTTTCAATATATGATGTCCCTACTACGGTTTGATTGATCTTTTCATGACCTTCATTTTGTAAAACACTTTTTTTCTCATTTTGTTTCAGGTGAACGTTTGGAAGCCATGCAGACGAATAAAGGCGCTGCTTTGTATAACAGTATACGATGCCACGAAATGCTATACGCTATATTTATATTGAATATCGCTCTCTTCATAATTTTAAGATGACAGGATTAAATGTTAAATATGCATTTTATTGTCTGGAACATTCAACTTGTAAATACTTCATAAATATAATTTTAATAACTATTAACAATCACATGGTTATTTTCTTTTATAAATATTTTAGAGGTCAACCTTATTTGTTTTGCAGTTTTTCTACTATCTGTGAACTAAAAATTCAATTTGTAAATAATTATTTTAGTTAATTAGAAAATAATATATATTTACTATAATACTATTAAAATAAATGTTTAATATTTCAAGTGTCCCAACAACACGTAGGTTTTCTTAAGTTTAAAGGTTGTGTACGATACAGGCTCTGATGGGTGAATACTATGTAAAATTTAGTTATAAATTTACTCATAAATATTGTTGAAACCATGTTTATAAAATAGATTAACTGATTGATGTAGAACGAGATGTTAAACTGGATTTCACTTGCTCAGAAGTGTGAAGTTGTTAATCGTTTGCAATTTTAACTATTCTAGAGGATGCATGCACATCATTTATGTTTCGAAAAGTGGACATTTATTATTTGGTAGGTAATGTGAATGAATTCTGTAGAATGGCGTGAATTTTATATGATATGTAAATATTTTTAAAGAAACATTTAAATGGTGTAGTAACAAGGATGAATGTAAATAAGTTACGATGATTTGGGCATGTGGGAAAAATGAATGAGGGCAGAATGACCAAGATTTGGCTGAGATTAATGGTGCTCGGAGACGTGGACGTCCGAGGATCAAATGGCGAGATCATTCAAATCGAATCCTACAGGACGGTCACGTGTTGAGCACATTATACAGAAGAGCATGGATGAGGAATTGTATGACAGTGACGGAAGCGAAAGATGTATGCAAGGATAGGAGGAAGATAAGGAAAGATGGTGTGTATGTATGTAACATTTAAATGACCAATAATTAATAAAAATCTTTTATTTACTATACCCACACCATTGTGACATATGCAACGCCATAGTATTAATTTCATATTCTTTACTTTCTTTTAATTCTTGTGATATGTTTTACGATATGTAATACGGAGAAAAAAAAACTCGAAGATAAAATAATTATTTTTTATTTTTGTGACGGTCTAACTTAATTTGATGAAGTGTGATCTAATTTCATAGTGTAGACAAATGAGCATCATTAATAATGTAAATATTTACATACCCTGAGTAAAACATGCGTAATATTTTTAACATAGAAACTTATCATTTGTAAATAATTATATAATTAAATACAAGTAAGTTTGATAAAATAACAACGTACTTAACAAATTAACACTGCTCATCATATTTCGGAAAATGAGTGTTGTGATGGAAAAAGATTAATTTTTATCCTTCAGAAAGTTATGGGTTTTGAGGTTAAATCGCGTCTTCACGATAAACTCGCCCTCTGTATATTGGTTAATAGATAGAAAGTTCCTATTTTTGTTTATGTTTGCCATTCTTTTAATAATGTATTTTCGCGTTATCAAATTTGTAATTATTTTTCCTGCTGATTCTAGAGTCCTGAAGATTATGGATTTTATCTTTCAAAACGGTTTTTCAAATGGTAAGTACTATAAACATTATTATAATCTTTGTTATTGACAGTTAATTGAAACGTATTTTTCTAAGACATTTTTAATATATTTACTCACGTATTGAAGAACTCATTATTTTCAGCATTAAATTCAGAATTAAATATACCTACCACAGTTACAACTTATTTTGAAACATTACATGCATACTTAAAACTTTTAATGTGCAAGTTTTAGTGTTTCCAAACGTTTCGTAAAATGTATGAATAAAAACTTTGTAATAACACTTAAAGTTACCTCTTACAAACATTATATAGGCATACCGTGCAGTAAATTATTTAAGGTTGTATTTACGAACATACTTTGTATAGCAGACACATTATATTCTAAATTAATATATTTGTATCATTCTCGTATTAACTTAATATGAAGATCTCATTGCGATGGTATAAAGCACAAAAGACACATGTCCGCATTTGATACTTTCAAGAAAACAGGTTTTTAAAGTTTGAGATTCTCAATTAATTCACTAGCTTCAAATTAATGCAGGTGTTGAAAATTATATTAATCTTTGTTCTTTTTTAATGTCATTTATTACTTATTTTTTATTATATTTTTAACCAAAAAGTCAAGAATTAGCATTTTCAGATGATGGTCATGAACATGTGTTTGGAAGTGTGATGGAAGTGCCGCTCACGGCGACTTTTGGGATGCGTTTATGCGTGCACAGATGACACTCCTAGTCCAAGTCCGTCCTAGATGGACATGCGTTTTTTAGAATCTTCATATCTTATGTGACATGTTACATCTGTGCACAAAACATAGTGCATTTGTGGACGTGTGACATTTGGCTTTTATTAAATATTTCAATAATGGTATTAAGATTGTTGGTAATATTTAGTCAGGACATAGATGGCGTTGCAACCGATCTTGAACATGTATTAACTCATTTTACTTAAAAAGTGGACATGTGTCTTTTGTGATTTATACCATCGATTGTTTCTCATACTCAACATTCTCATTTTTGATACATTTTGCTAATTTATTTGTATGTAAATTTAATATTTGATGTAAATATTGAAAAAAAAAAAAAAGACGCTAATTGAATTGAATTTCGAATTCTATGGATTATATGTAATATTTAAATACGACACAATAGTATTGAAAAAAATAATTGAAAATTAAAAAACATAAATTTCTTATTTGTTATTTTATTTATTAAATTTAACGTCTAAATTAAGGTAAACTTTCTCTAATATCGTTGTCAGAAATTACCTATACTTAGACGAATATTACTTTTTCTGTGTTTTATCAATATGTTCTTAAATGTTGGAAGACAGAATATTAATTTGTTAAATATAAATTATGAATGAAATATTTCGAATCGCAAATCTGGCTCATAAATAAATTTTCATATACATAATTAATTTCATAAGATTTTGATTGACAATATTTTTTAAAACATCTCATATGCTTATAACATACTCGTAATTTTATTTATTTATTCGTTATGACTGTGTAACGAAAAGGTATTTTAGAGTAATATCCATTCGATTACATGGAATCTACTTTTATTTCATCATAACTATTATATTTTTATAGCATCCGGAAGACAGGGATAAGGTATTTTTTCAGTATATTGTTTACTTGCATTTATCACCTATAATTTTTTTTTTTAAATATCCTATAAGTATAAAATACATAATTGAGGCTGTCAGTGCAAAAGCAATGTAATCCCAGACAATTTCTTTTGGAGATAATGAGGAAATTTGGTTGAACTTCCTATAATTTTTTTTGTAGGAAACATCATTTTAATTGATTTATTCATCAACAAAAGGTGGCTTGCTTCACTATTGGATTGAAAGTTCACAATGTAAGGAATGAATTTTACACCAGAACCGTAACCAACAAAAATATATTTATTTATTTTATTTACATAAATTCACGACATAAGCCTATTACATGACAAAATACATTATACATAACATTTTCAAATACAACAGTGACAATTCTAACAAAAATTGTGGGTTACACCACTTTTGCGCTGATAGCCTCAATAATGACATGTATTTGTAGATATTAAATAAATGGTTGGTTAGTAATAAACGGAGTCAATACAACTTATTTTATTACAGTGGCGGTAAATTGATTAATTAAAATATGGATGTGTTGTTAATATTGTTAAATATAAATAATGTTATCACACTATCTTCTAAGAAAATAATACTATTGACTACATAAGTATAATAATTAATTAAATATATACGATAATACGTGTCTACTTAATATATCACAGTTATAATTGGTGTAAATGTACTAAATTAATTATGTTACGAAATATTGTAAATAAAATTGGATATGTAATAATATCAGAAATGAATGTTAACTAAATTATTGACTTTAATTCTAGGAGAAAATTAATAATTATTACCATGTACTGTAGCAAAATTGAAATGTACGTCACTTATGAATTATTATTCAAAGTGTTATTCTTTATGTTGTAAATACAATAATTATTAATTATTTACACTAATAAATGTCACCGTATATTCTGTAAATATCATATTATTATGCAAATAAAACATATTTATATTACGAATAACTCTTTATTTCATTTCAATAAAAAAAATGACAAGTGAAATCATTTTCCCTCATCAATAGCGCTACTACCTTATTTGTTTATTTATTATCTTAAAGGATACAAACAGTTAAACTTTATAAATATCAACATAACAAATCTTATCAATAAAAAAAACCAATCAAGATCCCACAAATTACCAAAGTGCACGACGAACACGTTGCTATCAAATAGTAATATAATATACATTATGTGGATCTTGGTCTTCTAAAGAAGTCACCTTTTGTCCTTTTCTGTATTATCTTTTCTTGCCAGTAGATCACGTCCAGATCTTTTATTTATCAGATATTTTTCTATGATTTTTCAATGAATTAGTGGTACTGAAAATTGGTCGATTAATATTCCAGACTTGAGTAATACAAAGGCATCTTATTATTTTTTAAATTAAACTTAAAAAAAACGGGTTATAGAATAGGCCACATTGCACGTTGATGCAAACAAGTCACCAGATGGTCGACGACTGCTAGGAAACTAATTTGAAAATGAAAGAATAGCTGGTTTTCAGCGGCACTAGAGCTGAAAAGTAACTATTTTTTTTAATTAGGCGTATAATTACTTTACCTAAAATAAGCAGAAGAAGAATAAAATAAAATTTTATAGATCAAACATAATACAATTTATTTCAATTAAAATAATTCAGAGTGAAAATTGATTACCTCGAAAGATTAATTTACTCACCTTATTGGACAAATTATAATTGTGTTACACTTTGCAAATTTTATTCCAATAATAAAAAATGAAAACAAGTATTAAAGACAAAAAAATCAAATAAAATATCACATGAATATCAAGACACTTATCCAAGTATTTTAGATCAATAGGTAAATTTATAATATATCCGATTGCCAGTGATTTTCGTGAGGTGTTTTGTCCAATTAAACCACCAGGAGACGTGCCAAAGCTCTCAAAACTCTCTCATATAAATCACAATGACAGCATGAGGTGTAGGTGTTGTTCAGAGATACCAAGTTTGTGTACCGCATGATGGATACTTCCAAATGTAGGTAGATAGAATAATTGTGTACCAATCAATACTTAAGTACTATTTATTTTTCTATCACCAGATTTCAAAGTCGATGGATTCGTACCACAGGATAATGAAACATACTCGTATGTTTTTAGCATTATAATATTAAATGTTGAATTCATTATAAATAAAACATTTATTTATAGTATGTATATCCACAGTGACTTTTTATTGGACGCGAGCCGGCTTTCAAGAGCTTCCGCTCTCATCATCAGGCTAGCGAAAAGCACTTTGATGAGAGCGGAAGCTCTTGAAAGACGGCTAGCGTCCAATAAAAAGTCACTGTGGATATACTATAAATAAGTGTTTTATTTTTAATGAATTCAACATGAATTTCCACCAAGTACCGTCCTAGGTATTCACCTAGGTATCCAGATAATATACAGGATATCTGGTGATGCGGGTGCGATTGTTCAAAGGTGAAGATGAGAAGAAAAGCAAGAATGTTCCACTTACCTCTTGGATGAGGATTCTGGAACCTGGAATCGCCTTGCCTCTCACACAAAAACACTTCTTTGAATATATAACTTAATAATAAACTTGATGTGCGGTAATTTTAATATTAATTTTTGCGGGTTTGTATATATATTATTTTATTTATAAGCGGTTAAATTATATTGATGCGGTATAAGTTTTAAGCGATGCGGTAGGTACTGATTCACAATGAATAATGGTGGGAAGGAAAGAATGATAGGAACACAATACCTATATTATGATTGTTGCAAGGATGGGAAGAATTGTGACATTTTTTGATAAATGAAACATTTCACACAAACCCCCCCACCCCCACATAGGAACAACCCGAAATCAACCACAATTTAGAATTGGCCCAAACATTCTCCCCGCCTTGAAAGCTCGTAAAGCTTTCAAAACAGATTACAAATGCGTATGATTTAAATATATTTATCAATAAACAAGTTACATAGAAAAGAAATCAATTGGCACGCGAAAAAAAAACATTTAAAAAATTGCACCAAATATTTCTCTTTTAGGCGGTTATAAATTAAACAATAACTTAAAATTAAATTAACCTATAAGTAAACTAACTCAATACTAAATAAATGAGTTCATATTTATAGAAATAAGTTGTATTATTGAGTTGGTATTGGGCATAATTTGACGACTGGACGTTTAATTATTCCAGTTTTCGTTTTAACCAATGCAATACGGACCACACCATCAGGTCCAGGGTAAACCTCTTCTATCTTCCCTAAAGGCCAGCGCAACGGAGGCACGTCACCCTGATCCACTAAAACGATGGTACCAACCTTTACTGGATTAGTATCAGTAGCCCATTTCTGTCTGGCCTGCAAAGTATGCAAATATTCCAATCTCCATTTCTTCCAGTAAGACTGGACTAAGTTATCTAAAAGATGTTTATGTGATAATAAATCAACACGTTCAGAAGATAAGTCTGGAGCTGGAAGATATTGAAGCGGCGTAGTCATCAAAAAATGTGCAGGTGTTAAAACCTCAATAGAAGGTTCCTCAGACATTAAGCACAGCGGTCTAGAATTTAATATCATTTCAATTTGTACAAGCACAGTTAAAAGTTCTTCGTATGTGAGTAATTGATTTCCAATCACTCTATACAAATGAGTTTTGAAACATTTTATTTGTGATTCCCAACAACCACCGAAGTGTGGTGCATGAGGTGGTATTAATTTCCATACAATCTTTCGATTAAGCCATTCTTCTCGTAAAGTTTCTTGAAAATTAGATGAAGCGATAAGATTGAATATTTCACTGAGTTGCGCTTTAGCGCCAATAAAATTAGTTCTATTGTCGGAATACAAATGAGAAAAAGGTCCCCGTCGGGATAAGAAGCGTTTGAATGCGGCTAAAAATGTGTCTGAAGACAAATCAGAAGCTAGTTCAATGTGAACTGCTCTGGTAGTTAAACATGTAAAAAGACATAAATATGCCTTTTGGGACCTTTGGCCACGTCTTCGTGTTAACGTAATACTTATTGAACCTGCATAATCCACACCTGTGTGGACAAAGGCCTTTGAGGCTTCGCGTACTCGAAACGAAGGAAGGTCCGCCATTTTTGGATTTGGATTCTTCGGTTTTGTTCTAAAACAAGAGTTACACAATCTAACTCTCTTTCTAATGACATTTCTCGCAGAAATAATCCAATATATCTGTTTTATTATCGAGTTCAATAAACTTGCACCAGTGTGACAGTTCATTTCATGATAATAATCTATCAACAAATCAACAATATAGTCTGACTTTGGCAAAAGTGCAGGATGTTTCGCCTCAAAAGATATATCTGCATTAGACAATCTGCCACCAACTCGAATTATTCCAGCTGAATCCAAAAATAAATTAAGTTTTCTATATGGATAAGAGAGGACTTTTCCTTTCAAAAGATCGCAATATTCTTTTGAAAAGTGAGATAATTGTACAATGTGTATTATATATCTTTCGGCTAAATTCAAATGTTCGACCTCAACAAATTCTGATTTGGGTAATTTATGTATAAATCGTAATATATATACCAATATGCGAAGTAATTTTTTCCAAGAAGAAACTCGAAGGACCAGCGTTTCCAGAAATGAAGGTTCTTTTACAATGGCTGTAAAGGATTTCGAATTCATTTCAGGTATATCAGCAATTGTTGAAGGTACAAATGGCTTAATTGGCCAAGACTTTGGTTGGTTAACAAGCCATTCAGGACCATTCCACCAAAGTTTGTGTTTTAATAATTGAGAAGGAGATAAGCCGCGAGATAAACAGTCACTAGGATTTTCAACTCCTGCAACATGATAAAAATATTTGGACTCAAGATTGTCTTGAATATTGGCCACTCTGTTAGCAACAAAAGTGGACCAGCGATGCGGTGACGAATGGATCCACGAAAGAGCTATAGTGGAATCCGAAAAAGCGTATATATTATTAATTGTGTAAAGCGGGTTAAAGGAATTATATAAATAATCATTCTTTATATAATCATTTATAACATCATTATAGCTGTTACGAAGCGTCTCATTATTTTTGAATTTGCGTTCAAGAATTAATAATCTGCGTTGAGCGGTTGCGCGAGAATTTCCCAATTCAGACGGGTTCTTACAAAAAGGAAGCGAAACTACATATTGACCATTTACACTGCGAGAAACTGTAGAACGGTATATGTTTTCGCATGCGGTCTCTTCAGGACTGAAATATCTTTTATTTGGTATTTCTTCAAGTTCCCAAAACTTGTGTAGAGATTTTTCTAACTCATTGTTAGATAGCGTACAAAATGTTATTGAGTCAAAATTATTTTGATCAATTTTCGATATTGCGTTTAAACTAATGTTGTAATTCTTTACGTTATGCGATGCGTTTTCGATGGGCACATTACCCATAATTATATATCCAAATGTGGTTTCAATTAATGGAGATAAATTTGGAACCTCAATTCGTCCACCCATTAAAATGTAGGGAAACAATTGAGCTCCCAGAACAACTTCTATTTCACCAGGCACATTCCAAGCGACGTCTGCTAACGAAATTGTTTCCAGACCTGGGAAAACTCCTGTATTAATATATTGCACAGGCAGATCCTCTGTAATGCAATCTAATACTTAACATTGGATATTATATTTGTCTCCTGAAATGCGAGACTCAATCTTTAATGTCGTGTAACCATGCACGGGACGTGAACTTATTCCTACACCTCTTATGACAGAATTACTCAAAGGAGTTATCGTTAAATTTAACTTTTTACAACAATCAATATTAATTAAATTATTTTGCGAAGCGTTGTCGATCAAACATCTAATTAATTTTTTATCAGTTCCATTACAATAAGCATAAATTTGTGCGGTTGATAAAATTATTTTTGAGTGAGATGTTTTATTGTTACGAGTACATAAAGACGTTGATTGTGTAGGTAAATTTGAAGTACTAGGTTTTGAAGTACTTTCATCAGAAATAATGCAATTCGTAATAGATTTATCATTCTCAAAATGTAACAAAGAATGATGATGCTTTTGACATCGCTTACATGAATTTTTTGACTTACAAGCGTTGCTTTTGTGCGTACTACTTAAGCAATTTATACAACCATTGGATGATTTTATCAAATTGAATTTTTCCCTAGGATTGAATTCCATAAATTTACTACATTGATAATAATGCAAATGCGTTGCGTTACATAAATGACATTTTTCATTTGATGCGTTAATATTAGTCATAAATGACTTAGAAATATTTCGCGGTTTATTCTTAAAATTGGGCAATTTATTGTTACTCTCCACACGTGATATAATTTTACTATCATTAAACGTTCGTTCTAGAATTTTTGCTTTTTCCCGCACAAATTCAATCAATTCCTTTAATGATGGAATATCTTTGCCTCTTACAGACATTTCAAACTCATGAATAGTTTGCGCATCCAATTTTCTTGACATACTACAAAAAATTACAAAATCAAACAAATCGGGTATACTTAACTGTTTTAAAGCTGCAATAGAAGCAGATAATTTTTCGCTAAAATTATTTAAGCTGGATGCGGTATGAAGCGTAGGTTTGATATCAAAAATATTATTTATATAATGAGACCCCAAATTTCGTTTATCTTGATATCTGTTCACTAAACTGTTCCATATATCGGTGTAATTTTCACCACTAGGTATTATTCCAGAAATTATATTTAAAGCAGAATGCGATAACTTCCCAATCAAATATTGTATGCGTTGAGAATCGTTTAAATTTTCATTTAAATGAATATTGGTTTTGAAAGATTCGTAGAACACTGACCAATTTTCGACTTTGCCGTCAAATTGAGGTATTTCGATAGCGGGTAGTTTTATAGAATTTTTCGACTGATTAGGTATAGAAGAAGTTATATTAATATTATTTGCCATTAATTGCGATCTTTTATATTTAATATGCGAAATTAAATCTTCAAAAGTATTCAATATTTGAAAATCAGGTTCAAATTTTGGTTGCGTTTTAATATATAATGAGAATAATTCTTCAATCACACTTTCAAACTGTTCTCTTATATCATTTAATGATTCAGTTTGTCCTACAAAGTTTTCTTGAGAACGACTGTCTCTACTAAATTCTTTCTTAGATAACTCACATAAATTATTTATTCTAGCAAATATGGCATTTTTCTTTGCTTCTAAAAGAGTTATCCTACTTTCAGACATATTTAAATGGGTTCAATCAAACAGTAACAATATAATATAAATGAATAAGATATGTACCTATTTGTAATAAATTAGGTAAGTAATTTGAAGTTATTTTAATATGTGAGTAGGTATTGAAAAATTTGCTTGTACTATATAAGTATCTACAGGTTAACAATACAATAAAAAAATATATCTTTTATTTTTCAAATACGTGACAAATCAAATATACCTACAATTAAATATAAATATCTATCTGTAAATCTATCTATTATACTATTCAAATTAATTTAGATATATTATTTTAAAAATGAACCCACCCATTAGGTATCAATCAAATATTATCGCAATAATAATTATTTTATATTGTTGTAATACAGTTGAATAAAAAACAATAAATTATGTTTAAGAAACACAAATTAAACTATTAACTGCCTATTTTGCGAAGAAAGTAATTATATTATAATAATATGAACTTAAAAAGAGAAATATTTGGTACGAAAAGTATTATTTAAAAATACTTACAGAGCATACAATATGCAACAATATTAGGTACTCGATATTTCAAATTAATCTTTATTATTTTGAACTTTAAATAAAGTTTGAGCGAATTTTATGTTATTTAAACTGGTTCAATATCCGGCTCGAAGGACCAAAATTATGGTGATGCGGGTGCGATTGTTCAAAGGTGAAGATGAGAAGAAAAGCAAAAATGTTCCACTTACCTTTTGGATGAGGATTCTGGAACCTGGAATCGCCTTGCCTCTCACACAAAAACACTTCTTTGAATATATAACTTAATAATAAACTTGATGTGCGGTAATTTTAATATTAATTTTTGCGGGTTTGTATATATATTATTTTATTTATAAGCGGTTAAATTATATTGACGCGGTATAAGTTTTAAGCGATGCGGTAGGTACTGATTCACAATGAATAATGGTGGGAAGGAAAGAATGATAGGAACACAATACCTATATTATGATTGTTGCAAGGATGGGAAGAATTGTGACATTTTTTGATAAATGAAACATTTCACACAAACCCCCCCACCCCCACATAGGAACAACCCGAAATCAACCACAATTTAGAATTGGCCCAAACAATATCAAAGGGTTAGGCTCAAAACACGGGTTCAAAATACCAGCATTGTGCCTGAAATATCTGTGTTCAAAAACTTTTTTACAATATTACAAGTGTTTATTAAAATAGATTTTTTAATTTTAATGTACAAATTAACCGGTAAATCTAATTTTTGTAAATTATATATTAAGGATTTCGGAGTTACCCCTGTATTATTATTATTATTATTGGATCACTTACATTGCGCTGTTTTTGTAATGAAATCACTTCAAGAGCGCATTTACAATATTATTTGTCACTTTAATTTATTTTTATTACTCTTAAAATACAAATGTAGCTGACATGACTAAAGGTATTATATAAACGGACCTAGAATGACAAATATTTTTTATTTCTCCTGCTAGTTCTGTATATTTACGTATTTTTTTCTGCGACGGTTGTTTGTATATTATGTGTATTTGGGACAGCGATGTCTATTAGGTAGGTACGTTATTTTATTACGTATATCGTGTAATACTAAATCGGGTCTATTATGATGTATTTGTCTATCTGTTATTATTGTTTTATCATAATAGAACCTGTAATTTTGATTTTCTAAAACCGGTTCCGGGTTGAATTTATAATATTTGTATTTTTTTACATATTTGAGGTTTAAGTTCATTGGAATTCTATAAACATACCTTCAAGTTTTCGTCTTTAAAAGTATCAAATAATCTAAACATACTTTGAAAATCATTTTGATGTTCGTGGCATTATTGTCTCTTACAATTTGTTCACAAAATGTCAACAGCACAGTTGACATGACATGTTCAACTCGCAACTTAATTTCTGTAAATTACGCGGTGGAAAAATTCAAACAATAACTAGGTAGGTACTAACTTTTGTTTAATTTTGCTTACCTACAAAACGGTAAACTATATGAGATTGCTTTGGAGTTTTTTTTTTATTTTGTATAGCTTTTATAATGTCGGCAATAAAACTTAAAGTAGGAAACTACACGAGAAAAAAGAATGTAGAAAAAAAACCGAGAGCATTTAATAGGAATAAGAATGCACTCCACTATTTCATTTTCATACATCAGGTGATAACATAAAGCGCTTTTATGTGAGTCCACACGTTCAATCTTGAGATGGAGCCTTCATTCACTTTCGACGTAGAAACGTGATATTGTTATACAGAGAGAGAAAGAGTTGAAGACGAGATAACCACGTACGTAGTTACTACATGTGTAAGATAATACTAGTTGGGGTGGTGAATCTGAAGGTATGGAGAATAAAAGGAAATGGGAATGTGGTGATGTGGTTTATGTAAACTAACGAGATGCACAGCGCTTTTATAAAGTGAATGTTATACTACTTCCAGTTTACTGATATTATAATCTTTGTAGCAGTATGAGTCTAAGGATATTTTCTTACGCTTACATATACTCACATAGAAATAGTAAGGTAGGTATGTGGGGAATATATCTAAGGAATAATCTACCAACATTTAATTTTTCTATACCTACATAAAACTTTACACGCAAAGTGAATTGAAGATGTTTGTCCTACTTTCACATTTATGAGTATTATTCACACACGTGTCAAAAGACTCTTGTTCTCTTCGAAAACAAAGTGCTTCTTATATTCACACGTTTTGTTTTTCTGATGCTATGAATATAACATTAGGAATCGGACAAGGCAAATGTGTTTGATAAAAGTGTAAGTGCGATGAATACATTATACAATATTTGAAAACTTTTGGAAAATAAACTATATAACCAAAAAAATAATGGTTTTTGAGAAATATTCATAGATACCGGGTAACAAACATTAAAAAATATGCATATAACACCTTGTTATCACTTATTATGATCACAAAGCTACTTTTGTTTTAGAAAAACTAAGTATCGGAGATCTTTCATTATTGGTTTTATATTTTATATTTGTGAATTGAATTTGAAGGGAAAAGTTTAGATCAATGTGATAATTTAAACTATTTTTTTATTATTGTAAATTTGATTGTTATATAATTTTTTTACTATTAATCTTCATAATTTTTGCCTTGTTTTTTGTTTTTGATTTTAAAGGGAAAATGTATATTATAACTGTTTGCTAGCAACGTGTTCGTCATACGCTTGGGTAATTTGCGGGACCTTGATTGGTTTATTTACTGAAGAAATTTGAATGTTGACCTTTATTAAGTTGAACTGTTTGTGTCCCTGACAATAAATAAATAAATAACTAAATACACTTGATTTTTTGTCACTCTTGATATTTAGTTCCTTCAAAACTATGGTGATTCTATCCAAAAATCCTCGACATCTCACTTAAAGTTGAAAATATGGAAAATAAATCCTCGGCAACTCACTTAAAGTTGAAAATATAGACAATTAATTCGGTTATTAAATATCGTCAAATAAAAGTTTAAAAAAATATTTTGGGGAAATTCTTCAGTAGGTACAAATTATCATGAAAAGGTGTCAATACTGCTTCAAAGGATCAAATATAATCAATATTTTGAATGCTCACCAAATTTTTCCACGAGATTTTGTTGGGATTGCGAGGGCGAGATGCCCGTGACTGGAATTCAACAATGGAAATTATTGGAAATGAAATAATAATAATCATTGATTTGGCGTTATTCATTCATTCAAAACTTTTCAATATATACAAAATTAAATATCTTTTTTCCAAATGCAAACCAATGAAAAAAATATTGAGATAATGAGTATATAAGATTTTTTAATGATTCATGTTGGTATGAGCATGTCACAAAATTGATACTATGCGTTAGCGCGCTTAGCAAAGATCTGCAGTCTGTGGTTGGCCCATGTTTTGAGAACTTTCAGTGATAGTTAGCTCAAAAAAGTACTGTTCTATCATCGACAAGGGTTCCGACGGCCCGGACTTCAGTCTTTCACAATATATAGTTCCTATGACAAAGACATTAGGAAGCTAGGAATGTCGTAGGCGCAGACACGCTATGAATGGGGGTGGTTTTTTTCTGTCCTGCGCTCCCGGGAGAAGCGTAAACGGATAGGTGATGATAATGGCTATCGAGAGCGGGAATGAGAAATGGAAGCACACACCCATGACAAAAAAAATGAATTTTATGGGCAAGCCCAACTTCCAAAGACGAACCCAAAATATTTGAAGAAAAAGAATGTCTTCTTCTTACCACGAGAATCAAAAAAATATGTTGAGTTTTTCGCTAGCCTGGAGGTAAAGTCTCGGCCTTGTGAGCCTCGAGGTTCGTGGTTCGATCCCAGGTGCAGGCAAACTCTCCTTTCACGATACAAGCTTATAACTTACTTGTGAAAGGTGTGTGAGGTTGTATTTGGGATTACAAAAAAAAACAGATATATCTTTTTAAAACTCTGGGTTGAGGTGGTTATTTCATCCAATGCCTCATAGTTTGGTTGTCTAGAAACGGTTCATTATGAAAGAGGAACATTATAAATTATGCGTGTCGTATTATTTAAATTAAACAATAAAATGTGATTTATCATAATTCATATAAATACTTCTTCTGGACAAATAAATAAATTAACAAATAAAATTAATAAGGGCATCTAAGTGGGTAAGTATTTAAATACGTTGTATAGTCCATTAACTAGATTCACTGCCACAGGAGAAATACAATAAGCACACCTTAAAGATAGGTTAATATAGATACTTAATAGAGTTTCCGTTTTTATAAGGCCAACAAATTTCATATTACCACATTTCCGCAATATATTATTCAAATGAAACAAAGCGTTCTTTTTAACATAAACCACAACATTTCCGGTCTTCTTGTGAATCCTCCATCACTTTTCAGTGTTTCAAGTTATTAATAATGCCTTTTTTATTGAATATTTTCAATTTGCGATTAAATCAGTAGATGGTGTTATTAATTTCCTGCTACTTTCCTGTAAGCAATGGTGATATTGAATATAAACTTTTCCATGATTAAAAAAACCACAAAAGCGAACTTTATTTAATTAGATGAAATAAATTATTTAGGTAAAAACAAAGTTTCTAAGGGATAATAATATTATAATCTCCATCAATCATGATATTTACCACAAGTGGGGCAACCACTAGGCTAACTACAAGTAATAAACATGTAAGTTGTCATTTGGTATGTAATAGATAAATATTAAGCAAAATTAAGGCAAAAATTAAGAATTCAGAACGATTGACATACCTCATCGCTGAATTGAAAATGTTAAATGTTTTATATAAGAAAGCGCGGACGTCCAGGAACTACGTGGCATGAGCATGTGGATCATATTCTAAAGGACGGCCGCGTATTGTGAGAAACTGGATGAATGTGTTATGAAATTTGTTGGCCTTATAAAAACGGAAACTCTATTAAGTATCTATATATCTATAAGGTGTGCTAATTGTTTCTCTCCTCTATATATTTTTTTTGATATAGGCTTCTATACAAATATTAACTCTATTTTTTCTCGTTTAAATATGGCCATGTGGGGTGTCAAACACCAAGTTTTTCATTGGGAATAGATTTTTTTTCAATAAAATTATGTCGTTTTAGCATGGTTATCTATTTATTTAAACCCGAGCGATGACGAGTTATAAAAGTCATTATTTAATAAATTGAAATTGATAACACAGCAATAGCTAGAAATGTTTGTTGGAAAGAAAGTTGTATTTTTTGTTTGTGACAAAGAGAAATAATAATTGAAATCAATTAACATGGTACGACAAAAGAAGAATAATTCTAATAAACACTAAAGCGAATATTGTATGACAGTTTGATAGTCTGATGAACAGATATATTGAAAAGTTTGTTAATTAGCGATTTACCTACTAAATTAATCAAAATTCACGAAAAAAGTATTCATTTATAAACGAAATTTATTGTACCGATCTTCTCAAACCAAAGTCAGAATAAAAAAACTCATTATGGCCAATTATTTTAGGACATTCATCAAATTCAATCATTACACGTAATAAATGTTGAATTTGTGGGGAGTAAATAAACACAGTATTTCTTTTTCCTCTGGGCTCGCTTTGGCCAAAAGCTGTTACAGTCTCATTAGACTTAATATTTTTCAATAATTATATACCTACTAGCCAGTCACTTCGGCTTTCTCATAATTTTGGGTGTTCAAAACCGTATAAGGTAAAAAAAAAAAAGTGTGAGAACTTGTTTCCGCTCTGGGTTCCCATTTGCAACATTTGCACCCTCTGGGGGGATGTTCCGTTGCTGTGTGTAACAAATTTTCCTATAATTTGCTAACTCTAGAGAGTGTGGAGGTGTTCAAAGTAAGATTAAATATTTTATTGTCTAGGAGGTGTTACGAGTCTTGAAAGGCCCCTTGCGGTGGTTTTTACTCTATGATGAAAGAATAAAAAATCATACTTTTAGATGTGATAATTCAGGGTGAAACACCAGAAAGAAGGGGCTAAAAAATAAGATGGAGAGGGAATAGAATACAAATAGATTTTAATAAAACCAGCAAAAAAAAAAATCATTTATTTGTCCTATGAAAAAGTATATTTTTCGGAGTATTTTTGATTCATATGATTTTTTTTATAAAATGATTTAACAAATAAGGAACATAATGATTATTTTTGTTCCCGTATAAAAAACGTTTAATTTACAAATCGTTAATTTAAATATTGATTATTTTTAAATAAATACTTTGAGCGATTTGTTTAATGCGTATTGATGTTTACAATAATTAAAACAGTTGTAAATAGTTGCAAGTAGAATGTGTTTATTGTATACAAATGCTGTGCAAATAAATAAATAGAGATGTTGAGTATGTAGGTACCAGGGTACCTACTATCTACTAATGTTCTACATATAAAGTAGAATCGAAAAAATATCCCTGTAAGCTGAAATAATAACATACGTCGTATTATCACTTTAAACGAACTTTCCGAGAACACAGGTCAAAACCAGTTTCCTCTATTTAAAGTGTCTTTGCGCCAGTTGAGACATCTCACACCGCGATATCTTACGCTGCTTTGAAGTCGCTGTCGTAGGAACAGCGTATTGTGAAAGAGAAACGTCCAGACTAGGCCTCAATTTTTTTTTATCATATACTTGTATTTATGGCGTAAGCCTGCGGACATGTGAACTACAATCACATGTAAAAGAACGACTATTACAGACACAAGATAATAAAAAATCATATTGTTATTAAATCATGAGTTTTTAATATGTGACGTTATTTCAAAATGTATAAAAAATAATTAGGTCAGTTATCACATATCGCAAAACACTCCTCTTCTGTGCATTGACTTATAATAAACTGATTGTTAAATTGAAACGAGTGTTTTTTTCTGCTATTTATTGTAACAATCTGTGTGGATTATAATAACACATAGTTGAAAAAAACATTTTTTCCTTTTATCCAATTATGAGTTTCTACAATTTGTGCACCAAAACAATAAATAATATTTATAAACTCACATTTCTATAAATTTCATACTGTCACGATGATTTCAATTGTATCTTATATTGGTACCTACGTACTTACAGTGAATATAACAATAGTTATAAATAAGAATATAATAAATAAACAAATGATACATCATACAAAAATACATACGTGTACAAAAAACAAAAAAAAAACTAATTCTTTTAATATCGTGATAAAATTCATTGTGGAAAAACAACCTCTTCTTAGAAAAATGCAAAGAGATAAAAGAGAGTAAAGACAAAAATGTTTTCAGCGCTTTGTTCCCATTGTCGGCGCGTATTATGAAAATAAAACGGACACTTTACCTTTGTTACGAATGATAAAAGTTTATTATAATACCTATCTTAAAATTTTAATTCTACATTAAGCATGATAATACTACGAGTAGGTAGGTGTACCTGGTTGTGCTTTGAGCAATATAAAAGTCAGATTTATGACTGTTTGTTCCAAGTGTGGGGATGGGAGAAAGTCGGGCTAGTTTAAATTAAAAAACGGGAGCGTTTTCAACACACAGCCAACTTTATTGAAGGTTTAACAGGAAGAGGAAATCACATAATTTTGACAATAGACATCACAGATAAAGATGTGGCAGTGTTGCCATGATAAATATTTGTTGCTTAAACATCTTCCCAAGGCGGGAGAGATGAAGGTGAGCAACTGCTCGAAATGATGGCTGACATGTGGAAGCAGGTGAACTTTAACATCGATATAGTGGACTGTATTTAGTATGAAATTGTTTATTCACCGACCTTAACAATCAACCACCCTCTCGAGCATACTTAATTCAAACATTAAATCCCACTGACAAATCTCATTTAATTTTTACTTATTAAATCCCAATGATAAATCTTATTTGAATTTTATTTATTTTTTACCCCATTAACATTTTACAATTGCATTGAAGCTTAATAATTTGAACCCCAGCAATGATGTATTATTAACTTATACATTTACATATACTATCACATTTCCTTTACATATTTATAACACTTTAATAGTTATATTATTAACACATTTATAACACTTTAATAGTTATATTATACATATTTATAACACTTTAATAGTTATATTATATAGGTACATTGATCACTTGAGATTAATATCTTAAACTATAAACTTAAGTTATATTTGTTTTTGCCCCTAAATAAGTTAGTACTTGTTGCTACATTACATTAAGCCTATTAAATTAGGTATATTTAATGTTACTTTGAAATCAATTTTATACTTAGTCTTACATTACCTACCTAGTACACATATTTAAATTATCATGACTCTATGTTAATTATCAAAGTATTATTTTTTACATAATTTTACCAAGAATATTAATGATGTTGATCATCACTTCAACATCATCTAAATGGAGTATATTTTAATATTAAATTTCTTACATTATATTTCAACAAAATTATATAAATGATGTCAGTCATCACTCTTACATCATTTAACCATAATTGTGTACAGAGATATATCGGGGAAGGGGGGGCTGTTTGACCTTGCTCTGCGCGTTACAATTTAAAATTATACAAGATATTGGCTGTGTGCTGAGGAGCTCCCATTTTGTCGCGAGCGAGTGACCTCAAGGCAGTCACTCGCTCGGGACGAGCAAGGCAGGTCTGCGTCCCGCCATGGGAATTATTATTCCAATGGCAAGACACAGACCCTTCCAATGGAAGTGCGATGGCATTTTCCATCACTTTTCATAACTTCTATAGCCCTAACACATCCATCCCTTCCTGGATATATCTCCGTCACACGGGCCATTGGCCATGTCAAAGAGGGACCATCATTTTCCCTTAGAATTACAAGAGATCCTTTTTGAATGTTTGGAAGCTTATCTTTCCACTTAGGACGACTCTGGAGTTGGTTCAAGTATTGTTTAGACCAATCTTTCCAGAAACGTTCCTTCATGGCTGTACAATGTTGCCAAAATTGCAGCCTGTTTTCAGGTATCTTAGTTAAATTTTGTTCAGGAATCCCTGTTAGAGATTCTCCAGCTAAAAAGTGACCTGGTGTCAAATAAGAAAAGTCCTCAATGTCTGTGGACATTTGCACAAGAGGGCGTGAATTTAAAATTTGTTCTATTTCAACTAAAACAGTATAAAATTGTTCGTAATTAAGAACTTTGCTTCCCAGCACTCTTTTCAGGTGATATTTAGTGGCTTTAACGCTTGCCTCCCATAGCCCACCAAAGACCGGGGAATAGCTAGGTATGAAGTTAAATTTAATTCCAGATCTTTCTGAGTGTGTTAATACCTGTCTCCGGTGGGTGTCAGAGGCCTGCATTTTATACAATTCATTTAATTGATTATTAGCACCTTTAAATGTGCTGGCATTATCACAATAAACTTCTGTAGGGGTACCTCGCCTGCCAATAAATCTTTTAAAACTTGCCAAAAATGTTGAGGTTGTCAAATCTGATACCAATTCCAAGTGTATAGCCTTTGTAGCAAAGCAAACAAAAACAGCTATGTAACCCTTTGATGTGGTTGTACCTCTTAAACGAGATTGTTTGATTAAAATTGGTCCAGCGAAATCTATACCGATCTTTTGAAAAGGTCGACTTATATTTACTCTATTGGCAGGCAAAGATCCCATCAGTTGCTTAGCAGTATTTGCCTTTAATTTAAAACATGTTATACATTTGTACAATATTCTTTTGATGACCCTTAGTCCATTTATAATCCAATATTTCTGTCTGATATTAAATAAAACTAATTTTTGACCAGCATGTAATAATTTTCTATGTTCCTGTTCAATTATCAAATGAGTAATTTTTGAATCTGGAGGTAAAATAATTTGATGTTTATAAGAATAATCAATATTTGCATTTTGTAACCTACCCCCAACTCTTAACAAGCCCTTTGAATCTAAAAATGGATTTAACCCTTTTAATTTACCTGAAAAATAACGATTCTTTTTCAAGTTATTAATATCATCTTTAAAATAAATGTTTTGTTCGTGTAAAATTATAATATTCAAAGCATTATCTAGCTCCTCATATGACAATCTACCAGTTATTTTTTCATTGTTCAATTTACATTTAAGGTTATTGCAAAATCTTAAAACATAACACAATACATGGATCATTTTTTCCAAACATGAAATGGATGTCAACCTATCAAATACATAATTATCAATTACACAATTATTAAATACATGACAATCAAAATTATTAGCGACAGATGCCATGCACAACGTATCAGTGGAAGCATCCGATTCAAGCAGTTTGACATCACTTGCATCTAAATTACAATCTACAAAATTGTAATCCGAGCATTTTAAAAACTTAGGTCCATTCCACCAAAGTGGGTGGCCTTTTAAGTCCTGAGGGCTCACGCCTCGGCTGAGAGAGTCGGCTGGATTTTCTGTAGTGTTAACATATAACCATTTAAATGAAAGTGATAATTCACATATGAGGCTTACACGATTGGCAACGTATGCTTCTAATTTAATACATTTTGTTTTTATCCAAGATAAGACTACTTTAGAATCTACAAACAAATACACATGTCTTATTTTTAATTGTTCATTCAAAACATTATATACTCTATTCATTAATTTTGCTAATAAAACTGCTGCGTTTAATTCTAATCGTGGTACACTGAGCTTATTTTTAATTGGGTTGATTCTTGATTTTGAACAAAGCAAATTTATTTCTACTCGCCCATCTGCGAATATGGATCTCATGTATACTGAACATCCATAGGCAGTACTTGATGAAGCATCGGAAAATCCTATTAATTGATGTTCTAATACATTGTCTGAACAAATGCTTCTATTAACTTCTATGGGTTTCATATTTATTAAACCATTAAAAAATGTTAACCACTGCTTTAATATATTTGAAGGAGGTATGTCATCCCATTCTTGTTTTTCTTTCCACAAAGATTGAATTAATGCTTTTGCTTGAACAAATATAGGTCCCATCAGGCCTAATGGATCATAAAATTTACTAATAAAACTTAAAATTGTTCTTTTTGTCCAAACAAATCTCTCAGCCGAAGGTGATGAAAACCTAAAAACATCTGCATTAACATCGAATGCTAGACCCAAGGTTTTGACTACAAAGTCACCCTCCTGCCAGTTCCGCTCGTCAAAGCACTGTAAGCTCCGTGGAATATCTGCAAGTATCGCTGAATGATTAGACGACCACTTGTGCAGTGAAAATCCTCCTAATTTTAATAATTCAATTAATTGCAATTTCATATCAATGATTGCATCTAAAGAATTATTACTTAACAGCACATCATCTACATATGTGCAATTCATTAATATATATGAAGCCAATGGATATTTTTCTTGATACCTTATAGCAAGTTCTTTTAAACATCTAGTAGCCAGAAATGAAGAGCTTTTTAATCCATACGTAACAGTATGTAGTTGAATACATTTAATAGACTCATCTGGAGTGTCCCTCCATAAAATATTTTGAAGAGATCTTTGCTCTTCTTCAATTAAAATGTTTCTATACATTTGTTTGATATCACAAGTAAATACAAATTTATTTAATCTAAATAATAATAATATATCAAATAGTTCTCTCTGCACGACAGGTCCATTCAACATTAAATCATTCAGCGAGACCTTGTTGGAAGTTTTCATGGAAGCGTCAAAAACTACTCTGAGCTTTGTTGATATTGCATTTTCTTTTATGATAGGATGATGTGGCAAAAAATATACAGCATCTCTAGTAAGATCATAATTACTGATATCAAAATATTCAGCATGTTTTAAATTTACATACTCATCAATAAAATCTTTGTATGAGTCAAACAATTTTCTATTAGATTTAAATCTTTTTTCTAAATTATTAAATCTTTTCAAAGCTAAGGAAAAGGATCCTCCAAGAAATTTATTTATTTCCTGATGAGGTACCTTGAAAGGTATAGCAACTTTAAATTTATTATCTTGTAAGGTTACACTACTTTTATATACCTCTTCAGCCCTTTCATTTTCCCTGATGTTTTCCATGAAAATCTCCGGAACAGATTCCTCCTGCCAAAACCTTGACATGTGTTTACTGATGTCAGTCTCACACTCCTGGCAGAAGAGGTTGACAGTTCCTTGACGAGCAGATCCTCGGATGCTTCCAGTGACGACGTCTCCGAACTGCGTCGGGATGATTCTCATGGCACCTGCAGCAACATCTAGGCAGCTATTGAGGGACCCCAGCGACTGAAAGAAAATATTTGAACTGAGCAACAGATCTATTTTTCCAGGTACATTAAATGTATCATCTGCCAACTTGATGGCTTTGGGCAATTCAAGATGATCTAATTCAACGAGGGTGCTTGGCAATTTATTGGCTATTATCTCATCAACGACCAAGCATTCTGTACTGACACGATAAGGATGTACTAAAGAAAACAAATTCAGATGCACAGAACCTTTTACTCTCGCTTGAGTGTTGGATATGCCATTCACACTCTTGTTGTTTTTTAAAACTTTCCTTTCTAGTGAATTAACTAAATCTTGAGAGATAAAAGTAGCTTCGCTCCCACTATCCAATATTGCCCTGGCAATAATTTCTTGATTATCTTTTCCAAGTATTTTTACCTTTATTGTTGGAAGAAAGATTTGATTATAGGAAACTTTGTTTCCAGAAATTAATGTAATAAACTCACCCTGTTCACCACTGTCTGTTGAACGAGGTACATGCAATAATACATTGTGCCTTTCATTGCAAGTTTGACATGTAAGCTGTCGCTTACATTTTTTTCCCTGATGCCAGTTCAGACACATAATACATCTGCCTTGCTTTCCAATAAACTCCCTTCTTTCAACTGGTGTAGCTAGAATAAATAGTGGGCATTCAACTAGTCTATGATTACCCTTTTGACAAAAATAACATTTTTTAATAACCCTTGCTGCAAAAGAAGCTTTATTCTTTGAGAAATTATTTGTATGAAAGTTACTTTGTCCCTGGACATGTTCGTCAGAGTTCTCAAAGGCATTTAGTCTTGTTTCCATGATACAGTAAAATTCTTTGATGGTAGGCATTTGGCTAGAATCTCTTTCAAGATGAAAGGCCTTTACTGAATTTACATCAAGTTTATTTAAAATGTGAGACAGCAATAATGTGTCCCAATATTCTACTGGCTGACCCAGATTTTTTAATGCTTCTAAATGTTGCTTAATTTGACTAAGCATTTTTCTAATATCACCAACATTTGTTCTTTTGATGACCGGTAGGTCAATAAGAGCTTTTACATGTTCATTAATTATTTTAAATTTATTATTATACCTATCATCTAACAACTGCAAGGCCCCCCTATAGCTGCCCGCTACTATTGGTAAGTGCTTTATCAAATCAAAGGCCTCACCCTGTAAATGTGATCTAAGATATAAAAACTTTTGAATGTCTTCCAACCTACTATCTTTATCTATGACAGAAAAGAAAAATTCTTGAAAAGTATTGAAGTCACTGTACTTCCCTGTAAAGACCGGTATGTTGACTTGAGGCAGCTTCAGGCGACTGCTGGGCCCTGCCTCCGTAGACTGCGATGTATCATGGACGGCGGACTCAGACACCCTGGACTCGTTGGCTTGTCGATCAATCGCCTGGAGCTGCGCCATCCTGGTCCTCAGAACCCTCATGATTTCAAAGTAGGTGTCTAATACGTTGGATTCATCCTCTTCATCCATAAGCTCCATGTTTAAGACCTCATATTTTTCATGTAGATGTTGCGCTCTTTCAATTCTCAGAGCCAAATCCTGTTCACTGGCTCCTTGCAAGAATTCAGCGTGAATAGAATTCTTCAATTTAGTAAGGCTAGATTTAATAAATCCCCTTTGGGCAATCAGCCCTTTTTCCTTCTCTTCTGTCGGCATATTTTCGCCTTTTTATATTTATATTTATTTTTAATTATATTTATTTTTAATATTTAATTACTTTAATTGTTTATTATATTTATTTATTATTATTTATTGTTACATAGTCCTCTTTTTTTTAGAACACTTTTAGTAGGTAATATTAACCTAGTTTTTTAATATTTTTTATGGGTAAAACCCTTATTTATTTTCAAATGTAGACATCACCACATTTAATATTTATTTTAATTTTTATTTTCTAATGTAGACATCACTACATTTAATATTTATTTTAATTTTTATTTTCTAATGTAGACATCACTACATGAGTTCTTGTTAAGAACACTTTATTAAGTAGGTAATGTTAACCTAATTATTTTCATGGGTGAAACCCTTTATTATTTAAAAATAATAATGTAGACGTTACTACATATTAGTTTTGTTATTATTAGAAACACTTACTCGTTCATCCATATTCGGATGCACTTTATTTAAGTGGATTCACTGTGTATTGTCCATCTTGTTCGAACACGCTATTGTAGGTTGACATCAATTTCGAACACTTAATTTTGCCCCATTTTTAGCGAGACCAATCCCATCCTCACACTGGTTCATTTAAAAAATCCGGCTGAAGGGCCAATGTTTGTTCCAAGTGTGGGGATGGGAGAAAGTCGGGCTAGTTTAAATTAAAAAACGGGAGCGTTTTCAACACACAGCCAACTTTATTGAAGGTTTAACAGGAAGAGGAAATCACATAATTTTGACAATAGACATCACAGATAAAGATGTGGCAGTGTTGCCATGATAAATATTTGTTGCTTAAACAATGACACAGACCCTTGAGCGGATGCATCGTCAAAAGATAATAATTTTATTGTATTATGTATCTATTTTTTTGTTTTAAACTGGAATGAAGTAAATATTATATTATTTCATAGCTTTAAATTTTTAAAACAATGCAATAAATAAAAAGAATTTGTAAATTTATTTTGAAAAAAATCTTTACATATTTTATTAGTTATTACATTAATGATTAATTTTCAAAGCCATTTTACTTTAAAAATTAAGGGTTAACCTTGAGACCAAACTTATCGGTCTCAATTTTTTGTTAGCATCTCTAAATAGGTATTATATATTTTTTTTAACTCTTTCTTCTATTGTCTGGTTTTGAAATTATTTTGAACATCCAAAGTTTTCAATTTTGAAATAAATAATGTTGCGTATATAATCGACTTTTGTTTAAATAACACATTATTTAAAAACTTAATTTCTTAAAGACCACAAATGACATCCTGGTGGTTTCAAAGGTGGTTTCATTTAATCATTTGATTTGTTTATCATTCATTTATCACGATTTAATCATTTAATCAATCAATCATTTAATCATGTATTTACACAGGTAAAAACATTGAGAAATGTTGAAAGACATAGAGGATACCTTCGTGCCGAAATAAAAGTCGAAAAGTTTTGAATAAAAGATAGAATAATCAGCCTCTGAAATAAATATAAATTAATTTATATTTTTAAATGCCAGATTTCTAAAAAAACTAAATTTGAATATGTACTGAAGGTGCACATGTGGGACAGGAGCTCAATATGTGTAACATATCCTTTGGGATTGTCTATTTATTTATTTATTTATTTATTCTTCTTGCATTCTTGTCCTTTGATGATGGATGCAAGAGACGAAATGATTCTGGGTATGACTGTCGACACTCCTCGACCTATCTGGTTGGGGAAGTGTTTTTCAATGCCACGAACGCTGCACACTGTAAGGTATTCGTGGATGTGTGGGTCTCAATGTGGAATCTGCTACGTCTCGGGTTCATCGCCCACTGACGTGGGGTGGGTCGGAGATTCCAACATTTGCATAGTGTTACTGATAGACCGGAGAGAGTTGAGAGAATTAGAAATTGTCACCTAAATGGATAAATAGGAGGCTTTGGACTCCTGAAATATCTGAGAAATAAAGTTATTTCAACATTTAAATATGAACTTATTTAACATCTTGCCGAAATTTCATGACAGTTCTTCATAATAAAGTAAGAAAACGAAATTCATAAATTTGATTTAATCCACTTAAATCTCAATCAGACTCCGCAGAAGACAAGGTCGAGTGTTTTGGAATAATTTCGCAGTAATGGGCATTATTATTAATATCTTATATTATTATATGCTTTGAGAATCATAAATGATTTACACCCTAGGGGATTATAAGGGCAACATTAGAACAATAGTCCTACAAGTGATAGGTACTAACATTATAATTATGTAAGTATTATACTTTGGTACTACCAAGGAAGAAGAATTAGTTTAAGATCGTAATACTTACTATAATTAATGCTTCAAATATTTTTTATTTTTCTATGGTACATAGAAGTTGACCTGGATTTTATATTCTATGATTTTATTTGTGCACAACTTGTAAAACTCCATAATTTTAATTTATAAATTATAATTTATTTGTTTTACAAAATATTTAAAATAATGTGACATATGTTTCGAATAATAATACACACCTACAAGACAAAGCACTTTGGTATGATTATGGCATTGCAGCCGAAACATATGTCACATTATTTTAAATATTTTGTAAAACAAATAAATTATAATTTATAAATTAAAATGCATTTTATATATCTAAACTAATTATAAGTAATAAAACACTTATTTAAAGTATATCCACAGTGACTTTTTATTGGACGCGAGCCGGCTTTCAATAGCTTCCGCTCTCATCAGGCTGGTGAAAAGGTTTCACTTTCACTTTTCGCCAGCCTGATGATGACTTTTTATTGGACGCGAGCCGGCTTTCAAGGGCTTCCGCTCTTATCAGGCTGGTGAAAAGGTTTCACTTTCACTTTTCGCCAGCCTGATGATGACTTTTTATTGGACGCGAGCCGGTTTTCAAGAGCTTCCGCTCTCATCAGGCTGGTGAAAAGGTTTCACTTTCACTTTTCGCCAGCCTGATGATGACTTTTTATTGGACGCGAGCCGGCTTACAAGAGCTTCCGCTCTCATCAGGCTGGTGAAAAGGTTTCACTTTCACTTTTCGCCAGCCTGATGATGACTTTTTATTGGACGCGAGCCGGCTTACAAGAGCTTCCGCTCTCATCAGGCTGGTGAAAAGGTTTCACTTTCACTTTTCGCCAGCCTGATGATGAGAGCGGAAGCTTATGAAAGCCTGCTCGCGTCCAATAAGAAGTCATTGTGGATATACTTTAAATAAGTGTTTTATTTATAATTAATTCAACATAAATTTCTACCAAGTACCGTCGGTTGAAAATATCAACTTTATATATCTAAACAAAAATGTCAACACACTATGTACCGTTTCTGGGAAAAACAATCATAATTCCTATAGAAACATAATATTATATATATATATGTATAGTATACTAAGTATAGGTAAGTGTGTGATTTCTGAAGGTATAAACTGCTCCCTTGGACTAGAAATTTTCGTTTCTTGGGTGACGTTGTAATCCGTGATAAGTTAAGGCATTCAAAATAATGTATTTTTATAATCTGTTTTAAGCGTAATTAGAGTAGGTTAGTACCTACTGATTAAACCGTTTCTCAAAGATGCATCATAATTGCCACTCCAAGTCTCCTATTTTTTGCTGTGTTATTTTCAAGTGTAGCACTGTTGTTCTTATTCTGTTTATATAATTATGAAGAAAATATCTACTACTAATGATATTTCGAGGTTTATTGGAGATTTGTCGGCCGGTGTGGCGCGGAGCTAACGCTCTTTCCTTTGGGTCACGAGGTCCCGGGTTCGATTCCCGGCCAGGGCAGATTGAGGAATGACCTTTTTCAAATTTTCCTGGGTCTGGGTGTTACATGTATTGTGTTTAGTGCATTGTATATGTGTGATCGTCGCGTTAGTACCCATAATACATACCTATGAACCACATAATGTGTTATACCAAATACAAAATATACATTTTTGAAATTTAGAAATTACTGGATAGATGCTGTTCAAGTCATCATCATCATCATCGCCCTCAACGCTCCTCTCGGGAGCACAGGGCAGAAACCAGCCTCCTCCATTCAGAGCGTCTCTGTGCCAATTGCGTCACCTCTTCCCACGACATTCCTTGCGCTCTGATATCGTTGTCATAGGAACGGTGTATTGTGAAAGAGGGACGCCCGGGCCTACGGAACCCCTGCGGACGGAAGAACAGTGCTCTTTTTGGCCAACTATCATTGGGCATTCTCAAAACATGTCCCAGCCAGGACCATCGTCTCTCTGTTCAAGTAAAAATACAAAAAAAGATTGAATTGTAAAACTCCGACGTTCATTTTGTATTTCTCCATATTAATTTATGGAAATATACTCAAATTTGTTTGAGTTTTACCACTTTTAATAAAAAGTCCAGTAACCTGATTTCGATCTACAAATTGTCAAACCTCATTGTCAAACGAGTGAATTTCAAATGTGTGCCTTATATTTTTTTAGTAAAAATCACATAAATTCTGTTTATTTACAAAAACACAGTAAACTGTGTATTTACAAAATTATTTAAATACTAAGATCTCCCTATTAAGATATAATTATTATTATTATGATGTCTATTTACTTATACTTGGTTGCTGTGTATTAATATAGTTATATGTATATGTACCTATAACAATATAATAATAACCTGAAACACTCCCTAATGGCATCCTGTTTTAAGCTACACAGTCAACCGTCCAACTTTATTCGGATAGGTACGAGTGAACAGAATCGTTTCCAAAGTCAAATTGTTCGATCTTTCATAACAGACAGCTATCACCTTCTCGACTGAAATGTGTTTTTTATTACATATAAAGATACTTGGAGTTAGTTCTTCAAAAAATACATCTGGAAATATATATTGATTTGTACTTGTGTTAAGGACACATCAAAACCATCATGATACATAAATTGGAACGTGAAGAAACCAGCTATTATACAGACGAATGAGTGCAAACAATTTCTTGCTGTCGATGAGTTGCAGAAAATACTACTTCACGACTGAAATTTTTGAATATGGTATGTTGATACAAGATCTGACAAAAACCAGAAAGTTGAAAGAGAAGTTTGATTATGAATAGATGAGAGTATGTTTAATTGAGAGATAAAGTTAAGTATTTGATAATGATTGTGGATGATTTGCTTCTTTATCACCATTCTACAATTATCCGTCAACTCACTCAAAAACTTCAGTAATGAGGGAGGTTTACAGTTTACTTGCAAAGTGATGTTTCTCTGGTACCACAGACTCACGACACTGAAGGCCCTGTCATAAAAGTTATACTGTTGTTTGTGTTGCGTTCTTTTAGATGAAGAAAATTTATATTTATCTTCCTGTTTTTACCGGCGCGCCGAATCTCAGATGTGTTAGGAATAGAAGAACAAAACGCTAAATTTGTGTATTTTTTCATACGTTTTTCACATTTGACATTTATTTATTCTTTAATGTACATTAATAACAAGAAATTTTATACATATTTAACATCAAATCAATCAATAAACAGAGGACCAATTCATCTCAGATTCGTGATATGTTCCAACTGTCCCATATTTAGATTTCTTGTCTATAATAAAAAAACATGTTCGAATTCGGGGAATGTTTAGATGTAAAGTATGTTTGCGGTAACCTCTGATATGAATATGCAAATGTGGAATCTTAATGAATTACTCGCTCTATGCGCAGTGCGAGTTAATCCTCGGGAAGATCAGTTGCGGATCTTGGTTGCAATTTATATTCATGTCCATAAAATATTTCTATATTATATTATTACGTACAAAATTGATACTTCTGTTTATCTGTAGATGTACCTACGTACCTACTCCTATGCGTTCATGATGCCTCATGTAGCAAGAATAGTAATTACAATTAATTATTACCATGAATAGGTAGAATGAACTTTGAAAAATATTTTGAAATATGACGAATATTTTATTAGACAAGATAACAGTCATAAGAGGTTGGTGCACCTTAATGCAATAATTTATTTATTTGTATGCAAGTTAAACTATGCATGAAAAGGCTTAGATATATTGGACGCGGAGTAGAATGCAATGTGTGATAAAAATGAAAAGGGGTATAGAACAACATTATATATTATGTTAGTTAAATAATGTCTTCTTCTTCTTCCTCGTGTGATAGATCATAGATCTGTTGTTTCGAAAGTGATTCCCTTTTGTGACACTGAGAACCAGCTATTCTTCCATCTTTTTGGTGGTCTTCCTCGTGAATGTGAGCCAGCCGGTGTCTTCCTTGCAGCAATGTGGGTGAACCTATTTTCAGGCATCCTGTCCACATGGTCTCTCCAGAATCGTCTCTTCTTTCTACTCCAACACACTATGTTCTCCGTGTCACGTATCCATCTAATCTCAGTATTTCTGATTCTATCTCTGAAAGTTTTCCCGCGATAGGACGTAAGGTTTTCATCTCAGATATTCTGAGTAGGCTATTGGTTTTAATGTCTATGTGTGAAAAAAAAACATTAAAAGCTATGAAGTGATAAAAATTATGACAGCATGATCTTTTTATTATAATGACAAGTGAATGTCATTCTGAAGATTAAAATGTTGTTACGCATTAACTGTTTTCCAGGAAGTAGTAGGTTATCTCATTCTGACAATATAATTTAAGTCTATAAAAGCCTTCAAGTATAAAAACCCTTTCTTAATTACCGCAGCGAGTCAATTCTCTCTAGAGTTGTACAATAAAAACAGTTTATACAAATTATTTCAGTCAAGTATCTCCTACACGTGGAGAAATGGTTTGTTTTGCAAAACAAAACACACATAACAAAACAAAAGTAGGTGCCTTTATGACGCAGTTAGCTTTATCATTTGCCGTGTTTTTTAAACGATTTTAAAATGTTAGACCTTTAGAGTAAATACATGAAATTCAAAGAAAAAATTCGAAATATGCCAATAAAATTGTGAGTCAAAAACAGTTTCATGTAAATCATTTTTAAACTAGCATTGTTTTACAAAAATCCGTGTTATGACTTTCTTATTATTATTGGACAACATTAAGTGTAGTTTACGTGCTAAAACACCTCAAGGATACTATACAATTAATCAATTTTAGGACATTACATCCATGTTACAATATAAATAAAAATAAATAAAAAGATGAAACGAGAGACTCGGATAGGTACATAAATAATATATCCACGTCAGAAGTTTCATATATTGTACTTCATTAAATATTTAAGATACATTATGTATCCACATCAAAAATGTAACACATAAATTTTCAATAATACTCAATAGAGTAAAAGGTCTTGAGACTTTGTCAGGAAACCTATAGGATGTAAAATACTTCCGTTTTGAAGTGAGGAAGACTAACAATTTTAATGTGAATCAGCAAACGTTTTATATCCTATTGTTTATTTTGGAACATGTTTTTTGAAAAATATAAACTGCGTTATTAGTCTATACTGTAAAGATCTTTGGATTTTATCTACAAAATATTGGTGATTTTGAATTAAAATATATTAGAATCGGAAGTTTACTTTACGAAGGTATTTTTGTACTGTCAATTGTTTGGAATGCCTAAAATTCCTATAATAGGCATGCCAAAACAAAACCAACACGTGAAGTAGTCATTGGCGTTAATAAAAAGCATTTCAAAGCTTTCGATATGTTGTCATGTAGCTTAAATGGACAAAGCATAGATAATTTCATTAATTGTATCGGCATTAACTTTGTAACACTTCATTTTAAATTATCAAACAAAATAAAATTAAAATTTATTTTATTTGATAAAAAGCATAGATACCTTACCAAAAAGTAGATTACCGTTCACGCACCGTCTGAGGAATTCCTAAATAAGCTGACAATCTCTTTTATGATAGTTTAGCTTTTTATGGTAGATTAATGTGCTAAATTAACATAATTGTTTCTCTTCTAGCACCTCAGGAAAAAAAATCTTCACTCTTAATCAGGGTTGCCAGGTCTTTTCCAAAAAAATACCGAACATTGGACAAAAAAAAGTTTTTATTCGTTGATCTATATTATGACCTTGAAATACAAAGTGCCATTGCACAAGAACAACTAGCTACCCTAACTTATAAATATTATATTTTTTCTCACTATTGCACGCTTTCAGCAATGTCTTATTTGCTTTAACTGCCCATGCGTTTCGCGACATGTCAGACTGATATTACATCGTATACATAATTCAGCCTTCACCATGTCCACACTTAATTTAATGAGTTTGTCGGTAGCCTGGAGGTAGAGTCCCGGCCTCGTGAACAAGGGGTCCGTGGTTCGATACCAGGTGCCGGCAAACTCCCCTTTCACGACACAAGCTTTTAGTAGCTTACTGTGAAAGGTGTATAAGGTTGTATTTGGGTTTATAACAAAACCCAGATATATCTTTAAAAAAAAAAGAGTCGTTCACATTTGTTCACTTTCAGTGATCACTCCGGATGATCCTCCAAGATAAATAGGTGTGAACGGGCGTTTCATCAATAGTGATCACTAGCGATGACGGAGGAAAGAGATTACTACCCGACATAATTTCGATGAAAGGACCTTTCACTGAAACGACCATAAACAAGTTTTATCTATGAATTTGTATTGAAAGTCAGAATCATGTACAAAATTATCATGTTGTCGAGAATTATATTAACTTGTTTTAATTTTTGATAAAGGATATTTTTATTTTTTTTTTATTAATTTAATTATTTTTTTACGTAAATACGTCAAACTACATACAACATGACCGTGAGTGTTGACACGGCAGTGAAAGCATAGGATGAACAAATGTGAACAGACGTGTTCACTTTCGATGAACAGGTTTGACCCTGACACTCTGGATGATCATCCAAAGTGAAGCAATGTGAATGCGGCTGTTCGTCCACAAATAATTCATATGGCTAAATACTCTTCCCACATAAACATTACTACATTGGTACTGCCATTATCGTCTTAATTATCTGTTTTAAATTAGGACTTATGTCGTTTATTAGGGAGAAAAATTAATCAGAAAAAAATACCGAACCGCCCATACTTCGGTATTTTTGTCATACCGAACACCGAACACGGTGCTAAAATACCGAACGGTTCGGTAGAATACCGAACACCTGGCAACCCTGCTCTTAATATAAGGAAATAATTGTTTATTTATTTATTCTATGCTGTGCGTTAATTATAAATAATTTCATTTATAAATTCACAATAATAACATCAAATGAGACAAATTTATCGCGGAAACGGAATAATTTAACCCATATATTTTTATAAGACACTGTAACAAAATAAAAAATAAAAAAAGATTTTGTCAATTTAAGATATTTCCAATAAATACTTAAATAGAAGTTAACTAAAATGCCTCATTGAACCCTATTTCATTTATTTCCGAGAAATAATCGATATTCTTTTACGCTTCAAGCACCGATTTTAAGAATATTGTGTATCAACAAAATTTTTAATTCTCCGTAGACAATACATAATTCGTTTTCTCTTTTGTCTCAAATTCTTGATCTTGTAACTTTTTCTTTATAACTATACCTTGTTTTGAAATTATTTAAAATATAAATTCTAGGTAAAGTGATAAAGAGTAAATCCTCGTGTAAGTAATTGTGAGTGTTTTTTTCAAGTCTTGGCAAGTAAATTCTAGGTAAAGTGATAAAGAATAAATCCTCGTGTAAGTAATTGTGAGTGTTTTTTTCAAGTCTTGGCAAGTAAACAATTACACAGAAGTATAACTTCTATGAATAACTATAAAGATCAGACTTCTCTCGAAGTGGAGAAAACAGCATGGAGTATAAAATAATAAGCGTTGGAAGGACGGGACTTGAACCCGCAACACATCTTGAAGCGAGATGTGCTTATTCAATTAAACCATTTTTTTTTTTTTTTTTTTTTTTTTTTTTAAAAAGATATATCAACCTTATACACCTTTCACAGAAAGCAGAAAGCTACTAAAAGCTTGTGTCGTGAAAGGGGAGTTTGCCGGCACCCGGTATCGAACCACGGTCCCCCTGTTCACGAGGCCGAGACTCTACCTCCAGGCTACCGACGAACTCAACATTTGTTTTGATATCCACATAAAGTTCGCCATACATGATCAAAGCTTCTGTCTAAGACCAGCTTGCATGTGTAAATACGTCTAAAAAAGTCATTAGAAATATAAAATGTCACAACTATTATCAATAAAAAGGCTATGCAAAATAAAGAAATTAATAAAATTAAGAAATTAATTAATTAATTAATTATGTTTTTTTATTGAAAAGGATACCCATGAATATTAATGAAAAGGCCACCGAGGATATAAAATATCACAATAATGATTTTTGAAAAGGGCACCTAAAATATAAAATAGGTATCATAATAATTATATTTGACTTTTGTATTTACTTAAAATACCAATGAATTAAAAAGTCAAGTGTCAAAATATCTCAAATTGAATAGATTGTAACTACGTGAAAACAAGCCTATAATTGAAAATCAATTTCTTATTCCCATGGAAGACGAATATTGCTTTAAATCTCTCCCCCTTCGTCAATATATTACAATCATTAGATACCTATTAAAGTAATTGATGGATATCAATTTATTCGAAAGTCTTGGATCTTCTCCGGTGTCAGGAGCTAAATATAATATTCATAGATCATAATATTATTATTATCACCATCATCATCATGATAACACTTTGACAATGTCAGCTGCTTTCCGCCAGATTAATTTACGCTTAGAATTGGGTATGTATTGTTAAAGAAAGTCGCTAAAATAACAAATTACCTAAATTAAATCTGTCATTTCAGGAAACTATGAAATTTTTAACTAAATTAAATTAAGTTAAAAATAAAACATTTTATAATTGAATTTTTGAACATCATCAAATCAACAATGAGGTATGTCATGCTTTTTAGTATGTCTTATTTTGCTATGGCATGTTGAGTATGACCTGCATGTTTATGACGTGTAGCTCGTTCTCTGGCTCATGTAGAATATACTAAATAAATATACCAGCTCGGGCCCGGACGTCTCTCTTTCACAATACACCGTTTCTATGATAACGACATCAGAGCGCAAGGAATGTCGTGTGAAGAGGTGACGCGATTGACACAGAGACGCTCTGAACGGAGGAGGCTGGATTTTGCCCTGTGCTCCCAAGAGAAGTGTTGAGGGCAATGATAATTATGATTAATAAATGAATGAACGAGACGAACTATATCCACAATCATTTTATGCATTTATTTATTTCTGATTTTACTGGCTACCCAAATTGATAGTGTTGTTAAATGATACTCATCAGGTACCTGGTTTTTTGTATGTTGTTTTTTTAGAAATAAATTATATATGTGGCGTAAATCTGTCAGGTAAATAAAAGGGACTTTTAAGTAATAATAGTACGATAATAATATTTATATGACTGACCTTTTCCTCGTCAGATTATTACAGACAGTTCACAATATAATGGTGGTTATTTTATTCAAACATTGTTTCCTCATTAATCCATGGTATGATTAGAATAGGCAGCCTCCTTAACAAAAAAAATTACTTTCTAATACCCATTTAATGCTCGAATGTCATTTTTATAGCATGAACCGGAAAATAGGTACTACGTACAAATAAAAACAACGTCACGAATATCAAATGTCGAAGTCAATGAACCATCTTACAGATTTGGAATCGAAAACTGTTTGAAAACAGAATAAAATAGGTTATAGGGTTTTGGGTCATTGTCATCTAACGTTTTGATTCACTTGCAGTCGCAAAATCACGGTGGGAGTGTGTGTGTGTGTGTGTGTGTGTGTGTGATCTGAATCATGGCTTCTGAAAGTGTATTTAAACGTAGAGAATGACTATGACGACATGGTATAGGTACCCGAAAACATGTTACCTGAAGAAGATTGGCATTATATGTCCAAACAGTTATTAGGGTATTATGGGATTCCCTGACAGAGAATCCAGTGCATATCGTAATCATGGCTTTGAAAAACCTATTTTCCATATGCTAAGTGTTCGGTCATATGCAAAATGGGTGATATTTTTTTCGCACTTCACCGCAGTTGATATGCGATTGACTCAATACTAGAGATCTCTCCATTTGAATTTATCTATGTATCTTATTCCGTTATCAAGTCAGATATTTATTTATTATATTATATTTATTATTTGTGGATGGCCTTGAGAAAAATAGAATAGAATATTTATTATTTATCATTAAATCATTTCACAAGAACATTTCTTTTCCTTTAAACATGTATATGTAGAGCCAATAATGTATATGTAGTGTGACAAGAAAATGCCAATAAAAATCAAGGGTCAGGTGTACAAAACTGTGGTCAGACCAACCATGATTTATTCATCTGAATGTTGGGCCCTAAAAAAAAATCACGCCTAGACTCTACACACCAATGAAATGAAAATGCTCAGATGGGCTGGTGGTTTAACAAGGATGGATAGGGTGAGAAATGTCCATATCCGTGGTAATTTCAAAGTCGCTCCCATCGGTGAAAAAATAACCGAAAACCGATTAAGATGGTACGGGCACATCTTGAGACTACCACAGGATAACATGATTAAAAAGACGATGGACGTGGAAGTAGGACCCAGAAGATCAGGCAAACCAGTGACCACCTGGATGTCCACAATTGCCAGGGACATGAAGGAGGCAAAGTTGCACGTGGATGATGCAGGGGACCGGAAAACTTGGAAGATGAGGACTAGGAGAGCCGACCCCAAGTAAATGGGATAAAGGCGAGGGCGAAGAAGAAGAAGAAGATGTAGAGTCAATAATACTATCTACATATCTACCTATTAAGCAAATTGTATCACTGAAAATAAGGTATTCACCGAAGGATAATCACAAAGCTACAAGTAAATCTTTAAAATTTTATGTATGTAGGTACATATAATTCGTGCAATCGCGAGTTTCTTGGGGCATGGCATGTGATACATTGAAAATGCTCATGATACCATGTGGCTATATAGCATTCAATCTTGTGGGTTTTTGGTTACTTATATCTACACACAAGTCCATGCCTTTTTACTACCTATTTCTTTTATTAAACATGAGCTTAGAAATACAATAATATTTTTCTTAAAGGTACACAAACTGAAGCATCTATGAGTTTTCTTTTCCAAAACTACCTGGAAAGTTCCATGTCAACACTTTTAGTTTTCCCAAACGGATTATAATCTATTATTATAATAACTTCATCTATACGTATTTACTTTCATCTTACATAATGTATTCTAGTAATTTGAAGTATGTACTGCCTACTGGCTACTCTACTTGTGACAGAAGCTGTTATGGAATAGATAGATAAAAAATTGTACATTATAAGTACCATACCTTTATTTTTAGTACAAAAAAAATATTAATTCATAAATGTCTGCGTATAAAATAAAGAAAATAGTAGGGTTTAGGAATTCTTCGTCGTTTACTTATTTAAAGACGTTTTTCATAATTTTCCCTTAGACTCCACAGGGAGAAATAATAAGATATTATATTGATAAATTATGCTTCATTAAAGCAATAATTATTATAATTTTATGGCTTTGCGTACCAAAAGAAAATCTTATGAATTTCAAACGAGAATCAAAGTCATTTGAATTTTCAATCATAGTAGGTAGTACCTACTCTTGTATAAAGTATTAAAAATAATTTACTGAACTACACGCCCACCTCGATGTTACCGTGAAGGTATTTTTTTCTCTCTTCAATTTAACCTGGTTTATCGTTTTTATCTGGTCCCCGTTTTTATTATTCAGTCTCCGTTCATGAAAATAAATATTCCTCTGTTTCAGTTGTTTTTTTTAATGGGTTAACTGAGTGATTGGAACATCCATCCAATACATTCTACTTGTTGTATCCGGACACCTCTCGAATGTATTGGGATTACTGATTGATGTTTTACAGTTTGATCGAAAATACTCGGCATACAAGTTGAATAATCATTGTATTGAAAAAAAATATGTAAATGGAATTAACTGATCATTATTTTCAGCCTCGCTTTGGTAAAATAAAGTGGAAATTAAAGATCAACTGGATACCAATAGGTATGCCGTAAATTTTATAGTATTATTAATTTGAGAACGTCCATTTGGACTGAAAAAAGGGTGTTTGTGATAACTATTGATTTTATTAAATAGGTTGGCAAATTGATAATAAAACAATAGCAGGGGCATAAATTGATACCAGTTTATCAAATATTTTACAATAATTTACTTTCATGCCGATTCTCAAGTGAGGTAAGGAGAGAGAATCGAACGCGATATACGAGTAGGTCTATCTTTGCACACTTATTCTATGTAGGTACTATTCTGGTTATTCTACAATCATACGATTTCTATCACATGTACCTACATCAATTTCCCTTACCCATACATTTTTTGTTACGTTTATATTAAATAATGTCATTGTTTCTGTTTCTTTGATACTATTCTATCACGACTTTATCGTAGCAATACTACATACTAATATTATGATGTGTAACTAAAACATGAAACATTTTTTGAAACAAATACCTACCTTTGTATGAGAATCTTTTTATTCTGAAAATAAGACAATGAACTCTCTTCCCAGTACTTAAATATAGCCTTAATCGTTCATACATATTTAATAGCTCTAGGTAGTTACTCCAACTATCCGACTTACTTCTATATTATTCAGAAGAATGGATCTGAGAGACAGGATTCAAGGCTTTGAGGAAGATTTCAAAGTTTGACTAATTTTCATAGACTCATGAAAAGATGTTGGTGGGATTTTTTGTAGTAAAACTTTGTAAAAAAAATTTTTTTTTATTATAAGGAGAATTTTAACTAGTCCACTTCAGCAAAAGAGTGTTTTTACTTTTTTTCATAAACAGGGATAAATCATTTATCCGATTTTTTATTTCTAATTAGCTACTCTTTTCAAGTGAGACATAGGTATGGCTGACGAAGAATGAAAGCGACATAAATTATACAAATAACTTAATAATAAATACAAGAATACACGTGAATAAACTTTGGTAGTTTTGGGATCTTGCAAGAATGAATGAAGATAAAATGACTTGTATAAAACTTAATTGCCCAAAATTAGTAACAAAAAACAACAATGATGCAAATAACTTTGAGCAAAGGGCGAGTTTATAGCAGTGGCGCTATATCTTCCAGTGAAATCGATAACATGCTGAGAGGAAAGTTTCACAGAAGCGAAAAATCTACCTATGCAAGAATATGAAAAAGCGGTGTTTGAAAATTTTTGTTTACTCTGCAAAAGAAACGGAGTGATGTAGGTGATGATAATGATGAAATTCAAACATTGAACTAATATTTATCATATGATATTATTATCATACTGATTAGTAATGCTGAAACAAACTGCTACAACTCACGTTATGTCCCACAAGTGAGATAGCCAGCAGACAAGCTGCATGTAATAAAAATGCAACCTCTCTTCTCCACGCTAGCAAAATATTGAGACATTTAGGCGAGATGGCAAACCTCATTGCTAAATTTAATATGTAAAATGTGTTTATTTTTTCGAACGTCTGAATTTAAGAGAGCACTCGAAATATTATTTACTGAAAAGGGAAAGAGACCATTTTTTTGTCAGGTGCTTCATGGAACAATATCTGCTGGGTGCTCTTCAAAAAAAAAACATTGGATAAATTCAAACAAGCGTTTCTTTTATACTTTGGATCAACCAATATGAGAGATACGTCTTTCCTCATGTTAGGGCGTTTTCAATCTGAATGGATTACAACTTTTCATCACGATATTGCTATTTTTTTTTTGCAAACTTACATATACAGGTGGATATTGCTATTTTTGTCTTGGAAAGTATATTAATTTTCCATCGTGAATATAGCTATTTTTGTCTTGTAAACAAACATATTTAGGGAAATAGTACTAGGTTCAGACTAATAATGGCCTAACAAGTCGAAGTACGTTTCTCTCCTGTTTATTTGAAGTAGGAAGAAGTATCTAGAACAGTGTTTCCCAACCTTCTTCTCGTCGCGAACCAAAATTAATATCCAACAGAATTTGGCGAACCCCCTACGTAGTCATTAATGATAGGCAAAAAAACAATAAAATTTTCTTTATATGCTGCATAAGATATAGGCAGTATGCATACGTTCGAAACAACAGCGTGCAATCTGCATTACATTTGGTGTGCTTTTTTTTAATTTTTTTTTGTGTTTTCGTTTTTTTTCCTTTTATTTTTCTTGGGCCATTTAAAATCCCGCCATTACGCTATTATTTTCGCGAACCCCCAGGGGTTCGCGAACCACCGGTTGGGAAACACTGATCTAGAATAATACGATTAGTAGAAAATTTATTGAAGAAGAAAATAAGCAACTTGAAGAAGAAAAAAAATCAATTTGTCCAATTCTGGAATTCGACTAGGTAAAGTAAGCCTACATAATAAATAAAACTAAATTTTATATGATTCAAGAATTTGAATTTCCATAGTAAGAATAAATTATTATTTCTAAGTCAGACTGGATGAAAAAGGCTCAGACTGAATTTACTTCAAAGAATAATTAGGTATGTAAAAGAACATAATAATTATGAATTCTACTTGGTAAGCGGTAAAACTAAAAAAAGATAGTAAATTTAGTTAAGCTATGGAAAACATTTTGATTCAGTCCTGAATTTAGATAATATTTTTGTTTTATTTTTGTTTTGACATGTTTTATGTGGAATTGGAGTGAGTAGGTATATAAAAAATGGTTTTAAAATTGTAAAAAGTGACATTTATTTATTTTGAACATCTTGTTCTATTTATTGTGTACATGAATAACTGAGTTAATTAATCGATTAAATATTGCATTATAATCACATTGGTGAGGTTACTTACAACTAGCCCTTAATCTTAGATCACAGCTAAGACTACGTCATTCTATAAGTTTTCAAGCTGAACTAGTCGCATAATTTAAAGAGCGGGAGGAAAGCTGCCTAGGATTCTCGAGTGGAGACCATGAGCGAACAGAGGGAGCCGTGGTTATTATTTTGTCAAAACTCATAATCAGAAATTAATTAGAACTAAAAATTATGCTAAAATATTTAATGTCAAGTATAGATTATTAAAATAGAACATAATTACGAGAGTAGTTATTTTATTGTATTTTTAACTTGTATTTTCCGTAATCGAAAGTTTCGTAATTTGATATCGGTGCCTTCATCAATAACAATTCTCAATACTTCCTACTCGTGTCGTACCTATCCTGAATTTTATCATACTCGAACTTGCCTTTTGACATTCGATCTTAGACCCAGAGGAATAAACTACCTACCTTGTATTTTATTTCACTTCAAAACATACCTAAACAAATCCCTTTCGAGGTAAATAGAGCAAAAACAATTGACATTTATTTCCAAGAATTATTTGTCATCGAGTTTATTAAATTTAATATTCCTCAATGACTCCTAATAATATTGGATTTTCGAAGCATGTATTTTTAGGATACCACGAACTTGTTGTAAAATAATAGAAGTACAAAATACTTTGTAAATAGGAAACTTCCGTACGGGAGTTATAACATTTATGTATTTATGGTGGATTCAATATAAATAAGACAAAGATCTGTATCATTGACAAAATGTGTTGCTGAGAAGAATAGTTTTTTTTTTTTTAAAAAAAGATATGTCTGGGTTTTGTTATAAACCCAAATACAACCTTATGCACCTTTCACACTAAGCTAAAAGCTTGTGCCGTGAATGGTAAAAACATTGCGTGACAGAGTAATGAATGAACTGATATTAGAAGAATGAACAAACGAGAGAGGAGTGTTGTGTATGGTGTACCACTTTTTAATAAATTGGGAAGGTTTGGACAAGTGAAGCGAACAAAATAAAAGAATGACGAAGAGAATGTATTAATTTGAAAGAGGGGGCGTGAGAAAACGTGGATGTCTGAAAACTATGTACGTCGCTTGACCACTTGGATTAAATTTTCAATGATAGTCGCATGTAGAGAAATCGGTGTAGGTACATGTATGAGCAATTGCATTAAGTGGATGAAGCGAAAGAAGATTTAATATAGATTGTATAATTTGGCTATATGTTCCCTCTGCCTACCCTACTTGGGATTCGGCATGAGAGTCAAGATAGATAAATGTTGTTACAGAAAACGTACTATGTAAGACACTCTTCAAATATATTTTTTAAATCAAACTCTGTGACAGGTTTAGTAATGGTGACTAAAACTCAAGTGATCATAGTATGTAACAAGGGACACAGCTGATGTCTTGGGTCGCGATATTTAGAAAATTCTACCTCAGGGTGTACGAAAGCTGCAAGTTTCGCAGGGCTCGAGAAGTTCAAAACATACAACTATGTACATGGGGTGATCACGTCGTTGGCGTAGTTGGTAGAAAAAATGACCCCTTTTGTGAATGAAGCATTGGTCATGATTATCCATTCTTTCAGACCGGATAGTAACGGACAATTATCAGCTAAAAACTTCCCCTTATTTTGGATCTCAGTTGCTAACATAGGAACCCGAATAAAAAATTAGGTAGCTGTATCAGGTAATTAATATGATAAGAATTCACTCTATAATTTTATAGTAAATATGTTCAAAACTTGGTCCCTGGGAACATCATCGAACCAGTGATACTTAATTAAATGTTTACATTTAAAAAGTTTTTTTCGTATTTATAGATACTATCAAAGTACTCGCATATTGTTGTACATATAGTCGATACATTGAACTTCACTGAAAATAATTTGAAGTTACGTTTTATTAAATTTATTACAATTCTCCATTTTCATTCTAAACTTTTCGAAAAGAATAAGCAACAACAACTTCAGTTTTATTATTAGATCTTATCCATTTAAGAAAAAATATATTTTCTTTCATCAATGTATAATGTGTGTATGTTTTTTATACTGCGTATATTCCCATAAGGTTGATGTCTATGTTGTTAAAATTCTTTGCAAAGAATCACTGATAAATCTTTAGAAAAGTTTAATTTGAAAATGTCATGTACCACTGCGTGATATGAATGGAATTTGTATTATAATTTTTTTAATTTTTTGTTGCGAATATGAAAATAAAACTTTCTTTATTTCTCTAAAGTTGTAAAATAATGATAGTTATTTTAAACCTTAGTAGATTTTCCAGGATTTCAAAATATGTTGTAGCAATATTAGACTTTTTTCTTGAAATCGAAAAGCTGGTGGTCGGTTGATTGATGACAAAGTCTTGAATCGGCAGACTTGGAGTTCAAATCGTCCTACTACTGGCCTATTTTTTTCACAAGTATATTGTTTTTGTATATTGGATAATTAAATCTGTAGAGTCCCCGGTAAATTTTGTCTCTCATTCTTTTCTTTCTTAAGTTTTCGGCTTTCTTGTTTAAGGCAGTTATTCGTAAAACATCACGTATTAAGATAATATTTAACATCTTCAGTTCAGCAATGAGGTATGCCACACATACTGAATATTTTAACTTTTAATGGCGAGGAAAGTACGACTTGCATGCTTATTACAAGCAAATGGTTCGTTGGCTACCACACTTATGATGTCCTGTCTTATGATGCTTTTGAAATTGCCTTGTTATTCATACGAACGTAGGTCTTTAGAAATACATAGGCACAATGTTACATTATGTATTTGAAATAAATTTTGAATGACCTAATGTTTGATAAGAAAACAAATCCATCTTAATTGAAGTCTTTTATTATCATAACAGTTTTATCTATATTTACCTACATACAATGCTGATATCAAAGTAGTGTGTACAAACACTATTCTTAGCGTAGTAAATAAAGATCCCAATACTTTGATAATAATTAAACCTTATTTTGATGTTGATTAATGGTTCGGTACTTTCTTCCAATGGCAAACTAATTTGTCTCCGCTAAGTACAGCTCACTGCATTTCCCCTGTAGTATGTATCTACTAACCTATTTCCACTGTGTATTATTACTTAACTAAACTAAAAACCATACCTTCCTTACGTAAACTAACTATAATAGAAACTACTTCTGCTTGTAGCTTACTTACCTATTATTAAATCGCTCGATTGCTCCTTTTAACATGGGTACATACAAGTGAAATGCTCTGATATCTACACCCCATTAAGTTTCTTCGAAAATACCTATTCGAATTGTTCTGCACTCATCTTCATGTACTGCCTTCATGAGTCTAATAAAACATTTTACAAGCTTTTTTCTACCGTTTTGTATTTTAGATGCATGAATAAATCATTGAAAATAATATGTCAAAGCAAAAACTTTTGAATTCTGAAAATAGTTGAAATTTTTCCTGTATCTACGAATAAAGACATGTCAAACTATAGGCGGTTTTTCAAAGTTTTCAGATTTTTTTTATCAGAAAAGCTAGGTAAAGTTAAAATATAATTTATATGGATGTAATTTTGGCGAGTAAAATGTTTTAGTTTTTAAATGTGATCGCTGATTGATTTGAATTTATATATTTTTGGAGTCTGATTATATTTTTAAGGTGGTCAAAATAAATTTAAACAATTTTAACTATTAAATTCGTTTCTACAACAATTGGAATTATGTTATACATTTTCTAATGTGGCAATTTAGTAGTGTCAAAAGACACCACTTTCCATGATTCTAGAAATCTACAAAGTAACCACATTTAAGAGGTCAGAGAATGATGGATTAAGTAATAATAATATCGACGGTGGAAAGGCTATTTGACTAACGTGCACATCGTCAACTTTACAGTAGAGCGATTTTAAACTTAAATTTTTCGAAAAAAAATCATAACAAATTAATGAATTAATATATTTCAAACTTGTTTTCTACAACTTTTGGTAGATATTTTATGCTATTTATTGAAGTAAATAACATTTTATTTACTTAAAAGTTCTGCAAGTTAAGTGGTCTGTTAGTAAAATCGTTTTCTGGGACAGTCAGGCAAAACGACTAACATCCTACTCTTGAAGATTTTCAGATAGGTCCAATTGACTAAAGTGCATTTTTTACCCAATAAATTGTCCAGTAAAACTATTAAGATCCTAATTCTGTACTTTTCTAATAGGTTTAATTGACTAACTTGCATTTTGAACCTGATAAATCGTCCAGTAAAATGACGTAAAAGGATTTAAAAAATAAAATTGCATCAGGAATAACATCTTATTCCATGATTCATAAATGTAAATATTCAAGTAAAACATCTAAAGAAGCACGCGTTGCATCTTATAATCGATGAAAACAGGTAAACAACAGTGGTCACGAACGTGGCACAATAATTTTTTTAAGATGGCGAGGTATTTAAAAGACACAAAGTAGTGAAATATTGGAAATATATATATTATAATATAAAAATAGTTTTACCACAAAAATAAAAGAAATTAGAAACAATAAAAAATATAAAAAATCATTAAACCTTATTATCAATTGAAACATAAAAAAATGAACAAACTTGGTCTAGCTTTACAAACAAACAAACTTGAGGAAGAACCTGAAGAACCTGAGTAATCATCATCATCATCATGAGCTCGACAGCCCTGGGTGGACCTTGGCTGAATCCAGTAGTCTCTTCCACTCTCGTCTATCCATTGCTTTTGTCTTCCAGTTAGTTATTTGCAGTGTAGATGCATCGGCGCTGACAGAGTCCATCTATCGCAGTTTAAGTCTTCCTGGTCTTCTTCGTTCTTGTGGTGTGAGGAGTGTGAGGCGTTTTACAGGGCTATCGTCGTCCATTCTGATTATGTGACCAGCCCACCTTAAGCGCCCCACCTGGAGCTGATCACATCGGGCTCTCCATACATGTCATAAAGCTCTTTGTTGTATCGACGACGCCAACCATTATGATCTCTCACAGGACCGTAGATTGTTCTGAGGATCCTTCTCTCAAACGCTGCAATGGATCTCTCTAGAGCTTTTGTTAGTACCCAGGTTTCAGAAGCATATATCAGGACTGGCTTTATCAGGGTTGTACATATATGTACAATACAATTTCGGTATTTCTTTTGACTAGCTTTGAACTTAATTGTCTTTGGAAACCGTAGTAACAACGATTTGTAGCCATTATCCTCCTCCTAATTTCATCCTGTATGTCGTTGTTACTAGTTACTGTGGAGCCCAGGTAAGTAAACTCTTTGCTCACCTCAAAATTATAGCCACCAGCCGTGAAGATTCGTAGAATTGGACCATTTGCGTTACATGCTACCATCAGCTTTGTTTTATCTTCATTGATGGTGAGTCCCATTATTTTAGCTTTCTGTTCCAGTGCCACAAACGCCTCACGGGTAGCTTCGAGGGATCGTCCGATGATATCAATATCATCTGCGTATGCAAGCAGCTGAACTGACTTGAAGAATATATTGCTTCTGATACCTATATTTGAGTCCCTGATAATTTTCTCTAGGGCTATATTGAACAAGAGGCATGCTAATGCATCTCCCTGTCGTAGACCATTATGAGTTTGGAATGGATTGGAGAGGTCTTGGTCGATTCTTACTTTTGTAATAGTTGGGCTCATTGTTGCATTTACAAGTCTTATCAGTTTACTTGGTATTCCTAGTTCGGACATTGCTTTATATAGTTCACTCCTGTTGATGCTATCATAGGCTGCCTTGAAGTCAATAAACAGGTGGTAGGTGTCTTTGTTGTACTCCTGGCATGTTTGTAGTATCTGTCGTAAACTATGGATTTGGTCAGTTGTGCCTTTAACAGTTGTAAATCCACATTGATATTCACCAACTATTGTTTTAGTATATGTAGAAAGTCTTGAGAAGAGGATATTTGAGAATATTTTATACGCCGTATTCAGGAGTGTTATGCCTCTGTAGTTTTTGCTTTCAAGCTGGTCTCCCTTCTTATGCAGCAGACACAGGACACCCTCAGACTAATCATCAGGCAGCATTTCTCCATTCCATGCTTCCGTTATTACTTCATGCATTGTCTGGGTAAAGCATTCCGGTGCGTTTTGATATAATTCGCTTGGGATGGTGTCTGCACCTAACGCTTTGTTGTTCTACAGCTTTTTTATGGCTAGCTTGACTTCCATCAGTGTTGGCTCGTTAAATATTGTCTTCAATTGGTAATTCTCCTATCAGGGATTCGTCATTTACTTGTTGGCTATCACCATTGAGAAGTTTATCAAAATGCTCTGCCCACCTTTCCAGTACTGCGTTTTTATCACTAACAATCAGACCTTGTTTATTTCTACATGCGATTGTTTTCGGTTTGAAAACCTTTCTTAGCGCATTGGTTGGGCGGTAGAGTTCTCGGGTATTTTTTAGTTGGTATAATTCTCATATTCTCTGTATTTCTCTTTTTTCATGTTCGCGTTTCTTTCTCTTATGTATCCTCTTTTCCTCTTGCTTAAGATTCCGATATGTTTCTCTTGCTGCTCTGGTAGTGTGCTTGCTTATCATATTGTGGTATGCTGCGTTTTTGTTATTGGTGGCCACTTGGCACTCATCATCAAACCAATCATTTCTCTTATTGTTTTTACGGTAACCTAATGTGCTCTCCGCTGTTTTCAATACCATGTCCCTGCATTGTGTCCATCTATCATTCAATGTGACAACTTGTTGAGTATTGTTAGGTGTACTATTTGCTATCTGTCTGCAGAAAAGTTCTAATGTCTCTCTGTCAACTCAACTCAACTCTGTCTCTCAACTTCTCTACATCTATTTTTTTCATCTTATTCATCTTTCCTTTCTTAGCATTTGAGATACGAGCTCTGAGTCTTGCAACCACCAGATAGTGGTCAGAGTCTTTGTTAGCTCCTCTGTAGCTACGAGCATCTATGAGGTCTGAACAATGGCCAGCATCAATCAACACAAATGATCTATTTGATTGCGAGTGCGGCCGTCGGGGGACTTTCAGGTTTTCTTATGTATATGTATCTCTATGCTTAAACATTGTCCCACCTATGACCATTCTTTTAGCTGCTGCAAATGTCACCAGACGGGTACCATTCTCATTACTTTCATTGTGTAGGCTATGTATGCCGATTGTAGGGTGGTATGCAGCCTCAGTTCCCACTTTTGCATTGAGGTCTCCAATAATGATCTTTATGTCATGTCTTGGACATTTATTCCATGTTCTGTCAACGCATTCATAAAATTCATCCTTTTCATCGTCACTTTTGTCTTCCGTTGGTGCATGGACATTTATAATTCTGTAGTTGAAAAACTTTCCCCTAATTCTCGGTGTACATAATCTTTCATTTATTGGTTGGAAGTCAATCACCAGGTGTCTTTTGCTTCCCGTGTCTTGATCCTTCCCGTGGCAGCTATAGTATATTGTGTGTTCTCTCCTATCCATAATTCCATTACCAGTCCATCTTATCTCCTGTAGGGCAGCGATGTCTATTTTATATTTTATTAGGGCATATGTCAGTAATTTCAATCGTCCTGGTCTGTACAGAGAGAGTACATTCCAGGTTCCAATTCGTAAATCGTTGTCCTTATTTCGTTTGTCGTGTCGTCCAGGGGTAGTGCCGATATGTCCGAGGCTCCTTGGATTTTTCGTTACTTGATTTTTTCCTAGGGTGAGGTTGCCAGTCTTATGCCAAACCCCCTACCAGGAGGGCCAGGGTTTTTCTGTTGGGGTTTTCCGTTCCTTAGCTGGGTTGCTGTCCCGATATCTATCGACACATAAATATTAGCAAAATAATTATAGTAAACAAATATTAGTACCTACACATTGGCTATAGTAATTTGATTCTTAAGGATTATTTTTGCACAATGCAACAGGCGACGTGAAGCGCTAGCAGCGCCATAATTTTCCATATAGTTTTTATTTTCGAAATTAAAAATGTATGGTGTAAATAATTTTCCTCATAATTTTTCTTCCCGTGAATTTGTAAGACATTTTAATAGCCTATCGGCTATTCTGGGTGGAGAGGAATCCAACAAATCAGAGATCATTCAAATCGGTACAGCCATTCTTGAGTTATAAATGGTGTAACACACACGAGTTCCTTTTATATATTAGAAGATAAGGAATTCTACTTTATCAACACCGAAACAGTAAATGGTCTTTTTCTTTACTTACCTTGCGTAGACTACTTTTTTGAAAACCAAACAATTTTAGTGTTTCTCCTTTTACCACGGTTGTGCACAGACTAACGTCACTGTGAGAGAGTGTCATATATTTGTACTCTTTAAGTAACATTAATTTGTCATAATAAATTTACAGCTAACGTCCATTTCTTATTTGTAGCAGTTTTTTTGAATTGGCTTACAACCCAATTCTGTACTTTTGGTATTAATTATATTTGATTAACAGACAAAAATAATGAAAAAATTATTGTAGTAAAATGATAAACGTGTTGAAAATGATTACTGATGTGTTAAGCAAATTGTCTTACGTGCCGAATGCAGTAAAAATGAAATGGGTTTAATTGACTAAAATACCATTAGCGTGTTACTTTCTAGTGAAGAAAAATGACTAACACGCCTAATGTAATAAAAATGATATGGGTTTTATTGACTAAACCGCCATTGACGTATTATTTTCGAGTGAGGATTAAAGGCTAACGTGCCATACAAAAACATAATATAAACGAGGAAAAACTCTAAACAGATTTATCGGATAATTTTTAATCGTGAATAAAATCTAACAAGCTCAAATTGTTGAAATCATAAAAAGGCAAGGTGTCTAAAACGAAAATTTCATTTCTCAACTTATAGCTAATTGGCGTTCTAAAAAAATACGTACAATTTTGTGTCGTTTAAGTCATAGTATTTTATTATACCTTCATAAATTGTAAATATTTTAAAATGACTAACACGCCAAAAAAGTTCTCTGATCGCCGTGAAACCGATACCATTCGACGCAGAAAAAAAAGACGATTTCAACGGTATATATAACTCAATATCGCAAAATTGGCGTGTTAGTCAATTAGCCTTTCCACCGTCGATATAATTACAGATAAAGGGCGAGGGATTGGGTTGACCATTAATTTACGACATAAAACCATTGAAAATGGTATTGACAGGTTCAAACAATATAGGCATGTGCCCGTTTATAATTTGCCGATTATATGTAATTTGTATACATATGTATCATTATACGTCTAAATAATTCATCAAATTTCTGTCCTAAATTGATTGACAAAGTGTGTAAAATTGATTTAATTATAAATGAATGAAAAATAAAAAAAAACTGATTTATTTTAAGATAGGGACTACGCAAGGTAGAAAACCCGAAGGCAGAATAACCATGTGTTAGATTAATCATATCAAACAGGCTTTAACTTCGTCAATTTACGATGCAGTACACTTGGCTGAAAACAATAGAGGACGATAAAGGATTGGCCATGAGGAGTTTTCTAGGGATCACCACCTCCAGAATTGGGAAACAATTGAGAAGATAGAGAAAGTCCCATTTAAAGCTAGGGAAAAAATAGAATAAAATATATATTATTGAATGATTAATAAATTATTATAGCCATGATTATTTTTTTAACAGTACTGCAATTTGGTATAACAATCAAATTGTCTTCTATTGGTCTGCAAATTTTAAGGATTTGGATACAAATTTATATTATTATCCTCAATTTTTTCATAAAACTGTGTGCACTGATATCTAATTTTCAGTGACATATCAATGTGATATGAGTATAATTTCTCTGTTTACATTTGTTTTGATGTCAGCCATCAATACATGTTTATGTGTCAAAAAATAATAAATGTCATAAGTAGGTACTTTAAGTTTAAATTCATTGAAATCCATCCCAACATTCAGAGGCCGAATGTAATGTTCGAGGTACATATAAATATAATAAACTGATAGTGACATTACGCACCCTTACTTTACTCTCTTGATTAATATTCGATAGATCTCCCTAGTATTTTATATATGTTTAATGCATTAATTCGAAAAACATTTGTCACCTATTGAGTTTCTTCATTAGAACGAACCTGAATGGATACTTTTATCTGGAAAATTACTTCGTGCATCATGAGTCTAAGCCAAACTTTTTATTTTTGTCGCAGGATGGTTTATTTTACTGATAGAGAAATATGGAGATGTCTACGTAATATTTTGGGATCACATTGGTATGGCAATGTTTTATTTCTGGATTATGAACTAGACGCATGGAACCAAAAAATACAATATTTTTCCCCTTTTAAGGAATATAAAATAAACATTAAAAAACAGGTATAAAACTTGGGGTAAAATGTATATAATTATAATACATATCGATTGTGACTTTGGGGATTTTAGTACGATGTTACTATGAAGAAATTTCATATCTTATTATATACTGTATTGTCTAAAAAATACGTCTTAAACGAAAACACTAAAACATATATTGAAACAATTTTAGAAAGGTAGAATATAAAAAGTAATTTAACAGTAGGTTTAACATAAATAAATTGAAAGAATAATAAAAAGAAAAAAAATCTTTTAATATAGGAATTAAGCTATCCCAACAAATTTGAAACGTCAGATATAAACGTCAACCCCTTTTTAAGAATATACTCAGCTATAATTCTGTGAATCGTTTGTACAAATTTACGATTTTTTACTAATATATTTTTTATTGCTTTTCTCTTTATGGGTACCTAACTACCAACCGTCCTTTTTTCGACCATTCTTTAAGTCATTAGACTTGTAAACATCAGGAGCTGTCAATGCAACCTACACCAGTGGGATTTGATTTTCCATCATTCATCTATTTTACACTTAAGGAGATCTTCGGTGAAACTAAAATAGAGCAGGTTCTTATAAGATTTTATTGGGCTAAGTACTTATTCTTGTCTTTTCTTATTGACTTCAATGTTTTGTATGATTGGTTTGCTTCAAAGATTTTATATAATATCATTCTATAATACTTTCTGTCGTGGTCCCTCCCCACAAGAGGAAGAAAAAGAAAAACCGTTGAGACCACATTGACAGGAAATAAATAAAATATATTTTATTTATTTCGACGAGAGAATAAATACGTATTTATCCTCTGAGTTGGAAGTAATTAAACTAAAAAGAATCGAGTTTATCCAATCTACGCAAATTTTTAAATTTCTTTTCGCAATTACGTCTTTATAATATTCCGATTAAAATTTAATAATACAAAAATACTTTCATATCACCTACCTACTTGTAAAATCCAAGAGTAATAATATTCGTCGTATATAGACATTATACCTATATAATAATACGTATCATTAGTTTAACCTATCTCGGTTCACACCTAATTTAAGTTGTCTTAGACGTTTAACGAAAAACCCGTCAAAAGTGTCGGTCGCTAAATTCAACAATTTTCGTTTCTTCAAAGATATTGGCTCATGATACATCTAGAGGAAAGAAAATTTACGTAAAGGACCCTTTCTACGTTGTATGTACGATTTATAAAAGAAAATTTTTATCAGTGAAAAACAAACAATAATTTCTATTCAGAACATATAAAAGCATAATTTTATAAAAATCAAAATTTAATTTCTGTTGTACATAAAGGTTAGTAATTAATAAATTATTTCCTTTTATACTCGACGTTAGCAAGTATAAAACACTTACCTTATTGCTGAAAATACACAAAGAAAACAACACACTATATTTCCGAAAAAGCAATAATTTTTTTTTATGTACTACAGAAGACCCATGTTATTGGTTAGAAATAGTCAATGACATAAATTTCATCAATTTATGATTCAACGTTACCGAAAGTTTATTTCTGTAATTATATTACAGATTAGTTTTGAATGCAGTTTCATTTATAAAAGGCATATGGTTTCATACATAAAATAGTATCTGTATACAGCGCCAGGGGCGCATCGAGATGAAATATTTTACTGAACCAAAGTTTGACAAAATTCAATCACTGACTATTTTTGGTTAATATAACAATAAAAATTGGTTTGTTAGTGAAAATTTGCTCCTACACACGCAAATTTCGATCTGACACAGCCTTTCATACACTATTGTCAGCCTCATTAGTATACAATATGATAAATTAAGAGAATATAATACATATATATTTTCATGCAAAATAAAATATAATAATATAATATTTTCTGCGGAATTCGCTTAGCCTTGCGGCCATGATAACCGGAAGAAGTTTAATCACGAATTTTAATTTTTTCACGCTGGGTATCCCAGTATTCCACGCTGGGACTTGTGGGTGTGGATGGTGGGACGTTAGTTTATGATATAATAAGAGATATTTACATAAAATAAATATGAGTTTAAAAATTCATGCTCAAGTTAGTATTCAAAATTTCATAAAAATAAAAATTTATTCAATGTTTCTGAGTCCGTCCCTGCTCTTATTATCAAGTAATGTCTATAAATTAAATTTACAAATAATATTAGTTATCCAAATTTTATTAATTTGGGAAAATAAAATAATTAACAGTGACAGTCTCATAAACATATTCATTAAAACATTATATAAAATTCATCAATCCTTTGTCTACAGAAATTTCACTTATTTGAGACTTATCAAACAAGAGTTTTGATACTCCAAGAAGAAAGGCAAAGTCGAAACGATAAAAATATCTATTACAAAATTTAAATAAATAATAATATATAAAATTTCTTAGCTTCGAGTAAGGTGATTTTCTGCCAAATTCGCTGCTTCGAGACACTGAATTTAATGTAAAATTATAATAAAATTTTAGGATGAGTTTCTTATTATTTCCATTGTGGAAATAATCACTAAAAGAAATATTATATTTATTACTCGGAGAAAGGAATGTCAACAACGAAAAACAAATTGAATACAACACTGCTTTTATGATTTTAACCTCTCTCTCCTAATTCCAAGACAAAACTGCCCCGAATTTTGTTGTGACATCATTTTTATTAGTTCATTCCTTTGTCCTCACCACAAAAATACCTACTCTTTCACTCCTAGCACAAGCATCTACTTTTTTATGTAAACAACCACACGTGTCTCTCAATCCTTTCCTTGAAATTATTTTTATTTGAAGTATTTATACCTACATAACATATCAACATAAACAAAATTTAACCTCTTACCTAAAAGCAATTAATAGTTCAACAAACTTTCTTTGTTTAAAATTCAATTTGGTACTTTTCTTCACCCGATGTACTAATATCTACTTCCTATCATCTAAACACTGTCACGTGTTAAAATATTCAATGTACCTTCCTAATAAAATTATTTAATAAATAAAGTACTCTCTGAAGTACGTACCATTTATTTACCAACAAATATACTCCGAGTTATACATCCATATACCACTTAAAATAGTAAGTCGAGATATATTTAGTTCAATTTCAAACAAAGTTTGTTAAAAAAACTAAGACCATGTCATTTCATTATAGAGTTCAAAAACCATTTTACACTCAACAACAATTTTTTTCTTGATTTTTCAGCATTGTGGTCATAAATATTTATCTTGGGAAATATAATTGAGAATAAACAGCTTTTATGTGTAATTTTATTGAAATAATTTTCGGCCCTCGTATTATATTATCCAATGATTTTTCAAACATAGGAACAATGGTCTGGGTGTTACATGTATATGTGTTTAGTGCATTGTATATGTGTATCGCCGTGTTAGTACCCATAATACAAGATTCATCTTAGTTTGGGACTGGCTCGGTCTGTGTGAATTGTCTATACGTGTTATGTTATGTTATGTTATGTTAATATGAAATATCATATTTTTTTTTAAATTGTCTTTTAATCAAATTTAATTCTATGTTTCGTCTTTACTACCCCGTAGAGTCTTTGGTATGCAAATAAAAATATGTCTCTCACTCTTTTATCTAAGTATTTGAGATTCAGGTGTTCGTAAAGTTTTACGTTTATACGTGAGGATTTGTCTTATGACAAGCATCTACGATTCAGCGATGACGCATACTATCCTCGTCATCATCATCATGTCAGCCTCCCTGCGTCCATTGTTGAACATAGGCCTCCCCCATTGATCTCCACAGCTCTCTATCCTGGGCAGACCGCATCCAGCCGCCCCCTGCAACCCGTCTTACGTCGTCCGACCACCGTGCTTGAGGCCTACCAACACTTCTTCTGCCTGTTCTAGGTCTCCACTCCAGAACTTTCTTTGTCCACCTAGAGTCTGTGGTTCTGGCTACATGACCAGCCCAACTCCATTTCTGACTAGAAACTCTGTGAACGACATCGACGACCCTGGTCTTTTCTCTGATCCATACATTAGTTTTCCTGTCTCTCAGTGAAATACCCAGCATTCTCCTTTCCATGGCTCTTTGCGTCACTGATAATTTGTGTAAAATTCTTTTCGTGAACACAAAAGTTTCACAGCCATAGGTGAGCACTGGGAGAACACAGGCATCAAATAGCTTCTTTTTCAGATAATTTAGGTATTTCGGGGATTTCAGGATCTAGGTATCCTATTAAATATTTATTATCTCATACTATCCTATTAAATATTTATTTTTTATCGGCATCGAAAAGCTAATCTGCATGCCTATAAAATGCATTTAGTTCGCTGGTTACCCCACTTGTGGGACATGCTGTGATGGTAGTAGCAGTTGTAGAATAATTAAATTGTTTAATTCTCGTAGCTATTTATTTATAACACGTAGAATTCAAATTTATTTTTAAGGTATTTTCGCTATTTTTTATAACACAATAGGTAGAACTTTCTTTGAAAATAGGAAAACAAACAATAACAAAAAATTGCTATTTTGCTAAAATTTATCAAAAAATTAAAAGAAATATGTTTACAATTCAACGAACAAAAATGTATGTAACATGGCCCAGTTCAAATAAAGCACAAACAACTCAATAATAAAATACAAACATATCTATCTACTCATCAAAGCTAAGGAATTATTATTTTATCCCAGGATCTCCTCAAGGAATAATGTATGTGGTTATTAAATGAATAATTCAGTATTATGAGCAACATCCTGATTTCATCATTAGGTAATACTTGTTGTTGAACTGCTCTTCCTAAAGCCTTCAACATTTTGGTAAACAACCATTTCCTAGATATAAAATCTGAGCAAAATAATTCTATTCTCTTCATGCTTGTAATATTCTACTAGACGTAGTGATGTTACAACGAATATTTAACGAAACTTTCAGTGCTTTTGCTTTGTATTTGCAAATTGAATTTGAAAAACAGAGATTCGATCAATTCTTAATTTAAACTATTTTAATTTTAATTATTTTAATTTTTGATTATTATAAATTCTATCGAAGTGAAATTTTTAACTATTTATTTTCATGGTTTTTGTCTTGTTTTTAACTTTAGATTTAAATAGGGTAAAGTATGTTTTGTTACTGTTTACTAGCAACGTGTTCGTCATACGCTTCGGTAATTTGCGGGACCTTGATTGGTTTGTTTGATGAAGAAATATGAACGTTAATATTTGTTAGGTTGAACTGTTTGTGTCCCTCAAAAAAATGTAAAAATGACAGCTATTTAGTATTCGAGATTGTCAATATTAAATGAGGTGATGTTTCTATGTGATCAATTTAAATGTTCTACTAGATACTATACATAGATATATCCGCAAAATGGAAAGCCATCAATATTCAAGATTGTCAATATTGAATGAGGTGATGTTTCTATGTGATCAATTTTAATGTTCTACTAGGTAGTACATACATAGGTATAGTCATGTCACAAGGAATATCTACCGAAACGAAAATCGAAAGCGGATTAGGAATATCCGCGAAATCGATAACCATTCATATTCAAGAATGTTAATGTTGACATAGATGATATGATGGTTAAATTGAAAAAAAAATGAACATTAAATGTGTCAAATAATATGGTATTTTGATACATAAAACAGCGGTTTTATTAAATTAAATAATTAACATTTGTTATTTGTGATTATTCGTAGGTATTTATAATATTTACAACAATGCTAGCGACTGATGAAACATTTTCGGAAATTGGTGAATTATTGTTACATCACTGGTGGGTAATTCTTAGTACAATACAACCTTTTTGATTGTGATAATAATATAAAACATTGCTACTATGTTGATTACCTAATTTGTTTGTCTTTTCATCCACTTGTTTGTCAAATTTGTGCCAAGTTTTCTACGCTCAATTTTATTTTTAGCTACCAAAAGCAATCAAGCTCAATTATTTTATAAACAAATCGCTGTACTTTTCACATCTACTAGTATATGCTTATGACAAATTTTACTATTGAATTTTAAATAATGTTAAATTTTGAATTTTAAATTTTGAGAGATTTTATAATGATGTTATTAATTTTATTTCTCATGACTCATTGTATTGTTTTTATTGCTTATTGTTTTATTATTTAATCCTGCGATTATTGCTTTGTGAGCATTAGTCTATTAATTTTCTTAATATAATTTACTCTATTCTATTGTAATTGTTGTTTGTTGATTTTATCTGTTGTGTTTAGTTATGTATGTTTTGTAGAGCACATAAGGGTAATATGGGGATCTTCACTGGTTTGCTTATTGCTAAATGAGTAGTGTAATATCAAAGGCGGACATCTGTCGTTTTTGATATTCTGAGTAAAATGCATTTTTTTGTTGTGCAGAGACTTTTTGTTCAATAAGCGTGTTTTTATTTGCCTAACATAGTTTGAATACTCACAAATAGGGCTGTGGACTCACCTACTTCAAAATAGTGTAGATCACGAGCAAAAATAAGCTTTAAAAAACAGATGTCCGTGTTTTGAAGCAAAACTTCACAAATGTCCACATTTGACACAAACACTATGGCAGGTGTCCGCTTTTGATGGAAAGACCGCCAGTATTGACCAGGGGCGGCCCCAAACAAAAAAAGGAAATGAATAAAAGTGCGAAACAGTTTAGCTGTTTATATTTTAATGGCGAAACAGAACAATATAAAAGGAGAAACAAAAGTTTAATCAAATTACAAATTCTTGCATTTTTACTAGTAATAGGTATTTGGTATACTTTGGATAAAAAATATATTTTCTAGGTACCTACATGAATATATAATTAAAAATAATTAGGTACTTAGTGGCCCTGCTAACTATTATACAGTCCGATTTTATACAGGTATCAAAACGTCTTCCTCATTTAACTCCTCCTGCATTTCAAAACATTCACATACTTCCTCAAGAGATTCCACATTGCTAGATGTTTTGTCTAATAAGTTCGCATACCACTGTAGTGCCGGGATAGTTCTCCAATCTTTTCCAAAATGTTTTTCCACCAAATTTCCAACATCTTTGAGTTTTTCGGCCTGAACTGGTACGCCAATTGGTATATTTGGAGGATTTATTTCTATGGCTGTGAATGCCCCTTTCAAAATTAGTCGTTCCTTTGCTGTATCTGTATTATACGCTAATTCTCCTCTAATGACTATTTTGCCATGTTTTGTTTTTCTTAAGACTACTCGTTTACATTGAGAAATCTTAAAATGTAATTGACTAGCTGTTTTTACAAATTGTTTGGCTTGAGCCTTCCAGTCCAGCGGTTTCCAATCTCGATCGATCAGCTTAACTTGTCCATATCTCTCAAATATTTTATGATATTCCTCTTTATTAATTATGCTCTGCTTTTTCTTGATGTCTCTTTCGATCAAACCAAATACTCTATCTGATGGAAGGAAAGAGTGACCAGTAACTGGAAAGATCAGTGACAATGTCATAATGTCTCGTGGTGCGCAAGTGGCCAGCCATTTCAAGCACATAGTTAACATATTAACATTTTTGTTTTGTCCAGCGCAACCATCAGCCACTAAACGCACAGAGTTACAGCCAGAAAGATCAATACTATTCAATTCATTAAACACAATTGAAGCTACTTCATTCGATGATTTTTTTGCTTCATCTTCTGTCCATGAATAAATGGACACATTATCCGGTTTCAACGAGTCTGTAGAAACCCTTTTTACAACTGATAAGTTGTAACAGTGTAACTGCCTCGAATAATATGCAATTTGATCACTCACCTTTGGAAGATTTAAGTTTTTCTGGCAGTCAAATGACATAACTGCACACCCTGAAGGCTTTTCCCGTAAATGATTGAAAAATGCCTGTGCCTGTTTTTTATGAAACAACAGCTTCAATTTTAATTCGTCTTTTTCATCGTCGTTCTTTGCTATCGAAATTCTGCTTCCCATCTCGATACACGTGCTACACTCATCGACCGTGGGAGCAGAGAAACTGATGTTGAATTTCCTGCAGAATACTTTTCTAAAAAAACTTTCAGTTACCTTTTCTTCATCCTGTTTATCGTTGTTATACATTTTCCATAATTTACGTATGCTTAATTCAGACGGCAGATAAACTCTGGAACTCCTTTCTCTTGAATAATGCGACTCACATGCTTTCAAACTGCATATAAAACTTTCGACATTATTTCTTTTGGTGCCAAACATTTTTATTTTGTGGTCACCGCCTCTAGTCTCTACAGGAACTTGGCACGCGCTTTTCTTAAATTTTTTGAATACTCCTATAATTCTGTGCTTAGTGATGGGAGCCAAAGCATTTAAAAAAGTACTTCTACAAACTTTGAGATGAATTGCAGCACTGTTTAAAATAGTGTACTGGAATGTTGTGGATTTTTCCTTTACCGCATTTTTCTTCTTTCTTTTTGGATTGGGAGGTTCCGCACGGCAGAACTTAAGGATGAATGCATCTTGTTTGCTCTTTTCGGGAATAGCGTAGAAGGCTGCATGGAATTTATCAATGTCATCCATTGTTAATAAGGCACATTGAAAGCCTACTCTGTGCCCACATATCGGATACTTGGGAAGACCTTTTGCAGAATACCTGAAAAAAAAAACATTTGTAACAGTTGTTTTCATTTTCTGGCCACAGCGTAAGGCAAGCAAAATAATAAAAATAAAATTTTCGTAATATGAAAATTATTAGGCATGTGACTCATTGGCCCTACAAGATGGAGCCGCCTCTGGACGTGTTGTAAGTACTACCACACAAAATCGCATACTAAAGTTTGAATGAACATTACACTAATAAATCCCCAAATGCACTGCTTTAAAATAATATTAAATGCTTTGTTATGTAGTTATATTACATTTAAGGCATAAAAATCTTAACCATAAGCATAATTCTTTGTATAACAAGCAAAAAAGTGAATATTCATATTCTTACCGTTCCTTTTTGGCAATATTCCTTTTCCACTTCTCAGGCTGAGATTTTCTCTTCCTGGCACTTTCTGGATTCACCGGTGTGATGTTTTGCTCCATATTTTACACTTACAATAGCAGAACAGCAATAGTTTTAATCAAATTATTTAATAATTTCAAGACAAATGCGCGTTCGTTGTGAATCCTCCGACAATTTTGACAATATGCGGCCATGACAGATCTCTGTGGTCACGTGATTCAAATGCACCGCTGTCATTGGTCCGCGTCATCATTATTACAGTTGTCCGCATTTTGATGTAAGACTAATGGGTAGGTGTCCGGAATTGAAACAAACATCAAATTTTAGTTCTAAATTACACCAACTTCTGGCCGTTTTTTACACAAACAAATTCGACCATTGAAAAGAACAGACAAAATCCTATAAGAATCCATTCCTAACTCATTTTCTATGACGCTGACAGATGTCCGCCTTTGATCTTACACTACTCAAATATGTTATAGATCATTGTATTTTATGTATCAACGGTATGTATCCTGTAAAATTGAAATAAATAAATAAATAAATATGTATACTAGCGAAATTGTATTATCATAATATTATATTCCAATTATTTGGGTAAATGTATCTTTTGTTTTCACATATTATTTATAAAGTAACAGAATTATTGTTAAAGAAATATTTTTTACCTTCGCATACGATTTAAATAATAATATTTCCATATATTTCCCACCGCTCATTGGGAAAGCTCATATTACCAAAACTTTACTTAACACATTTACTAAATACTACGGTATAGTAAATAGCGGTATAGTTCAAACATTTTAATTTTAATAAATTATAAACCATGACTTGTTTTTCAATATTTCTGTTATTGGGCCACAAAATAGCCTCATAAATATCCATTTCTTAGACACACAATATTAATTAATCTTAATACTACTGCGCTCTATCTATAATACTCAATACATTAAGTAGTATATTATTGTAGTCGTTGGTGTATATATTTTTGTGTTTATAAAGATATTCCCTGTAGTGTCTTCATGTAGCAATATATCATAATGTGAATCAACGTTTGAAGTACTTAGATGTTATTTCTCTTTATACCTAAATGTAATGTAAAAAGATAGCGCTCCAACGACGTTTTCATTTTGACAATGGAAACTTGTCATTTATCATGACGACGGCGTATTCTATCAAAAATAGTCTGGAGAACGGCACTCGTGTAGAGGAAAGGTTGAGATGCAATCATTCATATTAAATAGAAGTATATAATAATACACTAATAATAATATTACTCTATATGGCTGTGTACTGTTTCCGTATTTTCATTTTGAACATACAAAAACTGTACTGAATAATATTATTTTGAGTGTAATAATATAATATTACTATGTTCTGTATCTACCTATAGGTACTTTATAATATTACGACATGAACATAAAAAAGAGAGAACAACATAAGACAAGTATGAAGTACATACATGGAATTACACTCAGATATTTTTCGTTTTGACAAATACACAGTATCAACATCTGACACATACAAGAATGACCTAAAAATACAATACTTACTTAGAAGTGTGCATCATGTACTGTGTTTTCATACTGCGTTTTCGATCTCCTTTAAAAAATATTGCTCATTATGATATGGCTTTTTAGTGGTTTTCTCGATATTGCGCTAAGTGGAATGCTGGAGATATTCTCTTTAATCAGTTTTTGATATCAATTATTAATCTATTGCTCATTAGGTACCAATTATTTACATAACACTTACAAATTTTATTTTCTCATTAACATCATGAATATAATTTCTTCATTTTACGTTAGCTTGATGCCAAGAGTGGAAACTTTGGAAAGCCGGCTCTTGATTAATAAAGTCCCTACACTGAGAAAAATACTCACAACGAATCATTGGTACGTACTATCAGATTAGGACCAGAGATAGTACCTACAAACGATCCATTAGTACGAATCTATAATATCAACCTATCGCAAACAAGTCGTTGGTAAATTTACCAAAAATTTGTTTGCGAAAAGTTAATATTATAGATTCGTACTAATGAATCGTTCGTACTATCTCTGATCCTAATCTGATAGTACGTACCAATGATTCGTTGTGAAATTTCGATAATAATTTTCTCAGTGTATGAAAGTATTAAATAGAGGTTTTTTATTTTTAATAATTAAACATAAACTTTCACCAAACACCGTCGGCTGATAGATGAAACTAAATTTTATCATACGTTTTTTATGTTAAAATTTCAGAATTGTGTATACAATCAAATAACGTGAAATGGAGAATTTGCAATTCAATTTACTTGTGTGGATAAGTTAGTCATACGAGAAAAACTCTTTACAAATATTGTTTCCGAATATCCATATCCCGCTTGGACAATTTGCTTGATTAGGTGTTGCTTGTTCTCATAATTTCATTCCCATTCCGTAGTGCATCGTGAATAATGTAACAAAGAACAGCATATAAATTCCATGAAATACATTGCGCCAAATATTCCTTTAGTAGAATGTAGATGTAGGTACCTATATCGAAATGTTTTATTTCCCAGAAAAAGATGACTTTCAAAAATCTTTATTTATTTCTCCAAATATTTCATGTCTGAGTGGTGCCCCCGGGAAAAGAAAAAGGCTTTCGCACTTTTTAACGAACGACTAGATGTGTCTCTGTGAGATTATACGTATTCGCCTTTATACATATTATTATAACTCCGCAGCTCATCGTAGAAGATACGGTGCGAAGCGATGTTGTCAATATAAAAATGTTGAACGTACCAAAAATACCTTTCCAAATGCCGACGTGTCCGTGGATTTATGGTCAAAAAATGTCGGTCATTTTTTTTAGTCTGCTGGCATCCGAATACGGAAATCAAGAGAATTATTCATTTTATCGGATAAAGAGAGGTCATTTCCGTTATTTGAAAATCTCGTAAGTTCACAAAAATGCGACGTGATTTTTTTGCGCCAAAAAACTTCAATTAGATTTCGTGTCACGTCTGGATACCCTTGACTCTTGAGTTTTTGGAATAAAAGGCGTCGTATTATGAGGAAAATTGTAGGTTTATTAGACTTAAGTACATAGATCTATATATGTAGGTACGTATTATTATAATATTTCGGCTGAAATATCAACGATTTTTTATCTTCCGACCCTCATTATTCCGAAACATTACGAAGGATATTAAACAATATCATACATCTATGTAGATAGACAATTAATATATAATAACTTACAGGAATAATATTAGTTAGTGACGTCTTGCTTAACCTCTCAAGGTTAGCTGTTTATTTTGTTTCTGGTTTTGCTCAAGGAGGCTTGGCGGGTTTCTACATAATTAATCGAAGACAACGCATTTGTTGTTTACCAAAAACAATTAATTTACATTAATTTAGATACGTTGTTATTTATATTACAACCTCCGTGTGCTTTATTATGAAAGAGAATTTTGCTCTTATATGTTATAAAGCCTTCTGTTTTGCTTCAAATAAAACATAATGTAGCTTAATCTATCTGGGCTACCAATCCACTGTTTTATCCTCTGGAGGGTTTCTCTATTGAGCATTATGGATATTTTGAGAACCATAGCCGTGGTTTGTAAAGTGATACTCCTATCTGTTTTATATTTAATCAATATCAGTAACTTTACATACATACTCGAATTTTGAATAGTAGATTGGCATTAAGTAAGTAGATCTACGTTCAGGCTCGAAGCATTTTGATATTTGTACCATACCAAAGGACGCAGTATAAAAAAAAATCATTTTTTTATGATATAAACAAACAATATACTTCTTCCTCATCTTATAGAAGATCTTGATCTGTTGCTTTGGAAGTTTATTTATTTATTTATCTAATATACGGCTAATGCCTTTTAAAGGAAATAGAGTAAATAATAATACATTTCACTTATACTTAAAAGCTATACAAATAATAACTTAATAATAATATACGGTATCTTGCAAACAACAACAATACACATCATAATAACAACAAGTAAAAAATAAATATTGATAAGTGTGTTCCTTCTTGTGACATTGAGGATCATCTATCCTTCCATCTTTCTGGTGGTCTTTCTCGTGAACATAAGCCTGCTGGTGTCTCCTTTACAGCAATGTGGCGAACAATATACGTTGTTTTAAACAAACAAAAAAATGGTGTAATTCAGTGGTACCATAATTTTTTTTTATTTCATTTTACTGGACACGTTGACACAAGTACGATCCAGTAAATTCATTTCAAAAGCATTAGATACCTGGAAAACATACTAAATAATTTGTACGTGGAAGTTGACTGTGGAAAACAAATATTATTATCTATATACATACAGTACATACTGTTAACATTACAGTTTTAAACAGGTATAAGAAATACGTGATGTGAATTTCAATGACGGAATTAAAAAAAAGTATTCTCAATGTGATATTGTCAAAGTATTTTCATCCTGACAGTTTTGTAACTTTTGTGACGGATATTCGTGATAAGCAATACATTATAATATAGTGTATATATTATTTTCTACCTATATCATAATATGTGTAAATATAATTTGTTGGCCCAGTACGAGTTTTCAAGGTACCATATGTAAAGTTTTATAACTTTATTATTACACGTATATTCTAGCCAGTGACGCCTTTCCATGCTCAAATTAAGTCACGGCGATTCATTTTACTTACTTTTCCATAACATAATGATTTGCCCAATTTGGGACATCTGTTCCTTATTTAAATATCTTATATTTCTGTTCAGTATAGCTTTTGTTATTTTAATTCTTTAGTCCCCTGCAAAGAAAAAAATCTGTAAAAGACATATACCTATCCGTAAATATCACGTTTAAGCCATGTAACATTTACAATCCTGTGGAGCACCCGGTAAAGAATTGGTCTTCCACTCTTCCCCGTAAGTTTTCGAGTGTCCTGTAAAAGGCAGGTGTTCGAAAAAACTAAGACATTGTACATCTTCAATTCAGCGATGAGGTTTGCCACCCATCCTGAATGTCTTGATTTTATATGGGCACGAAGAAGACAGTTTGCATGTTTGTTACATGCAGCTGGTCTACTGGCTACCCCACTTGTGGGATATGCCGTGATGGTAAAGTAGTAGTAGTAGAACATTTACAATTCAGCGATGTGCTATACTTACTACCCTTCCCGAATTTCATTTTTTTTATAAGTACAGAAAGAACAACTTGTACAAATAATTAATTCGTCGTTCGCCGGTAGCCTGGGGGTAGAGTCTCGGCCTCGTGAACAAGGAGACCATGGTTCGATCCCAGGTGCCGGCAAACTCCCCTTTCACGACACAAGCTTTTAGCTTACTGTGAAAGGTGTATAAGGTTATATTTGGGTTTATAAAAAAACCCAGATAGGTACATTGTTTTTATTAAAAAAAAAAATCTTTTTGCACATCATCATTATATAACAAAACAAATAAAATTTATGATACTAACTTATTGCAAACAAAATAATTATTGCGTGAAGTTAGTTTGATGGCTACCCCATTTATGGGTTATGCCGTGATGATGCGGATAAATAGATCTACTATACTACTTTACTATCACGGCATTTCCCATACTTGGGGTAGCCAGCGGACTAGCTGCATGTGATAAATATGCACGCTGTCCTAAACGTGAAAACAAAAAAGGTTGACATTCAGAATGGGTGGAAAACCTCACGTGAAAACAAAAAAGGTTGACATTCAGAATGGGTGGAAAACCTCATCGCAGATTAAATATGTAAAATATCTTGATTTTTAAATTGGTTTACCACGAAAATTAGTGGTAAACCAATTCTTTAACGAAGATTTTATGGTTGAAATAGATACAACTTTTGGTTTATGTGACTGGTTGTAGGTAACTCATAAAATGTTTTTTTGCGTCAATATAAAATCAATAAGTTATCGGTGAAATATACATACACACTTGTGTGATTTTGTAATAATGCCGCTTCCCTTGCGGAGTAGGCAGAAAGACTAGGTAATCACCTACCACTATTTTGGTCAACACTTTTTGCTTCCACAACATTTTAGACAATGTTCACTGCGGTGATAAATCGTTTATAGCAATATTGTGTAGGTAGTTTTTTACAAACAAAATGTTACAGTTACACGCCATTTAACAATACCATAGGCATCGCACTATGTGACAAAGGAGGAGTATTTATTATCCAAATCTCTGATTAATTCAGTGGTACTTTCATTACATTACACACACTTCTAAGTAGGTACCGGTACCTATTTAAGGTTGGGTGAAATTATATGGTAAGATATTCACGTGTTCATGTTTGCTTTTAAGGAAGACTTTTGTATTTTGAATGTAAGAGAAGCAAAAGAATTAGCGTGTTAGAATAGATCTATCCAGCGTTTTGTTCTCTCCGCCTACCTCACTTGGGATACGTCTTGAGGGTATATCTATATACCAAGCATATTAGTAAAGTATAGTATAGTATAGTAAATTTTCGAGTTCGTCGGTAGCCTGGAGGTAGAGTATCGGCCTCATGAACAAGGGGTCTGGGTCTCGATACCAGGTGCCGGCAAACTCCCCTTTCACGACACAAGCTTTTAGTAGTTTACTGTGAAAGGTGTATAAGGTTGTATTTGGGTTTATAACAAAACCCAGATATATCTTTTTAGAAAAAATAATAATTTAATAATAACCCTACAAGAGGAATATCCTGGAACACCATAATTGGTAAAGGCCATAAAAAATAATTATATCATTTAAGATAGGTAATATTATTTTTTCTTGTTTCATCAAACAATACAATGTTAGTTAGATAAACATTTGCGATGTTATGTATACCTACATTTAACAAGTACAGCAATGTTAGATTAAGAGTTTGTCTAGTGGTTTATTATACAAAAAGTAGAATAAATGGTATATCTCGCAATACAGTTATATGAACAAATTGATACTATCTATTGTAAGAAGGTACGGTTGGTATTTGCAGCATATCATAACAGAGCAACAATAGTTTTATCGGAATTCCTTACATGACAAAAGAATTATTAGCAATTATTGGTACTTGACAGCCATGTTTTACTTCTGAATATAATTAATAATAATATGACAATTTATATAGCGCCGTATTGTGGTGATTTTTCTTCAAAGGCGCTATACAACATCTAGGATCAACATCCACGTCCATTTTTAAAATGGCATAGTATCAATTGTAAAGACTTATTGTGGTCAGAAAGATAAAATAATAATAATACAACGAAATTAACAATAATAATACTTCACAAGATAATAAAAATGAAGGTTTTTTGTAAACAAAAAAAAAACATAAAATAAGATAAAGTCTTCAGGCCTCTTCTGAAACCGTTATAGTCAGTGGCCAGCTAAAGACTTCTAGAGGCAAACTACTTCAGAGGTTGGGACCGTATACTATATTTCATACTAGCTTTTATAACCCGGCAACGCTCGGGTTTAAAAACAGATATTCATCCAAATACGTGAGTTAAAACTACACAATCTCATTGAAAAAATGAACTTAAAATCTATTTAGCAGCAAAAAAGGTACATGTCATAATAATAATCAGCTCTATGAGTGCCAAAATCATATACAATACATACAGTTTGTCAAAAAATAGTTGACAAATAATCGAGGGCACTGTTATCTTTCACATTGTAGCCCTATCCAAACATTGATTGTGTAAAAACGAAACCTTGTAAGAGAACCTACTTTCACATTACATTCATCACTTTCAATTCTCACTCTTTCTATCAGTCTCTTTCCGTGCATACATTTAGTTGCTGACTCTTTTTATTATTCACTCTTTTAGTTCCAGACAAAAAAAATCCTATAGCTAATAATAATAAGCTAGGACCTCTCCAAGTAAATGGACTTCTTACATACATACATATATACCATCACGCCACTTCCCTCGCGGGGTAGGCAAAAAGGATTGAGCGCTTTTTCCTTCTATCCTTGCATACATCTTTCGCTTCCGTCACTGTCATACAATTTTTCATGCATGCTCTCCTGTTCAATGTGCTCAACACGTAACCGCCCTGTAGGATTTGATTTAAATGATCTTGCTTTTGATCCTCGGACGTCCACGTCTCCGAGCACCATTCCTCTCAGCCAAATATATTTTCTTGGTCATTCTGTCCTCATTCATTCTTTCCACATGCCCAAACCATTGTAACTTATTTATATTCATCCCTGTAACCACACCAACTTTCATTCCACATTCCTTTCGTATATAACTGTTACACACACAATCTCTCAGACTTTTACCACACATCCTTCTCAACGATCTCATTTCTACCACTTTCATCCTTCTTTAAACATGTCCACGTCTCACTTGCATACATGAGTGTTGGCACTTAGATAGCAGAGTGCACTAACCATTTAGCTGTGGTAGATCTGTTCCTATTTGCAATTATTTCAATATTTGCAATACTTTCACACTTCCCATCTCTCGTGAACAAACTATCCAAGTACACACATTCGTCAACTTGCTCTAACACTTTGTTGTCAATCATTACCTGTCATACTGTTCTCTCACTTCCTCTTTCAAAGACCATGACTTTGGACTTCTTTTACATCATAAAATCATTTAATAAATACTTAGCATTTTCACCTTCAGAGGCATATACTGGTTAAATGGCTGCATAATGATAGACATCATCTAACTAAGGATATTCTCACAATTACACATCCATGAAAATATGCTGTTAACTGTAATATTTTACATTAAAGGGAAAATAAAACAGACTCAGAATTATAATATAAAACTATTTAATAAAAACAGTAAAATAAATATAAGAAATATGTAGTGTAATACAAATGCACTTTTTGGCGAATGGAGCAGATATCAAAATCATCCTGGACGGCCTTTCCTATGTTTTCTTTTATAATTCTTCTTATAGAACTCACAGATAATCCTGAAAGAAATGAACATTGAAATTCATCAGCAATACAGTAATTTAACTTCCTAGAAACACGGGATTGTCATATAAGTGAGTCATCGAGACATTCCATACACAATCATTTAATGATGCATTATTATTAAGCATCTGAGACATTCACTTCAGCTTTTTATTTAGCTTATTCTAATATTCGGTAAAATAATTTGCCTTTTTAAGTAAATTCATTACATTAAATATATTTTAAGAAGGCACAGAATTGAATAGTAATCTTGTAATAGAAATACAATTAAGTGTCGTCAAACATAAAAAAAAACAATTTAAAATATTAAGACAGTGCTTACCAGTGTTGTTTGGAAAACATTGTTAATGTACCAGGGTAGTTTTTGAGCTTAAAACTCCGCTTAACACTGGGAATATTTCTTGAAAACATTTTTTTTAGATACACTACGTATTGTTTTATTCAGTTTTATATTTTTTAAAGTCTTTTAAAATCAAAACAAAGTCACAAAATTTACCGGATCACCAAACGCCATACAATTGACAGGTCGGACAGTGTTGCCAGTGTAATAAAGTAGCATTCACACTGGATGATCATTCAGAGTGTCAGGGTCAAACCTGTTCATCGAAAGTGAACACGTCTGTTCTCATTTGTTCATCCTATGCTCTCACTGCCATGTCAACACTCTCAGTCATGTTGTATGTATTTTGACATATTTTCGTACAAAAATATAATTAAATAAATAAAAAAATTAAAAAAAGCCCTTAAAACTAATCAATATAGTTCTCAACTGCATAATAATTTTGTAAATGATTCTGACATTCTATACAAATTCATAGAGAATAAAACAAAAAATAAGAAAAAATTTGTTTATGGTCGTTTCAGTGAAAGGTCCTTTCATCGAAATTATGACGGGCTGTTATCGCTTTCATCCGTCATCGCTAGTGATCACTATTGATGAAACGCCCGTTCACACCTTTTTATCTTGGAGGTTCATCCGGAGTGATCACTGAAAGTGAACAAATGTGAACGACTCTTTAGAAAACTGACGATATATTTTATTCCTATACTATTTCGAAAATTTAGCGATGGGGGGGGGGGGTAGAAATTGAAAGATGAAACGGAATTGTGAACAGTATGATTTATATCATGTTGGAGTAAAAATTATATTTTTCACATGTGTAAGGTCCCATTGTGCGGTATTTTCTGGGCAAAATGCACGTAATTTTGGTCACACAATCTGGCAACCCTGATTTTGACACTTAGTATCTCTATGCTTATTATGACAGTTTTTACGTTTAGTGTTTACGTTTAGTGTTAGAAATTCTATAATTATTTTGAATTTAGAATACTTTCATGAAATTTAAAATTACTGCAAACCATACAATAATAATTTTATCAATAGACAGTATCTTAATATCTAATTTTGAAAATCTTATGTTTTTAGATGCATGTTTTGAATAAATGAAATACTTCTAATGAAACAGATTGATGCAAGCATAATATTGAAATGATATCCTTTACAAAAGTGCCTAACTACCATTATGTTAAGTGCAAGTTTTAGAAATGTTATCTATGGCTTGGTATAGTTATATTATGAGATAATCACACCCTTTTCTCTCACACCCTTTTCTGTGTTTGTTATAACAGATAACTTTATTTAGAAATTAAAAGAAACTCAGAATATCCTACAATAAAATAAGAACACATATCAATAGTATTGTTGTAGATATGAGTTTTTTTTATTTTATTTTGACGTTTACCTTACTTTGACAAAAGAACATTGAAGCATCATTGAATTAGTTCTGTGTTTTTGATATTATTGGTAACCATATTTTGAAATAAAAAGCAACTATGAATATCAACAATAAAATAAGAACACATATTAATAGCATGGTCGTAGATGTATGAGATTTTTAGTGATTTTCAAGTTTACCAAACATCGACAAAAGATCGTTGATACATCATCATTTATAAATTAAATCTTTATAAAAGTATACATATTAAATGTTTTCAGCTCGCCTACTGGATGAGACATATCGTACAGAGGACATAGAAAACACAAAACAAACAAACAATATGCACCAACTAAAATATATATTTGTGTGCATTCTGTGTGTGTCACGTCGGCCATTATGAAATTAGCCCAAGATGTCAAAAATATGCAATTTTAACTCGCATAATTCAGAAGTTTTTATCATAACCAAACACAATAATTTATAATCAAAATAATCCTTAAATATTTAATTTCAGTACTGATGTATTTCTCATTACATCCATTGTGAAATTAATTCAATACACTGAAAAATGTTCGACCATGAATATTGCTACTTACAAAAACTTTCAGAGATTTTCATACATTTGACTGCCAATTTTGTGACATAAATTGTAATATCTTTATCAATATATAAGGTATTTAAAATGTTTTTGGCCTTGAACGTGCCCAGGAGATGAGACCTCGTATAGAGTGTATTATTTTACTTCTGTCTTTCTTTATTTCAGAGTCCATTGAGGACATACGTACATACATACATACGAACGGACTCAAATATTTATGTGTGGATTTAGGTATTTATTTATTATTCAATTAACGGCAACTATTGTGATTTACAATTATATACATATAAAAACATACAAACACATTTATTGGTGAAATTACTTGACGGAATATGGAAAAAGTCTTTTAGAGAAGACCCTGAAAAGTTATAGGAGGTAACCGGCACAAAAGATCCGTTAAAATTCAGTATTTCAGAACGATTTTACACCAAAATTTTGGGACATAATTATGACATGCAGAGTGTCTCTCATAAATACATACATTTTTCTGTAATATAGTTTATTTATTTTATTTATCAAAACAAACAAACACCAACAGGCACATCAAACACATATAGAAAAACAACAGAAACAAACTTAGAATCAAAGATGCGCCCTATTACAGGCGTTATTGATTAGTCCCTGAGTCCCCCGCAGGTTCAGGCTGGCCAGGCACCCCAAAGCACCCGGAAGAACCCATAGAGCACTGAAGTACTCCAGAGAGTCCAACCAAGCTACTTCAAGATACCAGGAGCAAGTCCAACAGCGAACAACAGATGTAAATTTTTGGTCTCTATTAAATATTACATATAATTCTAATATCTAGCGAGAACCTAGTTGTGAATTATTGAAGTTTATTGGAAATGAAATTTATTATAACCGAATTAAAGGTTAGCTCAAGATAATGTCCACCATAAAGGAATATTATAATATTGTGCCTTAGATAAATCGATTCTTAAAGTATTTTATTTATTTATTTTATTCTTCACTGTACATTGGTTACAATAGTACAAAAACAGTATAAAGCTGATATTAAAGATACTTAGAATAATGTAAAAAGTTCATGAAATATGTGTTTAAATATGAGCCTATTGGTTTTAAAGTAACTGCAATATACCAACATAGTTTAAATAGGGTGAATAAGACAATGGTTATTTTATGTGAATATAAATCTTATTTGATCTGTGGGTGACTTTGCAACTCTTGAACAAAATTTATTAAAACATTTCAATATAAATGTTAAATATTGCACCCTTGGATAATGTTATGTGGTAGATGTGAGTACTTACTTACTTTACGTAAGGGGAAAATTAAGTGACGAAATTTTAAAAATCCTAGGGGAAAATCTTAAAAAGTTTTCATATTATTATTTATGTATAATCCTTTTTTAAAACATTAGGGTGGACCTCGAGACGTTTAGAAAGGTGCTTATTACATCATTATGTCTTGATTTAATGTAAAAGTCTGAAGAGAAGGTTAAAATGCATAATAAAATTCAATGGTTAGAGCATATCCTTGGAAGAAAAACAATCCAAGGAAATAATGTGTAACATTTAAGTAAGCTCCTAACATTATGTTAAAAAAAGAAAACTTACGAGTTTTTTCAACAATAATAGGCAAACATTCGAAAATGTTTATTTCCTCGTGGAGTGTCATATTTTAAGTTTTTTGTAGTTTTAAAAGGTTATGTTTCTAATTATTAAAAAGAAATATTTTTATTTTTAAAATTTTAATAATTTTCCATCTTCTTTTTCTTATCTGCTCATTGATTTGTTGTTTCCAAACTTTTACCTCTTTAACGCCACCTATCCTTTCATATTTTTGAAGATATAACAAGACTAGGTTAGTTGAAAAGATTGCGCCTATGCGATACACTGTATATTGATTATATTTAATTTAAATGCGTTTCTCTATAAAACTGTCTGTATTTTGATCAATGTATGGTAAAGAATTAATAAATACATAAATAAAAAAGAACACGAAAGTTTCAACGTTCACATACAGGATTTTGTTTTCTATTATTTGTTTAAAAATTGTATCTTAATAAGATATAAAAGCACTGATACATACATATACATAATGTGTTAACTGACTAAAACATATTTTATTTAATGTTGTTATGAAATATTTTCCCTTCAGTAAGTAGGTGAATTATGTTGCAAAGTCACAAATCAGATGGGGATTTCGCTAATGCCTTGTTTCCTGTCTGGTGTTGCCTGCTGCCATACATTCTAGGTACAACATCTCCTAGTAACCTTTTGTTATTATGAATTCCAGGAAGATGTCTGCTACGTTTTAAAGTATCATCCGCAGTCTTTGGAATAATAGCTCTAATGTTTTTTTTTATGGCACGCGCATAGGGGATTTAACATAGTAACAATACTCGTAGGGTGGCTAGATTTAATTTGAAAATGTTTCTGCTAAACGTTTGGTGAAAAACTGGAAAAGAACCTGCTAATACTGCTTAAGAAAATAGCGCTAAATATGCATACTTAAATAAATTTTGTTTGAATAACCAGATGATTTGAATCTAAAATTTCTTCATAAACATACCTACTTATTTATCAATTTATTTATTTATCATTAAAAGCAAATTTCACTGCTCAGTATGAGTTTTGATATATTCACATTTATACCTACACCAAATAAAATCGATGAACATTCATACGAACATAAAAATACGTAGGTATTTAACACATTTTGTAATAGAAGTAATTCAGCGAAATGCTTATTTTCATGGTTTTTGTCTTGTTTTTTGTTTGTGATTTAATAATTGTAGGTAAATATAACAAAAAGTATATTATGTTATTATTGCTAGCAACGTGTTCGTCATGCGCTTTGGTAATTTGTGGGACTTTGATTGGTTTGTTTAGTGATGATATTTGTAATGTTGATATTTATTAAGTTAAATTTTTTGTATCCTTTATGACAATATAAATAAATACTGAATAATTAAACATGGTGCAAAATCTGCACAATCCTCATAGAATCGCTTACCGTTCTTTGTTTAAACCCTGCTAAAATAAAACAAAGTATTCTGCTCAAACTAGTTGCCCTGTTAAGTAAGCAAATACTTTACTACTACACTGCATCAAAACTCTTGTTGTTTTTACCTTACCCTTAATAGTAGGTATGTATTATTATTATCAACATGATTTTTTTGCCAAGAAGCGATTCAAAGGTTTTATCTTTGTTTTCCACCATGCTTTTTCTCGCGAGTTGAGAAATATTCAGAAAAAATAGGTAGCTACCTATAATAAATATGATAGTCGAACACCCTATTAATGATATGAAAATATAAGCACAACTCTTGTAGAAGGTTTTTTTTTTAACAAAGTAAGAATAACTTGTAATATAGTTATGAAATCATAACTATTAGCAAGAATAACTTGTAAAAAAGTTATGAAACCTTTGAGAAATCAAAAAAATAAATTAAAATGAAGTATTCAAAATTATAATTGTGTTTTTTTTTTATCTCTATATAGAACATCAATGTATTTTCTAGCTCTGTTTTTAATTTTACTTTCAAGCGACAGTTAATTCCATTTTCCCTTCAATACTTTTATAAATTCTAGGAAGACAGCGTGATTCAAATTCAAAATTTCTCGATTGAATATTTGACACTTACTATACTATCAAGCTACTGACTTTCTTCTTGTTAGGTACTTTTATAATTAATTTTTCATAATTCTGAGAAAACTTAATCTCGCTACGTAGGTACCTAATTCCCTCATAAAAGCATTTTATCAAGTATCTCATAATAAACATATGGGTAGGATGTATACTAATGCATGTTAATATATTTTAAAAGTTTGAAGTAGCTCTGTTTGATAAATACCATTAAAATATAATAATTAGGTAAATTTGAATTAACGAAGTCCTGCAGAATTCTAAAATTATTTAACCAAAGTTTATGTTACAAACATAAAAAAATATGAAAAAGTGATTAGGCAATTATGAAATACCATTTTTTTCCAGGTTTTAATATTATAAACATTTTGAAAAAAAGGAAATACTTTTCAAACTACACTTTGTTCTCTTTAATTTTTTTTCACTTCTTATTTAATTTTCAAATTGGAATTGTTATCAAAATTAAGAAATTCCTTAAGAATACGCAGAAGAACTACGCAGTCGAATTAAACTTATTAACCTACGTGAACGGAAAAGGAATGAACGAATTTTAATAACAACATTTTTAAACGAAACATGGAGATCTTTTTTACATTTTTTTTTTGCGAAATATCAAATTAAATGCTTGAATTGCTAAGGTATAAGAAAATTTGTAGTATTTGTTAAATTAAAATGTATTTTAATTGTCTGAAAATAGTTCTATGAGAAAGTTCTTCTTCAGTAATTTTGAATTTATTCTTCTAAAAGCTAACAATATCACCAAAAATAAACAAATAGGTACTTCGATAAAAATGAAGAAGCATCTATCGAATGAATTAGCTTAAACCAGCAGTAGAGGAAAGAGGGATGGCAGAAAGTGAATAAGGATAATTTAACATAACTGGTCGTTTAAAATATTAAACTAAAATGAACTAAGAAAGTTTCTATGAACACATTTATGTAAGATGAAATAATGTCTTACTAGCTTCTTATAAACAAAGGTATTTTCCGTGGCAGCCAAAGATTTTTCGGCTGAAAAACTAAAAATTTTCGATTTTAATATATCTCCGATTGATGGAAAAACATAAAATGTCATATGATCCGACTTTGATAATATATTATTTAAAATAAATGTTAATTTTGTTTAGGTGGACACGTAGGTATCCTATTATTAGGTAAATCTAGACAATTGTTTCTTTGTAATATAATATACTTATTATATTATAAACCGTGAAAGAGACATCTTTTGTCCTATCAGAGGCCTGAGTCAATAACACATTTTCACGTTACGTTTTCGTTCCGTTAACGTTCGAGTATAGACGAAGTTGCGAGCAAGTGTCAATTTTGTAGCTAAGATACTCAATAGTTACGAAAATTGACACTTTGGCGCAACGTCGTCTGCATTTGAATGCTAACGTAACGAAAACGTAACGTGAAAATGTGTTATTGACTCAGGCCTCTGGGCTTTAACAGTCCTATCTATAGGTACCTTTCAAAATACTTCTCTTTTACTCTTTTTCACGGTTTAAAATCATTAGTAGAAAGAAACACTTGTTTCAATTTACCTACAATAAACATATCGCATTAGTATGAAAATTTAGTTTACAATTTCATTTTCTTTCATGCAATGTATCCATATTATAATGCAGTTAAACGTTCGGTATTGTTATCGACATAGTGATAAACACAACTAGATACAATTTCAGTGGCGTCATTAGAAGTTTGATTTATATGTATTTCCGTAAGCAAACAAAGCATCATACAATACAATTTTGCGTAACATTCCTTTACTTATCGTTCATCATACGTTTCTATCGCACATTACCAAGTGGGTTGGTCTGTAACGGCTTATATTCGCATTCTCAACTTTTATGTCGCTTGGCAGTATTTTAATTTCTGCATATGTAGTTGCCATACAGCTTTTTTATGTTGTTGTGCTCCTCACAAGTACAAATGATGTAATAGTACCTACCCAATGCACTAATCCGGACTGAAAGTGAAATTGCTTGATAAGCATATTTTTGTAACGCATGTCATCTGAACTCTTCTATACTCGTACAATTTGTTGAGTAAAATCTTAGGGGTTTTTAGTTTGATCAATCTTTGGTGTCCGTTGACTAACTCCGAGGAACGGATGACTTCTTCAAGTGATCATCGCAGAGATGGTTTCTTTGTCCTGTGCAACCCAAAACATTTACTCCTTCAGTTTTTTTTTCGGTATAATCCGGAATATGGAAAAATTATTGCAATTTCTTTTTGATAACGTCTCGGGGGCCCTTATCCTTGCTTTACATTTTAAGATAGATGACTGCCATCGACAAGAAAATCTAACTAACACTATTATAATTATCCTAAAAATGTCACCCACACTGAGACCATAACAGCTTTTGGCCAAGGCAATCTCAGCAGGAAAAATGAAAAAAACAAAAGCAAATCCAAAAATAAACAGCGAGGCAGAGAAAAAAAAACACAAAATAGACATCATTAAAAAGAAATAACGATATCCTAAGTAGAACTGTGTCTTGTATTATTTCTTACATAACTTTATAAATATATTTATGACTTTGCAACGACGACGCTTTGGAGAAGTTTAAACAGATCCGGGATTTTGTAAAATATTTCAGATGTTTTACTTCAATGTTTCATATCTTAGCAACACTGAAACTGTTTGCATATTATATACATATTACACGGGCAGTTTTCTTTGAACGTCCTATCTCAAAAATGGACAATAAAAATTTACAAACTCGTGTACTAATTGATAACACAATCAAAGCATATTTACTTTCAACCAAACAAACCAACCAATCAACCAAACAGGTAAAAAAATCTCAAAAGCCCTTCAATTCTGTTTCTTTTTCTCAATGGTTCTTGTGATTTTCATGTATTTATGTAGATATGAACTTTTTGCTTTATCCTAATCTACAGATACATCTAGCAATATGTGTTGAGCTTTAAGTCATATACATCACAATTTTTTGCAAAATGCAAAATCTCTCGTTAGTTCTATCTCATAGATGTAGCTCGTCAGACCTAGCTCGTAGAACTAGCTCGTTGAACTAAAGAGACTAGCTGAAAATAAGAAGAAATGGAGAAGAAAATCCTAATTCGTTGCAGAGCAATCAGATGAATTGTAACTCACTATATAATTACACAGATCTATCTTATCTCGATAAAATTTTCTTTGGACTAATCATTTGTAAATATTTTTCTTTATTCAAATAATTGATGAAATCTTCATAAGATGTTAATAATTCCAAAATCGACGTTGATATTGATCAAACGAGTTCCTCTGAATTTCACTGGTTACTTTTAACATGCAAGTTAAAAACTTTTATTATTTATACAGCACAGCACCTGTTTTATTTACATATAATTAAATCATAAGTCTTGTCTTCCAGTGAACACATTTTTTTTATGAAATGGTATGAACATCGTTTCCGATCGAGAAACAAAAACGATTTGAAATATGTGTGTTTCTGTAGTATGAAATTGTCAAAATTTATCAAAGTAGGTACCGAGATGAAGAATAATAATATTATTAAAACTTTTCCAGCGGGGCAATTTATAAAAGGGTGCATAAGAATGTAATGCATGAGGTCACAGCTGGAGTGACATTTGATTGTGGAATAGCACACCTATATTAATAATCCCGCTCTTTTGAAATTTACATTTCCCCACAAAAGACTTCTATAATATTTTGTATTTACATAGAATAATGTTCTTTGTTGTAAGTTTTATGAGAGATTTGATAGAAAATTCAACAGGAACTTATTTCACAGCTTTTCTTATATTTGAATATTTTAATGTAAATGAAAGAAAATATTATTATTATAATACTTATAACACATGGAATGGCTTGAAATTCAAATTGGACAAAACCATTTGTAGCAAATGACAGTAAAGTTCAAAAATAATTGATTATTGACTGATTTCAAAACTAGCTTCCCCGTTATTTTTCACATGAATTTTATTTGATTCGTCGGTTTCGAAAAATGTGATTTCATAGAACTCGACGCAAAAAATTTTTGTCCGATCTCAATACTAAACCACGCATTAAATACAAATTTAATTTATTAAAAATTAACCAATAGCGTGGAAGTTAACATAAATTTGTTATTTTATTTATGAACATAAAACAGCTATGTTTTGAAAATAAAACAATAGTAGGAACCTACTTACGAAAGAAATATCTATGAGGATCATTTTACAAGTGTGGAGATCCGAAGGCGTAATAATGTCAATAGTATTGGTTTATTGGTATTAGTTTATTATTTGGTATGAGCGGTTTGCTCATGAAGAGACCTGTATCCAGCACTAGATGGCCACGAGCTGAAGAATGAGATGAAGATGTAGGTACTTATTTTGGATCCCACAAAGCAGCATGTTGTGAAAGAATTGGTGATAAATACTACAAATTAAATGAATATTTAAATATGGAGTAGTCTTTAGTTTTCTCCTATGTGTTTTTCTTCATTGTGAAAATAGCTTGTGGGGAAATGAATATTATGGAAAGTTCTTAGAAGTCTAAGTCGTCATTCAAAAACGTGTTCCACAGTTTATTTCAAGCATAATATTAGTTGCATTTTCGTCTCCTTATTTATGTTTACTCACCTTCCTTCATTTGTTCATTTAATGAATATATAGAAATTAAAAATAAATCGGTATTATTCAATCAAGTACAACATAAACAAGACAATAGTAAATGACTGTTTATTACATAACCCAAATGAATCCTTGAAAATACCTGTATAACATGTTATGTATATTTATATATTCACAATGTAAAATTTGTGTATTAACAATGTAAAATTTTCATTAATCAAAATCCACTCAGGTATGTCCCGGCAATGTATTTCATATTGTATACAGACTGGATTATACAAATATACCTATTTATACATTGGTATACCTAATGCATAAGTACTTTTGTAAGTTATTCATATTTAAATATGAACTTAAATACTATTTTATCTCTTCACTTTATCAGTGTTTAGGTAGTAGAATTCACTCTTTTCTCAAAATTAAAACAAATGTTTTTTCTATTATGCATTTTTTTTTTATTGAGATAGACGTCCTAAGTATTTCGTATTAAAAATAAATAAGAAAAATGTCGATTGATAATGTCCTTGGATGTTTGTCCATAATTGACATATGTACCTAGTAGAAAAAACATGTGTTTTGAATTTATCTATCTTTTTTGTAATAAAATATTTTTAATTCTTTAATATTTACATATCTTTTTAATTTTCTTTGATTCATTCATACCATAACCAGAAGATGGGTAACCAGCGAACTAAATGCACGTCGTAACCATCATCTTAGTTTTTCTTTTCATAACAATAATTTTTTAAACAATCAGAAGGGTGGCATTTATACATACCTCAAGGCTGTAGTGAAGATATTAAATATCTTACATGATGCTTTATGTTTTATGAATACCAGCCTCTCGCTGGCCATTCAAAAACTAACAGGAAAGAGTGGGAGGTACTTTTTTTTGTTTTTTGGGAGATATTTTTTTTAAGACGCTTATGAAGAAGAGTGGGAGACCAATTCTTGTCGTTAATTGGTTTTTGTACAGAGAGTTTTTTTTTAATTCATGTTGAATAAAAATCAAAAGAAGTATATATTATACCTATATAATTATATTAAAATAATACAGTACGTAAAATAATTATAATAATATACATAAATTATAAAAATATATTATGATTAGGTTTGTTCTACAACATGTGTTTACTAAATGCAAGTAAACAGAGCTATTATAATTAATAATTTATCGTTGACAAAATTATAATTGTTTTTTACCACGCTAACATTCATGTCTGTTTTACATTTTAGCAAGACTGAATAATTTTATTATTAGACTCAGCACACGGTTAGTATGTACATTGTACATTGATAATATTTAGTGATGGTTCGAATGTTTACATAATTATGTTTCAAATTCGTGAATACGGAGGATTTTTTTCAATATTGCACGTATTTAAAATATTGTATCTCTCACACGCAAATTATTTTTAAATATTTTTTTATTATTTTTGTTTAAATAGTTGCAGAATGCCCAAACCAGAATAATCTAGAGAATTATGGAGTAAACTTATTTTCAGCAGTGAAGGCAAAGGGGCTGTTTTAAAAATGGCACTTAAAAAAATACAGTTTTTTATTTTCATTATAATCTATATTATAATAAGTTATTCAATTTTAAAATATTTTTATACGTTGAATAAACCGTACAATTGCTCTCCTATTTTTTTCCGCAAATTTCCAAGTGTCCTGTAAAAGGCAGTTTGTTCAAAAAATAAAGATATTTTACATCTTAAATTCAGCTATTTAGTTTGCCACCCTTCTAAATGTCTTAACTTTTTGTTGACATGGAGAGGACGGCTTGCATATTTATTACATGCAGCTGGTCTGCTGGCTACCCCACGTGCGGGATATGCCGTGATGGTGTTGAAGTAGTAGTAGTAGCTTTTATACGAACTCGGGGTATTTGAATTTAAAATTAATTTTTCTTTTTTGTCTGAAAAAATACATTCTAAACAATATATAAAAAGTAAAAATAAACATTTATGAACCCTCAATTTTCACATAAACACAAAATACACAATATTTTTATTTCGTATGCAATCAGATACTTAGAACGAATAACTTGATTAATTAATAAAAATAAACCACTTATCTATATGAACTTCCACCAAGTAACGTCGATCGACAATATCAACTGCGAAAAACATATTAATACATAATAATATTTACAATGACAATACTAATTTTTAAAAAAATTGTTTTACAAACATTTATTAGTGAATTATATTCCGAATACTTGTGACAACACTAGTAGGTAGTACTAGAGTGTGTATTAAATATTACAAAAACCTTTAAATAAACGTTAATTTTACTTCCTGCCTACAAAAATAAAACGAGTGTTTGTTAATCTTATTTATTTTTTAATAAATTTTATGCTAAAATACCAACATAATGACATAAAGACTTAACTATTGTTTTAAGGTGGGAACATGAATTTAATATAGGTACCTGTCCGGCGAATAGGGTGTAAATCTACATATACCTATTATTTATTTAGTACAATCTAATCTACCAATACCATTTTAACAGAGGTTTGATGAACAGTAATTTTATTAAGACACTGAAATAAAAATAGAACATCGAAATGTTTTGAAATGGATGCACAGAATACCCTGTCTGGAATATAAAATAAAATAAAAACGTAAAAAAGTTGACGGTACTGAAAATGGACTAAGTCCGAAATGCCTCTGCCAAAATAAAATGTATACAGTGAAAGTTTCAGTGTTTTAACTTAATCATTTTAATATTAATAAAAATGAAAACATCTAGAATTTGCAACATCAATTGACATCGAACTTTTGTTTATTTGAAAAAAAAAAACTGCATGAAAATGAATGTTACGAAGACGAAAGTGCTAGTGTTCGAAAGATAGATTGATAGAACAATGTGTGAAGTAAAAGTTGAAAATGTATGTTGTATGCTCGTTGTTGGCTGATTTTTTAAGGAGTTGTCGACTTTCACCTACCCTGATTAACACCTCTTCGTTTTCGACTTGTTCCGGGCAATGAATCATAGTTACGTTTGTAGCACAACATCTCAAAGACCATCAACCATCCGCTTTCACTCTTGCTGACGGTCCACGACACGCTACTATATAGCAGAACGGCCCAGACAAAGGCTTTAGCTTAAAGTGCTTCTTAACGCTTAAATAAATATTTGGAGATTACGACATTTTTTGTTAAAGGCAATTCTCGCCTGGTTTATCCTGCTAAGATAAAATATATTTTTCATAAATAAATTAACGATGTCGAAAAAGGTAAAAGAAAAAGTATATAGACAGTCTATTCCCTTCAATTATCATTGCTTTTCTCGATTAGATTAGCAAACTTTGTCACTTCTTATTTTTTAATTCTCTCTGTGACATTGAGATTGCGGGAATCATTTTTGAAAATAAATTCATCTCAATAATACCTAGCAAAAATAATGAGTTACCAGAAATTCTTGATAAATAATTCCCGTACCTACCTGTACAAAATTAAACCTGTTCGTCCAAATTTCATGTTTTACCATGTCTTTTATAGTATTTTTTTTAATGTATTTACTTTTTGTATGGCTTCGACATGTATTGATAATAATCATTCCAAATCCAATCCTTGGTTCTCCTCCAGAAAGCTTCTGCACCGCATCTGAGGTCGACCTATGGAAATCTATCCAGTCTCCATTCTATTTTCTTTCTGGAGACTGCTCCACCAGATGTTGGATCATTTGGGACTGAGCCCCACAGTTGCATTCCGGAGAGTCCCTCTTACCCCATTTCCACATTAGGTAGTAGCAACAGCCTTATCCCATGCGAATTCTCTTTTGTTGGAGCATGACTTCTCGGGGGTTGTTTTAAAAGTAATTCCAATGAAACATTTACTTAATTTATACCTACGATAACTTCTTTCTATTATGTCTTTCCATTTTTTATTTTTTTATACTGTTCGTAATTAGACGATGACCATGTGGTCTTGCACTGAAAGTTTGAAATAAAGATTTCATTATTGCATAAAATTGATTCAATGTCTCACAATTCCCATACCATTACAAAATGTCTGACAATCTCTAGATATTAGTTATACCTTATACCATATAATATAGTGTCGTGGGTAATTTCTAAATTCGAGCATAATATTGAGTGTTGGGCCCATTTCAATGAGTTTAATTTAAAGAATATTCTCCTTCTTCAATCATCTTTCTACTGCTGGATATATAAAAGCCACTTCCATATTTTTATACTTGTTTTTTTTTTTTGATTTTTTTTGTCCACATCTGGATTTTTTCTTATACAGATTATATCAGATTAATGGTGCAAATACCTACTAATTTATTCAACTTTTGTTTCACTGGATTTACAAGCTAGTAATTAGCTATAATATTTTATTAATCCGTAGTAGTCTCTTTTGATATTTTACTACGCGACAGGTATTATTATTTAATAATAATACTATTAGTCAGAATCTTGAAGGAAAGTTTCCCGATTGTGTTTCAAAGAGTAGGTACCTATATAAGTACCCACTACTTTGTGAGTACTTTGGAACTTGAAGAAGTTATTTAGACACCCAATTCTTAAGGGAATAATCACTGGAGAGAGATGTGGAGAAATAACAAACATGAGGGATTGAATTTTCGCAGAAGGGAAGAAATTTAAAAACATTATTTAACGTTCATATCCCCGTAGATTGAAAGTTTTTTTTTTCAAATCCAACAACCTAAGTAGGCATATTGAATAATGTTTTACTTTTGTATAAAGTTATATAAATTTTATTCTAAACAGCGATTTCTTAATTTCCTTTTACAAAAAATATTAGATTTATCATTTGCAATATCTGATAATTTAATGACCTGGTATTTAAGTGGGCGAAGAATCTGTATTTTTTTCAATATTCATCATTTCTCCTCGGAAGATTTCAGTTGTACCTGTCTTTCTCTAGAACAAGTTATAAGGGAATAAATTTTACAATTATAATATTTAATAAATAAAAATAAGGTTCTACGAACATCAATATAAAAAACGAATTATTTGGTATCAAGTTTTTCGTAAAAATTGACACATGGAAAGTTTCATGGATCCACTGACGACATTCTGTAACTTATTAAAAGCATCATTAAAAAAAATAGGTGTGGTTTTGTTGTAAAAGAGGAAGTGTTCTCAATCAACTGATTAAAAGATAAATTGATTTTATAGTGAACTAGAACCTCCATATTCGTGATAATTCCCTCTTTGTTTCATGGTTTCATTTCTATTAATGAGAATTACACAATACATTCTGTACACATTGATTAGAAAGTGTACATTTGATGGGACATTATTATTTGACACCGACATAGGAAAAGAAAATTAAGATCTACAAAATTTCACCGTTAGTTCATTGTTTCAGCTAATGACTTTTATTTAGCCTTGATTTTCAATTTATATGCAAATTTTACAGCAATCGGTTGGGGCATCTGCTTAATACGCCCCTTTCCCCTGAAAACAGACGTTTACCAAAAACCGATAACTTTATTTTTAAGTGACTTATTTTGCAGTAATATTTTTTTAATGCTCCCATCCCAACCTTGGTATTTTTCTTTTCGATGTGAACCTTAACGGAAATAATGCGTACATTTTAGGAAATTACTTGGTAATGCTTATCCTTTCAAATAAAATTTTCTACCTACAAATTAAATTACGTGACTCTCGTTTCCCATAACCTAGTGCCCTCAGCTATATTGGGGAATCTGACGTAACATTTTTTCTTCTTCACTTACCTTGGACGTTCATTTTAAGAACACAGAAGAGAAGACAACCTTTTCCATTGAAAACGACTTTATGCCAACTCAGTGAAAAAGTCTTACAAAGTAATATTTACTCATATTTATACCGAGTATATTTTTTACGAAGAAAGAAGTACTTGGGCTAGCTGGAAAATATTGATACGTCTCATAATTTTATACTCACAATAAAGTTTTTTTAAAGACATTGGTATCTGGGTTTATGTTGTAAAACCGAATACAACCTCAAACATTATAATTAAATGTTATAGAAATTAATAAATATGACATATATTCTACTATTATAGATATTGTCACTTATTCTAAAATAATTGGAAAAGATTAAAGTATGATCAAATCAAATGACACCATCACCCACAATGAATCTGAAACGAAAAAAAAATCATATAAGAAAAAAAATTACACTATGGTACCTGTGAAGATATTTTAGAGTAATAAGTATTTTTTTTCGAATTTGTATTAGGTAATTCTCAGAAAGTAAGCATGCAGATATCTGTAGGTAATACCTAAATATCGAATTAAAATTAACTTATTCTAAAGTAATATTCAGCCTGAATAAAATTTAGATTAAAACATTAAGCTTTCGCAGTAAGTAACTACTTACGTGTTACAAAATTTTCCGTCGGTAAAATCCATCTGAAACTTTTACTGAGAGTAATCAAACAGATTCAAAGCAGGTATGACTTTTTTTTAAATCGTAAGTACTATTTAAAGATTTCCGGTTATTTTCATACTAAAAGTGAATAATAAAACATAATCCTAAAAATTATTGTCAAAACAAAAAGATTAAAATTAAGAAACAAAGACATTTCTCGTTGCCAAGATTTTTGTTTTTCATGTTCTGTTCAAATATTTTTAGTTGAGAGTTTGATTTAAGATAGAGGTTTTCTGATGATCAACCCAAAACAACCTGAAATGTAGTATAATTTATAAACTAGTGTATAATTAATAAGTTTTGATGTATTTTTGTATTTTTTTCCAGTGCTTGGTGACTTATTTTATTTATTTTACTTTTAACGTTATTTAAATATAATGAAAATATACTGGTTTGATAAGTTAAGAGTTTTATTCTGGAACAGATTTTAAAGTCATTTTTAAGACCTTATCATCTTTGTTCTGTCAACTACTCGATGCCAATCTGTTCAGTATATAAGGTACCTAAGTTTTAAAAGACTGGTGTCAAAAGTTAATAATGGAAAGTAAAGTATAGGAATGTGTTTCAGACCAATAATTAATTCATGAATGTACATACTCGTATTGTTCAAACATATTTCTACGCAGATCTATAAATTTGGTGGTAAAAAATAGGTCATCTACTTTAACACTATGTTTATTACATGGGCGTGATTTTGAATAAAGAACAATTTTACTTACATAAACTAAAAGTACTGCCCCTTAATAAAGAAAGTCAAATCTTTGATAGATTTAATACTCCAGACATTTTAAGTACCTTTGTATGTATGTTAATAAGAACCGATATTACGTTTACAATGTCGTTATGTATGATTTAAATATTTAAGCTACTTCCACCTGGGCAGGTCTAGAAACCCCAAAAAGAAAAGACTAAATAGGCTAAAAAGAGTCTAACAAGAAAATTTAGTAGTTTGAAAATATATTTTATCGAGTGAAAGTGAAACCATGTCTCGCACTTCAAAGCAAAATATGTCAGTGGTTAGAGAGCCGTTAACCGTGCCCTCTCCTCTGTCTGCCTGCCGTCTTTTTTGTAGCTTCATTCTCCCTCAGAATATTTCACAAGATCTGATCATCTTCTTCTTCTTGTTGGTAAATTTACCAACAATTTGTTTTCATATAATAGATTTCTACTAATAAATCGTTTGTAATATCTCTGGCCCTAATCTGATAGTACGTACCAATGATTCGTTGTGAAATTTCATTAGTATTTTTCTCAGTGTATACTTGTAATTTTTTTTTATTTAAGGGTAGGTATATTTTATTATAGCCAATTAAGTTTTTTAGTCTATTTGTTTACTCATATTACGAGTGATTTGTGCCATTTCACACCTACTGAAATATACAAACATAATATATATACATAGAATATATCTAATATTATGTTAAGAAACTTAATGTTGTACATTTGAAATAAAAATAATAAATTAGGGTGTTTTACATACCATTTCTTGGTAATGCCACTCCCGAATACACTGGAACTAAATTAGCTTAAGGTGCGTGAAAGATTAACGTTGCTCCTTAATTACTTTGCATAAGTGTGATATTTATTAATTAGTATGTAGGTAAGGTATATTTATAATATGTTTAAAAGATTATATTCATAAATTCAAATTATTTGGAAGCAAAACAACTAAGAAAATTAACATAATATCGTTGTAAGAGCATTGTGTTTCATGTATTAATAAATTAATTTTTAATTAGTTCAGGGGGGTTGCTTGTTAATATTCTCTTTCAGAAACAAATGTTTTAATGCATATTTAATAACCCACATATTTTACCTAATGTTTTCAGTAATTTGTTCGTAATATATATTGCGTATTTAAAAATACACGAAATGTATGTTCCCATACCTTTTTTCACTTAAAATATTATTCATTTTGAAAATGAAGCCTTGTTTAATGTTATATTATGGATCGCAACTAAATAAATTTACATATATGTATCTATCTTTATGTTATGTTATTTATCAATAATAAGGTATGTCTCCATCTAGAGGGAGACCTAAGAGTACCTGGATGACACAATGCAATAGAATCCTGCGGAGAAATGGCCTGGATGAAGAGGGTATAGCAAACAGAAGAGTGTACAACCTCAGAACGAGAAGAGCTGACCCCAACAGCCTTCAGCGGCAATAATTTGGGACAGTGCCAGGAAGAAGAAGAAGAAGGTATGTACCTATTTGTATGATATTCAATAACAAAGGAAGCCAGTTGAATATTTAAATAGAATGGAATAACTTTTCTAGTATTATTGATGATCAACCTGTGAATAAAATGTATGTCATTCATTAGGCTTCTCTGTCCTGTGCTAGCCGGAACAGCTCTTCCACATTCTAGATTTCGGTTCATTCTTTGATGTTTCTTATCCAGGACAGCTGTCGCATTCCCATACCGCGTTTGCTCCAACTCAAACTGAAGGAAAAAATATAAATATAGTTAAACAATAAAATTCTGAAATAGGACAGAATGAGAATTATAATTCAACAGGAAAAAAAACAAAAAGAGTGAATGAGATTTATGCAAGAATATTGTCTCCTTATTGTGTTAACACTGTTTCTGCATACTATTGTATGAGTATCCAGTATACAGTATCTAGAAGCTTTCTGTAAAGTGATGTAATTTGCTTGTGGAACTGCCAACATATTTCAACTATTGAAAAATCATGTGGTACGATTCCTGTACTTGATACAACTATTAGTAGAAATCTACTATTGTGACATGTTGTTTTTGAATTTTCAAATCCTTTTCATTTCATCCTGTAATTCTATGTTCTTCCTGATTTATTCTGTGATAGTCGTAAGAAGATTGTTGGTGTTTGAAATGACAAGTCTATTGGGATAATATGTTTTGCATTTTCGCTTACTTTAACAACAAAGATTAAATCTATCGAAGTCTTTTTTTGTGAAAGTGTAGTTCGTCATTATTGCTAGGTCGTTATGAGCTTTATGGGTAGTGCTTTCTAAAACGCTTTTTGGTTCGTACTTATTGTATGGAATTTGGTATTTTTTCATTAAATCATATTTTCGAACGAACTTCTGGTGTGTGATGTTGACTATTTCGTAATGCCAATGGGTGTAATCATTGTGGGTATGTATGCTACAGACACCTGTTATGTGTTGGATAGTTTCCAACATATTATTTGTTTTATTATTATTATTATTATAATATCAAATTAATATAATTATACTAGACTAGAATATAGTCTAATTAGACAAAATAATATAAATCATTTTGTATATTACAGAAAACATTTCATAAAAAATATGTACTCATAATGATTACCTTCTGCGTATAAAATAAAAAATAAAAAAAATCGATTTTTAAAAATAAAAAAAAATGTTTTTTATTATAACTATTATTTTATTTTAGTTTATTTTCAGAGTTCACGAGTTCAGGGGTTTTATTTAGAGTCCAACATTATCATAATTAAAATCTGTTTTTCTTACAAATCATTACACTTCACGTTTATAAATGAGGGCAGTATTTAACAATTCAATCCCTTTTTCTGTCTTTCAGAAGTCCGAGTCGTCACGTCGTGTCGCCATTAGGTTACCAACCATCTAAAATGTATTTGAATTGTAAATTAGCAGCTACCTTAATATTTCAATAGTGTTTTCATTTAAAAGTCACCAGATGGTATATATTTATCATCATTTGGGGGATTTATAAAATTTTATGTGAACGTAGTTAAAGTAAGAGTAAAGTCTGCACTTAAAGCATGTTCTGCAATTTATAATGGTGTATTGTCTCTATATTAAATGTGCCCTTTACACATTGTGAAATTTTCATACTGGACCATGAAGATACCACTTTTGTGACCATTCACTTTTCAACTGGAACGCATATGCCATTTCCAAGAGAGAAATGGACGGACATGATCTGATAATGATTTTGACATCATAGCATCCTTAAAAATTAGGATAAAAATAATAAAAACCTACAACAAAATCTGCTGGTCTTGTAAAAATGCAAATTCTAAAGATCATGTAACAATAATCTTATAGTGAGTAACAATCCATCGGATTGGCTTGCAACGAGTTTGGGTTTTCTTTTCCAGTCCTCTCTATTTTCAGCTTGTCTCTTTTATTCTACGTAGGTATGTGCCACAGTTCATGTCGATCTCCAGTTGGTCCATATAGGTCCTCTACCTTTTGCACCTTCGGTCTTGTCCTCCGCGATGGTGATGAGTAGGCCTGGGTGCCTGATGCTGTGGCCAACTCGGTTAGCTCGCTATTTGATGATTTATATCGGTTAATTATTGTAAAACGCGCGAGTTGAAAATTAAGTCACAATTTAGTCTGATACTAATTCAGTAGTAATGAATATGAATATATGAAAAGTGCCGTATAGTAAAAGGTTAGCAGGTACATAAAATAAATGTAGTCTAGACCATTGCGTGTACTTACTCATTTACCTTATGTTACCAATAATGTTCTCAAAATGTGGTCTACCATAAAATATATATACACACACAATATAATATAATAACATATTCTGCTACACTAAAATATTATAAGCTTATAATAATAATAGTACCATCGATAAAATTCTCTTTGGTTTTATGGGCCTACTTAAAATGATTAAAATTAATAAAGTATGTAGTTACTTACCGCCGAAAACCATGACGTTTTTTTTTTTGTAAAGATGTCTGCAAAATGTAATATTGAATAAAGAGGGTCATAACTCTGTCTTCTGTGTGTTTTGTTGAAAAAGGCAATGTTTTTTTTGTAAATTATATTGTCACAAGAAAAATTGGGAATTGATCTTGATGAAAAATTAACTATAATCAATCGAATTATAAGATACCTACAGGATATAGATTTAAATCTGAAAGAATTGCATAGCTTATAGAGCATGTACAATCAGTAATTTTGGAAGAATATCACTCCGATGAATGAATTAGCTCATTAAATAAGTATGTTGGCGTGACTTATTGTAATACACAAAGAAGAAGAAATCAAGGGTGAAATGTGTTACAGACATCAACCTATTTTTATAAAGACTAGAAATGCCAAGGAAATATTGGTATTGTGACCAATGGAATATTTCAACCAAACACATTGGTATTGTTGCAAGGCATAAAAAACATTGATAGTTCATTTTTACTGTAAGGGTCCTTATTGGCGACGTACAGAAAGCTGGATGCGAACGTCAATCATCAAGAAAAAATCTTAAACTTATCGGCGACAATTCAGAGCATTCTCCGAAGAAATATTCGAATGAATGCCTTTGTTACCGTCTATGAGACGTAACGAAGGCATTTATTCGAATATTTCTTCGGAGAATGCTCCAAATTGTCGCCGAAAGATTTAAGATTTTTGCTTAGTGATTGATGATTGACGTTTGCATCCAGCTGTCTGTACGCCGCAATTCAGATATATTGGATGAGCAATACTTAAGTCAAAGTAAGAAACAGATCATAAGCATCTTAATGTTATGGAATGAAATATCATAATTATTTTTGGAACATGTTTTCTTAAAAAAATAGTACTTACAGCATTATTAGTCTACACCAGATAGGTCAATGGTTACAGAGGCAAGTTTCATCATTCTCTCGTTCGAAATCCGTTTAAAATCTCACCATAAGACTTCCAAATGCTTTTGGTTGGTTCTAATATAGAGCGAAAATAAATGTTAGTATTGTCACATAATTTGTTATATAATAATAATAATAATATCAAGTATACATGCAGAGGCAATGATATCTTTATTTTATTTGAAAACTTACATATATTTTGTGCAATGTTACATACATGACTACCTGAAATTATTTCAACGTGTCAAACATTGTATTTACATAATAACTTGCATTACTAACTAAACTTGTTATATAAAAATGCATTTAGCCATCCGTGTCCACAGACAGATATTAATTTATTACAAGAAAGCGAGTTGATTAATCTAACAAATTAATTAAAGCTACCATTGCATTCATCTTTAAACTTTTGACATGTAATTGCATGTAGGTAATATAAATTATTGTGTTTACCATAATATATTAATATGACGTAGTATTTCAATTAAGTAAATATACAATATGTCATTAATCAAAACACTGTACACTTAGGTATAAATGAATGGCAATAGAACTTTGCTTAACACTGTCTCTGGTATCTGCATATTAATAATTGTGTTAATAATAAATCTTGATACGATAATAAGAGGAATCTCCAGTTAAGTAATTACTAATAGCAATCCGCAAGCTATTTATGACGATTAAAGTATTAATCATTCAAGCAAATGCGCTTGTACGAGAACGTAGTACATAAATCGATGTGACTTTGTTTTGTAGGTACCTGGTACCTACTTATAAATAAAGTGATAAACGCCGTGTCCTGCAGTACTTTGGGCACATCGCATGGAGAGGACCAGACAACCTGGAGAGGCTTGTTCTGACTGGAAAAGTGTGGAGGGCAATAGAGTTAGGGGGCGCACACCAATGAGATTGAGTGTGCAGTTGAAGGGGGCAACAGGGTGGACCTTACATGAGGCACTGCGAAGAGCGGACGATCAGAATCGCTCGAAGCATTTAGTCCATGGTCACGATCCTCAGCACTGAGAGAGCGACAGCAAAGAAGAAGAATAAATTAGTTGCAGTTTATAAGATTACCTATACTTAAAAATGAGCTTGTAGAATGGAGATCAAGAAATTCAGGTTGGAGTACACTGAAAACCTCATATAAGTAATAGTGTATTCAATTCTATTTCCTTTAGTTAACCATCGCTTGTTCAAAAAAATAAATATTCTGCATTACAAACGTTTTATAAATATACCTATTTATTTTTTACCCATACATCCTTAGAAGTTGTTCCAGTCAATAAAGTAGGTATTCGGTATTTCGTTGGCTTAATCTTCACCATAATTATAAAATATGATTTAAGGAATATAAGTTTTACCATAATTGTGGAATATAATATCTATTATAAAATGTGTACATATATATTTTATTCATTCAAAATCCTTTAAGGCTTTGTGGCTTGTAATTTAATCGTAGGTAATTAATAAGATTCGCAATTGTTGATACTTATTGAATAATATTAAAACTTTTGTTAGAAATTAATCATAGAGTAACTAACCAAGTGTTGCGTCTAGACATTTTGTGAATTATTTATTAATCTGTTATGCTTTAGTAATTAAATATTATTCCTTTATGCTGTACTGTATTATAATCTATTTATATTAATCTCTACGCTACTTAAAAAAATCTATAAAATAATTTGACTTGGAATAACTGAGTTATATTGGAAAAATTTAAATATTTTTGGATTTTTCTTCTCGCAATGGACGACAGTGGCGCGGAGGAAACGCTCTTCCTTAGAGTCACGAGATTCCGTGTTGGATTCCTGGACAGGGCATAATGAAAATTATAATATCATATTGTTTTAGTCTTTCTGAGTTTATCAATCAGCTTTCTTACCTCCTTAAAGGGGCATTGAAAAGAGAGTTTAAAAGATTTCCACGATGGTGGCAATGTCTGGTCAACTCTTCAGGCCTGTCCAATGGCCGGCCGGCCCGTGATGATGGCATAGGTTTCAATTTTGAGAATAAATAAATATCTACGACTCCTGAGATATCCGGGTGTGTAGAGGTTATTTCAACGTTCTGAGATATCAGGGTGTGAGATGGGTCTGAGTCTGGGTGTTACATGTATATGTGTATCGTCGCCTAAGCCCATAATACGAGATTCATATTATCTCGATCTGTGTGATTTCAGATATTGAAATTTAAAAAAAATCTGAGAAGTGTTGTGACACTAATGATTCTTGTTTTTCGTTTTTTAACCAATATTTTGTTGAAAAAAATCACGTTATATTCAATCATAAATTTTGTTAATAATAATTTTTTTGTTAATATAATCATCTAAATAACTCAGAAAAATATAATTAAAAATAAAATGATATGATTCAGATCAGTAGGAAATGATACAATACAAGCCCTGTATAGAAAAAGAGCTTCTATCCGGCCAATAGTAAGTACTTACTGCATAGATGAAGAGCTACAGTGCATTTATGCAGATATTTTTTAAACCTACTATCTATACTACTATACTATACCTTCACGCCGTGTCCCAAGTGGGGTAGGCAGAGATAACGGAACGCCAAACAGATCTATATTCACACACTTCCTTATAAGTATGATATATAGAAGAAGAAATACAGTATATGTTAATAGATATTTTTTTATATATTTAATATTATAAACAAAAGAAGAGCAAAATGCAGTTAATATAAGTTATAATTTACGTGAAAGAAACATAGAGTCTATATATATGTAGAGCGAAATAAAACCAGCCAAAAACTACAAAAATAAAACTAATTTGGTAGGTGTAATTCTACAAATAAATGATTCCTTGTTTTACTTCGGAAATTGAAAAGTTTTGCCAATTTATACTTTCTCAACATTGATTTCTATCGAGCTCATTTTCAAAATTATTTTCGTACAATAGTAACTACAAATTTTGAGAAACTATTTAAGTTTTTTTTCAATCTCTTCAGTACTTACTTACTTAAGTACAAAAATATTTTTAAAATCTTCTTATAACTTTACAAATACAGTCAATAAATCAAATAATGTAATGTAACCAGTCCACAAAAAGCAAGTTTGGCCTCATTAAATTGTACACATTCTGCTAGTATTCTGTAATCGAATACACAATAATACTTACCACCATCCATCGTAACAGTTTTACACACTTTTGTTTTAATATTGTTGACTACATTAATTCCCACCACATTCCCCTGGTTGTTTTAAGAGCTGAGTTCCTATATCATCCTGATTCAACGAAACAAAAAAAAAATCTAAGGGGGGCTAAAGGAATAATTCTATGTACTGACTGATACTCACCACTGTCATACATGAAATTTCCTCCTTATTGAATTCAAGGGAAATAAAGAAAGGGAAAGAGATGCATAAAACGTCTAAGGGTAGGACATGATAAGGGAAAGCAAATAAGCTTATTATTGACCAACAGTGTTTGGTGGAAGTTCATGTTAAATTAATAAAAATTAAAGATTAATTTTTAGTACTTTCACAGTGACTTTATCAATTTCGAGCTGGCTTTAAATTTTTTCATTAATCTATCTATTTGAATATAATTTTTTCACTTTACGTTAGCCTACTTACGTTACTCATCACCATTCTCAAACGGAAACTCTTGAAAGCCGGCTACTAAATATATGTTTGTTATAAGTTATTTTTAAGGTATAATTATAACTTTATAAAATTAAATAAATAAATAAATAAATAAATGTATACAATTTGTTTTGTTTTGTTAATTGAACACATGAAAATTTCAAATTAAAGTTTCCTAGGCGGGATTGAGCAATAAACAATCAGAACCCATGGATTTTGTTCCCTAATATTTTTTTCGATTAAACGCAAAGGTGTAAATAGCTGGTTTACTCGATTCTATTTTTCGTTACTTATTTATTATTTTTTAATCGCACGTATAGAAAAACAAAAAATATATATCTACCTACATAACATTTTGGGGTCCCACAGGGCTTCTCATTTGGAACGTCATCAAAAGTTGTTCGCCCAAAAATTAACAATAAATTAATTTTCACGAACTACAGAATAGTTATTTAGTATGACGTATAAAAAACCATATATGTTTAGTTTGTGATCGAAAGTGGAAAACCCTAAAATGTTTACTTTTAACTAAGCATGTTCAAATCCTCTTTTTGTCGAGTTTTTAAAACTGCATTTTGGGCTCTACAAACATTTTATTACAAACAGAAATGCCCGATTACGATCCCAAGAATACAGAATTTAGTTCTGATTAAAGTTTCTTTAATATGCCTATTAGCTATAATTATATGTTTGGTGAATTAGAGATATTTTTTTTGCGTTTGTATTATGTAAGTGTTTTGCCAGAGTAATATTTTTTTCTCTTGATATTTTGGATTTAAATGTTATATCCAGCAACTTTATTATTTTCCATAGTCTTTATTCTTTTGCCCGTAAAAGCCATGTGACACTTTTGCCAATATCTTGTTTTTGTATTCATTAATTTGTGGTCCACTGTAATTTAATATAAGTAAAGGATGTATTACGACTTTTTCAGGAGTTTGGGGGTCGAGGTCGGTCAGGAAATTAATATACAAGTATTATTCTTATACATTCTTTTAGTTGTTGTTCTATGTAATCTCGCTAACAACGTGTGATAAACAATTTCGTTGTTGGTGAAAATATTATCAAGTTTAAAGGTATTATCGTACGTGTGATATATGTATTGTTGCGTTAGTACCCATAATATAAGATTCATATCTAAGTTTGGGTCTAACTAGATCTGTTTTAATTATCCACGCGTGTGTGTATGTATGTAAATTATAGGTTTAAAATAAATAAACGTATCGAGTGTAGGTACTGTTTTGTGTATTGTGATATATAAGTTATTACTTTTTGTATTTATATCAATAAGTTGATTAAGTTAGAACAAATGAAAATAAGGCATTTTTTGACAGATTGTAACCTTCTGCTTTGTAAAATTTACGAAATAAATACAAGTGAAAGGAAGAGATTGAGAGAGAGACTAAAATCGTTTGAAATGAGTTATAAGAAAATTCATGTAGAAGATACCAAGGAGATTTGAGTGGAAAAATAAAAACGAAACATTGCCATGCACTTTTAAATTCACTCGCCATTTCAAATGTGCCTATTTATTTTCAGATAAAAAGGGTGTCATAAATTTCTGCATGAATATTCCCAATTGTTGATTCTTTCATCCGAAATATTCCATTATATCTTAAGGATACGTGACAACACATTGACCCAATTATTTCCAGAAAAGGAATTGTACGAGAAAATAATGTTATCAAGTATTTGTTGAACTCGCCCATTTTTTGGAATATTATATAGCATAAAAAGAATCTTAAATACAAATATATTATTATTCTCCTCTTTTCCAATATTCATTTCTTGTACAACACCCACTTTATTTTGTCGTTTTCATAATGGTTGAAAAGTACTTACCATAAGTGAAATTAAAATATTTTATTTATTCTTTGCTTTTAAAAAGGTTCAGCCATGAAAGCACAATGGAAAATTAACATGTGGCTGCCAAAGAAATCTATAACGCAGAGAAATCTTATGAAAATATCTTTATAGAAAAAGACTTGATATTTTGAGGTGTGTTTTTGTCTTTATGAGTGTGATTCTCAGTGAGTTATTGCTTAGTCCCCAGATTTCTCCGGTAACTGGGTAAACAGTGGATTTCCTTTATTATTGCGCTTGATTTCGGGATACTAGGAAGCTATTCTTAGGACCAAATTTGAATTTGAGTTTCTAATTTTAACTCACGTTGTAAAATATCAATGTTCATGACTTTTGTGCTCTATCTTTTATCATTCAAAACAACGTATACCTTCCCAGAAAAAGTACGGTGTTTAGTATACATTTTAAGGAGGAACTTTGAAAATTTGAGTACAGATAAATATACAATTAATTTTATGATTTGTCTTTGGGATATGCTACATGTTGATTAGTAAAGTAATAGCTAATGTAATGTAATAGCTACAATTAGTAAAGCATAAATTATTAAATAGGGCATTAAAAAAAATTTGTGCAGCCCAACATCTGAAACTATGTCAACAAATAAGCACTTTGTTCAGTCCAACCACAATCTACCTACCCATCTAGGTATAGGTACTCCTCCACCGAACTGCCTAATATCACGACGTCCTTACCAGAAAACTGTTGCTCAAAGCTCTGACTGCAGTATTGAAGATTTATGTAGGTGGAGGAAACTATGGACATACTCAATGTCCAATACTGACTAGTTTGTTTACTATACATACCTACCTACTAATTTGCTTTTTCAATACGTCATTAATTTATTGGGTTAGAGATTTCGAGTGCGTTTTAATGCGATTGATATACAATTATAACATTCATCTTGGAACTCGACTAGTGATAATTCCCTTTTAAGAATTCTTAGTCCTATTGAGCTGTTAGCTTAATTATGATGATATTAACAAGTCAATTTAAAGATTCTCTCTTGTAAATTTCTCTTCTCTTATTTGAATAATTTCATTACAATATCAAGGTCATGATTTTGTGATTAATTAATGGTGTCTTCATGAAATATGAATAATTAATATCCAGAATTTATTCAAAAATTCAGGAGTAATATTTTAAGTTCGTTAAATTTTAATTATTCATAAATTACCTCGTTCTTTTCAGAATTCACAGTAAGTATAAATTGTTATCTACATTTTATCGAAATGGTGATCTCATTTCATAAGTTAATTTAATGATATTTAACATTTTTTATTCTCATATAAACTTATCTGTGCATTGATATGACTGAACCATGTACAATGAAACTAACAATCTGAAATCATGGCATAGCTGTTGATTTGCCAATATATACAAAAAAAAAACATTAGGTAAAGTCATCAAATTCGGGAAGTTCTCGAGTAAGCCTCGTCATGACAGAAGACCATCACAAAATTATTATTTTTTTCCTCGAGGCAAGGCACCCGATACCTAGTGAATTATCTAAAGGTACACAATTAAAATTAGTCAAATTAAAAAAATATTAAATATTTCTGTGGATACATAATTATAACTATTTTTTAATCACTTTAACGAAAGTTGAAAATAAATGCGTTACCTTGAAACAAAGAAGAAAAAGAAGGTTGTGTTTGTTTTCACTTATTTATTGATTCCTTCGCATTCTTCATCTCATGGGTATTTTCTGGTACTTACTTACTAAACAACTCAGTGCGGTTTTCATGAGATGTTTATTGACTGGGAATCACGTTTCAAAAAATAATAATATCCATTAGCTTCAAGTGAAGCTAGAAAGTTATCGCATTTATACTTGTCCGGTGTAATGGCAACGGCGCAAATGGCATTAGCGTTTACGTTGTAAAAGTAAATATGGTTATCGCTTTGAAAAATTTGCGAAAATGGCGCGAAACGGATAACCGTTTTTTACGTATCTCTGCTTATCACAACAACGTCAATGGAACTATCGTATTTTCAGAAATATGTTCCTACATTAATTTGTACTTACTTTACTTTTCGGGTCCGGACTTCAGACCTTGCCACTCCAGTATGCAGCGACGTACATCGCCTTGTCATTCGCCATCATCAGGTCACTCACATTACATGCATTCCGCATCAGCGGACATTGCAGTAGGTGAGAGTCACTCTGCTCCTCCCCACAGTCGCAGCTGGCGTCCTCTCCATCCAAAAAGCCCCACTTCCGCTAGTTACCTTTGCACCTTGTCACCCCAACTCTGAGTCATAGTCAACATTAATTTGTTATTGTCATATACATTGTCAGAGGATTTGAATTTCATACTATTGAAGATTGATTTTTGAAAAATATACATATTTGTAAATAATATATTGATAGAAAAAATGTAAGTATTGTCAATGAAAATTTATCTTAAAAAGCATACGGACAAGTTTTTTTTTATAAAAGTGCTGTGTTTTTTAAGCACTTAAGTAAAAGTTTTGGAAGAAAGTTATTGTACAGTAACATTTACTCATACACAATACCAAAAACTTTCATTATTGTTTCCTTTTAACAGAATACAGATCATTATATCAATTTGAATAACATACAAATAAATGATATAAATAAATAACTGTTATGTTTTGTGCTGGATTCCCTACGCCACAGTTTTACATACATATATTGCAAAAAATCCATCTCCGTTAAGATAAAATCCATACCATCCATCAGAGCACAGAACAACATTTTTTACTAAAATGATTTATTGAATTTTTGAGGTAGAAAAAAATAACAAATTCTATAGGTATAAACAGCAATAATAACAAGAAGCGAATATTGCGTCAAACTCCACTAATTTAAAGGTTTGTCATACAACAACAAACCTCGGTATATTAATAACTTTGTTGACTCATAGAGTTAAAAATTAGTTCCTATTATAAAATAAATATGTTGAAATAACTATATGTCGGATATTTCAGGAGTCCAAGGACTCCTATTTATCCGTTTAGGTGACAATTTATTAATATTTCAACTCTCTCTAGTCTAGTACCACTATGCTAGTGTTGGCATCTCCGATCCTACCACGTCAGTGGGTAGGTACAATAAAATAGTACCTATTACAATAAAATCTCTACTGCTTCTATTCAACCATGGAATATTCCACAAGTAGGGAGCCAGTAAATAAGCTACATGTTATAATAACGGCAATTCTTTTGACAGGTGCACCCATTGAGTGGTGATTTTATGAATAATTATGCTTGACAGTTATATCGAGATATGGATATTTTGATAAATTTTGATATTTTTGACAGGTCTACCTTGAGGTTATGATTTTATGAATATATTTGACAGTTTATTTCTGATTTGACGATTATTTACGTTTTTTGATAGATTGTGATCAATTTACAGCATCTCTTTTGACAAGTGATGGTGCATAGTTTAATGGTTTAAGTGGTGATTTTATGAATATACTTGACAGTTATTCATAGATATGGATATTTTGATCAAAACTATCAAATAATATTTTTGACTGATTTACATACCATGAGTTGACGATTTTATGGATATATTATATGACAGTTTATTACTGATTTACGATTATTTAGGCGTTTTGATATACATATAGTGATCAAATTGTTTACGGCAATTCTTTTGACAGGTGTATCATGAAGTGGTGATTTTCTGAATAATATGTTTTACAGTTCAATCGAGGTATAGATATTTTGATAAAATGTGATCAAACTCTCAAATGATATTTTTGACAGGTCTACCATGAAGTGATATTTTAATAAATATTAGACAAATCAATCATATTATGGATATTTAGATTGACTTTGATCGAATCTCTCCAATGAAAATTTTTGACCGGCCTATCATGAAATGATGATTTTTTGAATAAATTTGACAGTAATAAAATTACGGTCTGATGGTTTTTTGATAGATTTTTACTTTTTGTCGACATGAGGAGGACGGCTATGAGGTGTCTGTTAGGTAATTTTCTTAATATCTTCACTCTCGCAGGTGTGAAAATCCAGCTAAATGCGAAAACTTCGTTTAACATTTAAAACCACTGGTCAAAGCAACGCTGTAAATAGGAGAACACAATTGTTCTCTGGCGCCATTTAGTGTTTCGGGTTGACAATCAACGATAGATTGTCAACAACCTCGAACACAATCACAAAGATGGTTGCTGTTAGTTGACATCTATGCTCAACAGATGTCGAATATGACGGTTTGAAACAGGAATTGGTGGGATTGGTGAACGTACCATGGGTAAAGTGCACTTAAACCAGCCTAAGCCGATTCGTAAGCATCGGGACACCTTTCCTGTTTCATACAAAAGGGAGTTTGCACAGTCTGTTGGTTGTGCGGATGAGGTGTCTGTTAGGTAATTTTCTTAATATCTTCACTCTCGCAGGTGTGAAAATCCAGCTAAATGCGAAAACTTAGTTTTTCGCGACGAGGTATATATGTTTTAGAGTTATGTTTTGCGGTTACATCGCGTAATTTGTTTTTCGAACAAGCTTTCGGAGTTGCTTGGAACTCCATCATCAGGTTCTGCAGTAGACACGTTCGTCACGGATAACGGGTCAGTGTTTACTGTTTTGTTTTCGGTGAGCAAGCCTTTGGCTACGGCGTAAAGTGGGGGAAGGAGGTGGAGTAGTGTGGGGAATAGGGGGCGTGTATGTATGTGAGTGTGACGATCGAGGAAAACAACAATACGATGTAGAAAGTGATAGTGCATTTAGTGTTGGTGAGTGTGAAGTTGTAGAAAAGTGAGTGTGAAGTTCTAGATCGTCACACTCACATACATACACGCCCCCTATTCCCCACACCACTCCACCTCCTCCATATATATTTCGTTACCTTACTTTGAAAAGGTTCTATCTATATAGGGAATTCTGTATATGATAGAACCTTTTCAAAGTAAGGTAACAATTTTTGACAGTTAGGTATACCTATCATTATCTGATGATCATAATTATGGGTATTTTGATAGATTCTGATGTATTTGACAGCAATTTTAAAAATTTTGACAAATCTACCGTGATACATGATGATTTTATCGATATGTTTGGCTATTTAATCACGATTTTTTTAATTTTTTATAGATTTTATATTATTATAGGAATGTTTTTTCAAATCATATGATTGTTTACAGTTCAATGATGATTGAATAGTTATATCTCCTTCTATCAGTGCCGTATCAGGTCTCCCCGACGTTGGCGATCACTCTTGAGAAGCATTTTTCCATCCATTGCCGTACTATTCCGGTCCATTGCCGTATACGAGTATTCCGCAGCCTAAACATCTGCTTCCTTCCACGACGTCCCTCAATCTCCCATCCATTGCCGTGTTATTCCGGTCCATTGCCGTATATTCCGCAGCCAAAACATCTGTCTCCTTTCACGACGTCCCTCAATTTTATATATTTTTATTATTAACTTTCTTTATATGAAGTTTTTTTTTTTTTTTAAAAAGATATATCTGGGTTTTGTTATAAACCAAACCCAAATACAACCTTATACACCTTTCACAGTAAGCTAAAAGCTTGTGTCGTGAAAGGGGAGTTTGCCGGCACCTGGGATCGAACCACGGACCCCTTGTTCACGAGGCCGAGACTCTACCCCCAGGCTACCGACGAACTCGTATAAATTATGTATGACTCTTTAATGAAAGAAATTGTGTACATATATGTATCGTAAAAAGGGAAGACATTGTTTCTGAAGGCTTAAAATGATTCATAAGATTGGAAAAAGAAGAAAGAAAGAAGAACCTTAAAAATAATAATTAACAAAATTGGTTGAGGAAGTTTTACTTTAAGCATTAATATACCTAGTAGTCTACAGTATTATGTCAGAGGATAAAACAGATTTTGAGTAAAACAAGTGAACAAAACATTTAACGTGTGTTAGATTCATTCCAATTATAAGATTCGATTTCAGATTGAATCCATAAGAAACGTCCTTAAGAAGTTGTGTTTGTTTTGTCCTATTTTGTCAAAGTGACCTATTTTTTAATTAATATTATAAAAAGGAGGAAAACATCAATACGAAAAAAAAATTATACTCAAGGCAACCTTCACTATTCAAAGGTATAATAAAAAATCCTTCATTATTATTTTCATGCAAGCTTTGTACATCAACGGTTGGACATATGATATTGTAGTGTTAAAAAAACCAACACCACATAATACCTATACCAACACTTGCATCTGGTACAGTAAGTTACACATTATTTCTATCAAGTTTTTATTTCTTTCTATAATATCTATACACAAATGTTTTCTGATCTCTAAAGTCTATTGGTGTGTTGGATCTAATCTGTTTATTTTGATGTCTAAATTTGTTTTTTGCACATATATTACTGATTGTACTGTCAGCCTCGAGACAGGCTATAGCCTAGTGAGGTGGCAAAGTAGAATTAGTTTTTTTGGCATATTATGGATATTTGAACTGTATTTGATTGTGTATGCTTATTTGAGGAAATAAACGAATTTGAATTTTATTTCAGTGTTCTTTCTTTACAACAATATAATATACATAACTTCATGAAATATCCAGCCAGACTAATCCAGGTGGTCAGCTGACTAATTGTATGATTGTAATAAAATACATTTAGGATGGGTAACATTTATGATATTTATTGTTCTTAGCATTTATGTTTTCAACTTGTAAAGAAAGATCTTTTCTTGCTTTTTCCATTACATTGAATACTCAGTTTTCAATAGAAGGTGACTATGTGAGATTTATGTTTTTTTTTTGTTCCACAATGGGTTTTTATGCCTCAAGCGAAATAATTTATGTATAAGTAACATTCCCAACATAAAATTTTCTTGTCTTTAACACAGGTAATATCTAGTGCATCAGTTTTATGGTTTAAAGGATCTATATTTTCTGTTGCAGTTTTGTACTTCCATAAATGTTGTAGAATTTATTGAAATTTTTATTTTAGAAATAGAAATGTACTATTTTTCAGTTTAAATTTTCTATGTTGGTTCATTGTGACAATTTTTTTTTTTATTTATATCCTCATATTTTTTTAGAAAAGATATATCTGGGTTTTGTTATAAACCCAAATACAACCTTATACACCTTTCACAGCAAGCTAAAAGCTTGTTTCGTGAAAGGGGAGTTTGCCAGCGCCTGCTCTGAGAAAAATACTAACGAAATTTCAAAACGAATCATTGGCACGGTACTATCAGATTAGGACCAGAGATCGTACAAACGATTCACTAGTACGAATCTATAATATTTACTCTTCGCAAACATGAATCGTTTGTACGATCTCTGGTCCTAATCTGATAGTACCGTGCCAATGATTCGTTTTGAGTATTTTTCTCAGTGTGGGATCGAACCGCGGACCTTTTACTGTTAACATGTTAATATTGATACAAAATGCTTTGTTGACAGTACTATTTCAATGAAACAGACTTAATGTCATGTGGCCAGGAGACCACCTGATGTAGGCAATAAAGCTCAATGTATCGAGGTTATCGGCAAGAGACCAAGAGGAAGGCCAAAGTGCAGATGGCGTGAAGAAGCGAGACAAGACATGCGGAGCTGTGATGTTTCCTAAGAGGATGTGTTTGGCAGAACCAAGTGGCGTAACCAAATAATAAAGGCAGACCCCACCACCATGTGGAACTAATAATTGCCCGAGATGAGACTTTAGAAAATTATCGAGATTCGAATAAATAATCCTTACAGTACTGAAAAATAATACACCTCCAGACTTACAAACTTACTATTATTATTTGTGATGGTGAGTTAACACGTTCCATGGTTTATGGTGATTAATATTTTATTGCACCGTCCAGTTTTCAAAGTACCAGACGTGTAGTGTAGTTAATCAATGCACAGGAAATATCAAGTAATAAAAATGTACGCTAAAAATTATGTGGGTAGTTTAGAATTTTAACACTTTTAATTTCAGTTTTGATTTTTAAATATTATTTCTAATTAATTAGTAAGATTTCGAAAGAAATGATACGAAGTTTGAAATTGAGTTTGTAATATTTTTTGTTTGAGCTTCAAATTAGGTTAATGAATAAATTAATACAACTGAACTTTGAACTAGTTGCCAATTTATGTTACATTTTATAAAATTTGTAAACATCACTATGATACAATATTATGTTTATTTTTATTATTAACTGTATTGTAATTTTTTACCGGTCTTAAATAAAAAAGCACAATCTTTATTCTCTCTTTTTAGGTTCATAATGTGCATTCACGTGAGTTTTGGATGTACATCTTGTCATTGGATACAGATTTTTTTTTGTAGAGTTTCATAATAATTTGAACTTGAGTTTTGTCACAATTATCTCTTTAGTTAACTACTAATACTACAACAACTACTACAATAGCATCAAGGTATATTACACGAGTCGGTTAGCCAGTAGACCAGCCGATTACAAAAAACTCACAAGCTATTCTCTAGAAGCCAACAAGAAAATAAGATATTATGGATGAGTGGCATATCTCAACGCTGAATTTAAGATGTAAAATGTCTTTTTTTCGAACGCCTGCCTTCTATAGGACACTCAAAAAAACTTTTGGAAAAGATTGGAACACATATTCTTCGCCGGGTACTGCTCATAATATACAATGTTCAATTTATTCAATTTCAATTTATTCAATTATAAACAATACCTCAAAACAGCAACTAAGGTTGCTGGTGTCAGAGGCGTGCAGTATTACAAATCTGGTAAAACAATTCATAAATTTAAATTATTTGATACTATAGTAAAATATAAGACACCAGAGCAAAGAATCACAGAACAGCAACACTATTGAAAACAAAAAAACACAAAACACTATCACAAACATTGAGAAGTCATTACTAACTCTTGAATCCTCTTTCCAAACTCCTTAGGATTTTTACATTCATTTCTTCAATTGGTCAGGCAAACTGTTATAAATCATAACAGCAGAGTACAAGAAACCATCTCGAACTTTATTTGTTCTGGGTATAATGTTTCTTATATTGTTTGAATTCCGTGGTTGATTTGAATTCAGTGATGATTCTCATAATTATCCAACTGTTTTATTTTAATATCTGCAAAGGAATAGATGGCATTGAGAAGAGTAGAATAGAATTTTAAAATCTTATAAAAAATTTCAGTTATTTTTTGTATTTATCTTTATCGAAATTTACTTTTAAATATTAAATAAACTCATGTTTAATGTGTGACAGTAATTTTCCATCTCGTATTTCTAAAATGATATTGACATGAAAATAGTTTTTATTAATGAGTAGGTACCTTTTGTGTGCTTTTGGCGACGCTTTTAAATATAATACTGCCTGTTATTGAAGGACACTATTATATTATGTATATAGGTATTGTTAAATTATTATCACATGATACAAGCTCACCCATCTGAAATATTTCCTCCTACACTTATTGCTTTCGCTTCAGCCATTCTCACTGAATGACATTTAATTATTTTTAAAATTCAGCGACAAAATATTTTTTACTGAAGTAGAACAATGGACGGAGCGTAATTGTCAACTATTATCATTATTCTGTTCGCAACTCTTATATCATTCTATATTATATTAAAGTTTTACCTATGGACACTTGCACGATAGAAGATTTGAAACGTGACACCTTGATGGCCATTTATATATGCATTAAGAATATGTTTAAATTCATCGGGTTTTTACATAAATTAAACGAGTTGCTCTCTGGATTTTTGAAACGTGACTAAATTAATTATTAAACTTCATGCATAACGAATTGTACCTAGAAGTTTACATCAACCTATTTACCAATAATTCAGAAAAATCTTTATGGTTGAAATTCGATCACTTTTCTAAATGAATGAATTACTTGCGAAATAGAATTTACTTATTTTGTGAGTCGTAAAAATTAATTTAAAAAATATTTATGTGGAACAATGAGAACATCCTGAGATTAGACAAGTTAACTTTTGAGGTTTAACTAAGACTCATGTTATTAATACCATAGATAAAAGACGGATGGACTTATTTTAGGGGTTTATGGAGAAAGCTGTAAGTATATTCTGTAGTATTTATATGTTTTGCCTGTAGTATTTAATTGATTGGTTTTTAGGACAAATTTTTTCAATTGCCCAAAATGGTTGTATACAAGTAGGTATATAATGTATATTTTTTTTTATTGAAAACCATAAAATATTAACAAAATAAACAAGATATCTACATATAACACTTTTTATACTTATGTAATTTGTATTTAAATCTCGAATCCCGGCTAGCTGCATATTGCTAGCTTGTGTCCGGTCCGCTAGCTTTAATAATTATACCTAATATAATAACTTCACTTTATAATTTCATCCCTACCTATTTCTGAATAATACTTCTAATCAAAACCTATAATAAAAATACATTTTAACGAACGAAAATTCGGGTTTAACCCGAATTTTATAAGCATTTAAATAATAGAAGTATACGATCTGAGAACTCAAATTTCGTGCAATCTTCTAGAAGTGAATTCGTATTTTATTATTTATTTTATTATTAAGTTGAAATAAAATATAGCATTTGTCTTGGTTGCACACGTGGTCGCTTATGGGGCTCATTTATGTTATATTTCTATCTCGCTCTTCTAGCATTAGGATACGCTATACATAAATAATGTGCTATTGTAAGTAAAACGTAGTATTGTTATATGATTTGTTTAAAAATATCTTCCAGGGGGTCTGAAAAAAACTAAGCTCAAACTAAAACAGAAAGCAGTGAGTACTCGGATGTGTGAACCATTCTAGTAAAGCTTCATTCTTCTTCTTCTATCAGTACCGTATCAGGTCCCCCCGACGTTGGTGATCACTCTGGAGAATGCCTCCTTGTCTCGCGCTGTGCGGACCAGCTCTCCCATCCGTGTTATTCCGGTCCATTGCCCTATATACCGCAGCCACATCTCATAGCCTGATTAAAAATATTTTTTTTTACATTATCATTATGTTAAGTTTTATATATTTGCTTTGTTTTTCTACATACTTTTATAATGTCGTTGTTTTTTACTAATAATATATTGGGAATGGGCTTACCCACTTTATGAACACTTACGATACGCTGATATTGACTGTATAAAAAAGCGATGTGTTTCGCTGTGTTCATTAATTGTATGTTTAGGTGATTTTATAATGTCGTTGTTTTTTACTAATAATATATTGGGAATGGGCTTACCCATTTTATGAACACTTACGATACGCTGATATTGACTGTATAAAAAAGCGATGTGTTTCGCTGTGTTCATTAATTGTATGTTTAGGTGATTTTGAAATTTGTATCTTCAAACAAAAGTTGATTGCTTGGATTCGCTGTTCAAACACTTAGATGAAAAATAATATCTTTGTTATCACTATAATCGGTTTCTAAATCATATAATTTGATTAAAAGAAGAAAATCGTGTTGAAAATTATTATTAGAAAATCCAATTTCTTTCACTACTGATAATTATAAAACCTACAATGAAGTAAATTGTAGCAAACATAATGTGTTATATTAAATTTACAAGAAATGGACATATATAGTCATTCTGCATTTCTTCTTATATGAATTTATAAGCATTTTTACCTTATTGTTGTTTTGAAAATTCGCCTGTATGTATATGCGATAATATCATTTTGAAATGTGAGAAAATCAAAATGTAACCAATGTTACGTTATATGCATAGGTATATGTAATAAGAACAAAACTTCAATAAAATTTTGATTCGCAGGATCATACGTAAGAATAGGAATTTCATCAGTTTTTCCAGGACATCCATGTTTTTGAGTGTTCTGTAAAATATAAATATTCATAAAACATGAGGTTTTATGACATTTCACATCTTTCATTCTACGATGAGGCATGTCACCTATTCTGAACGTCTTATATTTATAGGGTAGGACGATTTGCATGTATTTTGCAAGCAGTTAGCCCGCTGCTACCCCAATTCTGGAAAACGAATTGACGAGACGCCTTGCGTAGGCAATTCTTCCAAATGATTTTTATTCTAAATTCCTTAAAATATTAATTGGTAATATTAACGCACCTTGCTACCATTAATAAAAACACAAAATTAGAGACAATTGGTAAAGTAAAAAAATGTGCGGCTTTAACTAGCGCCACCTTTTGGCTAACTACACTACACACTGTGTTACATTTGTACAAATCTTCCGAAATGAGGTGTTTATTGTGTGTGGTAAGAAAACAAGTATGAAAGCGATGGAAAACGATGCATTAGTTCGTGACCGAGCTTCATTACATGAATCTTGATAGCGTGCATGACAAATTGCAATGACGCTACACCCTTTCGCTATTCTCCTTATACTAGTATCGTATCGTACCTACTTATTTTATTTTTATAATAATAAAACAACCTAGTTAGTTCAAAAGTACCTACTTCAAATTTTATTTGTTAATACAATACTATTTTTAGAAAAAACCTATTCGTGCTTATGAACTAGTTACATACTGACTTATTGAAGGCATACATAATCGTATTGTCACGGGCGGGGCGAGCTGAAAGTTCGTGATAATATCATAACAATATAACTATCTATGTACTTCGGCGATAAGATTTAACAAAGACACTTAAAAATAAATATTTAATATTGCAATAATATTCATTATATTCAGCACTGTTAATATCGTTGTTAAAAGATGGGTAATATTGCATTTATAAAAATGACAGATTTATAAAAAAAATGGTAAAGAAGTTCTCCATATTATGTTGACCATTATTTCAAAGGAATACACGCACATCGGTAATTTAGGAACGTAAAGTAAAGCCATCTTATTAAGGGTAGGCTACTGTAAAAACGACTCAGGTTAACTATCTGGCATTAAATATGTTGGTTGAACTAACAAAAAATACAATATTATTTTTTGTTTTGTTCATCACAGTAAACAGTTTTTACTTTGCTACTTCCTTCACCTTTGACAATCATCTGGATTATACAATTCAGCTAGATATCATAATAATTACTTTATTCGTCTTGATTAATGAGCCAAAATATCAACTCGCTGCTAATTATCCTCGAAAGGACCAAAGGACAAAAAAGTAACAAAAGAGTTCTTGAATTGTTCGATGATTACATTTAGATTTTTGTTTCTCGTTTTCCGTTTCGAGACATTTTCTTGTTTCATCTTTATACACTGTTGTCACAAAGTTTTAATTTGTTATTTTATCCTTCTTTCAGCAGAAAAGAGTACAAAATAAACTACCTACCTACCTAAAATAACTCACCTCAAAAAAAAATGAACAACTTCGAATAAGAAAGAAATCCCATCTCACAGCGAGCAAATTGTGGCGAAATCAGAAAAGATGTTCGGATGCTTTCACCGATTTCACTTTCATGAAACGTTCACCGATTTCACCAATTACTTCTTGGGGAACTGTTTTTTATTAAAATGTTCTTGAAATAATGACAAAAAACAAACAAGCAAGACCATCGATACTAATTTTGTTGAAGATACATATGTGTGCCACGATTATGAAAAATAGATACTTAATTGAGACATAATTATATCGTGAAAGTGAAGTATTATTACGCAGAGCCATAACTGTTGAAAGTAAATAAGCGCATGTCTTTAATAATCTCGTGTACGAATCATAATATTATTACAATTTTTTTAAATAACTGACAAGAAGTACCTATGAAATATGTATTTTACTAGGCCAAGGAAGCTTTGTTATATTATATTTAGTATATTTATGATCTCGTGGTGTGAATAACGTACCATTGCATTCTGTGTTCATAATATAAAACTGATAAAAGTGGTAAAAAAAAACAAAACATTCTGACATATATTTGGCAAGGTTTTCACATTGTTCTCACAGACAGGGCCAAATAATATTATGTAATAGGTATTACCTAGTAGTATAATATGTACGAGTAGGTACCTACCCAGTAATAGCAAACCAATATCTCTCCATGTTCTCGAAGATATTACATTTCTGGAGCGTTATTATTCCAATCTTAATATAACATACCCTGTTTCATGGTATCATTTACATAATCAATATGTATTGATAACACATAATCAAAATGTAATATTATATATTATTATGTAGGCACCATCCTACCCGCTCACATATCACTGCTCCCAAACAATGATATGATAATGTTTCAAGCGTACTATTCAAAATACACGTTTTTATTATTTCAATATTACACATTTGTTTTTGTTGAATATTTTTTGATCTTTTTTAATACTTTTTTCTAGATATTATTGAAGAATCCACATCTTATCACAACAGCGTTTGGCCGTGGTGATTCCAATAAGAACTATGGGTTAGTTGGAAGATATCGCGCTTCTGCGATAAACTCGCCCATTGCAGAAATATCTGGTTTAAAATCTACTTTGTTAATATTTTTAAAATGTTTGTCTTTTTGTGCAATAAATTTTTTTTACGCGGCGGCAGAATTGCCATCCACACTTCTTAGCATCATACAACCAGAAAAGTTTCCATATGATCAGTCATTGTCACACAAAAACCTAACAGTCTAATGCTGGAAAAAATCACCTATCCAGATATACAGGATAATATCAAAGGATTAGGCTCAAAACGCGGGTTCAAAATATCTGTATATTTCAGGCACAATGCAAAAAAAGTAACTGTTCAGAAACTTTCTAACAATATTACAAGTGTTTAATAAAATAGATTTTTGAATTTTTATGTAAAAATTAACCGGTTGATCAAATTTTTGTAAATTATTTGTTAAAGATTTCGGAGTTACCCCTGTAGCTGACATGACTTAAGATTTTGAATTTTTTTGGTATTTTTTTCGTAAAACTCCATTATATACAAATAAATAATATATGTATTATTAATGGTTTTACATATACAGTATATGTAAAACCATTAATAATATATTAAATATTTATTTGTATATGACTTAAGATATTATGTAAACGGACCTAGAATGCCAAATATTTTTATTCCTCCTGCTAGTTCTGTATGTTATTATTATTTTTATCATAAATATTATTATTATTATGCAATTTATTCAACTGATGTGAAAAAAATGCATGTAAGTTTAATTGGTTGGAAACGTATATAACTAACAAAAAAGTAAGATATGATAATATTTAGAAAGATAAAAATACCAGGAATACAATATATATGTCATCATACTGAATTAATTAGAGATACGATCTTAAAATAAGTAAACAAATAAACGAAAAAAGCTGACACTTTCTAAAACAGTATCCACACAAAGCTACATTAAATAACATGTTACAAGGACAGATAGATTTTAATGTATAATTTTAACATTCGATTTGAAGAATAGTATTGTCGCAATACTAGGTAAGCAGATAAATAAAAAAGAGTATTCTTGCACGTTCAATCAAAACGTTGACTATAAACCTGTCCTGACTTTTCACATGACTACAAAATAAAATAATTATTTTATCCGAAAAAGATACTCGTTCAATAAATTTTGTATTAAGGTTCGCAAATTATATTTCTATTGTTATTTACTGGTATTTGTATTTGGCACACATCCAATGTCCTCATGCTGTTTACATCGATTTCTTGCAAACCAAAATAAAGAGTTTTGTAAATGCATTTCATCAATTGAATTTTCACGATTGGTCAAATTTCAATAACCTCGAGGCATTCAAATAATATTACTATCGTATTTGTTCCGGATTCACATTATGCACATAGCTTCGTATCGATACGTTACAAATAAGAAAAGCAATTTGCCGATAAAGAAATAGGTGCTTTCGGTACTTGGTATAATCGATTACTTTATTATTCTGAATAGGTTATTTTTTTACCATACGATTTTTAATTCTTGAAAACTGAAAAAAGGTTTCATGTTTATTTTTGTTGTGGCAGTATAGAAGCATATTCTTAGAGATATGTTTAAGGACACACCAGTAACACGAATAGTGCAGAAGTATGTGAAATTCCATTAAACCGATTCTCATTTCTACTATAGCCAATTTGTTCACAAGGATGGTGCGCCACATGAGTATATAGTGAACAGGCTGAAGGGCTGTCCTGCCGAAACCAAACTACTTCAAATCGAATTTCGGCCTGTTGACTTAGTTATTACCTGTTCATTTAGCTGTATAGGAACCAGTCTTGTACATGATAATGCAAAAAGCAAATTTATTGTACCATCTCGATCTGCTAGGGCGGGGTTTGGAGATAGAGCATTTGATACTGCAGATCTCAGATGCTGGATCAAGTCTGCGAGAGGAGATGAATATTCAGAAATAGCTTCAAAAGGTGAAGAAAAAATGGCGCCAGTTTCTTATGAGGTTTTAATAATAATCTTTCAAAATGGTGCCCTTCGGTAAATGATACTTTGCAAATTGTCTATGTGCAGGTATGTTAAATATTTAATATTTCATTAGTGTGGCTCATCAACTCGAACCAGATTTGTTTGATCTTTGTGATCTACTACATATGTAGGTACATGTTTCTAATTATCAGCAGTTCCCTTTCTTTCAATTTCTTTTCTCATCCTCAACATGATATCTTCCAAAGCGTAATTATTTCCTCTATGGGTACAAGCAAATAAAGAATGATTTTAGTTTTCTTCTAATTGTATCCAGGTTAATTATCTTCATCCATCATAATATAAATGAGATTGAATAGGTTTCATCAAGTCTTATTTGCAAGGATTAGACATACGATGATGGAAGCGGTAATCATATAACATGTGTCTTTCTTATCAATGAAAGTATTTCATAAATCGCGAACATATTCTATGAACTCGTTATTTCAGAATCAATGACCACAGAAAATATGTACACACAAGAAGATTTAAATTTGATTTTCTGTAAGAAAATTTTATAACACAGCTTTTATTTTACATTTCCGATAGAGCTGAGTAAACTTACTTTTTCTTTCCTTTTTGAAATTTTCAATAAAAATTATCGTTTACAGGGAGAAATGTCAGCGACATGAATAATTACAAAATATCCGTAATTTCAATTTTGTAAAAATATATTTTAATTTACATTCCGGAAAAACAAATTAAAAAACAAATCTTTCGAATGTCTCGTAAAATTAATTTATAAGATATCTTTGTTTTGGAGTAAAATATTTACAAATTATATCAATACAATATCAACTATTAACTTATTTCAAATCACAAAACCCTAATATATGATTCTTTTCAATGTTAAAAACTTTGCATTTTCAATATTTTGTGATTGTTTCTTCCTCAATTTTGAAATATAATATTCGTTATTATTTTTAATAGGTACATCAAACAGGCAGTTAAAATATATACGCGATTACTGAAAGCATGATTTACAAAGCTTTTTACTAAAGTAAATTTTCTCGAATCGGTAGTACTTTCAAAAGCTCACATCTATCCTTTCTACGAACTATAATGTAAATTCAGATTAACAAAAAAAATGCAAAGGAAAATCAAACAAGTGCATCTGTTTAAGTGATTGCGTTTTTCGGCATTTTATTTTTTTAGGGAGTTGTTATTTGCTCATTGTTTTGAAATAATCTGAAAGAGATAGATAACAGAAGGATAAAAATATTTTCTATTTTTTTATGCATGCACTTAATCATCCAACTTTTTTTATTATAATTTAATTCGAAATGGCTCTGTTGTACCTATAGCAGCCCCTCATGTCACAAAAACTACAAAAAGAAATCAAAGTGAAGAAAAAATATAATATCACTAACAAAACTTGTCTCATGACACGAGAAAACCAAATAAAAAAGTAAGTAAATGCTTCCTGTTTTATTATACGAGCATTTTGTATAGTTTGAACATGATTTTATCGATGTTGCCACGATGCGCACTTGTGCCATAACACAACTTACTACAACTGACAGTGATTGATGGGATCATGTAAATAAGAATAATCTAAGAATTAAATTAAAATATCCAAGGATTCAATATATTTTTGCTTCAGAGTAGTCATATCATTTTATTCCTTTTTCTGCGAAGTAAAAAACATCCGTTAGTAACTTTGTAGGTGTATACAAAATGAATATTGTCGATGATAGATAGGAACCTGTAGAATCTTGTTATTCTTTTATGACGAAAACAAAGTATGCACTAGGTTTCAGGAATATTTTATTGTCGCACTACTTGGAGTACCTACATGTGTAACGAAAGTACATATGTGTAATTTTTCCTGTCCACCGAGTTAATATAATAGCAGCATCATTCATTATTGGGTGCAATGCCAGAAAAAGAGAGAGAATTTTTTCTGTCAATTATTCCTGTCCTGTCAAGACCTATCTTGTCAATTAAACTATCGTAGTTATTTATCTTATTAAGACAATAAAATTTTCTCAGAAAAAATGAACTTTGAATTTATTTTATTAGAATGCTGAATAAGAGAATACGTTACATAGCTAATATTAAACAGAGGGTTGATATTCTATCAATGCAAAATTGTAACCCATACACAAATTACCGTAGAGGCTATTGTGTTATTGTTGCATGTTTGTTGTGTGTTTTGTGAGTTTGACATTAAATACAACGTATTTTACATGTTTGCAGATATTTAAATGATTCATTTACATGATGATTCTAAAATTACAGGAAATACAAAAAAAAAATGGTTCCTTCTATGGCATATATTAAATATTTCTTGATTGTTGGATCTTAAATAGTGACACGAAGAATCGGGGAATCAGTGACGTTGGTTGTGGACACTGAAAATGATCCCCTCAGCCAGTCTAGAGCTAATTCGTAAGCATTGGAATGCTTTTCTCACTTCCCGATTAGATTTTGCACCAAATTTCATTGAGAAAACATGGTTCTCCAAACGAGATATTTGATTGGTTTTAACATAGGTAGTCGTATTTATAACATCATTGTATCTACTTTTAGTGGGGAGGCCAGTGAATGAACCATATGTAAATCCATCTAAGAAGATTTAGAAATGCCAATTTATATTAAAAAAATGAGGATTAGTGACGTATCTCATCCTTGATATGAATATTGTACGTAATCGTCTCATTAGTTTATTCTGCTTTTATTAATTTTTTTACCTTTAACATGCCATTCTCTCAAACTTACTCAACAGAGTATGAAATACCTATATCCTTTCCAGAAAATCTATGTAGCATAATAATATGTGGAACATCTGACAAAAAGTTGGTTTTCCACTCTTTTTCGTAAGTTCTCAAGTGTTCTGTAAAAGGCAGGTGTTCGATAAAAATCATTTCAGATTCAAAACACATAGATGAGGTTTACCACCTATCCTATTTTTTTTGTTGGCACGAAGAGGACAACTTGCATGCGGCTGGTCTGCTGATCCCCACTTTTGGGATATGCAGTGACGGGAAAGTAGAAGTAGTAGCTATAATAATAATATGTGAAATTAGCCAGAGCACTATGATAAAACAACTATGAGAGAAAGACAATAATTGTCTTATTAATATTCTTCTTCTTCTTAAGTATGAGTTCTTAAGTACAAGACACTGAAGATGGACTAAGTCCGAAAGGCCTCTGCCGAAAATAAATATAGTGAAAGTTAAACTTTATAAATTTATACATGAAGCTTTGGCGTTAGATTAAAATCTATAATAAATAATGTAATAACTTCACTTTTACAGGGCATGGTCTCAATCTGGGTTATCGTAAGGTTACTAGAATGGTTTCATAGATAGAAAAAACACAGTTTAAGTCAAAGAAACATTTAATGAAAGTTCAAATTACCACACAGCCCGGTTCAACTCCATCACACACACACAGAGATTTTTACATATACACAAGAATTATTATTAATCAACAGGCTCTGATACTAATATTATTGATGATTCACTGTCACATTTATACTTCAATGTAAAGGTTATAAGTTAATTCTGACGACAATTTATCAAGTTATTTAATTATTTATTTCGGCCGCTGGCCGATGTAGAAACATCGACCAGCGCCCAGAGCGGCTGCCGAGAGAGAGTGAAGTTGGTTGCAGGTGGTCAACCAAGAGATTTTTAACGGAAGTCAAATGAAAGTTTACATTAATTAAAGCGGGATTCTTTCCTTCAAATAGTCAAACTGTGACTATGTAAATTTAATATGAAAATACTCTAATATTTATGTACTGTTATTTTAACTACGACAATAATTTTCAAAAGTTAGATTTACTGGAAAATTCTAAAATCGCTTATAATAACTGAACGCATGTATTTAATTCTTTAATATCCTGGATAGATGAAATTTTCGCGCCATTACTGTTAACTTTGTGCGTGATCATGACTGATCACATGGAGTCTCACAAATCTTGTTGTATTATATAAAAGCATTAGCCAAGAAGTGTAGATCGCACATCTACATAATATACCTATGCAATGTTAAAATGACATTGGGCAACTCGTTGATCATCTACCCATTTATGTTCAATATTTTATCGAGTGTTGTAAATTTTGAGTCAATCATACTTTCTATATCACTTTGACCTAAATTAATCTGACTTAAAATCTTATTAAACAATGTTCCAATTATAATTTCTCTAATTAAAATGACTTATTTGAATATTTTAGATTGACATAGGTATATAATAGTTATCGCACTTACACTTATACCTGTTTGACAATAAATATTTATCCTCTTTTGACATTGAATTTTTAAGTATTATTGATTGACAAAAGTGATAATTATCTCATTACTAATTTTTTACTTGTATGGCTTTATATTTATGAATCCTCTACTTAAAATGACTTGTTAGAATATTTTATTTTGACATATTTATAAGAATTGTATTATATACATTTATTTTACCAGTATAACTATTTTTGATTCGACACATTAATTGTAATTTTTTTGTCATGTTGTTGTTCTCTATTCTGATTTGATTGTAAACATGTTAAAGGCTAACGCCGTGAATATATGTAAAGAAATATGTAAATAAATATGTAAATAAATAAATAAATATACCTTAAAAGCAAATTGAGTATTTTTGTATCTTATAAAATGATTATAATAAAACGGTATGTAGTGTATAATAATATTTTGTTGAAGCGCAGAGCAATGAACATTGAACACGAAACAATAATTTGCTAGCACCGTACACAGATGCATAGTTTTCATAATTCCACAATAAAATCCGTTACAATACGACCCTTCGCAGTGACACGATTCCCAACGTTTCAAAGTGAACAAAATATAATACAATAATAATTTTGAAAATATGATATTTTCCATAGCGAGGAATAAAACAGAATTATGTCTGGGTTTTTGACCCAAGTTTTTGCGATTTATTTTCATAGTGGCACGAACTTCACATCAATTTTAGTTTTTTGTTGTTACTATTTACGACCTAATATTTTTATGTTATTTATTTATACCTCGAATAAACAACTCGTGTTTAAAATTGTTGCAATAATGTGGTTGATATTTATTTTTGTAAAAACATAATTACGTCAAACATTTATTTTGGGCTTACATGAGTCACAGACTTTTTCACATACACTATATGCGAGAAAGTGACTGGGAAGAACAGATTTCAAATTCTAAGTGAGTTTTGGTAACCTATAAAATGCTGATAAAACATTAAAATAGACACAACTTCCCCTATCTATCTATATACTACCTATCAATATAACGACAATATTACACAAGGAGTAGCCAGCAGAATGTAGTTAAAACGCAATAAAAAAAAAGGTTTCACGGCATACCTCATCGCTGAATTGAGGCTGTCAAATTCGTGTTTTTTGATATAATTCTTCTATGAGTGCCATATCAGGTCCCTCCGACGTTGGCGATCACTCTGGAGAATGCTTCCCTGTCTCGTGCTGTGCGGACCAGCCCTTTCCAGCTCGGACCAGATTTTTTGATATAACGGTACTTTTTATGACACTCGAAAATTTTGATGACATATTTTTTGCCAGAAATTCTTCCATATAGTGATAAAAAATAGTTACCTTAGTTATCTTGATTATCATATCTATTTCTTTCAGCACAGAGAGAATGAATGATATGTTTTTTTTATATATGAATTATGCGTAGTTATTCCACTTACTATGATAATATTGATGGCCTTACAAAGATACAAAAGTTTTAATAAAAATATGAAGATTAAAATCATTACTGCAATTTCAGCAATCAAACACACCAGTTAAACACACCTCGAAAGAGTCGAAGATGATAATGTTGCAACATCATTGAAGTCTGTCAACTTTTGGAATTGATTGATAAGAGAGAGTACATTTTTTTTTTTTTTTTTTTTTAAAAGATATATCTGGGTTTTGTTATAAACCCAAATACAACCTTATACACATTTCACAGTAAGCTAAAAGCTTGTGTCGTGAAAGGGGAGTTTGCCGGCACCTGGGATCGAACCCCGGACCTCATGTTCATAAGGCCGAGACTCTACCTCCAGGCTACCGACGAACTCAAATATTTATTATCCTTCCTTCTTTCTTTTTTTATGTCAAAGTGAGTGAATTATGCATATATTTTAGAGTAGGTATACGTTATTGATTCATATGGAAAATCAATACAAAAATATCTTAACAATAAATTAAATAGATGTACAGCGCCCGTCCATAAGCCGTAATAAAAAAATCGAATATAGAAGCAAGTGCAAAACAAGGACATTGCGGTCAATGCCCTCACAGAACAAAAACAACTTTAGAAGTAAACAACACACAGGACCGCTGTCTGTTTTAATGATTCTTTACTAGTCATTAATAATTTTCCCACATCATATTTTTAAGTGATTTTTAAATAATGAAATTTATTTTAACATTATTTGATAAAAAAACATTTGGTAAAAAAATCATCTGCGTATTTTGTTTCCATTATTGATTTGTCTCTTGGGTTAGGAAATATTTTAGTAAATTTATTGCTTATTTTATTTTTCGTAAAAAATTGGTTCACTCGGCTAGAAAGACATTGAATGAGTGTAGTTAAAAGATTTCACACGTGAAGATATTATGATGGATGGTAGTTTAGTGGATTTGGAAGGTCTGATTATTAGGCTGCGCACCATGTCGCAAGAAGATACGAAAATTTGCTTGGTGTAGAAATTTGGGTGAACGGAAGTACCTTAGCTTTTGCGATACTCGAGAAATCGTTGGGTCTCGTTCTATGCCCTGAGTCTGTTGATACATGCGACACGTTTGATGATTATTTGTTATACTATACTATACCATCACGGCATATCCCACAAGTGGGGTAGCCAGCAGATCAGCTGCATGTGAGAAACATGCAAACTGTCCTCTTCGTGCCAATATAAAATCAAGATATTCAGGATGGGTGGCAAACCTCATCGCTGAATTTAAGATGTATTGTTAATTTAAGATTATTTGTTAATATTATGTATTTCGTAGGTTTAAGTCCCATAATATAATATTCACATCTTATGTAGTTTGGGTTGCTAGCTCATGCTCGATCTTTGTGGATTATCCGTATGTATATGTACATATGTATTATTAGTCTCTAGTGTTGGGAATTGCTGCATGATTTGTTTACATTACACCAATATCATGCATTGAACCAATAAACAGTGAACTTTTACGTTTTCCGCGCTCATATTCCCATTCACAACAAATTGCGATGGTTGATATAACATAACTAAAAAATATTTTATGTTGTAAATATTTTGTATTAATTTCATTGTTATATCTTATATGCTGTGGATTATTAAATATTGACTTATTTTATTAAAAATAACTTGTTAAATATTTTTGATGGGAATGTCCAATGACAGTTGACACAAAAGAGCACTGTTCCTTCGGTCACAAGGGTTCCGACGGCCTTGACGTCTCTTTTTCACAATAGGTACATCGTTTTTAAGAGAACGATATCAATGTCTTGCAAAAAAGTGACTCATTTGGCACAAAGACGTTCTGACAATGTTCAATGCACAGTAATTACAAATTAAGGCAATCAATATGTTTGCAAATAAGTTAGAGATTTTCCCGTACTTTCGAGTGGAAGATGCAATGAAAATTTAATCGTCAAATATTGAGAATGTTCGTGATGAGAATTGGATATTTATTAGCCTTTTTGTTCATCGTACTTGTATCATCCCCATCTTTCAACAACTCACAAGGGCTACATTAGGAGTAGCTATTTGATACAATATTTCCCTGGAGAGATCGCGGCATTTGCTAACAGAGTGAGTTGGTAACTACTTACATATGTACCTTCCCAATCTCAAGATATCCCTAATAATTTAATTTTGTATGTATACCCTTATGTTAAAATGAATAGATTCAATGGCAAGTAAAATATTAATGCTTCACTTTCTTTATTATCTCCACGGGGTCACTGTGAAAAAACATTTTTATTTTTGTAGTTTATTAGTATCTTGCAAATTAGAATTCGGCGGTCATTCATGCCACCATTCCGAATATCTTATTTTTGAAATCACAATAAAAGCTATGTGAATGTTTATTACAATTAAAGTCTACCTTATAGTAATTCTATATCTACCTTATAATAATTTCCATTTGGGAGATGGCGTGATACGAGGTGAATAATAAAAACTTTATAAATTATGTTTACTGTTGTAATCACGTTCCGTGGAGCACTTGGCAGAGCTTTATTCTCCACTTTTGTAAAAAATCAGATGTTCGAAAAAGAAAGAAATTCTACATATTAAATTCAGCGATGAGGTTTACTATCTATTTTGAATATCTAATTTTTAATTGGAATGGAGCATGTTATATAACGGGTGTTTCAAAATTAACGCAAGATTTGAATTTGCCGCCATTTTTGCAGTAAGCTGTTGGCAACCCTGAAACAAGAACTGTTTAACAGCTAAGAATTTAGGGTTGGTTAAAAAGGAAGCCTTATGACCATGAACAGCGAAGAGAGTTCATGGAATGGATTATTAATCATCAACAAATAGATGTTGATTTTTCGAGCAAAATAATCCTAAGTGATGAGACACATTTTGACCTCGATGGCTTTGTTAATCGCCAAAATTCCCGTGTTTGGGGTTCGAAGAACCCATGTATGATTGGCGAACAACAAATGCACCCACGTGTCACTGTTTAAAGCCGATTTTGGGCAGGAGGCATCATTGGAGCAAACTTTTTGGAATTGAGGCTGGTCAAGCAGCAACTGTTACTGGTGCTCGATATCGCGACATGATAACACAGTTTTTTCTGCCGAAAGTAGATGCTATTGATGTGGCCAATATTTGGTTTCAACAAGATGGTGCCACATGCCATACAGGCAATGAAACAATTAAATTACTGAATGAGACATTTCCTGGTTGTGTACTCTCTATGGTTCGGTGATCAGAATTGCCCCCCTAGATCATGTGATTTAACACCATTAGATTTCTTCTTTCGGGTTATTTGAAGTCAGATGTCTATGTCAGCAAGCCCACAACCACACGTGCATTACAAGAGAAAATAAAACGCTGCATCAACGAAATTCAGCCACAATTATGCAGAAAGCTCATGAAATATTTCGACGAAAGGGTGCGTATGTGCCAGCAAAGCCTTGGAGGCCATTTGCCCGATGTGTTATTCCATAAATAACCCCATCCCATGTACTTTATGATTCAATGAAAAAATAAAAATTTAAAGACTTAAAACTCTCTTTTGTATTAAATTCAAATCTTGCGTTAATTTTGAGACACCCTATACAAGCAGCTGGTCTACTTATGGGGCACCTATGCCGTGATGGTTTAGTAGTAGTTACTCAAATTATTTCTGCATAATTCACATTCATCATCATCATCGCCCTCAACGCTCCTCTCGGGAGCACAGGGCAGAAACCAGCCTCCTCCATTCAGAGCGTCTCTGTGCCAATTGCGTCACCTCTTCCCACGACATTCCTTGCGCTCTGATATCGTTGTCATAGGAACGGTGTATTGTGAAAGAGGGACGCCCGGGCCTACGGAACCCCTGCGGACGGAAGAACAGTGCTCTTTTTGGCCAACTATCATTGGGCATTCTCAAAACATGTCCCAGCCAGGACCATCGTCTCTCTTGTATTACGGAGATTACAGGTCTCTGCTGGGTGCGCCGGCGCACAGCATCATTTGTAACATGTTCATACCATCTGACATCCAAAATCCTTCTAAGACATTTGTTTTCAAAGCTTAGTATCTTCCGCTCTTGAGCCTTGGTTAAGTGCCAAGACTCGCAGCCATATAGAAGGATTGGGATGATGCACGCATTGAACAAGCGACATTTTGTCCTGATGCTGAGTCCAGACGCCTTCCAAACTTTGTTCATGTTGTTGAAAGCCCCGCTAGCTGCTACTATGCGGATTGGTAATTCCGACCGGAGATCACCCTCTGGCGTTATGGTTGCTCCCAGGTACCTGAATTTACTAACCTGAGATATTTGGGAATTGCCAACCATTAGTGGGGTGTGAGTACTCGTGCATGTACTATTACATATGTACTCCGTTTTACCAGCGTTGATACGAAGGCCAAGGCGCAAAGAATTTTCATAAAGAGCATTAGCGTTGCACTGTAATCCGTCCACAGATGTATCAAAAAGGGCTAGATCATCCGCATATTCAAGATCGTGCAGCACTCCCACAGACGTCTCACTGTTTTCACGCTGTGATAAAGGCACACCGCCAGGGCCCAGAATAGATTTTCTGAGCAGGTAGTCCATAATTATGGCAAAGATAAAAGGTGCCAATACACAGCCCTGCCGGACTCCAGTGGTGATCCTGAAGGTGTCAGTTGGACCACTTGATGTTCTGACAGAACATTCAGAGTCCATATGCAGGGCTTTGATCATGGTTACCACCTTGGGCGGGATGCCATACGCGGCCAGTATTTTCCATATGGTTGGTCTGTGGGGGCTGTCAAAAGCTTTTTCGTAGTCAATGAAGCAACATGCAAGCGATGAGTTGAACTCTTGCGACTGTTGGAGTACACATCTGGCACAAAAAATTGCGTCCGAACAGGACTTGCCAGGTACAAACCCGCATTGTTGCTTTCTCAGAGATGCCAACACTGGTTTTTGAATGCGACTCAATATGATTTGTGAGAGAACTTTACCGGGCACACTAAGTAGTGTGATGCCACGGTAATTTCCGCATTCCAGTGGGTTTCCCTTCTTGAAAATTTTTTCAAGTTTTTCAATTTTTTCAAATTCACATTACATGCCAAAAAAACTCGAAAACACACAGATAAACATAAAGTGAAATAAGTTGCTTAGAAGGTTTCATTTATAAAAGACTACAATAATATTGGAATATATCTTTGAATTAGAAAAACTTACTTATTTTTTGGTCTACATAGTACCTCGACTCAAAATATTAAAATCATTTTCAGTTGGTAGGTACCTAAATCAAAGGATACGATTGAATAATCCTGACTTTCAAATACTTTAAATAATCCTTCTTAATAATGATAACACATACATATATGTATTAAGGAGAACCGAAGTTTCCTTTACTTAATCCTAAGGCCAACGAAACGCCATTATGTGTCACAATCTATGTTAGGTCATGTACCCAAATATTTGATCCGGGTTAGTCTTTTAAGTCTTGTGTCATGGAACATCATGAGAAATAATCACATATATAATCGAATTTGTATACCTCTATATGTTAGAAATAATACATTTATTCATAAGAAAGTAGGTATATATAATCTATGAACTCGGATAAATTTGTATATTAATTTGTTTAGAGTTATCGTCTCATTAACTTTGAAGAACTATATGACAGACCAACGTGATTCATATTGAAGAACAGTGTGAAAAATAATACAATAATTTTTTTTAACTTTCTAAAATTTTCCAGTTTATAATTTATTACTACAATGGTGAATATTTTTCAAGATCGACGAGACCAGAATCACTTCAGTGTAATAATTTTGGAACTTAATACTTATCACAATGAATTCGCTCATCCGTTTGCTTACTTTCTTACTTATACTCTAATTCCTGTCCACTGCTGAACTTATGGCTAGATTTTCTTCCTCTTATCTTCATTCTTCTTACTCTTTCTCAATATAAGATTTCACATAGTGTCCATTTCGCCACTCTTATTGTCCATTTCTTATTTTTTAATCTTTAAATCTAACAATATGCCCCCCTCAGAACCGTTTCAACTTTGGCACACCTTCAGTGATGAGGTAAAATTTGTCAAATAAAAACATAACTAACATGAAGTATTTTTATTTTTAAATATGTGTTTACTAGATAAATCAACTTTACATATTAGATTCAATATCATTTTCTTATTTATAAAACCGAATGTATCGAATCCAAGTGTAGTGATGCATTTAATAATGGGTTTAGAATGATAACTTATTTCCTAGTAAAATCTGAATGAGAATTTCATGAAATGCTTCCATGACTAACGACAAGTTAGTAGGAATATCCAATATCGTGCACAGTTTCCCATTAAATTATTCAACAGTTGACCAACGATAGTGCCACTAGGGATTGAAGACAGTATATTATATTATGAACTATTCAAATTTACTAACTTTCATTGGTAGTTTTCAAACTAAATACACACAACATGTCGTATTGCCTCATAGGTATTCTAATATTTACTTACTTATATCATTTTGTTCTAGGACGAATACGTTAATTATCATTTGTGATTATTAAACGAAGTCGAATTATCGGATTGAATAATAAATTGACCAATAAAGGAAAGCTTTGAAAGTTTTAATATTATACATTATTGATGTATTATGAATTAAAAGTTTAGTAATTATATGAAGTAGACTTGAGAAATTTAAGTACCATAACCAATATGTACCTACAAGTCAATGAAATAATGAGTGAAAACGAAAACTTATCGAATCACTTTTACAACAATTACTGATAAACTTACCTATATACTTTGTCACACTCATCAAGCAAAAGAAAGAGGCACGGATGTTAAAATACTCTTTACAAATGTGAATAAGTTCTTTTGTGCCGGCTAGCTGACTCTTCCCAGGGCGTGGTTATTCGGAAATCCCCTTTGTGTTGTGTGTTCTATGCACTGTAGATAGTTTGGGAGAGGACAAATAAAGAACAGAATTTATCAGTTATAATCAGGTCTATTGTTAAACAGGTAGTTCTAAATAAAGTACCAACAGATACAATTGCAATCTACAATTTTTTACAATACAAAGATGAGTAGTTTGAGCAAGGCGTTTGAGAGAAAGTACCCCTATGTGTGTCTATAATTAAGATGAGAAGGGTTAGGTTCCAAATGGTAGTATCCAGATGAGGTTCCTGGATACCAGGCGAAGGCTTGGTAAAGGGTTCCCCAATTGGCTATGCGTGGAGGTCCATGTATGATCGTACCGCTCAAAGGGTATGGTATAGTTGAACTTAGGAGGCAGTCACCTCGAGGCACTCCCCTAGTCTCAGAATCAGGAGGACTGGGGTTTAATTGAAAATGATAGTTATTTACCCAAAATTCCGGGGTTCAATACAGATGAATCACTTTACCAACTGTGTGCGTTGGGCTGACCACGCTTTTGTGGCCTCGTGTCCTCACCGTTAGCACTATGGACACCGTTATATCTGCTCTCGTTCTCAGGCCTGGTTCTGGGCACTAGATTAGACACTTATGGTGTCTTTTTCAGCCATTCTACACTATTTTTGTGAATTAACAGAATATTTAAACAGAGATCTTCACGAAGCGTGTCTTATCCCCACGCCATGACAAAACGGAAGAGCGAGCCTTAGATAAAGCCTGTGAACTGGGCATTTTTATGTTGGTGTTCCTTATTTGCTTACAGGATTTACAATTTGAAACTAATATTATTTGTGGTTTTCTAACTAGGCGGGGAATTTGAATCTTTCTTTGACATATAACCTATTTACTTATGTCAGATGTTTTTGCATCCTGACAACTTTTTGTATTGAAGGTACAAAATAGTTTTCATAGAAGTCATAATATTTTCTGCTTCAACTTTTTTAGGCTCAAGGATGAACAAAGATCTGTAATTTGCTTCAAAAATGGATTCATAGATAAACATATTCATTATGATTTATTCTACGAACTAGATAACCACAAAAAATATTTAGGTTGGGAATGTAAAGAAATTGTAAAATTTATAAAGATTCCGTAAAATGCAAAGGTAAACTCTTATTTCAACGAAGTATATTCGGAGGAAAATCCAAGATATAGTCAAATCAGAGATAAAGTACATAGTTACTGCGACAAACAGTTGAACAATAATTAATTTAACTCATTATTGACCAGAGTTCCCAAATGGGAACAAAAGTTAAAACAAATATATTTCAAAACAGGATAGATTTAACGACGGTATTTAATTGTTATAAAATAGTAGTTATAGTGGACATTTTTTTAGTGCAGCTCAGTTTATGATAGACTGCGTTAGTGTCCTGTTGTGTCAATTTGAATTTTGCGTTTTTTAGTGTTGACGACATGGCGAAAAACATGTATGAATATTTTTTTTAAAAAATAATTTTTGTTTTCAAAAAATACGAATACTTACTAAAAATAAAGTATAATTGTTATCTACAACACAAAAAAAATATTATTGTTATATATTTTTCCAATTATTATAGTTTTATTTTTAATGTTCCCAAATGGGAACTGTGGGATAATATAGTAGTAATGGTTTTGTATGACAACATTTCTTAACATTTTTATTTATTTTTAATACAGCTTAACAACTGCAAATATTATAGATATATTGGAAAATGAAAAGGATTTAAATGCAGCAAACATACGAGTACATATATTTACAACCACCAATAGAAGGAAATGAATCTGAAGAAGATAGTGGCGATGAAAATGATGTCTGTCCAGATGTGAAAACGATGTCTGTCCAGAGTGGTCGTCAGATGCAAACAGAAGCAGATTATACAATTGTTCAAGATGGGTAGGAGGCTGGCACCAAGATGGGTCAAGAAGGAGAAAAAGAGAATGTCAATACCTCAGCCAAATGTTATTGCACAGTATAAGAAGCTTATGTGTGGCGTGGATCGAATGGACCAAACTATAAGAAATTACAGAGTCGGCATCAGATCAAAAAAATGGTGGTGGTGTTTGTTCGCCTATTATATTGACACTGTTGTCCACAACATCTGGCGATTGCACAAAAAAATTGAAAAGCCTCCTGTGCTTGACTACCTTGCTTTTCGACGAAATATTGCGATGGTATATTTAAAAAATATATGGAACACTAATTACAGACTTTGGTCGGACTAAGAGTACTAAACCTATGTCTTCCAAAGTTCATTCTAACGACCGGTTTGATGGAATAAAACATTGGATTGTTACTGTCCCAAAGCAAAATCAAGAAAGATTTGTCAAAAATGTCGAGTGCACATCCACATGAATTGTTCTAGAGCATTTCATGCTAAGTAAATGACGCTTTTTTTATTTTCATAATTATTTTTATTTTTTGATTATTGTCTATGTTTGTTTTTTTTTTGTTGATAATTGCAATAAAAAAACTTATAAACATTATATCATGTTCATCAAATACATTTTTTCACATGTTATGAATGTTACATTTTATTATTTGTATGCTTCTTATTCTGCACTTATTTTGTTGCATATTTTCCCAGAGTTCCCATTTGGGAACACTCCAATTTTTGGGTAAAATTTTTTTTTTTTGCATTTTTTCCCCTAGAAACCTAATAAACTATCAATAATCTATAATTCTTTAAGACGGTTTCAAAAAATTAAAAAAAAAAAAAAGTTGGGCAATAATGAGTTAATCACTGTGGTTCCCGTCTAGTAATAAAATCTAATACATAATTGTTAATAACATTGTGTATTATGTTTGTAAGATAGAACTCGCAGATAGAAATGCGCCCTTGCGGCAGTTCTACAATTTTAATTCGTTTGTGTACAGATACAGAAGCTAAATGCAGTCATAACTTGTACATTTTATTGTTGAAATAACACTGAGTGTACTTTTGTATAGTATGTTATAATTATTATTACCAGAAACAATATAGATACTAATTTAGGTATGGAGGGAATTTCACTGTTTTCATGTTCCTATATTCCAATGTCTCATCCTTAACTAAGCTTGCTTAACACAATGTCATAGATCTGGATTTTTGATAACGGCAGAATAAGCCATAGACTAGTCAAAGTCATATTTTTAATAGGATACTCTAAGTAAGGATTTGTAGTTCGATCCCAGTTGCCGGCAAACTCCTCTTTGATGACACAAGCTTTTTGCTAACTGTGAAAGGTATAAATAAAATTTTAATTGAGTTTATGACAAAAACCCAGTAACGATGAAATTAACAAAAGCTTTCTAAATAATTTCAGCAACAAGCATTTCCATTAGATTCTCATTTGTGCTGAAGGGCGACTTTAAGTATCTCGCACAAATATTATTTTGCCCATTCTATCAAACAGCAGGCTCCAGAGGACGTTCGAGAGTATGTCCGGCTAAATCATTAAAAATATAACAAATAACAAACGGCTTTGGATATAATTTAAAGCAATCATATCTGCTAGCTAAAGACATGAACGATGCCAGAAATTGTTTAACCTTTCATAAAATAATATTAAAATAAATAATATATTAAAATAAATAAAAAAAAAACATGAAAAAAGTGAAAGAATATAGAGCTGCACTTTTGATCTTACATATTGTTTGACACCTATTAATCTATTGAAGTGTTATCTGAATGGAGATAGATATGAATAATATTTTGCATGTCTGGAATTATTCAAAGTTTTGATTAATTCGAGACACAAAGAGGTATTTACTATTAAGTATAAATATAAATCTTATACCTTCATATAAAGTCTGTAAATTCATCAACAAACTACTTCGTACAAAGTAAGTATTGTTGACATATTTTGTTCATGTGTCATTTTCATAGCCCGGAGGGTAGAACAAAGACAGTGCATTCATAATGTTAACATTTGATAGAAAACTTACACCTGAGATGGAAATAATGCTGAGCAGATAGAATGTGCGAGTGTAATGTTTACCTGCAATATACTCAGCAGTAGAAACAAACCATATTACATTGAAAACGTTGTTTGCAAAATGCATTTTGATTTCTGTTTCGCATTACTTTATTTTACCTTTACCATTGTTGCTACCCCAACCACATATTGTATTGTCTTTGTTAACGTACCCCATGTTGTGTATTCTGTATGTTCTTGTGTTTAGATACTTTTTAAATCATTAATTCCACAAACTTAAACTTTTAAAAGGTACTTCGAAAATATGACAGCCTTTTTTACTTTGCATAAATTATAATCTTTCAGAACATTTTGTATTAAATATATAATATTTTTCATTCCTATGAACTCTCGTACCGTGATTTTTGTTTGTTGTTGTTTGTTACCGAGTCAAAATTGAGGTGTATTACAAATAAATTCACTTTTTGATACAATTTAGTGCTGGTAACTGGATTACACTATTACACAGAAGTAAAGATGTTAATCGTTTTTTGGATTTGAACCATTTATGTTAATAATTTATCTTGAATTAAATAAATAAGCATTTTTTTTAAGTGAAAATGTTCAAGCAACACTTGAAAAATATATCTAAAACTTTCTATGTCTCACTCGCTACTGCTGTCGCTAAACTAAAGAACCTTTTTTAAAATTTATTCTTTCACTGAAATGAGAGATATCATTGATAGGTTTTATTAATTCTAAGTAGGTAGGTACGGAAGCACCTTGCAGGCAATCGTATGTGATATTATACGTATTTGTCACACCACACTTTTTTGAGGTACCTACGCGCAAAAGAAATATTTATTTTATATTACAGATAATAATATACATAAAAAATACGTGTTTTAACATACAATATTGCTTGGTTGATAAAAGAAATACTAGAAACACATTTTTAATAGTAAAAATTACTCTTAAATCTTAACACTTGTACGACAAAAAAGAAACAAAACTCACTCCTAAATAATATAAAGTTTTATTTGCACAATTAAGTTGTTTCGAAAAAGTCTATTTTAAAGCTTAACATTTTTAAATTGATTATCAATATGAGTACAAAAATATATTATATCAATTTAAAACATATTAATTTCAGATGTAGGTTATCTTTCGACGACTATAAACTTTCTGCCCGTCACCATAGGGTTGCAACTTTGGAAAACAGGCGAACTGTAAGTGACATGATGTACTTATATAAACTCCTGAATGGTGTCATCGACTCGACTGAACTTATCCATAAAATACACTTTAACTGCCCCCCAAGACGAACGAGAACTGGTTCTACATTTAGACTTCCACAGTGTACCACAAATTACTGCCAAAACTCGTATATACAACGAGCTTGTGGTAGTTACGACTCATTTTTTGGCGCGGTGGATATCCACCAACATACTAAGACCAAATTTAAGTCTCAAATATCTGAGACTTTAAACAGAGGATGACTCTGCTGTAATGGTTTTCCTTTCCTTCCCTTTTCCTTCTTCATGAGGGCTCCATTGTAGGTTTAATTTTTCTCTACAAATATAAGATACTTAGTCTTGTTAAGAATCATACATACTAACTTTAAATAAAAGCACTTTTCCATTTTTAGAATTAAGATTATATGTCAACTAAAAACTTGTAATATTACTGCAAACTGTTTTGGTTTACTTATTATGTAACTTATATCTTGTAATGTATTCTGTTTAACTGTTTGTTTGCTTAAAATAAAATAAAATAAAATAAAATAAAATCAAAGACACGAGCAATGTCATAGGATAACAACAGGCGATTATAGATAAATATAAAATTTAGGTGCGTATTCATTTTCAAAACACGTGTTTTAATTTTCTATCTTTTGATATTTATACCATACAAAAATATATTTCCTACTAAGCAGGCGAAAAAAAGTGCGAGGGTGGATGAATTAAAAGATAAAAAAATATCAGTTTATTTTTTTCCACCTGTCAGCCGAATGTCAAGTAGTGTAGTGCAAAGAGAAAAAAGTAATATATTATTGTGTCATTTCCTTCTTTACAGAAATAGAAAGACATGGATATGATGTGTAACAATAATCCCTCAAAAACATAATAATAATAATATTAAATCCAATTTTTATATAGATGTTTCATTTCGCTTGTATGTTGGTACGTAGCAATCATCTGTAGTCTCCGTAATACACGATATTCCTAGCTTGGTCATATTATGATAAAATCTATAAATAGCTATTTGATCAACATAGCTCTGCTCGTTCGTCCATAAGGTTCCTGACGGCCTAGATGGGTCTCTTTTAAAACACGTTTATACCACAAACTTATACCATGCTCTTTTATACCAGAACGATATCATTGTTGACATCGACCGATCGATTGTGACGGATTACAGGTCTTTGCCCGATCTTGTCACCTCTTTTTCCGACATTTATAACACTCTGATGAAAGGTGTCTCTTTAATTTGGTGGACGAAAGATATCCCATTTTGTGCGACTTCTTTTAAATGCTATTGAAATAAAACTTTTTAGAAACTTAAATTTAATCATTAAGATAGTAAATTTATGATTTTCTCATCTGTATGTTTTTACAAACACAAATTATACTCGTAAATTGTACAATCTACACCCGTGCAAAAGCAAAAATCCAGTCATGAAAATAGAAAAAGAAAAACAAAGTTAATTCTTTTAAATCTCAAGAACTAGGTATCTTGTTTCGTTTTTTTTTCAATTGAAATCTAATTTGGAACAATTTGTACCGCTTACAAATTTAATACTCAACTTAATTCAACATGATCCGCTTAATCTTGAGTGATTGTATCAACTTGGAGTATTATTCTAAAGTACCTTCTTTCTGTTAGCTAGTAACTACCTGGATTTCCTTATCAATTTATAATAATATCTACCTACCAAAGGAACCAAGTTTAATAAAGCGCTTTCAGAATGATATACAAGCAATTAATTCTTTCAATTTACTTACAGAAAACAGTCTCGCAAGTAGGTAGAATAATTGATGATTATGAATATTTTTTTATGAATAATATGAAAGCACATTGTTATTCAATCAAATTAGAATGAAATATATCTATATTGTATCTGAGTATAAGTGTCTTTGGAGAATTTCAGTCATTTGGTGGTATGAACAATAAATATGCCACGAATGCTTTAACGCACTCAGTGAACGAACAGGGGTGATTATGTTGATGGATGGGTCGTGTTTTAAAAATAATATCCAGTGACAGTTTTACAAAAACCAAGGCCTTTTTGCAATAAACTATTTCTATGATATTCCCATGACCCACTACCGCATATAGGCTCCGTCCATGTGCACGCAACCTTATGCAGCAAGGGCTCCATAAGTAAGTAAGTATTCCTATGATAAAGACGATACAGAGTGCTAGGAATGTCGTAAAAAAGGGTGGATCAATTATTATGGCAATGACTCATTGGTTAGAGGTAATAGGTTTCTGTCTGTGCACCCGGGTGGAGCGTTGAAGAGTAATGGATTGATTGAAGTTCAAATTATTGTGATGTTATTTCTGAAACAAAAAGAACATACTTATCGGTTTCTAATAATATTTTTATTGTAAGTTACTTATTATTTATGACTGCATTTAATGTTAATTGGATTTTTATTTTCTATTTTATTCTTCTTAAGGTTATCCACTAGCATTTTTATTTTATTAGGGAGAGATACCTATCGGGCATAACATTTTTATGTTTTTGTACTAAATATACCGACTGTCCAATTCCATATCTCAACAAGTAGAAATGTCGTTTATTCGAGAAATCGGCATTTTTGTAATTTTGGTATAAATATACGAGTTCGTATAAATATACCTACGAGTATTATGCTTTAAAAACACAACAGTATATGAAATATACTATAATATATTAATCACTCTGTTAAAAACTCAAAGGATTTATTTGTGAAATTATTAAAACAAGTAAGAACATTATTTTTTTCCATAACTAAATATTAAATAAATAAAATAATGCGTGTATTTTCTTAAAGGTCTCTGCTGGGTGCGCCGACGCACAACATCATTTGTAACATGTTCATACCATTTGACATCCGAAATCCTTCTAAGACACTTGTAATACAGGAGAGACGATGGTCCGGGCTGGGACATGTTTTGAGAATGCCCAATGATAGTTGGCCAAAAAGAGCACTGTTCTTCCGTCCGCAAGGGTTCCGCCGGCCGGGCGTCTCTCTTTCACAATGTTCCTAAGTTCCTATGACAATGATATCAGAGCGCAGGGAATGTCGTGGAAATAGGTGACGTAATTGGCACAGAGATGCTCTGAATGGAGGAGGCTGGTTTCTGCCCTGTGCTCCCGAGAGGAGCGTTGAGGGCGAGATGATGATAATGATGTATTTTCTTACAGTTTGTTATTGTCTGTGGAATTGAAAGAGTACCATTGTTTGTGTGTAATATCAATCAAACCAAAATCTTTGATATTTTCCAATTGTTGAGGTATGGAACAGGATGATCGATATATTATATATAATTTTCGCTCAACATGAGTAAATTTATTGTATTACTGAACAGTCAAAACTAATTCAATAAAGACAAAAGATATCTGTTTTCGACTTAAATTTTTTGTTATTGAATCATGTTCTTTTAATTCTGATGAATTTATCAAAATGTTCAGTAATATTTTTCATTAAAAATCAATTTTTTATGCCACTTTAAAAAAAATATTGTTTTGAGAAAGTTTTGAAGTGTATCTTGTTATTTTTTATTATAAGGTAGGTACATAGATACTAGTGATGTAACAAATGTGTGATTTTGGATATTCGCGAATGCGAATGCGAATATTTGTTGCCGATATACGCGAATGCGAATGCGAATAGCGAATATTGACTTGCTTAAATTTCTACATTTGCTCAAACATTAAATTTTCAACCCCTCCGTCGCCGAATTTTCAAAATGGTACAGGAATTAAAATATTTCAAAACTCTTCGAATATCCGATACTATATTACCAAAATAATATTCGCAAAACATTTTTATGCGAATACGAATGCGAATGCGAATACTATGAAATATGCGAATACTTTGAAATCTGCGAATATTCGCGAATATGCGAATGCGAATACGAGTATTCGTTACATCACTTGTAGATACATAAAATTTGAAGATATCGACATATTATGTCATAAAATATTTTTTAGACTTGAATACTCAATCAATAGCAATGCAACAATAATAATTTTACATGAATCAGCGCAACACTGTATCTATGACAAGACTATGGTATATGTAGAATATTATTTTTAAGTGAGGGTAGTTTCGGATTTTCGCATGATGATGATGATGATGATGATTTTGGATGATTTTATTTTATTTATGACGCCGTTTTACAGTCTCTAGACCGTCTCAAGGGCGCCAGTGAAGAGTTGAGTTTTTAATTTGTCTCTGAAGCTAGTGATCGTATAAATATAAATATAAATATCGCATGGATATAAACCATCATCGAATTTTTTTTGCAGCTTATTTATGACAATAATATTAAAACATAATATTTACACTGTCTTATTTATATGGTGTGAAATAATATATTTTATAGGAAATAAACTTATGCTAGTATTATATTAACTTATGCTATACCTACTTTATTATAAACTAGCTTTTATAACCCGGCAACGCTCGGGTTTAAAAACAGATATTCATCCAAATATGTGAGTTAAAACTACACAATCTTATTGAAAAACTGAACTTAAAATCTATTTAGCAGCAAAAAAAGTACATGTCATAATAATAATCAGCTCTATGCGTGCCAAAATCATATATACAATACATACAGTTTGTCAAAAAATAGTTGACAAATAATCGAGGGCGCTGTTATCTTTCACATTGTAGCCCTATTCAAACATTGATTGTGTAAAAACGAAACCTTGTAAGAGAACCTACTTTCACATTACATTCATCACTTTCAATTCTCACTCTTTCTATCAGTCTCTTTCCGTGTATACATTTAGTTGCTGACTCTTTTTATTATTCACTCTTTTAGTTCCAGACAAAAAAAAATCCTATAGCTAATAATAATAAGCTAGAACCTCTCCAAGTAAATGGACTTTTTACATACATACATATATACCATCACGCCACTTCCCTCGCGAGGAAGGCAAAAAGGATTGAGCGCTTTTTCCTTCTATCCTTGCATACATCTTTCGCTTCCGTCACTGTCATACAATTCCTCATGCATGCTCTCCTGTTCAATGTGCTCAACACGTGACCGCCCTGTAGGATTTGATTTAAATGATCTTGCTTTTGAACCTCGGACGTCCACGTCTCCGAGCACCATTCCTCTCAGCCAAATATATCTTCTTTGTCATTCTGTCCTCATTCATTCTTTCCACATGCCCAAACCATTGTAACATATTTATATTCATCCCTGTAACCACACCAACTTTCATTCCACATTCCTTTCGTAAATAACTGTTACACACACAATCTCTCAGACCTTTACCACACATCCTTCTCAACGATCTCATTTCTACCACTTTCATCCTTCTCTAAACATGTCCACGTCTCACTTGCATACATGAGTGTTGGCACTAAGATAGCAGAGTGCACTAACCATTTAGCTGTGGTAGATATGTTCCTATTTGCAATTATTGGTCGGATTGCACCATTTACCTTATTGCCAGCAACTTTTCTCCTTTCAATCGCTTTCACACTTCCCATCTCTCGTGAACAAACTATCCAAGTACACACATTCGTCAACTTGCTCTAACACTTCGTTGTCAATCATTACCTGTCATACTGTTCTCTCACTTCCTCTTTCAAAGACCATGACTTTGGACTTCTTTTACATGATAAAATCATTTAATAAATACTTAGCATTTTCACCTTCAGAAGCATATACTGGTTAAATGGCTGCATAATGATAGACATCATCTAACTAAGGATATCCTCACAATTACACATCCATGAAAATATGCTGTTAACTGTAATATTTTACATTAAAGGGAAAATAAAACAGACTCGTAATTATAATATAAAACTATTTAATAAAAACAGTAAAATAAATATAAGAAATATGTAGTGTAAAATTCGACAGTGGACCGGTGTCAGAACCGTGGAGGAGCTGTTTCGCGCCGCCCAGGACAGGGAAGCTTTCTCTCAAATGGTCGTCAACGTCGGGGGGACCCGGCAAGACACATGAAGAAGAAGAAGAAGTGTAATACAAATGCACTTTTTGGCGAATGGAGTAGATATCAAAATCATCCTGGACGGCCTTCCCTATGTTTTCTTTTATAATTCTTCTTATAGAACTCACAGATAATCCTGAAAGAAAAGAACATTGAAATTCATCAGCAATACAGTAATTTAACTTCCTAGAAACACGGGATTATCATATAAGTGAGTCATCGAGACATTCCATACACAATCATTTAATGATGCATTATTATTAAGCATCTGAGACATTCACTTCAGCTTTTTATTTAGCTTATTCTAATATTCGGTAAAATAATTTGCCTTTTTAAGTAAATTCATTACATTAAATATATTTTAAGAAGGCACAGAATTGAATAGTAATCTTGTAATAGAAATACAATTAAGAGTCGTCAAACATAAAAAAAATACAATTTAAAATATTAAGACAGTGCTTACCAGTCAAATCAATGTTTTTTGGAAAACATTGTTAATGTACCAGCGTAGTTTTTGAGCTTCAAATTCCGCTTAACACTGGGAATATTTCTTGAAAACATTTTTTTAGATACACTTCGTATTGTTTTATTCAGTTTTATATTTTTAAAGTCTTTTAAAATCAAAACAAAGTCACAAAATTTACCGGATCACCAAACGCCATACAATTGACAGATCGGACAGTGTTGCCAGTTAGAGTTCGTCGGTAGCCTGGAGGTAGAGTCTCGGCCTCTTGAACAAGGGGTCGGCGGTTCGATCCCAGGTGCCGGCAAACTCCCCTTTCACGACACAAGCTTTTAGCTTATTGTGGAAGGTGTATAAGGTTGTATTTGGGTTTATAACAAAACCCAGATATATCTTTTTTAAAAAAAAAAAAAAAAACTAATTTGTGTTTTATCATCGGTACAAATACCTGTTGCATTGTGAAAAAGGGAATGGTGAGAAAATAATTATTCTAAAGTAGCATTCACATTGCTTCACACTGGATGATCATTCAGAGTGTCAGGGTCAAACCTGTTCATCGAAAGTGAACACGTCTGTTCACATTTGTTCATCCTATGCTCTCACTGCCATGTCAACACTCTCAGTCATGTTGTATTTTGACATATTTTCGTACAAAAATATAATTAAATAAATAAAAAAATGAAAAAAAGCCCTTAAAACAAATCAATATAGTTCTCGACTGCATAATAATTTTGTATATGATTCTGACATTCTATACAAATTCATAGAGAATAAAACAAAAAATAAGATAAAATTTATTTATGGTCGTTTCAGTGAAAGGTCCTTTCATCGAAATTATGACGGGCTGTTATCGCTTTCATCCGTCATCGCTAGTGATCATTATTGATGAAACGCCCGTTCACACCTTTTTATCTTGGAGGTTCATCCGGAGTGATCACTGAAAGTGAACAAATGTGAACGACCCTTTAGAAAACTGACGATATTTATTCCTATACTATTTCGAAAATTTAGCGATGGGGGGGGGGTTAGAAATTGAAATATGAAACAGAATTGTGAACAGTATGATTTATATCATTTTTGGGTAGATGGCGCTCTTGTAGCTGACTGAACCCATAACTTCTCCATTTTTTTAATCAAATATAATAGTTTATCGATTAAGTTTTTATTTATTTTTATTTTCCGACCAAAATAAAGTGTTTTTTTTATTTGATAGTTTTGTTTTTTGTGTTTGTTTCTTAAAATTAAGTGATAAATTTTAGTAAAATTAAATCTAATACCTAAAATTTGTGACAATAAAAATAGTTTACATGATTTGTATTTTAAGAGTAATAAAAATAAATTAAAGTGACAAATAATATTGTAAATGCGCTCTTGAGGTGATTTCATTACAAAAACAGCGCAATATAAGTGATCTAATAATAATCATGTTGGAGTAAAAATTATATTTTTCCCATGTGTAAGGTCCCATTGTGCGGTATTTTCTTGGCAAAATGCAGGTAATTTTGGTCACACAATCTGGCAACCCTGATTTTGACACTTAGTATCTCTATGCTTATTATGACAGTTTTGAATTGTTTACGTTTAGTGTTAGAAATTCTATAATTATTTTGAATTTGAATACTTTCATGAAATTTAAAATTACTGCAAACCATACAATAATAATTTTATTATACGAAAGTACAAATCGCGGACATTATTCTTTATTTGAAATGTAATTATATTCCTAAAAAATAGATGTAACGCAAATAATGCTTTAGAGCCACAAATTTCTTTTCAGAGTGAGTCATAAAACAGAATTATAAAGTTGGTATGCAATTCTAACAATTATCTTTATCAAAAGACAGTATCTTAATATCTAAATTTTGAAAATCTTATGTTTTTAGATGCATGTTTTGAATAAATGAAATACTTCTAATGAAACAGATTGATGCAAGCATAATATTGAAATGATATCCTTTACAAAAGTGCCTAACTACCATTATGTTAAATGCAAGTTTTAGAAATGTTATCTATGGCTTGGTATAGTTATATTATATGATGACATTATATTATGAGATAATTAAGAATGATGCATCTCACACCCTTTTCTGTGATTGTTATAACAGATAACTTTATTTAGAAATTAAAAGAAACTCAGAATATCCTTCAATAAAATAAGAACACATATAAATAGTATTGTTGTAGATATGAGTTTTTTTATTTTATTTTGATGTTTACCTTACTTTGACAAAAGAACATTGAAGCATCATTGAATTAGTTCTGTGTTTTTGATATTATTGGTAACCATATTTTGAAATAAAAAGAAACTGAATATCAACAATAAAATAAGAACACATATTAATAGCATGGTCGTAGATATATGAGATTTTTTAGTGATTTTCAAGTTTACCAAACATCGACAAAAGATCGTTGATACATCATCATTTATAAATTAAATCTTTATAAAAGTATACATATTAAATGTTTTCAGCTCGCCTACTGGATGATACATATCGTACAGAGGACATAAAAGTCAAAAAACAAACAAACTAATGAACTGATGTACCAACCAAAATATTAATGTATTGGATTCTATGTCATTCATGTCGGCCATTATGAAATTAGCCCAAGATGTCAAAAATATGCAATTTTAACTTGCATAGTTCAGGAGTTTTTATCATAATCAAACACAACAATTTATAACCAAAATAATTCCCAAATGTTTAGTTTCAGTACTGATGTATTTCGCATCACATCCATTGTGAAATTAATTCAGTACACTGAAAAATGTTCGACCATGAATATTGCTACTTACAAAAACTTTCATAGATTTTTCCATACAAATTTTATTATTATAATTTCTTTATCAATACATAAGATATTTTAAATGTTTTTAGCCTTGAACGTGCCCAGGAGATGAGACCTCGTATAGAGTGTATTATTTTACTTCTGTCTTTCCTTATTTCAGAGTCCATAAAGGACATACGCACATACGAACCGACTCAAATATTTATGTGTGGATTTGGTTCTCCCACTCTTTTTGTTATTTTCTGAGTTTCCTGTAAAAGGCAGGTAATCGTAAAATATAACGTTTAAGACACAAATAAACATGCCCATATTTATCTTCTTCTTCTTCTGTAGGTCCCCTGTCAGGTCCCCCCGACGTTGGCGATCACTCTGGCATAGGCTTCTCGGTCCTGCGCTGTCTAGAACAACTCCTCCACACCTCTCATTACAGTCCAATCTCGTATATTGCGCAGCCACCATGTCTGCCTTCTGCCAGTCCCCCAACGTCTCTCCAGTTTGTCTGTCACAATCAACCGCAAAATGTGGTACCTTTATGGGGGGATATAAATATTGATTCCATGGAACACCCGACAAAGATTTGGTATACCTACCACTCTTTTCCGTAAGTTTTTGAGTGTTTTGTAAAAAGCAGACATTTTACATCTTAATATCAGCGATGAGGTTTGCCGCCCATCCTGAAGGTCTTGAATTTTTTGTTGGCACAGAGAGGACAGCTTGCATATTTATTGCATGCGGTTGGTCTGCTGGCTAGACCTCACTTGTGGGATATGCTGTGATAGGATAGAAGTAGTAGTATTAGTTATATAAAGTATTGATTTTATAATACTTGTGCAATACCTATCGTTTCATTTGTTCACGTGAATAAAAATATCAAATGAAAATCCCGGTAATAAAATGTAGGACAGTCGAATTAAAAAGATAAAATACTCCGGTCATCCAAAACATCGTAATGCTGTCGATAAAATAAAACCATTCAAAGCAAAAGCTCATATTAAAAACAAAAATGCTTTGTAATCGAATCAATAAATTCAGGGTAAGTTGTTTTATTTAAAGTTTAATTTTTGAGGGCGTAAAAAAATCATAAATAATATAGAGTGAAATACAGAAAAATATTCGCATTTAAATTGGCTAAGTAGTGTTTTTGCAGTACTGTTCTAAACGTGACTAAAAGCGTTTCATAAAAATCGAATTTCTGATTCGATACTTACTACTGACTAATTTCAATAATATTCACATGACCGATAATAAAGAAAATAAAATGAAAAAAAAACTTTTAAGAAGAGTTAAGGCGAGGACTTTAAAGAATAAAATTGTCAAAGTAAAGATGCCATTGATCTTTTAAAAAAAAATTGAAACCTAAACGTGCAAAATTACTTACAAAGTAGGTAAACGAACATCTAGTGATGGACAACCATCTTCTTCTTCTTCTTCTTATGGTCCGCTAAACTTGGATCTCGAGGGTCCGAAGCCATGTATGTGCGTCGTCTGTTACAGTATGGAGGCCTTGTATACCTCCGATGAAAATGCAAATATAGGACAGTGGTCGTGTTGTGTTTGTTTTGTGTAAGACGAACTAGGCACTAGCGGTTACCCAACAGAAGTGCTCAATCTATTAATTTCAAACGCCGCTAATTTACTTGGGACCGAAGATAATAATGCACAACCATGATGATATACTTTATAGTAGGTTGTATGACACAAGTTTCATTTCACATTACTCTATTTATTAGAAGTTTTCTACTTTATTCATTAGGATAAGAGCGAATAAATTATAGAAGGTACTACGTCATAGTTTTATTACATATTGTTATATTATGCAACGTACCTAGGAAATGTGGTTGATAGAATGCATCATTAATATGGATGAGAGGGACGAATAAACATGCATACACTTTATAATTAAATATAAGGATAAAAGTTTGAAACGCTGCAAGCCAAACTGACATCTAGTATTTATGAATCATACAATATATTGTTGAAAGTGTTAAATATGAACAAATATACCATGTAACCAAAGCTCCACATCCACAATTCACTTAATTTTGGGTAGATACTTTGCTATGAAAAGTAAAATTAATATTCTCTTCTACTGAATCGGTTTCTCATTGCTGAATTAAGCACAAAACTACATATTATGTTGTGTGTGGTATGACCGCATTGAATCTATGGTTGCGCTTGAGGTCCCTCCACTATGTATGTTTTGTCCTCTGCCTTCCTTTAAGGTACTCCTTTTCTTCTTCCTTCGAAATTATTCTCTTTCTAGATATATTTCCAGAAAAAAACTTATGTTTTACATAAGACATTTATGTACTTTTTAACAGTTTGTCTTCGAGTTTTCTATAATTTTGCACGATGGAAGTTTTTTTTATTATTTTAGTGTAGGTACATCATGCTCATATTCACCATTTAACGTTTTTGTGATGAAACATACATTCATTTAACTAAATATTGAGTAGTAAATTCAGTAGTACCTAATCTAGCCTTAAATTCATTATTTAATAAAGAAAAGTCATTGTGAGTTTAAAAGCTTTCCAACACTTACTATTCTTTAGCTCAAATAAAGCTTATTTCGTGTATTATCTAAAGTTTGGTGTTAAAAAAAACTTTATCGAAAATATTTTTGCCATCATATGTCAACATCAACCCCATGGAGAACCATATTATTTAAGAAAAAACACCTCATGTACAGCAGAAATCAGCCGAAAAGAGTTTGTACACGTAGTTGGTTGTGAAGTACATAGGTACTATTCTTATTAGTCAGCAGTTTCTATCTCTGTAGTTCACAATATGGGGTCATTTTGTGAGTAGGTACATACGATATTAATTTTTTCTTACATATTGTACCAAAAGAAATTAATTAAAATAAATATCACTGTGTTGGAATGAAGATATATAGAGAAGTGTTTGAAGACGACTAATATCTAGATTATATATATTGTTATCTGTGATTCAAAAGTTTCTACACGCGAAATAGTATGGTCACTATTTGTCAACCTGTTTCCCATTTTGGATTACCAAGCAGCATGAAACAGCAACACAATATAGTTAATTAAGACAAAACAATGCAGTTTTGTACTCATATCTTCCACAGAAAAGTATGTTTAAACAGTGGTTTATTCCACTCTGAACATAGAATTTGGCGTGCTTGGACGCTATGCATTTACATTTCTTGAATTACGGACTTATTTTCAACGATTTGTGAGTGCGGTCTCGAATCCAGTAACAAATTTCGTTTAAAATATTATTTAATATGACATGTTCTGAATTAAAATCAACTATTTCAAGCCAAGTTATCATATCTCAATTTACTTCATTTTATTAGTTGTTTTTAGGATACTAGACAATGACAGTTTGCCACACCAATTAAAGCCTTAACATTCTTATTGTATTCTGGATACTATGAAATGTTCTATTTTAACAAAAATTAAACAAAAAATGGCTAGGTATGTATGTGTAATATTGACAGGAAAGATAAAAATATAATAATAAATAATAATAATAATAAATTCTTTATTCAATCAATATCAATGTACAAACGTTGAGACAATATATCACCAATTGGCTACAATTATGTTAGTTGCAGCAGCCTCACTAGGTTGCCCTGTATCGAGGCGTGCTGCGTAAAAATATTAAAAAAAAAACTCAAAAAAAAAACATACAATCAACAAGGATTAATATGATTTAAGAAATGGAATTTTTGAAAACCGTCAAATTTTAAGATCGTGCTGTTTGAATATTTGTACTACAAAAAATAAAGTATCGTTTATTTGCTTAGAAAACTACTCTTTATCACATTTTTATTAGAAAAAGAATGGCATTTATATGTGTTTATTGACAATTGTAACGAAGTCTACACGGAGCATTATAATTTAATATACATTTGTAACGAGAGACACCTATTATACGAACTACCCTACTGTACCACTTTATATCCCCGACACATGCACGGGACATAATTTATTTAAATGTTTGCTTTGTGTTTAAATTTAATTAAAATAGTTTTTACCACATGAATTCGTTACAACATTACGTATATTTTCTGTTTTTAATAGATACCCAAATGCTAGAAATTAGAATGAAAACCCATCTAATTGTTAACCCCGCCTTATTTTATTAGAACTTTCACAATTTAATGTTATGATAATAATAATAACAACAAATCTTTATAAATAAGTATACAACAAAACAAAAATATTGATATTTGTAACAAAACAAAACATTAAAAAACAGATAATTTTGTAGTGGGCAACGGGTGAGTTAAACACAGCGCGACAGTTTTTAACTAACTAATCGTTCCGACTATGATCCTATTGTAAATTTTTGACCGTTATTGTTGTTACATTGAGTTTTTCTAAAAGCGAATTGAACCTGTTACAATCTGATTGCACTTTTTTTCATAGAGAAAGTTTCATTTTCTAAAAAAGCTATTAACAGTGAAGGACAAGAGTTAGGTGAAATCTTCTGTATGCATCGGAAATAAGTGATAAATTATAAACATGACCGACAGGTAGATTTGCGATCCAAATTCGGTCTAAAAATACTATATGGTGAAGAATGAAAAGGGTTTTTTAGGGTGTCGAAATTTTATGAACGAAAGAAAAAATGCACTTTTAGGGTTACTTGGATCAAAACATTACAAACCCCTGGAATTGAGTTGATTGCCGAAACCGATTAATGGATCAAAATATTCGAATACGAGTATAATGATTATACATAATAGATGAAAATATCCAAAGATCTGCTCTTCATTATTATCTTATTTAGTCCCGAAATTTTTTAAAGGATTCTCATTTGTCTCAGTGGTATATTTTTATGTATCAGCATCTATAACAATTTACTGATTGCGTTATTCATTTTAATTCTGATATTCGTTTAAAATTGTATCTCATTTCTATTTATTATAACATTAAAGTGATTAGAATTTGGTTCTGTTCCCACACATTATGACTTATTTTTCGAAGTGAGTTCATAATTTGTGTTCTTTATACTAATTTCAAGAATTTTAAGACATGCAAAATTAATTTATCAACATTTTAAATCTGAGACGTAACGTGCACCTTATCGGTTATAACACAATCAAGTCATACTAGCAGAACTTGGGTATATAAAGTATTAGTTTAAAGTGGTGAGTAGCCTTTTGATATTATTATTATGCAAATAAGTTTTTTCATTTCTGTACTACAAGAGATACCCATTGCAGTAACATGTCATAAACATGCCAGTCGCCTTTCTGTGGCAGGCTATTTACCAAATGGTAGATAATAATTCTATTACTTTTAAGAAAGGTTTTAAAAATACCTATGTTTTACAGGGCACTTGAAAACAGATAGAATAAAGTACGAGACCTACATATTCCGGGACCCATTTAAGGATTCATATAATAAAAAAGATAATGAATATCCTCCATACTTTGCAACAATAATGTTTTGAGCGCAAAATTTGTACAGTTGTATTTCTATTTTTTTTTCTTTAAAATCTAGTCTTCACTATATAGGCAGTTTGATGATTTAAAAGCTAACTATAATATTGTGAGGTTTATTGAATTATGATTATTGTCACAGTTATTTACAATATTGGAATAAATTTCTAGCTACCTACATAATACATTTCTATAATAACCCTGCAAAGATACCTACTGTATGAATAATATAATCGACATGAAGTTTAGAGACTTAAGATTTCTATATTGTCTACTCACCCGTGACTTCAAATTCAAATTTATTTATGCTTACATAAGCACAATATTATCAAATTAGGTTCATTTTTGTATACTAATTAACAGCTTTAAGCTCTGTTCATGTTTTCAGATATATTAAAGGATCCTAAGACATTTTCAAAGTGTTGTTATAATTTTTAGAAAAAGTGGATGGTGTTCCTATTTTATATATTTTTAATTCCATATAAATCATTAAATCCAATCCAACATAAAGCTGCTTTCTTATTAAATATTCCTTGAGTCCGAATATTTTTATATAACAATATAGTGTAATATTGTTAACTACACTTCTGCGATAAACTAGCCCAAAACTAACTGAAAGGCATGATTACTTCTAAAAGCAAAAAGAAAATAGTTACGATACAGATATAAATGAATGAGTAGGAAGAAATTATATAACTGATGATTTTTTCATCAACTGAGTTATGTGATTATAATTGTTCGCATAAAGACATCAATACATTTATGACGATAATAATTAATAATGACTATCTTATAAACCGTTATTTGTTACTGTCAACTTTCTAAAGATCAAGATGTCATATTATGATAATAACCTTCGTTTTCTTATGATAATAACATTATTGAAATGATGTGTCTGTTATGTCCCATTATCATGACAAGGGAATAAAAATAATGTAAGTAAACATATTCTATGAAAAGGGAATAATAATAGTAATATTATTTAATAGAAACATCGTTCGTTGTTAAAGTTGCTGAAAAGCTGCTACGATAAAACGAAAACTGACGAGTCAAAGAGCTATTGTATTGGATCCTGTTATGTCACAAAGAAAATATATACCTACGACGTTCCTCAATTTTCTTTGAACTTTTGACGCGAATAAAATGGCATTATCGAGCACGGAATAGTATCACAAGAAATCATATATTGTGTTATGCAAACTTTTGATCGTGCTGAAATATTGTTTATTTTGTTGTAAATAAGTAATTTTGTTTGTTGTTTTCTTGTTTCTACGTTGTTTAAGTATAAACAATAAAAAGATCGTTCAACACAATTTAATAAATCTGACACGTGCAGATATCAATGTGAATAACATTTAAATATGTCCCAGTAAAAAAATCACATACTTATGTAAAGATGTTTAAAGAATGTAAATTTTCGTTTTAAATAATTAGAAATGCATGCGTCATTCCTTCTAATGCACAATATCGTAAGAGAGATATTTACGTCAAGACAGTGGTAAAGAAAAGTATGTTTTTGTAAAACTCTGTAGCGTTGTGATTAATGAATCAATATCGCAAGTACTAAAGCGGAAAGTTATGTATGTACTAACTTAAAATCGAGATTCATAAATAAACTTGATATCTTATTCAGTTTTTCCCTTTTCTATGATTAAGTAGTGTTTAAGGTAAAGTTTCAGCAATAAATTGTTGATATTATTGTTCTATTATTATCCTTTCCATCTTTAATTTAGAATTATAACAGTGAACAGTCCTATCTGCCTTCTTAGAGGTTGGAAAAGGTTATTGTTGAAGTACCTTACTAATAGTTATAATATACAGAGTTTAGAGAAATATTGCCGAAGAGGTCAAAAGTTTAAAACGGAAAGGTATGGTTACCGGATATAGATAAGGAACTTGGAATCGTTTATCAAGTCATAAACCTTGACCAAGGCGGAGAAGATTGGGAAGGTAAGACAACATTATCTAACCTCTAACTTATAAACGTATAATTATGTAGATCGGAGTACTTCATCCAAGAGAATCGAGTTTTATTCCTAATAAATACCCTGCATTCACCCTGCAGTACCATATATTTCGCTTCATGCTTAAATTGTCAGTAAACATAACCTTACTCACACAAAATATGTCCTTCAACTTTTTTTTAAATGTATAAGTTTTATGTTCACCGCTAAAAGATCGATAGATTATTCACCTTCTATAAATTTCAATACTCGGTACTCGATATTTAAGAATAAAGTAGCCAATTATTTTTAATGCAAAACATAATCTCTTTACAAGAAGACTTTTTCTTTTATACTCGACAAGTAATGAAAAACACGTTTCCAAAAGATGGTTTATGCCTTGTCATTCTTCATTACATCGAGTTTACGCAGACTTTACTAGAATATTAAGGTTTGTAAAGTGAATTTCCACTCGTCTAATCTCCCCAAAAGCTGTGAAAAGATTTTTAGTCTCTAATCTAAGTATTTCAAATCCTTATCTTTATTATAAGTACTATTATTTGTTTCTTTGATAGGACATTTTAAGATAAAATAACGATTATCAAATCCTCTACAATACATGCGTCTTCATTTCATAGTAAAGAGCGTCCTGATAAATAATAATATTTTCAACTTAATATTTCGCACATAATCATAATAACAATAGTTTGAAACAATGTCTTATAAAATTTTCACACTAGTCTTACTGTGTGTTCAAAATTCATAATATTTTTTTGGCATTATGCCTTTAATACACTTAACGTTTTCATTATAATGGGTGTGTGCATGGCGAGAGGTTATTTGAAAGAATATATCAGTGAAAATCCCATCAGCATTATGTGGGCCGCATTGCGACTGGCTGACCAAACAAAATCAAACGCTACCGCCAACGAAATGAGGAAATTTAATTGCTGAGTTTGTGTAAAATTATCCGGAAAAATAATCACCGTACCGCTCTCTATAATTACTATTATTATTGGACAAATATATACAATTAAAATTTGTCCTAAAATACATTTATATTCTGGAACATGATTTTAATTCCAATTACTTTGATGTCATTATCAATATCAATCTCGGTATTCCTAAAAATAATTCACTCATTGAGATGTTTTTTCCATCATTTAAGTAGCTTCCTTGATAGTGATTGGCCTCTTAGTACATCTTTCGTAACTATGTAGTCCTTACGATAAACTTATGCTTCTCCGTGCGCAAGCATTAGCACCATATTACTATTACATAATTATGTTCTATCAAGTGCTTTATTTTGGATGCCACTGCACGTTGTTATGTAATATATTTAAATTAAAATTATAACATAATCTGAGCCCCTAGACAAACACGCACTTGGCGATCGACTACAAACGAACTTTCGACAACAACTGCAACAATAACGCATAATTATACGGTAGGTACATGTATGTAGGTAGATTGTCAAAAATTCGCCAGTAGTCGATCGCTAAGTTCGGTTTGTCTACGGGCTCTGAAGATTTTCCAAAGGAATGTATTGGATACAAATGAGTAGATCTAGATCATACAAGTGGAGCATTATTTTCTTGTTGCTTGCTAGATCGTCATAATAAAAAAGTATCTAGCTTCTGAGACACAGAGGCTTAATGAGAAACCTTATAGAAAAATATTCAGTGCTTGTAACAACTATTAAGAAATATTATTATGTATAGAAAATTTACGTTGAGAAACGATTTTCTTCTAATAACTACACGGGTTTCATGAGTAAAAAAAAGCATGTCTTGAATTTTCATTTGAAAATGAAGGTAAATATAAAACTTAATCTTCTTTGCTTCATACTTGTTCATTTATAATATAAAAAATAATAATTCCACAAGTGGTACCTTCTTACGGTTTACTCAAAGAAGTTATTGTAGCCTTTCATTAAAAATATCATCCCTATCGAAATTTTCCTTGTTGAGTTATGAAAAAACGTGCCTAAGTGGTTGTATCAGGATTTTTTCCTTTATTTACGAGAAAATCCCACATTCTTTTCGTTTACTTTACAAAATAAGATTTCGTGTATGAAAAATAATATATTCAATAAAGCATATATTTTCTTACATTTTTTTACCTTTTTTGAATTGTTTTTATTATTTTTTGTACACGATATTTTCTCATGTAACTTGGATTTAAGGTTGTGGCATAAAACAATAAAAATATTCATCAATTTCAACATTTTTTAGTAACAAATAATGGCGTTGTAAATGCTAAACATTAAAAAAAATTATCTTTGAATTATATTGTTGTTACTTTTTTATTATCAGGTATTTTAAAATTAGCAGAGCGTTTTAATTAATTAATTAATCTTGAAATCATTTGCCTACTGTTCTTTTTAAAATTCTTTTAAAATCACCTTGACCTATCTATCTTATGAATTATATTTATTTAACCCTCTGCAACTGACGTGAGGTCTGTCAGACACCGCGAAATTTTTTTTTTGCAACAACGTTGCCATTTTGAGTCCTATCTTTCCGTTTCGCTCAGTAGCTTCCTAATTTATGTTCTTTTAATCATCAGTACAGTAACGACGGCCGTCGTGAGTACATGTGTGGATCTATAGCTGATGGGTGTCTGACATACCTCACGTCAGTAATAAATGATGGGTCTGTTAGACCTAACGTCAGTAACATAGTAATTTTTTCATAGTGTCTCACATACATCAGCTCAGTAAATTCATAGAGTCTACCTTACATCACTTCAATAAAAAAATTTTTTTTCAATAAATGGACAGCAAATTTCATTTGAGGCCTTGCTAGGGAACTTGTTCTTCCTATTATGACACAGCGGGTGTATAATGAAAAATTGACGAGAGAATTGCGCAATCATGACTTAGGACGAGATTTCCCAACTGCCCCTGAACAAAACGAATCTGGGACATCGTGTGAAAGAATATTGTGCAGAATTTTTACGAGTGAATTGAAAAGAAAGATTAAAGAGTGTGATTTAATTGAAAGGAAGACAAAATTTACTCGTAATGCATGCAAAAAACATGTCTGCCTACAATTCTCGGCACAAATTTACCAGGAATCAGAGGACGTACTTTGAAGCCGATTTTTAGAGAAACCGCTCTAACGATTTTTTTTATTATTTTTTTACATTTTAACAAAAGTTGACAGAAAACAAATTTCTACTTACTTTTTTTATTTCATGTGTTTTTTTCATTTAATTAATTTTTATAAATTGTTCTCAAAAAAATGGTGATTTTTTATTAGCATTAATAAATATCTTGTAACTTCTAATATATGTTTTTTTGAAACCATATTTTTTCAAATGGTGTCAGCATACATGTCAAATACTCACAAAAAACTAAAAAAATAATCAAAACTTTTTAAATAATGGCAATAATGGAACTTAAAATGAGTGTCTGTCAGACCACTCCTCAGCAGAATAATAACTAAAAAACCACCTCAGTTGCAGAGGGTTAAGGATGAGTATTTTAAAGCAAAGAAGTAGACTGGCTTTTAATAATTTCGGGGGTCTTTTGACGATTTTCTTCGTTTGTCTAGTAAAGGTATTTAAGTTCAATACTTGATCATTTTTTTTGGGTATTAAAAAAATAATCTGGCTCAGAGAGTAGTATTTAACTCATATTGTGATAATAAATTCAAATATTTCTCAAATGCCTTCACAGTAAACAATATGCTTATGTCGTGGAGATAGAGCAGGTCGGCAGTGGGCGAAATGGAATCTAAAATCTCTCGCTTAAAGTGCGAGACTCTACTTTTAAGTTTCTGTCCATATCAAAGTATATTTTTTTGTGAATACATTTTATTGGATTGCAGACATTTATTTTTACAATATGACACAGAAAATTAATATATTTGACAGAAACAATAAAATTTATAATGACTTATAACAATAAATTAACATAAACATAAAAAATAATGCATAGAAATTATGATTTCTTCCTACCCTTTCCATGTAAATAACAAAATTAACTATCGATAAATATATGAATGCGAATTAAACCTTGGTAAGCAAATTTCTATATTGAAATGAATATCAGAAAGCTAAGTGGAAGGGCTTCAAGTTTATTCTCAATTGAGTATTTCACAGAAATGTCCTTTAAATCAAATATTATTTTCACTTTGAGTGTTTGATTACAATAATTTATTATTTACGTATTCGATTGATCACAGTAAATACATTTTATGTGTAAACGTCTGTCAGCAACGGAATAAAAATGTTACATTATTATGTTGACTCTATCAAACAAATAAAACAGAAGGGTCAAATTTAATCAACAAATTGTGTTTTTATGGTACCGATAATCGCATACCCCCGTGTAATACTCCTACTAACAAACACTACAAGCCAGTGGAAAAAAGATTTTTATTTAATTTTAATTCCATCAAATAGGGTAGGTATGTAAACGTTTACCTTTTTTAGAGTGTGTATGAAGAATATCAATGCTTTGGTTTATTTGTTTTGTCGAAATATGATATCCAAAGTCTGAGCAAAGGTTTGTCTTGTATGTAATCACGTATTACAAAGACATATTGTTATGCGGCTGCAGTTCTAATGACCTGATTCTAAGAAATAAAAGATACATCTAGGAACGTGGCAAGATCTACACCATTAACAGACAGTAAGTTTTAACATAATTATATATGTAGCTTGGAATCTTATGTGCGATGATCTTCGTCAACCAGGAGTACCACCAGTGGATTCATCCTAACAGTATGGTGACTGAGCCGCTAAACTCATACTTGTTTTGGGCATGTCCATTCCTTTTGTTGGAGGTGGCTTTTCAAGTGCTCTGTCTCTTGGTTTTGTTTTTGCATTTTCTGATCAATTGCTTTCCTTATCATACTCTACCCTTAAACGTTTTATGTATATCTTTCCCTTTCTTCAGTTCCATTGAATTCATTTAGGAGGAAATCTCATGAATGGCAATGGTGAGTATGATCGGTAAGCAGATATTATTATTATGAATTGCTCCAATACTTTGATAGTAAGTTTTGAGAATTTTAGTACGTAGCAATACGTAACTGTAAGAAAATAGTTTGTAAAAATATTGAAGTAGTGAGTAGTGCCTTGTAATGCGTATTTCCTGCAAGGGACATTAAGCATTGTAATTTAGGGGGGGATTTTGTTGGAGTGAGCCCTTAACGCAATTCCTGAGCCCTCCCTTTTTTTTTTAATTTTTCTTTTAGTTTCATTGAGTCTGGATGATATAGGACCTTAGCTTATAAAACATCCAGGGGAAAGTGGTGGGAAACCCTTAATGTATCAAACAACAATTTTGCACTAAAAAAAATGAAAAAAACTCTAAGGTATAGAATTGTATGAATTTAAATATATTCCTTAAGTTCACAAGAGAAATTCTGGATATGGATTGATTTAGATATAGTTCTTGCAGGTTGACATGAGAATAAATAAACTGTACTTGAAAAATATTAATATTTTTTGTTTGTATAATGAAAAAAGGATAAAACGGTATGAAAGTTTTTTTTAATTTAAACGGGGTTTTACGTCGGCTTTGTTCTATTTGGTGGTGATTTTTCACGTAAAGACAGCGATGAAAAAAAAGAACTATGATTACCCAAATGAAGGAAAAAGGAGGATGAACCATTTTATAAAACTACAGTAATATAACATGTACATACGTAGATGCAAATATAATTCAAGCACGTAGGAAATAATAATATAGACCAACAGCATGCCATTGGAAAAACAATGAGATTTCAGATGGGGACATACTAAAATATTGAGTTTTCATTTTCAAGAGGGAAGCAGCTCACAGTACTGAGGCGTAACAAATCGGCAGTAAAGAGACAGACCGTGTAAATTGAAATTATTTATTCAGAACACAACGTCACAACGAAGCATAGGTTTTTTTTTTAACTTCCCTTTTTCCATTTTGACGTCCGTGACATGGCGATATCATAGCGCTCTTTTACCGTAATGCTTTCTATCATAAATTTTTGTTCTTTTTATTATCATTATATTTTAAATTGAGTTCTCTTGTGTTAATAATTTGTGTCTTTTATCTCTTACATTATATTTTAATTGATGTATATGTTTATGTAATTTTTCACAAGCCATGTTTAAATAGGTAATCCTATTAGTTTTAATTTGATGAAATTAAGTCAAAAATCGTGGTCGACTTCATAAGGTCAAAGAAATTCCTAGAACTATCTTTGAGGCTTAAAATAATAAAAAAAACATGAAAATACGTTTTGAGTTTCAAAGAATTATGTAGGTATTAAAACTCGATTATGATTAAATACCTTCACAATTTTTGGAAGAATATCTGTGGCTTTCATTTAGAAAAAAATAAATAAAAATATGATACCGGAAAGTGAGTATTATCGCAAAATCATCACGTATTAAAAAAAAAAAATTACATGATAGTACGTACAGGGGTTAATGTGTAAAAGAGTATGATAAATTTATATTTTTTGATAATATAAAAAAAAAATGGTCACGGTTCGTAAAACATCTCGTAGATAAAATAGTTAACCCGTATGAGGATGGTGTAATCAATCAAACATGCATCCACCCGTCTGTCACATTCACAAACACTTTTATCATTATTATATTTTATATGTACCTCTCTGTGTATGTGTGTGAGTGTGCCCCCCTTTCATACAACGACAACATTAACGTTTACAAAAACCTTTTCACCATGACGTTACAAGGTCAGTTGCCAACCCGCATCTCAAATAGGCTAATCTTCTCAGTACACCATAGTACACAGACTTGTGCTTTTTTAGGTTAGGTTACATCGTATATTATACTCTATTCTTCACCCTTAAACCTCAAAATGTCAACATAAACGTTCTCCCTACACGCCTTTGGTACCACGAAGGGTTATTTGTATGACGGTTTAATACTTTTTTATAATATTTTGTGTCAAATTTTCTTCCCACAAAACAATAAAGGATCCCGATACACGTACATAAGTGTAACACATCATATTTTTAGGCATTTTATTTCTTTTATAAGTTTTGCAGAAGGGTGACCTTTCAGATTTTCCAAGAATCTTACTTTATGAGACGGCGATCACTTCTATATTTTCATTAGATATGAACATTTAATGAAACTTTTGGCTAATAAGATTGTTCATTAAAAGTATAAAACATAGAAATATGAGAACAGTCGATACAATTTAATACTCCTCCTTTACGATACTAGCATATTGTTTATTGTGAGAGTATTTGTTGTTTTTTGTTTTTTTTTTAATCTAGATTCATCTTTTTATATATAAATAAATTATGGTATTGATATGGTGGGTTGAAAAAGGTGGGGAGGATAAAGGGACAGCCCCTAATGTGAATGTGAAGATGTGCAGAAAGTGAAACAAGTAGTGCGGGACTGCCATCTTAAAAATATTAGCGGTGACCTCAAGACCATCCGTAAGGCAAGACTAGAAGAGATAGACTGGCCGATAGCACTAATAAAATGACTGTGAAGGAAGTATTCGACATAACACACACGACAAAACATATTTATAAAGTGTTGTTTTGCCATATAGGTAGATTTGCCACATACTTTAATAATATCGCTATTAAAAAATAGGGGTTGATGGTAGAAGAATGAAAATTTAAGGTTGAATGTATTTTTTAATGCCTCACCATAAAAAAATTAAAAAAAAAAATTTTGTCCAAAAAATAAAAAAATTAAATTTCGGGGTGGACTACCTTTATCTTCTAGGGGTATGAAAAATAGATGTTGGCCGATTTTTAGACCTACCTGATAAGTACACAAAATTTCATCAAAATCGGTACAGCTGTTTCGGAGGAGTATGATAATACCGTGACGACACGAGAATTTTATACATTAGATGAGCGACACGAAAAGTATGTATGTAGATTGTTATAGGTATTTAAATTATACAGAAGAATTTTTTCGTTCTAAATGAAAAATACGAATTCAGTTCTCAATTAAAAATAATTATTATATTTTCATTTCTCTGTGATGAATTTCTTACACTTAACTTCAGAAAAGACAGAAGGCACAACTACTTCAAAAATGCGTATTTTATTACGGCAATACCAAGTACATTGCGTGTAATAAATTTTCTTCACAAAAAAAACGGAAGATAAAAAAGAACCAAATTGAATTAGGATCTATCTACAATAATAATATAGAGTAACAGATGGAAAATTATCTGCAACGACTATTTTAGTCGTACAATCAATTGTCCAAAATAAAAGTCTGATTGTACAATAAATAATTCCGTGGAGTCTCCAGAAAAAAAGGTTAGCTAGACTTTGCTTTAAGTTTTGTAAATTGTCCTGTACAAGAGTGCAGACAATTCTGAAACATCACGAAAACATAACATTCTCATTTCAGCGATGAAGTAAACCACCTTTCGTGAATGTCTTTAACTTTAATTGACTTAAATGATTTCAACATGAAGGGCTTTCTGTTGGTAGCCCCACTTAGGTATGGGAAACACAACTATGATGGTATGGATGAATGAAATATAAATACCTGAGGCCGTAACCGCGCTTAGCGATCGACTTCTGGCAAACTTTTCGAAAATCTACCTACAATGAACCGTGTAGGTAATTATGCGTTATTCTTGCGGTTATTGTCGAAAATTCATTTGTAGTTCATCGCCAAGTACGGTTTGTCTAGGGGGTCAGATCGTTACCTAATAACAGGACAACATGTACCATTTACGTTACAAAAGGAAAATTTGTCTTAAAATATACTATGTCCGAGGTGTTAAATTGAATAGTTTTATTTTTACATGCATAAAATTATTACATAATTGAACTATTTTACTTTATCCTATAGTCCAGTTCCTAGAATACCTTTTTCTGCAAGTTTTTTAGTGTACATACATATGTAATAGGATGTATGATGATACTGCATTGATTATTCATGGTGAAACATGAGTAAGGTGGAAACTATATAGATAATGCAGATGTTTGAGCGCCCTTGAGGTGGATTTTTTTTCACAAAACGGCGCTTTACAAATCATCCAAATAATAATAATAATAATAGTAAAAAGGCTCAAAGACTAGATTGATGATAGTAAATATTACTACATGCTGTACCTAAACATCTGTTTTTTCTCTTATTTCTATGAATGTTGGATAACTGCCTGTATTATCACAGCATACAGTTGTCATCGTCTTCAATCGCCAATAAAAAATAAAACATTTAAGGCGGGTGGCATCTTATCTAAATATTTCGATCGTACAAAAACGCTGCACTGTCGATCTCATATTAACTTAGTACTTGATGATAATAATGTATTATGACCAGCCGTGACATTGTCCACTTGATGTATTGTACGATGTTGTGTGATATTAAACGACACACCAGAGTGCTGTATTTAATCCTAATGTCCCAACAAACACATCAGAATTGTACCTACCGTTATATTATATAGGTATATACTATACTAAATATATATATATAATGAGTTACAATCCATTGGATTGGTCTGCAACGAGTTTTGACTTATTTCTCCACTCCTCCCTATTCTCAGCTAGTCTCTTCAACTCCATATATGAGCCACAGCTCATGTCCCTCTTCAGTTGGTCCATATAGGCGTCTCTCGGTCGACCTCTGCCATTTGTGCCTTCGGTCCTGCCCTCTGCGATTGCGATGAGCAGTCCTGGGTGCCTGATGTTGTGGCCAATCCAATTAGCTCGTTGTTGGCAGATTCTTTTGAGGAGTTGCCTTTTTTCGCCAGCCCTGGTTAACACTTCTTCGTTTTCGACGTGTTCCGACCAATGAATCTTCAGCATGCGTCTATAGCACCACATTTCAAATGCTAAATACTAAATAAAGATCCCATATTCATATACATAGTAATACCTTCCAAATATTGTATATCATGTAGGGTCTATTAATACGAGTAACACATAAAACAAAAGATGGATTAAAATTGTCACCAAAATTTGCGGTGATTAATTCATACTTACTAAATTCCAGAGAATTTATTTCTCTTTTATGTCACGTGTAAAGTTTCTCCAAAGGCAGCTATCACTCTTGCCTCCACGTCCTTTGGAAATAGATTATTGAGAACCATTTTGTGACGCTTAGTTCTTACAAAATGAGGATTTAAAAAAAAACATGCTATACAAATACATAATCAGAGTATTTTAACTGAATCATCTAGGAATACAACTAGAATATACCTACATCCAAATCCGAATTAGAAATACGGTGTAGAATATATTTTTAAGTAGGTAATATAGAAATTATTAAAAATTAGCAGAATATGTAATTTAAAATATTCTTTAATTTTTGTAACAAAAAGTTAATGATTCAGTTTTTAAAGAAGGCAATTGTTATACTTGAGTAAAAACTTTCTTCAACTCAATATAAGTATTTTAATATAATGGAGAGGTACCAAATATTTCAAGAAACCGCCATATTATGGAATATAAACGAAGTTTGTAAAACTTTTGTTTAGACATTTAATTTGTTTCAAACAATTCAGTTATCTTCTATTCTCTTCACCATCCGAATAGAAACGCCAATGTCGTACATTTTTTTCATTTCTATAAAATTACGATTATTATTATTTTATATTACTCGTTGTTAGCATCTATGTAAGTATGTATTAAAATTTTTGTGACATTACACATATTGTGACAATACACACATTGAACCTTTGCAATAAACAATATAGGTAAGTATATCACTTTGTAAAGTTAACATTACCATTTGCTGTGTAGCTAAAGATTGTAAGAATATATCTAAATAATCTGCAATTTTTATTTTTGCTAAAATACGACTAAGTACCAACTTTCGTTTCTGATGTAAAAGTGCGCGTAAAACCTATACTGAATATACATAATTATGTAGGTGTAATGCTTTATTGGTTTTCCCTTACTGCCTTCACATTTTCATGGCAACAGTTAAGAAAACTCATTCATCATTAATTTAAATGACAATATAAGACACCAGCCGGCTGGTTCTATGCGGAAGTAACGCTCTTGCCATTGAGTCACGAGGTCCCGAGTTCGATTCGCAGTCAGGGCAAAATGAATAATGTAATTTTTCAAATTGTTCTGGGTCTAGGTGTTACATGTTTATGTGTTTAGTGAATTGTATAGTTATTATTATGTTCATCATCTTGTTCGTACCCATAATACGATATTCATACCTTAATTTGGGACTTGCTCGAATTGTATGAATGTATACATGTTATGTTATTCAAATTTATGGAAATAAATAAACTGTTTTGAGTTTTTTTTTATTTCAACAACAGCTTGTTTATTTTATTTATTTATTTATTTATTTATTCAACCAAACTCATAAATAAATGTGGAGCTTTTCAAAATAAACGTCCAATCAATCAATAATTAATTTTATTTTTAATTTTATTAAATAAAATATAAAAATATATTATTGAGCACTGCATATCTACCATTACCCCTCCCACTACCTGTACCCTTCTCATCACATGAACAATAGCTCTCACAATTTTTTAGATTTCAGTTTCCCTGAAGATGCCAACAAGTTTAGGCGAAAACGTTCGGTATCTAACGTAACAAAGTGGAGATTAAACAGTGCTCAATAATATATTTTCATATTTTATTTAATAAAATTAAAAATGGATTTCCAGAGTGTAAACACAAAAACTCTTGAATAATTAATTAATTTTATGTTTGCTTTCAAGACATTATTTGTATGTTTTCTCATTATTATTGCATATTAATGGTATAACATAAAATAATTGGAGTAAAATATAGGAACAATATTCTTAAAAAAATCTTTGACGTACTTCAATGTTTGTACTTAAAAGCATTAAAATGCAAGAGTGAAAAATGTCGATGTAATTTTGTACTTCTTCCGTTCCGTCACTCAGTCATCCATCTGTTTTATTCTATGTTTTCTCCTCCGAGGCTAAAATAATGTCACCATTTCTTGGCTGATGTTATCTGACGACGACTTTCCTTTACTCCATACTGATTAACTTCACTCTCGTTCCCAGCACTAATCCATCTTTTCTTTCCTTCTCAAGAGATGTTCAATTTCACTAAAATAACACGGTACTACAATATTATAAAACATACATACGCACCTGATATACTTATAAGCATCTTACTTAATACTTACTATTTATCATGGAAATTCGAAACAAGAAAATATCTTCTCCTGTTTTTATGCTCCTTTTCTCTCTTCTTAAGTTTTCTCTTGGGAATATAAGGAGGAAACAAGACTTTTCCATTCGTTCGAAGAGATTTTGACATACCAGAAATAACTCTGATGGATACATTTATAAATGAAAGTAAGATTCATGGATTGTGATCGCAGGTATCTATCATTTCTGAAAGACAATTTATACCCCGAATTCTAATGGTCGCATTCACGAATTTGATACATTACTCGAAGCAAGGTTTTTATCTTTTTGTAGGATCTTTTTAAGAGAATTAGGATCATTCCTTGACGCTTTTCTTCCTCGTAAGATAGGTAACTATGTTGATACGATTTTTTTGTGAAGGTACCAGAGTTTGTCGGCAACGGGATTTGAAGTATGAAATCTAATACTATTTGTGAAAAACTAATACAAATTTCCTACCACCTTTTTGTTTGGATATATTATTCAATATTGAATCCCAGAGGTTAAAACTTGCTTATAATGATTGTGATGGAAAAAACATTACAAACTACATAAGAAGTCTGGTACATGTTTTGTATAATCATCAGTTCCATTTTGAGAAACCATATCTTATTGTGAATATAATGATCGCTAACAGTTTACGGCCCTCAGAGGTAAAGAAATATTCTACGTTTTGCAATATGAAAATAAATATTTTATTGTTAACCCTTAACCGGAATCGTGGGTCCATTTGGACCCGACATAAACAAAAAAAAACGTTTATTTTCAAACGCGCGCAGTTACACTTTTGCGCGCCAATCTAATCTCATTACGTTGCGAGTCGCGGCGGGTGCCAGACGCGTGGTGCTTACAATTTACTGGAAGTGGAGGTAACGAACTATCGAGGGTCCAATTGGACCCACGATTCCAATTACGTAACTTTTATGTAAATGTACACTTATTTAATTTGTATTGTTGTAGATATTTTTTTGGAACAATGGCGTGTAATCTTACTAATAAAGATATTGAAGAATTGTTATTGGATGAAAATGATTCAGATCCAGAACCTTTAAGTGATTTTGAACCTTGTGACGAAGAAAACATAAGTGAAAATGAAAATACGGCACACTTATCCACTTCACACTCTAGTGACTCTTCATCCGATCACAATGTGACTGACAATAAACAATCACAGAAGTGTGAAAAATGCTGCAACTATATATGTAAGATTCCCCTATAAAAAAGGATATTGTGTAGCAAGTGCCTTACATAAAATGATAAAAAGACTGTGGTTTTTTAAATTTTTTCATATCTCACCATTTTTTTTGTTTTTGAATGATCTCATAAAGAATGTTTGTTTTTGTTAATGGGAAGAGACGTAAAACCCTGTACTTTGATTAGTTTTTTAAGTTTTTTTTGTTATTATAATTTTACATGTCAAAAAAGGGACTGATAAAAACTTGTGCTAAACTTGGTTCCTAAGAAGAAAAGCCAAAAAGATGTATAATTTAAAAATGTTAATTAATAAAACTACCTTACATACTACAAACAACTAGTTTCAATACATCTATAACCCATTTAATGGTTAATAACGTCTATATTACAAAAAAAACTTTATTTTAATTATTACTTTGAGTAATAATAAATTAATAGTGAAAAGTAAAACAGTGTTTTATTAATATCAAGTATGTTTAAAATGTCTTTTCACAATGTGAACACACAAACTCTAGATCATTTTATTTTAATTAGCGGGTCCATTTGGACCCGCGATTCCAGTTACGTTGACCGAAATAGCGATTCCGGTTAAGGGTTAAAATAATAGTGTGGATTCGCAATACATTTTTTCCTTACCCGCAAGAAATATATTTTTTTGCATAAAATTCAAAATTTTATATTTCGTGTCTGTAGGAATGTAAAAATGTTTTTTTATAACATTTTGAAATCTTACTTAACAAGAAATCCCACGAAAGCAAACAATCACTAGGGATTAGAAAGAACACATTATCTTTTAAAAGCAAAGTAGATTAGTACCTAGTAGTGATGTAACGAATATTCGCATTCGCATTCGCATTCGCGAATATTCGCATATTTCAAAGTATTCGCATTCGCATTCGCATTCGCAAAAAAATATGCGAATGTTTTGCGAATATTATTTTAGTAATAAAGTATCTGGTCTGTTCCGTGTTGGCCACATTTGTTGTATTGTTTCCTGTGTTCGTTTGCTTGATGATGTTATTATTATTAGGAGAAATATGCATTTGTGGAGATTTAATTTATATGTTTGTTTTAAGTATTACAACTGCTATGAGTATAGGGCCCTACAATAATTTTATATTCTATTTAAGGAATATTTATATCATACTACAAGGTGAACCACACTAAAGTATTCTCTCAGAATTTTCGGGGCTTGAAGACTAAGATCGAGGAGTTTAGAGCAAACTTATTTGCAAATAGTTATGATATAATTGTTCTGACGGAAGCTTGGCTAAATTGTGGCATATTTGACAGCGAACTTTTTCAAAACGAATATACAGTTTACCGCAAGGATAGGGATTTCATGTTGAGTGGTAAAAGGGATGGAGTCTTAATTGCTGTGGATCGGACACTAGGATATTCATCCACTCTTGTTTGGGATGATACTGGTGAAAGTTTTTTTTACCAGTATTCGTTTTTCATCGGTAACGCATGAAAAAATGCTCACCGCTACTGGGTGTAGTATATGTATATACCGCCTTCCACATCCTTAGATACTTAAAACATCTTTTTTTTAAAGTATATCTGAACGTTTAATCAGCTATTACGGCAAAACGGATATTTGTCTTATTGGAGATTCCAATATCTCAACAATCCAATGGAAAAAAGACCCCGATGTTGATTCAATCTTTGTTCCGTATTCTTATTCGTGTCCTGTTGCGCAGTATTTGATAGAATCTATATCTTTTCTCAATATGTTTCAGTCTAACGGAGTTTATAACAGCAATCAAGTTATCTTGGATTTAGTTCTTTCAACTATTCCGTGTTCTGTTACCAGATGTGACTCTCCACTGGTTGGTAAGGATTCACACTATCCTTCACTGTTGATAGATTATGAGTTTGAAATTGCTGAGGATTTGTCTCAAAATATGATCCAGAAATTAATATAGGTACTTTAAGTCAAACTTTTCGGAAATAAATTTTGAACTACAAAGTGTTGATTGGGTCAGTGTTTTGGGAAACGGACCGGTGAATAAGATGATTGAATCTTTTTATGGTTATGTTTTGCCAATAATTGAGAAGCATACACCTACATATGAAGTGGGTGTCACCTAATAATTTTCCCAAATGGTTCTCTAATAGAATTCTGTTATTGTTTAAGAGAAGTCTAAGGCTTGGCGTAAGTTGAAGATGAACCGTAATGATTCTGACTACAATTTATTTTTTCAACTAAGAGCTCAGTTGAAGTTGTCGCAGAATCACGATTATATGTAGGTCTTTTATTAATAACACTGAGAAGTCACTTAAGGGCAATGTCAAGTCTTTCTTTTCATTCGTGAATTCCCTTAAAGAATCTAGAGGCTATCCAAGGGTAATGGGTGACGGTGACCAGACTTCGAGCGATCCAGAGGGGATTGCAAACTTGTTTTCGACGTTTTTTGGTTCTGTATTTTCACTGAATAATTTGCATGATTCTAATACTAAAGAATTGGAAAATATTTTAACTAACTCATGTTTATCCATGGTTAATATCTTGAAATCTGATATTCATAAACGTTTATTAGGTATAGATGAGACAAAAGGAGTTGGCCCTGATGGTCTAGCACCAATATATTAAAGAGATGTGTAAGTCATTTAACCAAACCATTGTATCTGACATTTATTAGAACACCTTGCTGCAGGAGGCAATCTAGACTATGGGACATGGAAAACCCTAAATCGACTGAGATCTGGTGTAGGAAACTGCCGCGACAATAGAGAACGATTGGGCTTCCTACAGGACGAATCCGGAGCGTGTGACTGTGGTGCAGCACAGACTATGCCACACTTTTTTTTTTTAATTTATAAATTACAATTTATTTGTTTTACAAAAAATATTTTAAATAATGTGACATATGTTTCGGCTGCAATGCCATAATCATACTAAAGTGCTTTGTCTTGTAGGTGAGTCTTGTGTGTTGATGGTTGGGAGGAAAAAACCCAGTTCTTAGTATTGTTTTGTTGGTGTTTGTTTGAAGGGTGACTATGAGTTATTTTTGTAAGTTGTTTGTAGGGTGACTATGAGTTATTTTTGTAAGTTGTCTATTTGTTTATATTTGAAAATGTCTAATATAGGTGAGTTATAAATGTTTGAAATACAACATATCGACATTAAAAATTGCAAGCTCATATCGCTAGATGTAAAAAATCTCTTCACCAACATACCAGTGCAAGAAAATTTACAATGTATAAAAAACACATTACAAGAAAAACAAATAGATCCAATAATAGCAGGAGAGATATATGATATAATAGAATTATGTACAACATCAAATTATTTCCAACACAACCATACAATATACAGCCAACGCGAAGGTTTACCTATGGGACTACCTTTATCAAACTTACTCTCAGACATATTCATGGACAACATCGAACAAAAACTACTCAACACCCCACTAGCCAACAACGATATGTAGACGACATACTCATAGCCTTCAGAGGATCCCAAAGACAAACTAAACAACTTTTAAAACTAGCAAACGAACTACACAAGAACATTGAATTCACTATGGAAACCGAAGAAAACAATAGTATAAATTTCCTTGACATTACTATCACTAGAATCAATGATAAACACGAATTTAAAATATATAGGAAACCCACATACTGCGACACAACAATACATGCAAAATCACAACACCCATGGATACACAAACTAGCAGCTTATAACAGTATGATACACAGACTTGTTAACATACCCATGACAAATGATAACTACCTTAATGAACTTACCACAATAACAACAATAGCAGAACACAATGGTTACAATAAACAAATTATACACCAACTACACAAAAAACACACACATAAGAAAATAATTGGACAGATATATCCTATCATACAAGAAACAGACTCACACAAATATAGAACGATAGATTACCACGGAAAAATATCAGAAAAAATAGCAAAAGAACTAAATAAAAATAACATTACAACAGCATTTAAAACACGTAACAACATAGGAACATTAATTAAAAACACCAAGGACAAAACTAACGCACAGGAAAAAAGTGGAATATATAGACTAAATTGTGACCAATGTAATAGTATTTATATAGGACAAACAGGACGCAGCATTGAAGATAGATTCAAAGAACACAAATCGAATTGGAAAAATAACCACCTAGACAAATCACAATTTGCTAAACACCTAATTCAACACAAACATAAAATAACAGACACCAACACACCCACACTATTACACACAGAAAGAAAAGGAATCAGATTAAACATTTTAGAACAAATAGAAATTAATAAAAATATTAACAACCATCCCTCAACACTTATTAATGAACAGACAAACATTTATAACTCACCTATATTAGACATTTTCAAATATAAACAAATAGACAACTTACAAAAATAACTCATAGTCACCCTACAAACAACTTACAAAAATAACTCATAGTCACCCTTCAAACAAACACCAACAAAATAATACTAAGAACTGGGTTTTTTCCTCCCAACCATCAACACACAAGACTCACCTACAAGACAAAGCACTTTAGTATGATTATGGCATTGCAGCCGAAACATATGTCACATTATTTAAAATATTTTTTGTAAAACAAATAAATTGTAATTTATAAATTAAAATTATGGAGTTTTACAAGTTGTGCACCAATAAAATCATAGTATGCCACACTTGTTGGAGTGTCCATTGTGCCCTGTCACTTGCACTATGGAGGATATTTTTGACGCATCTCCACCTGCTGCGCGTTTTGCGCAGTACTGGAAATCAGTTTGATGGGTTTTTTCTCTGGGTTTCGACACGATAAATAAATTAGGAGTTTACAAGAAGGATGTTTTCCATGCAAATGGAAGATGGCTAGTATTATTCCTTTGCATAAATCTGGCAGCAAATCGGACGTTCGTAACTACAGACCAATTTTAATTCTATCACCTATTTCAAAAATATTTGAGGGTTTTCGTGAACAAATTACTTTTTTCCTGAAGCCGTATCTTCTTGTAGAGCAGCATGGATTCATGAGTGGAAGATCGACAGTAACAAATCTGATTTTTTTTCTCAGCTATGGACAATCGTATACAGTTGGATGCCATTTATATCGGCTTTCAAAAGGCATTTGATAAAGTAGAACATCGATTTTTTTCAACTAAGGTGGATTGACTCATATATTTCTGATAGATTGATGACAGTTAAACTTAACGGTTACTCATCTGGCAGTGTCAGTGTTACATCTGGTGTCCCTCAGGGGTCTTCTTTGGGTCCTTTACTTTTCACGATATTCATAAACAACATAAAAAAGTGCTTTGACCACTCAGAGCTTCTATTATTTGCGGACGATTTAAAAATATACTGTCAAATTCAATTATTGTTTGACTATGAAATGCTTAACGAGGACTTGGAAAGACTACACGTGTACTGTAAAAGAAATAACTTGCACTTGAATCTGGAGAATATCTGGGTAATCTGATCTCTTTTACCAAAAATAGAAACAAAATTCGATAAATTTACAATATCCATAATCATGATTTAAAAGAAGTAAATAAGATTAGAGATTTAGGTGTGGTGTTTGACTCTGAGCTTCACTTTGATGATCACGTGAACAAAATTATCGAAGAGAGCAATAAAATACTGGGATTTATTCTGAGATCTACAAAGTCATTTAGGTTATATGAATCGTATTTGTACTTGTACTTATCGTTGTTTCGCTCCAAGCTGGAGGACTGTTCCTCTGTATGGAATCCACATTTTAAAAAAATATGTCGATCAAGTTGAGAGAACTCAGTCTAAATTCATTCGTTTGGTTAGGAAGAGATTGCATTATCCTGTATTTATTAAAGATTTGCCTAAATTGGAATTGTGAAGAGTTTTGCTGGATGCATGCAACCTGAGAAAAATATGCTTGTCCGAATACGATGTGCCTAATATTTTAGATAGGATTAACTTTAGAATGCTTCCTTTAACAAGATCTTGTTTTCCGTTCTACATTAAAAAAAAACAAAAACGATTGCAGACTCAAGAAACCCTGTTTATAGAATTTTAATGTGCCAATTACGTCAGGTTTGTGAGAAAGGAGAGTTGAGGGTAGAATAAGATGAAATAAATATTAAAAAAAATGTATATGTTTGATAAAATGTGAAGTGTTTGGGATAGTATTAATTTTTAGACTGTTTTTTAAATTTTTGATTTTTCTTTTTTAAGAGTTTTTTTGTATTGTTATTGCATACATTAGTGAAGTGTGAATGTGTTTGTGCGAATGAATGTATTAGGTATGTGTGCGAAATCGGGTGAGCAGCGATTTGTAATAGGAATGGGTGATTGGATGTATTGTGAATTAATACCTATATTATGTGTAAGATTTTCTATAATTGTTTTGTGTGTTATTGCTGAAGTATGCACTGTTTCGATGTAAGACTATTGGAATGTTTTTGTCGCTTACATGTTTATATTTATATGTCTTTCATCTGTTGTGTACCATGTAAATGAAGAAACAAATCAGGAATTCGGTGAAAGTACCGGATACTTACCCGGTACACTGTGGAAAAAGGTACTGCAAGAAAATATTCTTTAAGAAAACCGAGGAGTTTTGGAATATTTCAAATTCCTATACCATTTTCAAGTCAATATTCGCATTCGCATTCGCATTCGCGAATGTCGGCATGAAATATTCGCATTCGCATTCGCATTCGCGAATATCCAAAATCAGACATTCGTTACATCACTAGTACCTACACATTTTTTCATATTATATTTCATGCAAAATTTTATAAGATAACTACAAAGAAATACAGGACTTTTTGTTTTATAAATAAATTTAAAGAATTCAAAAAATTCAAAATTTGATGCAGAGAAAAAAGATGTTATTTTTGTATGCAAGGTATAATTTTACATCCATGGCTTAATGTTACAATTCATTCGATATAATAGCTCCAAACAAGAAAAAAACACATATTAACTACAACAATACTATTCGAGTTTTTGTAACTATGAAACTTTTTAGGAAGTTGCGAAGAATCATGGCCTGCAATCGCTTTCTGATAGATGTAGAATGCCAGATCAAAATATACAAATTTGTATACCTATTCCATCGTAAATTGTCCATATTTCAGCTAATCGATAAATATTACAAGAGTTGTTAGTATATTACCTCGGAGTTTTTGTTCCTCTACGAGTTGAACTGCATAGAAATACATTTGTTGGTCGTTCTTGTCAAGATTTCGACTTTTTGTTTCAAGATAGAGATTTTTTTAACTCTCTTTTGTCACGATATAGATCCGGGATGATGACCGTGTTGACAGCACTCCAACAGACACGCTAGCGTTCTTTTCGTCTGGTTTCTTGATCCTTTGTTTTCATCCTTTAACGCATTCTGATACTAAATTTATCTACTTTTAATTTTTTTTTTCTCTTCTTGAATCAATTACATTACACTTTTATTATACATATTCAAAATTAACCGTTTGGTTATATTTCAGAAGAATGCATTTTCTTGGTTTTCTTGGAGAACTTTGAAATGGGCTCAAAAAATGAACAACGAACATTCTCTGTGTCTATCAAAAAATTAGGGAAAAAAATAAAAACGTTCGTTGAGTATTAATAATATTGATCTGAAAACTTTCAACTGCCTTTGAAGCTCATAGTTGAGTGTGTACCTACCTTAACCCAGATAATCCTGAATTTTTTTTTTCATCCGAAATTCATAATTTTTGGATATGTTGTTGAATTTGGTAAAAAAATAATGTTGTAGAAGAAGAAATAAAAAAATATATTTTTTAAAGAGTTTTATTGAATAAAATAAAGTGTCCTTTTAAAAGGACAATAGTAATATCCACTACCTAAAAAACATTGTATGAGAAACATAAAGTATTGAGGTGGGATTCATTTTACAATGTAGTTTTTGTGTTTATATATCTAATTATCTGTTGGATTATGTGGTTTTACATGATGATGTGTGAAGTGGACATTAAGAAAGTAGTTTTTTTTATTATTTTTCGTGATATGGAATGAAACAATCGATGTGCAGTGTAATATTGCATTTTTTATAACATATATTATGCGCTGGAATTTTCTGTGACACTCTCTTCAACGGGTTTCTTTTTCTTGATTCATTATAAAATGATCAAGTCTGTCAGAGCGGGAATCAATATTTTTCAAATTGGAAGGTCTGGGTCTTTCTTTTTTTTGAATGATTGCAATATACTGAGAACAACACGTCTTCTAAATGTTAATTGATCAAGTTTTTCACCTTCGTATCGATGTAGTTGCCAGGAATTTTGCCTTGCAACGTCATTGAAGGAGACCCACCTTCCACCCGGATACCGCAGAAGTCTGAGGACTTCCATTTATCCGAATTCTACACTTAACAAATCTTGTCCACACCGAAGGTGCCATTGTGGGCAGCCTGAAGTGCTGGCCGGCCGAAAACAACCCCGAGTGTGGAATCTTTTGACTACAATCCTTCGATGTCCCTCTAGCCGAGAGAAGCAAACAAAATCATAAAATGTTTACATATATATATAAAAGAAAACAATAACAATAAAACAAACAAAAAAAAATATAGCCAACTGTATCACCTTCTCTCTCAGATTTTTCCTCTTCAAGGATTGTTAATATGTCGTTTAGTGATAACGAAGCTCTAAAATAGAAAAAAAAAACATAATTATAAAGTATATAATATATATTAGATAAGATTTTTACAAATGTCTTTAGTAATTTTTAATGCTAATAGATGTGAAGTGTAAACATATTTTGTAACAAAAAGTTGAAGAAATATAACTTGTCTTTATTACGTACACCTATAAAATAGCATACGTATGTTACTATTGTCCTTTTAAAAGGACACTTAAATTTAACATTACGAAATTATCACATATTTTCAAATATTATTTTTTTTATAATTCAATCGTATTTCAACAACATTTAAGTACATAAAAATAAAGCATGCATGTATTTTTTAATTAATATAAAAAAGCTATTTACCGTTTTTTATCCAAAGGTGGCGGCGACATCAATCCAAAATCTGTAGCACTATTTTAAATTCCAAAAACTCGACCCCTCGTCACAAAACAATGCTCAAAACTGTTTCATGATGCAAGTTGATTCACTAGCTATGCAAATGGACTAGTACGACTGCTGAGGAACAAAACAAATTAAAGATATATCCATTTATATCGAGGTACTACTACTGTCCTTTTAAAAGGACAATAGTATTATCTGGGTTAATTAGTAACTAGACTAGAGATTAGAGAAAAGGGCTTCGTATTACGTTATTTTTTATTTCAAGATAATATTGTAATGAAGCACGCTGCAAAGTATGTCTTATTTATCATATTTTTTGGTACGGACAGCGCAAAGTTTAAGCTTATAAGATGGTGTTAGTTTATTGTTTCCTCTCTAATGTGCCATAGCTTAAATAGAAAAATATTCTTGGATATTTTGGGTCGGTGTATGATCTAGAAGACTGGTATTTTTCCCATTTTTATTTTAATACCTAAAATGCTGCATTTTATATTATTATGAGCTATGAAAATGTTCGCAATATCCCAACAGCTTTGAGTGTTCAAGAAATATTACGTTTAAATATTATATTAAAATGCTGAATATTTTTAAACCATCTTCAACTAGAGGGTTTCAGTAAAAAAACATAATGAAAATCTAAAACAACTTCAACAATACAATAATGAAAAAAAAAACTTTATTTTTCATGATATTTTAACCTAAAATTGGATACAACACAGTTATGGCATACCCACCTACATTCGTTTTTATGATCACATATGTTGCGTGCACCTTGTTTGGGATTGAATTGGTATTACCTTGATGTCAAATAAGTGAAGGTGTTTTCATTGATATATTTTGATAAGGGTTGAAGCCAACAGTTTCAAATTTAGAAGCTACCTCTCAATATTAATAAGAGTAATAATATTTATTTAGACACCAACTATTACAAAGTTGTGATACGATCGCTTGAATTGAGTGACAATTATAATTATATTATACCCTATATAATGTATTTATAATTTTAGAAGTAAATATTCATGATATTATCAAGTTGATATAATAAATTATTCTAATAATTGTTCATTAATATTAATTTAGATGGTATTTATTGTAGTGTATGGACTTTGTACACTGCACCTTAAAGTTGTACCTTGGACTTGTTTACAGGTTAAACAAGGGATAATGAGTGAGTAGCAATACTCAATTGTCTATATAGGTTAGCTTCCTATAGGGAACGACGCTCATTATAGATACGACCTTGACTTGCACTGGTTCGCTGCGTGATTGACTAAGTTTTGTTCGACATTATAAGTAGGATTAATTATTGAATATATTTGTGTTAAATATAAATATCCGTGTCGTTATTCAAAAGAACCTAAATATTGTTATACTTGACACAGTATACAATATTTATTAAATAAAGGAGGCCACACAGTTTAGTGCACGGGGCCTTGCACATTGAAGAGCATTGCTCGAGTTGGGAAGGGATGGTCTTTAGAACGAGGCATGATGATCACGATCCTCAGAATTGAGGGACTGACGGAGATGATGATGATTATGATTACTAATAATTTGTAAGCAGGTGTACCAGGCAATGAATTCGTCTCCCACTCCTTTCCGTATGTTTTCGAGCACCCTGTTAAAGGTCCGAAAAAATACTTAATTTTTTTATCTTAAAGAAAGCAATGAGCATTGTCTTAATTTTTTGTTGGCACGGAGATAACGGCTTGTATGTTTATTACATGCGGCTGGTCTGCTAGCTTCACCACTTGTGGGATGTTGTGATGATAAATTTCTAGATAATAAATTGTAGTAGTGTTAAAATAAATTTGTCGTGAAGTCTCCTCTATAAAAAAGGTTTTAATCTCCTTTTTGCAAGTTTTCGAGTATTCTGTAAATGGCAGTAGATATAAGACACATTTAACACCTCAATTTAGCAATGATATGTGTGACCCATTTTGAATGTCTTATTTCTTATTTGCACGGAGAGGATAGTATGCTGTGGTGGTATAAATGTATTTTAATTCAGCATCAATAGGGCCAATTCTGAATCTTAATGAACTAACTAACTAAAAAGTTGATTAATATTATTTATTATGTAGTATTCAGCATTAGTTATGAACTATAAACAACTATAAACTCGAGAACCACCAAGTGCAAACGGTAAAATCTATGGGACAAACTAATATTATTCAGTTATGCCGCAATACAAAATATTTTTCACGTTCCGATTTACACTTCTGGCAACAATTCATGCTAATAGTTGCGAGGGCCCTAAAAATATAAATTTTTACTTTTAATTGAAAAAAAAACAACTTAACACTTCCAAAATATAGCAATATTCTGCGGTAAAATGACAGCAACCAATAATATTCGAACATTAAAAGTCGCGAATAAAATTCTGCCAAATCCAACTTATTTAAGTCGTCGGCTGTCAACTAAAATTTCATTCTGAATACGAAATCTACAGATTCTCGAAATTTAAAGTTGTACTAAGGTGTCAAAATCAACTAATGAACTAAATTAGTACGGAAAACTGTGAATACGAATTAGAACTAATTATCATGACTCAACTATCTCCTCACACTTAGTTGACTTAGTTAGTGCAACTAAACTATTTTATGATTCCAAATTGGCCATAATGTCGATAATTTGTAAACGAATTTTCAAAGAAATTATATTTTAAGAAGTCTTCTAGGTATTCAAACTTGCGTTTTAATAATGCCTAGTACCATTATAAACTATTTATATTGTCATCTCATTATTTTAAACAATTTTTTCAATAATCGATGAAAACAGGTAAAACAGAAAACATGTGCTGTTTTCTTTCACATATTTTTATTCCAGTCTTCAATATGCTTAATGTTTCGATACAATATTTACACGTTCAAGGTTTATTTACTTACTTGACAGTTCAAATAACATCCATGATGGATGGTACATGATTTTTCTCACATTGAGCTTCATTTAAAATTCCATAAATACCATTTACAGGACATTTCAAAAACTTAAATGAGAAACTTATTCTATTATTCACCCCAACAGCTCCCATAAATGGGGTAGTTAGTCGACCAGCTGCATATGTCAAACGTGGTAGCCATCCCTTTCGTTCCATTGATTCCTCCACCTTAAGGGTCGTTCACATACGTTCACTTTCAGTGATCACTCCGGATGATCCTCCAAGATGAACAAGTGTGAACGGGCGTTTCATCAATAGTGATCACTAGCGATGACGGAGGAAAGAGATTACCACTCGTCATAATTTTGATGAAAGGTCCTTTCACTGAAACGACCATAAACAAGTTTTATCTTATTATTTGTTTTATTCTCTATGAATTTGTATTGAATGTCAGAATCATGTACAAAATTATTATGCAGTCGAAAGCTATATTAGTTTATTTTATGTGTTATTTTCATTTTTGAATTTGTTTAATTATTTTTGTTCGAAAATATGTTAAACTACATACAAAATGACTGAGAGTGTTGACATGGCAGTGAAAGCATAGGATGAACAAGTGTGAACAGACGTGTTCACTTTCGATGAACAGGTTTGACCCTGACACTCTGGATGATCATCCAAAGTGAAGCAATGTGAATGCTACTTTATGCAGTATAACATAATCTACTACTACACCATCACGGCTTATCTCACAAATGGGGTAGCCAGCAGACTAACTGGATGCAATAAACATGCAAGCCGTCTTCTCTATATCAACAAAAAATTAAGATTATTATACACATAATATTATAAAATTTTATTTATTTTCGGCAGAGGCCTTTCGGGATTAGTCCATCTTCAGTGCCTTATACTTGAGAACTCTTAAAAAATTAAGACTTTTAGGATGGGTGGCAAACCTTATCGCTGAATTTGAAATGTAAATTTCTAAATTTTTTCGCACATATACTTTTCACAGGACACTCGAAAACTTACGGACAAGAGTGAGAGACCAATTCTTTGTCGGGTGTTCCACGGTTTATTATCTCAATATTTTATATTATGTATTGTTTTTAATCTCTTTATATAATGATGATATGTAAAAAGAATAAACAAATAATTTAAAATATGTTAGATTATTTATTAATAAACATTATGTTAGTATGTTAGTATTGGCACGAAGAGGACAGTTTGCATGTTTCTTACATGCAGCTGATCTGCTGGCTACCCCACTTGTGGGATATGCCGTGATGGTATAGTATAGTAGTATATAGTATGTGAAAACTTTGCAGAAAACAGTGGGAGACCAATTTTAATTTACATAAAACCAATTTATTGTTACGCCCCATCCGTAGGTGCACATTTTATTTCTAATAATGTTGCAATACACTGTAACGAAATGTTCGTTTATTGCAGTACATTATTGTCACTTACTCAATTGAAAATTTGTTGTTTTTTTTCTTTTACAATTCACTGTCTTTGTTTATTGTTATTGTTACTGTAAAAAAATATGAAAGTAGGCTAATGAAAAAAAAAACGCCCAAGAAGTACTTTCTTGCAAAAAAGAAATTTAACCAAACAAATGGTCTTTTATCTTGATACTCGTCAACGAACCCTTTGTTATTCACAATAAAATATCTTTAAAACTCCTCTAAAGTGAAAAATCACATTTTGTTTAGTTGTCTTTAAACCATTTTGTTTTCTTTCTATTCAAAATGATGACAATAATCCAAACATTAATATTTCAGTTCGTTATTAAATACATACTTATAACGCATATATAAAACATTTTAAAATGATTGCCCTATATACAAGGTCTCAAACATTGAGCATGTTTGAGGATAGTAAATATAGACACAGTCCATTCATTCAAAGGTGGCAATTTTATAATAAATCACAGATACGGAATGAAAATTAAACATTTATTTATACATACACATAATTTAAAAAATCTTTATGAATTTCATATAAATATACACAACCGTAAAATAATATGGCATAAATACTTTACCGACTAGGAAGTGTAAAAATGAGTTTTTAAATAAATTAATTAAATCATGGAATAACTGTCAAAATTTTGCACAATGGTACAAATTTTTATCCTTAGCAAATTTGCTATTATTTTTTTTACTCGATAGTGTGTAGGGAATATGATGCTTATTAAAGCTATCTAGTGGAATCTCAATTTGGATGATTATTTTCTGAGCACAGCCGAGTTAAAAGCTGGTTATCAAAAATAATGTAAGATGATAAAAAAAGCACCGAAAGACAGGAGATAGGCTTATATTTTTTTTCTTGTTCTTATTCATTTTAACACTTAAAAGATTAGAGGCATTAATAATTTTGGAGGGGAGAGTGTCAGGTTTCTGAAATACATAAAAGGGAGGCTATATTCTACAACGAACCCAAAAGTTACTCAATTGCTATTTAGATGAAGGGATATGAAACGGAGATATTTTACAACAGATAGGTGAACATGGTTTTTGCATTCACACGATGCTGACGCAAATATCTCAAATATTTTCATATCGTAGGAAACAACCAACTTCATAATTTACTCGATTGCGGCTGCTTTGCCATAAAATGAAATAAGAAGCAACCAACAAGAATATTGTAATAAGGGATGGATCAATTTACTTTTTAACAAAAAGGAAATCCATTGCAAACTCATTGTTATAAAACCATTACAATTTACAAAGCACAGATATTATACCTATATACCTACCTAAATTGATGAAAATAAGTTTTCCAGGAAGTTTTTGATTCTTATCCTATTCTCTGTTTAGGATTCCAGGATTTTGTTTCAACTTTATGTAAAATTATCCATTCAATAATAATCCGAGCTGTTATTTTTGTTTATGTAGGATCCTACAAGTTTGAAATAAAACAAACTGTGTATTGTTCTGTGTTGTTTCTGGCTGATATAAAAGACAACTTTAACAACAACAAAACTATTGAAAATGGTATTCTTGGACGTGTAACTAAAAAAAAAAATAGTGAGATTGCTGAATTTAAGTCTTAATTTTTTCGAACACCTGCCTTTTAAAGAACACCCTAGAAAACTTACGTAGTAGAGTGGGAGACCAATTCTTTACCGGGTGCTCCACGGGATAAAACTAGCCCAATATTATAAATTTATTCTTGGTTTTTGAGAATTATGTAAACTTTTGGTAATAATGCATTACATAATATGCACACATGTAGCCATATTTTATAAAAGGAGAAGATAAAAAGAAGAACGGGTGTTGGCAGAAGGCGACTCTAGTGATTTTGGAAACATCCGTGACTTCCACGAGACAAAGAAACGTTCTTACCAGTAGGTAATTACTTGGAAGTACGTTTCTTTGTGGAAACTGGCATCGGGAAACCTGAAATGGCAAGAAAAGAATAATCTTATAAGTATCTTATGAACTCTTTAGTTCTATTCCGTTTTATTCTATCTATACAGAGAATTCATTAGTTTACGAGTGTTAAGGTTTCTAGTTCAATTCATATCACAAAATATAATCCACTGTTATCAATTTTATGAGAGTGAATAATATGAAATCTCAACGGAGATAGATAAAAGGAAAACCAAATTATCCATCTCCTCGATATGAGAAAATTGATTCTTTACAGAGAATTAGGTACTTACATACTTTTGTTTCCTAAATAAATTTATATCCCCCAAACTAAGGAATGGGAACGGAGAAAAGAAGAGAGACAGAACATTAAAACATGAATGAGTGATAGAGATATGAAGATTATTCGTGTACGACATATTCGCGCCAACTTTTTTTGCATTAAGTTTTGGACAATCACCGGTGATCACAATCAAAACGACGGTGATCTTATTTTTCTTTTTTTTAATGCTTAATATTCTTCGTCAACGATTAAAAAAATATTTATATTATTATTTTCATCATATTTGGTACATTTTTGACCATGGGGTCTTATTCTAAATAATGTCTTGTATTTTTTCTTAACTAAGGTAAGCGTGGTATAAATTAAAGGTTAAATTAATTCAAAGAATAGACGAGAGTCTGAAAACGTCTGACTATGACAAAAATCATATGGACAAATCTTATTGGCCATTTTATGGCCTTATGTGGTGTCTTATTTGTATTGACTGTTCAAATGAAAACTAATTTGTATGGAAAGAGACTTCTTAGCTGGCATGGTATTTTTTAATGAGAAAAAAAAATTTCAAAAGATTTTACTTATTTCAATAGATATGAAAAGAGTTGAAGGTCAAAACTATGAAGAAGATATTCATTCACATTAATTATATTAATTTGAAAATTCAGGAATACAGCACATGTAGCTGGTCTGCTGGTTACCCCACTTGTGGAATGTTGAATAATGTGATAGCATAGCATGTTCCACGTTAGTAAAAAGTTAATTTGAAATCATCAATTTAGACCAGTCATCAAGTTCTAAATTCACTTCATTTTCACAGTAATGTGTAATAGGTACTCAACAAGTTATTATTCTTTAATTGACGTAGGTATATAAATCATTTTTTTTCTAATGTAAATACCTTCGAAAAATTTACAGATTCCCAAACCACGTAAACAATTGTTGGTAGTAAAAATGTATTCCTTGAAGACACCTAATTATGATTTTTGACAATTAAAGTGTCTGATGAACATATTTTTCTATGAATATCAAAAGATTGTTTCTTTATTCATAATGTCCCCATGATCATTATTTTTTAGTATTACTCTTTTTGAAGCAAATTGTGAGAGGTATATTTTTAATCGATCAACATTTTAGTAATCAATGTCCAGTAATTTGTTGTGTACAGCGCAATAAGAGTATTTCTGGACAAAATTGTTGTATTATTTTATATGTCCATACGCAATGAAAAATAAAGCAAATTATACAAATCATTTAGGCATAGAATTGTGCCGCAAATCATTTTCTTTTCGTCATTATATTAAGCGAAACAATTTTGCCGCAAAAGATAATAATATCTGCACATTAGGGTGGCAGTGGGTGATGGGAGTTAAAATAACAAGTAACGGTACGCTGATACTTATAACAGGAACAGCGTAGTATGTGTCTGTATGTTTGTGAGAGGGTGTGTATGTGTGTGTGAATGTAAGTGACAAGAGAAACGTTTTACTTATTGTAAATGCTAATGAAACCACTTAATTGCATGCTCCCGTACTACGTCGTGAATCTCAAGACCCGCCTGTGAAGTAAGTAGGTAAACTATAATGATAATAACATGTGAAACTGCGAGGAACAGTGATAATGTACATAGGTAGTACCTACATACATAAGTAATAAAACAATAACATTTAGTTACAACACTGTGATTTATGTAATCCCTGAGATAAATACGCAATTTAATGTGAAAACAAATTAATGTGTTTTACTTACTACCTACATTCGGCGGTGAAGATATAAATGTTAAGACAAGTTTATTTTTACTTCTCTAAGTGCCGTATCAGGAAAAAAGCGATGCTGGATGAAGCTTCCCTATGTTCTGCTGTTCTGACCGGTCCATTACCGTGTGTTGCTCACACACGACATTGTTTTTTTTTCTAATTCACGACATCCACCAACTTTGCCTGCTATTGTTAATTATTAAAGTTGATATTTTCACCCCTGATTTGAATTTTGATATTTGTCAGGAAGTGACAAGAGAAATTTGGGAAAAGTTTTCTGGTTGTGTGTGCTCTATGTCAAATTTTTATGCCGCATACTCAATTAGTTCACGATACTCAAAACATTCTTAGATTAATTCACATTTGAGATCAAATGCCACAGATCACTTACAACAAATATAAACAAATATAAAATTGACTACATATTTATAGATATTTAAATGGAGCTGTTTATGATACAATTTCAGGTAGAGCTGTTTAAAAATCGAGGTAAAGCGAGGATGTTTGGTAAAACGTTGCGTGATAGAGTGAGGAATGAGGATATTAGAAGAATGAGTGGATGCAAGAGGAGTGTTGTGGATAGAATGCGTGTAAATAAATTGAGATGGTTTGGTCATGTGGAACGAATGAAATGACAAAGAGGATATACTTGGCTGAAAGGAGGGGTATGAGGAATCGCGGGCGTCCGAGAACTACATGGCTTGAATATGTAGATCAAATTCTCAAGGACGGCCGTGTTTTGAGTAAAAGAAACCGACGTGCGTGCATGAGAAATTGTATGACTGTAGAGGAAGCGAAAGAAGTATGTAAGGACAGATCTAATTGGCGTTCCGTTCTCTCTGCCTACCCCACTTGGGATACGGCGTGAGGGAATAGATAGAAATAGATAGATAGATGTTTATAATATTCAGGGGGAATTGGCAATTGTTTTGAAGAGCATCAACGAAAATATCATACGCATCCCTGATAGGACACCCTAGGAAAATATGGTCAAGCATCTCCTCGTCCAGGCCGCACTCGGACTTTCAACAAGTTGAATTTTAAAAAGATGAGCGTCTAGTCTACACCTGTATCTTTCTGTACTTAAAAAAATAATTCAAACCATGTACAAAATTAAAACTTTTTAGACTCCGGAATATCGAATAATTTTTTGATTAAATAATTAAGCTTTATATTGCTGTATGAGAGCAGGGTTGTTTTAATATTAAGTTGAATAATAATTAACCAATTTTCAATTAATTTAACATCCACCGAGAATTTGTTTACTTTTATAAGGTATATTTCTCTACTCCATCACGGCATCACCAGCAAGTAGAGAAGTAATGAACATGTAGGCTGTTTTCTGTGTGCCAAAAAAAATAAAACATTCAGAATGGGTGGCATACCTTATCGCTGAATTGAAGATGTTTGATGTCTTATTCACGATGTTTTAACAGACACCTGCCTTTTACACGACACTCGTAAACTTATAGAAAAGTGTGAGATTCTTGTGTATTAAATAGACTAAAAAATTAGCACCGTACAAAACACGGAACTCATTGAGTTGGTAGGCCCCAATGTCAGATATCTGTCAAATATAGTTTTGTATGGAGGAAAATTGTTGCTACAATAATATTATTTGGATTTTTTGGCGAAATATTTTTATATTTACAAAAATAAAATGAAATCGGCAAAAATAAAATCTAATTCGAATACAAATTTCCTAAAGCTTATATTCGAGGTAGGTTTTATTTTAGCCGGTTTTATTTTATTTTTGCCAGCAAAAATAAAATAAAACCGGCAAAAATGAAATCTAATTCGAATATAAACTTTAAGAAAATCGTATTCGAGTTAGATTTTATTTTTGCTGGTTTTATTTTATTTTTGCCGGCAAAAATAAAATAAAACCAGCAAAAATAAAATCTAGCTCGAATGTAAAGTTTGCCGGTGTCGAAAAACTTGGTGTGTCCAAAAATAATTTAACGTGGTGATCAAAAAGTAATTCTACATATGGCAACAATTTCGTGAATATTACTTTTGCTATGAAATCTCACATTTGACAACAGTGGGGCCTACCATCTCATATAGTGCCCAAAACACCCCCTAGATAAACCGTACTTTGCGATCGCCTACAAACGAATTTTCGACAATAACCGCATCAATAACGCATAATATTACTCGGTACATGAAGGTAGATTGTCGAAAAATTCGGCAGTAGTCGATCGCAAAGTGCGGTTTGTCTTCGGCGGTTTGTCTTATCGAGGTAGGTAGTATCACTAGTATGCAACAATAAACTCTGTCAACTGGAAATCATTTATTGATTTGTTATGGTACAGTTTTGTATGTTACGCGTTATTCTAGAATATTTTAGAACCTCTAAGCTTACGAGATACTTTTAACTTATAACAACTCTTATCTCATACTATACCGTAGGCTCAAAGTTTGACACATGTTTCCTTTGAATTTTATTTGGTTTCCTATACAATTTTTATCAATTTGATTTTATTTATTCCACAATAATTACATCAATCACAAAATACCACTCTTTCACAAAAAAACAAATTTAAAAAACATAACATACTTGATGATTCAAAGATGATTCAACTCAAAACATCATGATGCACAGTACTGAAAAACGTTGTGCAAATTTATCCTTAACATCAAAAATAACATTATCTTATGTACTTACAATAGAAATCGTAAGTTTTATGTGGCTGTATATGAATAACATATACAGCCACACTTTCCATTTTATGAATATATGTATATATATTTTTTCTGTCTTTTAAACTTGTATTAGTGTTTATATTCTTTTTATCTGATTGTTTATACCAGTACTTACCTATTAGAAATTGATTGGTAGTACATAATTATGTTATTTCTTTTTCTTTTTGTATACCTATTGTTTTTCTCTTTATGCATTATTTCTCTTGACTGTTCCTTTTTATTTGTATTATTTGTAAAGGCTGATACAGCCGTTTATTATGTAAATAAATAAATAAATAAATAAATAAATAAATAAATAACAATAGTTTGTTGCTTGATTTGAGAAGAAAAATAATATACCTTAGTAGGTAGGTATTTATTGTTAATAAGAAATTATGTATTATAAAAAATTCCTATGAATTAATGAACTTCCTATAATGAAAGACAAATGAAAATTTATCATAGTATTATTATTTAGGTGAAACAAACAAATAAAATCAAAAGAATCGAGATTTTATTTTTTGTAGGTTTATTTGCATTACTGAACTAACAAACTGTGCAAACGAGTTTTTTTTCTCTTTTCTTTTCTTCCATGCAGTTGTTCTGCTGCTACTCCACTTGTAGTATAATATGCAATGATGGTGGAATAATAATTAATTATAATTATATAGAAAAGAAAAGAAATGATAAATAGTTCAATATCTTTTTTGTGTATACATATTTACTATGACGTAAAGACTATAGAAAAAAAAACAGAACATTCGTTCGTTAAGTGTGGACACGGCTTAACAGGAACAATGAAGCAAATCCATGTTAAACCCTCTATCATGTGTGTTTATAAAATATTTTTGCTATTTCTGGGTCTAAACACTAGTAGGTATGTATTTATAATATTGAATGTAGGCCGCTAACCACAAATCCTCTAATACTACATACGAACATAGTGATAGAATATAATATAATAATAGGTTTTAGTCTATTCGTATCGTAAATATCCGAATAGTTGATGTTTACTGGCATTTGGTCGCTGAGTTCTAAAGCTAATAAATTAATGTACCTTCACTATTCAAGCTATTATCCCTACAAGTATAGTACATAGGTAGTAGTATGTTAGCTTAGACATAGTATATTATCAGGCATCGAGTATTATAATACCCAACTCATCCTTCAATATTGTAAATTTGTAATATTATGTGTAGTCCCTGTCATGAAATATGTATTTCGCTTCAAATCAAAATGCTTTAGATATTCATATCAAGAGTTTCACTTCAAGCAAGTATTTTAGAGTTTCAGTTTAGTGAAGAGGAGTAAATCGGCCCTATATATCTATTATACTTACCTATTTTCATTTTATTTTATAAATATACACGGCAAGAAGGCTTTTACATGTTAACATAAATTTCAAAAATATAAAAAGATAACAATGACATAACCATGGGTATAAAATAACTTGGTGTCGAAAGATCAAACAGTAACCAGAGAATTATGTATCAAGAATAAATAATTAGTATCTACATTCTTTTTTATGTTGATATTGGTTTTAATTTGTTGGTTTAGTCAATATTTGATTTAAGGCAGCAGAAATAGTTTCAGAGTCCAAGCAAACATTCAAAGTATAAACTTTTTGGTTTAAAATAAATTAAATAAAATTAAAACGTGACATGCGGTTATTCATCAAAAAATGACAATTTCATAATGTTTATTCTTCCTTGTTAACTGTTTTTTATGCCTGGTTACCTTCGATGAAAATCAATTTATTGTAAGCCATCGATTTTTCCTCATCAATATCTTCATTTTTCAAGAATTCACTTTCACAGTGTTTCGAAATTCCAATTCAATTTATAAACTTATACATCAATAAAACAACAATATCCACTGAAATTGCCAATTCGAGTTTTCCTATAGTTTCCTCAAGTGCTATAAAAGGGTTAAATTTATTACATCTCAAATTAAATCATCCATCAATCTTTAGGAAATCTTTCGAACAGAAGTGTTTGTCAATGAGATTGAAATTTTTGTTTCACCCCTCTATATTTCTGTCTCCCTCTCGAATATTTTGATTTTATCTGAAAAGAGGTGTACCAAGGATAAAAATTTCCACGGTAGGTACTCCTACCAACCAACCAACAATAAAAATATTAGATTGCAATAGGTACTTATTACAGAAGGCAGCTTTTATACTACGAGTACAACAGAAAAAAGCAATCAGTCCAGACGAATATTCATTATTCATTAAATAAATTATAATACCAGTTCGGTAGAAAATCAATAAAAAAAAGCATAGCAGTTTTTGTTTTAAATTTAATATATACTTCTAATGTACCCAAACAACGACGTTTGAGAACAAGATGAGATAGTTTTTTTGTGGGGAATAATAATAAAACTTTAAACCTTCTGCTAAGAAGTCAAAGACTCAATCATCAGATTTATTTGTCGACCGACGGTTGTTGGTAAAAGTTCTCTATCAAGAAAATATATCAAAATCATTTAACCATCTATATATATAATAGAAAAAGTACAATCGCTTTTTTACAATTTGTAAAATATTTATCCATTGGTCAAGTTTTATAGAATACCTTATATTTACTAAGGAGTAAATAAAATCTAGAAAAAACACTTTACAATAGAATAAATGAACAAAATGTACGGTAAGACTTCAATTATTATTATCGACATAACATTATTCTCTGGCAAAGAAATGCACAAGTGCAATCAATAAAGTACCGGTACCGGTGAACCTAAGTAACTACACTACACAGTGTCTATGCTTTTGTCAGGTCCTTTGCATATTAACGAAATTTGCAAGATCGACTAATCAGATGTTAAACGTGGTTTTCGCATGAGTAGCATCCAGTAAAATGCGAAAATAATAATAAAACTTCAGTAAAATGCGAAAACTATATTAAAAATTTATAAACTACTGGTCAAAGCAACGCTGTAAATAGGAGAATAGTATCTAACATGATTTCAGGTTGCCAATCAACGAACACAAAATAAAGATAGTTACCGTTAGTTGATATGGGTGTCCAACAGATATCGAACAAAGTCGTTTGAATCAGAAATTGGTATAATTAGTGAAAGGACGATGGGTAAAGTGAACTTAACCCAGCCTAAGCCAATTTGTTAGCATAGGAACAACTTTCCTGTTTCATATCAAAGGGAGTTTGCACGGTCTGTTGGTTGTGCGGAGGAGGTGTGTGTTGAGTAATATTTTAACTAATCAGATAGTTTCCGAAATATTCAGATAATAAGCAGTTATAAAATAATAGGTATTTCAACTCTCTTTCTGGACGTGTTTCTTTATTTTATTTGATCATGACGTTCATTAATAAATTTGTATCATCTTGATTTACTTTTATTAAACTCATTGTATTGTTTTTATTGCTTATTGTTTTATTGTTTAATCCTACGATTATTGCTTTGTGAGCAATATTCTATTAATTTTCTTTACATAATTTACTTTATTCTATTGTAATTGTTGTTTGTTGATTTATCTGTTGTGTTTAGTTATGTATGTTTTGTAGAGCACATAAGGGTAATATAGGGATCTTCACTGGTTTGCTTATTGCTAAATATGTTATCAGAAAGTGTGTATTTTGTTTGGGTTTACAGTTTATCAAATATTCATCTCACAGTAGGTAATCAGAAACTTAAACTTAATGCACCGCTTAAGGTCGCACGGTGCCGGCGACCTGTCCACGCAACCACGGCCCCTCCATTATAGACCATTGTATTTTTTGTATCAACTGTATGTATCCTGTAAAATTGAAATAAATAAATAAATAAATAAACGGTTAAAAAATATTAAGCGAATATGCTCGTGTTAGGTACTTGAGATTTTTGAAAAAATCCAATAATGATAATAATACTGCAAATCTTCGCATACCGTAAAAATCCTTCAAGGTTAGAGTATCCTATGAACATAATATAAATATATGTGAAAAAGGTCTATGAAGATGGTAAGTACCTACAAACTAGTGCAGATTTTGTTCGTTCTGGGAATAGTTTTATTCATTCTGAAAGCAAGGTAGGTAAATAATAATCTCTGTTTGCCCATCATGTGGTACTATTCACTACCTACATTCATTGCGGTCAATAAAACATGTTGCATTCAATACCCAACTGAATTAATCACCTTTCTACGAATCTACTTATTATTTGGTTTGCTCTTTTCCGGGATATTCAACTTATTATTTGCTTAGCAATAACAATAATACGAGTAGGTAGCAATACTGACTTTGGATTTTATTGTGTTTGTATGTTTGTTGAATCAATAGCATGAACATAAATAATTTAATTGTTTGTTTCAATTTAAAATATATATAATTCAAGAGTTTTTGTGTTTACGCTGTGGAAATCCATTTTTAATTTTAATAAATAAAATATAAAAATATATTATTGAGCACTGTTTAATCTCCACTATGTTTAACATAGTGGAGATTAAACAGTGCTCAATAATATATTTTTATATTTTATTTATTAAAATTAAAATATATATATTTTTTTAGGATTTTCAACTTATTAAATTTCTTCAGTTAAGTACATATTTATTTGTTTTGGACAACAAACGACATTTGCCTTTTACAATACATGACAAATTAACAACATTATACAGTCTTCAAACATCAAAAGATGTGAACTTGAATTAAAAATAAAACAAATCACACCATCACGGAACAAAACCAATAACAATCTGATAGAAACACAATTAAATATTACAGGCATCATTCAAAACCTCTCCAAATATCTATCTATATCAAAATTTAATACCTCACACAGAATTCATATTTTGTCAATCAGACACTTATAGCAATATGTTTACACAATATAATATTGTGCAAAATCTTGTCGGAAAAGTTGTTTCAACGCTTACGAATTGGCTCTAGGCTGGCTTAAGTGATACTTACTTCTTCTGATTAGATTTTGCAATGTTACATTGTGTAAACATAATGGTTCTCCAATCGAGATGTCATCTGCACCTTGTACACAAATCGAGTTAAACATTAAAAAATAGTTAATATTCTTATTATTTCATATTCTGCCTTTTAAATTTTATTTAAGAAGGAAAACTTTGAAAATGACCTGGATTTCTATCTACAAGAATTTTTTTTTCATAGATAAAAGATTTTGCTTCTCCACTTAATTTCAATAATGAATAAAAGTTTACTCTTTGTACCTAGACTGATTAAGTTTCCTTTATTTTTTTTTCTTTTTCCGTCATTCACCGATAATGTTCTCATCACTGCTAATTAAAATCACTAGAAAATCTTTTCATTTTTTTACTATTCTCCTTTTTCATCAACTCTCTTTTGCATCTTTCGTTATGGAAATTTTCTTCTTTAATAACTATTTATGAAACCTATCAAGAATCTACTTATGTAGGTACTCGTTTCCTGTCTCTCAGTTTGATATTAAGGATTCCTAGATACATAGATGAACATAAAATAGATCCGTAGGTACTTGGTGTAAAATATTCTAATAGAGGCAGGTACTAGTCAGGTAAAGTAGCTATCTAGGATTATAATTACTATTCATAGACTGCTTCTATGCTCTCCATAATAATATTGTATTGTACTGCATCCTGTGCTATATTGTAGGTCGTGTAATCCATAATATTGTTCTCAATGGTTGTTTTTTCAATCTCAATCAATCCTTCTAATTTATAGCATGCTTCAAACTGGTAATGCTTTGGAATGAGGTAATTAAACTCATTCTATTTTTAAATGTAGGTTGGTACTGATTATTCTTCATATTTAGTGGACGAGCACATATTGAGGATCAATTTGTTTTGTAGTTAGATATGTTAATCCTTTGTTAATTTATATTATTTTTCATACGCAGCACACCTCGATACAGGGCAACCTAGTGAGGCTGCTGCAACTTAATTGTAGCCATATATTGGTGATAAATTGTCTGAACATTTCTTTTCTCTCAGACTTTTACCACACATCCTTCTCAACGATCTCATTTCTCTTGCATTTATACACTTTCCCGACTCAAATCCCGGTTCTGATTCATTCCAAAGCCACATTAGAAGCTTTTAGTTTGATAATGTATCTTGGAAGGTATTTGAACTCACTCCAACCTAAATTTTACCTCAAAACAAAAATAATATCTCACCTTCACGATGCGAGTATTTGAAGTTTGAATGTAGGTACATACATTTTGTTTCACAATATTTCTTCGTGGTGTTGACGTGAGGTCTTTGGGAAACTACCTACTTAATAAGTAAAAGATATTCTGGTCTCTTTGTCGTTGCCACGTACCCGGCATGAGATAGTATGTAATATCATTCACCCTCTCACAAGTATGGTCTCCTGTTCCTAGGGTGTTAGTAAGAGAGGATGTCACCGCAGGAATACAAGTGTAATGCAACATTAAGCGGAGCATTCCCCTGCTAGTTTTCATATCTTACATACAGGTATCTCATTTTCACACATAGTAACATTTTATTTATTTTTTATTCCTTCTTTACTAACAAACAATTTCAAATTTAATTCTAGCACTAAACTAGACTTAATAACTGAAGTAGTGTACTTTTTATATTTATATTTATTTATTCATAACATCACGGCAGCATACTTAATACATGAAATGAACGTGTAAGTCATCCTTTCCATGCCGACAAACGTTAAGACATTCAGAATGGGTGGAATATTTACCTTTGTAAGGCTCAAATGAAATTTGAACTAAAATTTATTAGAACACAACCAACGGTAATTTAAAGTAATCAATATTTTGTATTATATTAACGTTATTAATTTTTATTATTTGCCATAATTAATGTTGTGTAATACATAGAATGTTTTGAAACTCCTAGTATGTTATATAACATAAGTTGTATAGACATTTCACACAGATCGAGTTTGTCTTAAAAATTTATGGATCTTGTATTATGGGAAATCTACATGACAACACATGTTTATACAATGTGGAAGTATCAAATATAATAATTTGTTGAGTCCAAAAACAGATGACTCTATCCAATTCTGGACACAAAAGAAAGGCTGTAGATAACATAAGGTAAGGCAGCACTTAGAATTATCATATTTTTAGAATAAATTCAATCCTAGTACTTTTTTTTTCTAAAAACATTACATTTGATAATACGAATTTTCCTACCTGATTGAGAGAATTTCATGACCTGATTTTGGAACTGGATTGATTTTGAACCAAGTGAAATTCAATTATAACTGATTACCTACTTACATAATACAAAACCTTCTACTCACTAAGATTTCAGCCACTTAAGTTCTTTGACATTGTCCCCATTTCTCGATATTATTATTGTAGATTGTAGTCGCCGATAATCGTCTGAAAAGTGTTTGATCTTATTGGCTTCTAAATAGAATTATAATTTTGGAATTTCGACTTCAGAAAATTATTATATTGTATTCGATATAAAAGGGATTCTTAATATCTTTTCTGATATAAAAGCTTATACTTATAATATTGAAGATCAACTTTTTAACAGGAAATATTTTATTATCTCTTTATACCTATAAATAAATGAAATTGAATAATTGTGTACTATTGTTTGGTTTGTTTATTTAACCTTTTGTAGTTTCATCATTGGGTGTACCATGTTTAACGCATGAGTAGTTTATTAACAGTTCATAAATATAGATTCTCTTTCTAGATTCTCTTTCTGATACTATATATTATAGTCTGATACTGCGTGGGTACCTACTAACATTTTGTATACTGGTATTACATTTGAGTTTGTTTTATATTGTTAAAGTTAGTATAATATTAGTAGAGTATATTCAAGATGTATTTGTGTATGTGTGTGTGTGTATGTGTGTATGTATGTGTGTATGTATGTGTATATGTGTATGTATATATGTGTGTGTATATGGCGCATGCAGAGGATTATTATATTGAATTGATATATTTTATATTATTGTTTTGTATTTGGATAGTACTATTTCAAGATCATAATAATTTCAGTGGAATTATTCCAACTGCTAGATAATTATACTATATTTATACGAAAATTTTGATTGTACCACACCCAGTGACATATTTATCTATTAACATATTTAACATATTTGTCTGCCTGGCATGGGATACGATGTTGTGTATTTTTGCATACATGCATATAATTCATAAACTATTTAGCTCTTACTACACAATACTTAATATTTTTAGATTAATCCATACTTGTTTTAAATTAAATACCCCTATACTTATACATTTATAAGATAGATAATTATACATTAGAAGCTATAGATCATACCTGTAATATTGTGGAGCTAAATTATGATAGTGTCAATGATATTAATCGAGTTATGAGTACATACTCAGTACCTGTGTTATCAATAATTCACATGAATATTAGAAGCATAAATAAAAACTTTGATGAGTTTATTTGTAACATAAACTGTTTTATAAAGGAGTTAGATATATTAATATTAACGGAAGCACATTTGGGTGATGATGAGGATATATTGTATAGTTTACCAAATTATACATGCTACAGAACGCGTAAATATATCAATAAAAATAGTGGAATCGTGGTATTTATACATAATAGATTTGATAATGTTATGACGGAGGAACTCAATATGCACTTGTGTGACTGCTTACAACTAAATTTTGAACTGCACGGGCGCGATGGCAAAAGGTATAAATATAGGGTTGTATCTCTTTACCGCACACACGGATCGAGCGAAGCACTTTTTACTCAAGAACTAAGCGATGTTTTATCCGCACAAAGAAATATTCACACCTTTGTATTGGGTGATATAAATATTAACATTCTTAATAATAGAAGCAAAACTATAGAAAATGATAACTATATAAATATGATGGTTTCAAATAATTATAAATCATGTATAAATCAACCGACTCGCAGTTTTAGAGGACAGATCCCATCATGTCTTGATCATATTTGGACAAACCTTAATGAGACTGATAAAATAAAATCAATCGTTTGGCAGACTGACATAACGGATCACTACTCCACTTTGTTGCTTGTTGAGATTGAAAATAAAGATAAAAATCAGTGTCAGCATAATACTAACCACATACCTAGAACCGTGTTAAATCCTTTTACTCTAAATAACAAATTAAAAAATGAGACATGGTTAACAGTACTACAGTGTAATGACGTAGATGAAAGTACTATAAACTTTCAGAATACTTTGCTCAAGCATATTAATAACTCTCTAGAACAGGAAAGAAAAACCAGTGCCAAATCTAAAAAACTCAAGCCATGGATTACATCCGGTATATTAAACTTATTGTAACATACGTAGTTTGAGTATTTAATTATCTACCTAAAGGGTTGTATTGTGCTATGTAATAGAATAAGATGTGTGTTATTTGTGCTGTGCGAAAAGACGCTATAATAATAATGGTGATAATGGACACAAGAAATGTTTTATATGTGATATCAGTGACAGAGACACTTTAATAAATATGTGAATTAATTAGATCAGTGCATTGGACGCTATTATAATACCGAATTTATTTGTAAATATTTATCATGGCATAATTCCTGGAATCCAGACAAGAGCCCAGGTGGACTCGTAATACAATGGTACCTGCGGGAAGGCGTGTACTTGTATTTTGATTAGCCAATCACGGCGCTGCACGTAGATGCATCACAGCGTAGGAGGGGTATATGACCAACCCCTCTCTACACCACTCAAGGAACAGCGGAGAAATGTCCTTGAAAGATCAGTTAGTCTCCATCAGCCATCAGTGGTGAACAGTCGTTATCAGTGAGTCGTAGCGAGCAGTGAGTCGTAATCAGGCGTCCTTGGTATAAGGATCGCTCCTGCCATCACTCATCAGCTGACCTTCAGAGAGACAAGTGTCTCTAGTCATTGGGCTTCAGTTGAGTCGAGATATTCTCCTCCTGAAGTCATGACGAGCCAACTCTGCACCTGTGTAGGCTGGTAATTGCCTCCAGGAGCCTCGGACGTGGGACTTCGCCCTCCCAGCACTGCGCCAAGGGGCGCCTTCTGCAACTTGTTTGCCTCTATGCATTTTCATGCCAGAGGCGCCCTCATCGTGGGATCCATTACAATCATCGCAAAGTGAAATTTAATTATTTTAAAAGTGCTACGTTTCCGTTTTTATTGAAATAATAATCAAGTGTGTTTTTTTATATTGGGATAATTACGTGTGCACAGACAATACGGGGTAGTGAGTAAGTCGTAGTATTGTGTTGCTGGTTAAACAAATGTGTTTGTAATAGTGGTAAGCAATTTTTATTTTGATTAAAATGTTTGTTTGAAATTTAAATTAGCCTTTTATACATTCGCTCATCTCTTTACAAATAACTTGTCGTCTCTTATTTATATAGCCTCACTATATATTTAATTGAGACCATTTTATTTTTTTTATTGTTTTAACTCCTGGAGTGCTGTGAGTAGCCCAGTAGAGTCTCAGCCGCTGGCATTATTGGTTAAATTTTTATTTTATCCTAAACCAAAACCATTCTTTCACCATCTCTCTCACCCCCCCATATCATATTGGCCCCCTGAACGTGTGGCTCGTAGCGAAAAAATACACATCTGTGTATAATCGCTACAACGAATCCATCCCTGAGATCTTCTTTTAATTTTTTAACTGTATTATTTGTGATATCGGAGGAGGGTGTATGTATTTTTTTATAATGAACTGACAAGTTATCTGTAATGGCGAATGTGTATTGTTTTGACTTTTGGCTTTGTTTTATTGACATGTGTTTATTGTGTATTACGGTATGATTCGATCGATGGATAAGGTGTCGGATATCAGATGCTATGTGCGCGAATTTTCGCTTTCGTTCGGAGGCTGGACTGACGAAGGCCCCGAACGTTTCCTCAAAGAATGCGAGGAATGCTGGAAGCTTGAGTGGGAAGATGAATTGCCAAGGGAGGCTGTGTATTGCTTGCGCGGCGACGCAAAGCGGTACTGGAAGTCTCTGGGGTTTCGGTATTGTCGATGGGGTGTTTTCAAAGAATTAATTTTGCGAAGGTTTGGTGTGGAAGGACAGATAAATGCGATCTATAATGACCTGTTGACAGTGTGTCAAGGTCGGGATGAACTGGGGAGTGATTTTGTTGACTGGAAAGTCAGGATAAACAATCGTTTAAAAGGGTATGGCCATGTATTATTTAAAGATGAAGGACCAGCAATGAGCGTATGGAAGCAAATGACATCCTGGTATAGGACGAGGATTAATGGTCGGGAGTTAATTAATCTGGAACATTTGCAAGAGTTGGTATGGCGCTTGGACTTTCCAGAATACACTCCGGAGGGACAATCTGAACCTGAGGTGATCACAGAGAGTTATCAGGTTGTGTTAGATAATCTTCCAGACATAGCATCTGTTCGCGATGAGGTTCGGTATGTACCTAGCCAGGACGCTAGGGAGGAAATTTTACCCGTAGAGGATGGGGTTACCCTCTCGGAGGAAGAGATAAATGAGGACACCGAACGGGAGGTACTCACACCTCCCTCTATTCACGAATGGGTTAAGTCTTTCGCGTGGGTGTTGAAATCAGTGTTGGCAATGCTGATCGTCGCGGGATTGATCGCGGAAAGCTGCATACGTTTGCTTGTATGTACAGCTATAATTATATTGAGATTCGTGAATAGAAAAATATCGCGTCGCCGTAGAACAGCGTTGATATTGTTCAAAAAGATATATGCGTCCGTCAATCGAATCAAATACCAATGTTATGCTATCGATGATTATTTTTATAATTTGTTCATCGATATGGATTCTCGATGCCTGAAGTCAAGGAGAAAAATTCAATCAAGCCAGATGGTCACATGTGTGTATTAATTGGATAAGGATTGACTTAGGCTTGTTATAGGAAAATTGTTTTTGTTTAAATATTTTTAAATGGTTTGAATATTTTCCGTAAAAATATCTCTGGCGCCCAGAATTAAAATTAAGAAAAGTATAGGTATAGGTTGTGTAAAATGTTTTAATTACGTAGGTAGGTAGGTGCAACTTTTGTTAAATGCCTACGTGTGCATTTATTTCTTTTAATCGTTGTGAAATGTTAATTTAAATTTGGAATATGGAAAATAGAATTTGTTTGAAGTAACCAGCGAGTGTAACGTGTGAAGAGAACTTATGTGGATGTTAGATGTGTGGAATGTGTGAAGATAGTGTTGTTATTCTGAATATGAGAGTTGTAGTAGAGGAGAGAGTTGCTTTGTGTGACAGAGATGTGTGAGGGATTCTCAGTTGGCACCGGGAGTTATTTGTGAGACGGAGGATATTAATTAATCTGCGTGTATTGAGTAGTAATTCTGCGTGTATGAAGGATATGTTTTGTTTGTATGGGATAAGCACAGAGGCGATGAGCGTTCCGTCCTGCTTAGTTCTCCAATGTATTTCGTCGTGTGGACAGTGAGGTCCAGGTAAATGAATTTTGTGAAGGACACAGAGGTCCAATGATTTTTTAGAGATGTATGTGCAACTGAGAGAACCAGTCCCCAGTCTGCTGTCACAAAGCATGCTTGATGAAAAGTATGAAGGAGTACAATATTCGTTTGATATGATGAGTCACATCTTCATTGTTTTATTTTGGTCACATACGAGATGTATGTTTGACAATGTATTTTTGTAGTTCGAATTTAGCTGGTTTTAAAAGATGTAAAGTAAAAAGAAATGCGTTTAAAATTTGTTTATGATTTTAAATTGAAATGTGTGTGCACCTACCTACTTGCTAATTGTGTTGAATTTTATAGATAGTTTCATTTATTATAATTTGTTTTGAATTTGAGAAATCAATTGTGGGATATGTATTATAAATAATGGATAACTTTTCGTCAAGGAATGGGTGGCGAATTTGATATGCCCGGTATAGTAGGTATTGTGCCGAAAAGTTATCATTAAAAATTATAATTGTTATTTAGAAAGTGGTACTGAAATACCGAAATAAACAATGCAGTTCATGAGAACTCTGAAAATCCAAACATTAAAAATATAGCTGCACTTAAAAGGTACCTGCATTAATATTATTATTAGATATCTATTGTTTACTAATCTTCGTACCTGTATTCAAAATATTATCATTGTTTATTTAAATTTGTACCTGCATAGCAACAGGGGTAATAAAGAGAATAATATCAACAAAAGATTAAGGCGCATTCATTATGTATCAACTTAAGGCGCATTCATTATGTATCAACTTAAGGCGCATTCATTATGTATCAAATTATTTTAATGAAGATTCTAGAATGTCTGCGTATTGTAATTATTTAGTATCTGCTTGGTTGGATTTTTTATACCTACGCTTCGATCTATTGAGTTTTGATATCGATGATATATTTTGAATTATGTAAACGACTCTTTAGGTATGAATTTTAATTTTATTGTAACATACGTAGTTTGAGTATTTAATTATCTACCTAAAGGGTTGTATTGTGCTATGTAATAGAATAAGATGTGTGTTATTTGTGCTGTGCGAAAAGACGCTATAATAATAATGGTGATAATGGACACAAGAAATGTTTTATATGTGATATCAGTGACAGAGACACTTTAATAAATATGTGAATTAATTAGATCAGTGCATTGGACGCTATTATAATGCCGAATTTATTTGTAAATATTTATCATGGCATAATTCCTGGAATCCAGACAAGAGCCCAGGTGGACTCGTAATACAATGGTACCTGCGGGAAGGCGTGTACTTGTATTTTGATTAGCCAATCACGGCGCTGCACGTAGATGCATCACAGCGTAGGAGGGGTATATGACCAACCCCTCTCTACACCACTCAAGGAACAGCGGAGAAATGTCCTTGAAAGATCAGTTAGTCTCCATCAGCCATCAGTGGTGAACAGTCGTTATCAGTGAGTCGTAGCGAGCAGTGAGTCGTAATCAGGCGTCCTTGGTATAAGGATCGCTCCTGCCATCACTCATCAGCTGACCTTCAGAGAGACAAGTGTCTCTAGTCATTGGGCTTCAGTTGAGTCGAGATATTCTCCTCCTGAAGTCATGACGAGCCAACTCTGCACCTGTGTAGGCTGGTAATTGCCTCCAGGAGCCTCGGACGTGGGACTTCGCCCTCCCAGCACTGCGCCAAGGGGCGCCTTCTGCAACTTGTTTGCCTCTATGCATTTTCATGCCAGAGGCGCCCTCATCGTGGGATCCATTACAATCATCGCAAAGTGAAATTTAATTATTTTAAAAGTGCTACGTTTCCGTTTTTATTGAAATAATAATCAAGTGTGTTTTTTTATATTGGGATAATTACGTGTGCACAGACAATACGGGGTAGTGAGTAAGTCGTAGTATTGTGTTGCTGGTTAAACAAATGTGTTTGTAATAGTGGTAAGCAATTTTTATTTTGATTAAAATGTTTGTTTGAAATTTAAATTAGCCTTTTATACATTCGCTCATCTCTTTACAAATAACTTGTCGTCTCTTATTTATATAGCCTCACTATATATTTAATTGAGACCATTTTATTTTTTTTATTGTTTTAACTCCTGGAGTGCTGTGAGTAGCCCAGTAGAGTCTCAGCCGCTGGCATTATTGGTTAAATTTTTATTTTATCCTAAACCAAAACCATTCTTTCACCATCTCTCTCACCCCCCCATATCAAACTCAATTAGGAATAAATATAAATTATATAAATTAGTAAAAAATAGAGATTCTGAAACACTTCACTCTCATTATATAAAATATAAAAATAAATTGGTTTCCCTAATAAGACAAACTAAAAATAAATATTTCACAGATAAGATGCAAAGTGCCGGAAATGACGGTAAAAAGGTATGGAATACGATAAACAATATCTTAGACAAAAAAACAAAAAATAACAGCATTGCGACACTATTAATAAATAATGAAAGTACACGTGTAGATAAAGAACCCGAAAAATGTGCATGCTTTTTGAATAATTACTTTTGTAACGTGGGAGTTAATTTGGCAAGAAAAATTGATCCTAATTACTCTATCCAGGATGATACACCGGGAACAAATTTTTGTACTTTTACTGACACCAATGTAAATGAAATTAAGGAAACAATTTGTGGCTTAAAGGGGGCTTCAGCTCCGGGTTATGATAATATTACTGTTGAAATGCTAAAGCATAACAAAGACACCCTTTGTATACCTTTAAATCACATAGTAAACCTTAGTCTCAAATCTGGTAAATTTCCTTTAATCTATAAAAAAACAATCATCTGCCCAATATTTAAATCGGGTAATAAAGAAGATGCCCAAAATTATCGACCGATTTCTCTAATTTCAAATATCGCTAAAATTTATGAAAAAATTATAAAGAAACAATTTATTAAATATATGACAGCAAACAAAATTATTGGGGAAAATCAATATGGTTTTATGGAAAAATTGTCCACACAAGATGCTATAGCAAGGCTCACATCTGAAATTATGGAAACATTGGATAAAGGTGATAAATGCCTGGGTATATTTATCGATCTCCGTAAGGCGTTTGATAGTATTTCTCATGGCCGTTTACTAAACAGACTAAAACAAATTGGTATTGGGGGCACAGTATTAGAATGGTTTAAAAACTACCTAGATAAAAGAGAGCAAATCGTAAAACTTAATAATGTATTGAGTACCCCATTGCACATGTCATTTGGAATTCCGCAGGGTACGGTCCTTGGCCCTATCCTGTTTATTATTTACATCAATGAACTTTTTAATCTTCCACTTCGTAACTCTACGACTGTTGCATATGCCGATGACACAGCCATATTGATTAGGGGCAGGAGCTGGGAAGAAACAAACTTCCACGCTAACGTTAACATGTCTATATTGAAGGACTGGTTTGATACAAATCTCTTAACCCTTAATACTGAAAAAACCTTCTTTATCCCTTTTTCTTTGGTGGAAAGAACCATCCCGAATAATATCAAAATTATTATACATAACAAAGAATGTCTAAATAGTGTTCAGTGTTCGTGTTCGGAAATAACGGGTAAAATGGAAATAAAATATTTGGGAATTCTTTTGGATAGTAATTTAAAATGGAAAACATATATAGATTTATTGGTAAATAGAACTAGAAAGTTAATTTACATTTTTTTACGACTGAGAAACATTTTAACACTAGACAGATTGAAAATGGTTTATTATGCTCTCGCCCAGTCACTGATCCAGTACGGAATAGTGGCATGGGGTGGGGCATTTCCAACCAATTTAATACCAATTGAAACGGCCCAAAAATTACTCATTAAAATAATACTTAAGAAACCTAGAACATATCCAACATTGAACACTTTCAATGATTTTAGAGTACTTAATGTGCAAAGTATGTTTAAGAAGGATGCAATACTCCATGTTTTTAAATATAAAGATAAAAATCAAATCGATATTAGTAATAGAGACAGACTAGGTACCATCCTGATATTTAATAAAGATAGGACAACCACCATGGCGAATGGTTTTATACATCAGGGAGTGCGGTGTTTTAATAGTTTGCCAAGAGAGTTGAGAGATCTTAAAACCTATGTCTTGTTTAAGAAAAGATTGAAAGAATATTTTTCACACTAATAAATTGACTGTAAATATTTAAGGTAATTTTTTTTATGTATGTTATGAAATATGTTATATATTTTCTATTTAAGTTTAAAATATGTTAAGTTTGGTTTTGTATACTATTATTGTTATTTTAAATGTTTGTATTTTGTATAGACCGCCGCCCGGACACAAGCTAGCAATATGCAGCTTCGCCGGGTGAGATCTAAATACAAATTAAGTGTAAGAAATGTTATAGTAGATATCTTGTTTATTTTGTTTATATTTTATGGTTTTTCAATAATAAAAAAAAAAAAAAAAAAAAAAATATTTATGAAAATCTATAAAAAAAATATCTGTAGTTTTAAAAGGTACCTAGGCAGAAAAACCTTTTAATATGTTGAAGATTCTGAATCCCGTGGAGCACCCGGTAAAGAATTGGTCTCCCACTCTTCTGCGTAAGTTTTCGAGTGTCCTGTAAAAGGCAGGTGTTCGATAAAATTGAGACATTTTACATCTTAAATTCAGCGATGAGGTTTGCCACCCATCCTGAATGTCTTGATTTTATATTACACGGAGAGGACAGTTTTCATGTTTCTTACATGCAGCTGATCTGCTGGCTACCCCACTTGTGGGATGTGCCGTGATGGTATAATAATAAATAATAATAATAAATAAAGATTCTGAATGTCTAAATTTATAAATATGTAGAGGGTGACTTGCAGTTTCACTATAATACCTACACTGTTTACCTCAGTTGTGAGAGATATCTTGATGTGAGAGATATCTTGATAATCTATGGCATCAGTTGTGAGAGATATCTTGATAATCTATGCCATCAAATCTATCTAAATAAAAAAAAATGTTTTCATTAGGGCTCTTGATGAGATTTTAAAGAAATTTATGAAATAAATTGTTTGATTGAAACAGTGTTAGCGTTGCTTATAAAACGTTCACACAAAATGACCCTGTATAAGAATCTAGGAAGCGATGTAGATATTTATGTACCGTTATAAAACTGCGAATATGTTGGTATGCTTGTATGTTTGTAGGTAACCCATTTTAGTAGAAGTAGAAAGCCCAAGAGACTAGAAGTGTCAAAAAACAAATTCTCACAACTGTATTACAGCACTACCATCTACTTATGTACCTACCTACATACAAAATACTCTCCCTATTCAGAAAATCGCTCGTTGCTAAGAAAAATGACACAAGTTCAAAATCTACGTTTTATTGATGTAGTGTAATGTGAATGATAAGAAAGCGAGTGAATAGTCCTTATTGCTTACAACGTTCCTTTTGAACATATATTTTTTACTGAGTTGCGGGAAACAAGTATTTTGAGGAGATTTTTGACAGCCTTATTGACACAACACCATCATTTCTATGATACCGGCATCATAGTGCCGGAAAGTCGTGAAATAAAAAACTCGATTGGCGCAGCAGCGTCTTAACCTTGGAGTGCTCGCGCTATGAGCATTTTGCCGCCCGCAGCAAAAAAATCTACTAGTGATATAGTAGCTGGCCCCCTGTATTTCACCGCCTTGTTTTAGTAGTTTAAAGAAAATCGGTGCATGGGTGACTGTAGGAGCCATCAGTTGTTGTCGGTGTGTCGCGATTGGCGGCAAATTGCTAACTGCGCGACTACTCACGTTAGTAAAATCCGTTTTTTTTAAATAGTTGAAATATTATTGATTTTCATTGCATATAATGTTGTTTCATTTAAATGTCGTAATAATATTGATATTTAGTTTGTTTTGATTAATCATTTGGGTTTTATTTATTAGTTTATTTTAGATCTTTTTAGGTAAGCAACGGGCGAAGTATGCCTACGGAATGATTAAGAAAAACACCCAAATAGTTTCGTGGTTGGAAAGAGGAGTCTGGTTTTGAAGAAGCTGGTGAATAGCTGAGAAACCAAATAACCCAATTTGTTCTATCGGAACATAAAAAAATATCTTCAGGTGTATGTGCAGTATGTCCATCCAGGAAAAATAGAAGGTCAAAATAGATGCGCAAAGTTACTGTGCAACGAACATTATATATACATGTGTCAGGACTGTTTTGCTGAAATACATGTCGAAGATGATGAAAACGTTTAATTTTGTTATCAATTTTAATTTTTCTTTTTTTTTATTTAGGTTAAGATGAAAATGTAGTTGAAATTCAAAAAATTTTACCAAAGTATATTTTTTTATAAAACTAAATAGGTATAAATATTTAATAAATGTTACTTTTTCTGATAGTTTATGTTTTATTCTATCCATTAAAAATCATTGCAAATGTGTTTAACCGCCATTATTTGCAAAAAAAAAATCAATTTAAGTATGGGCGGCAAAATGCTCCCCACGCGAGCACTCACGTTTCACGGAAAGGTGCGACTATTCTAGGGTTAACAAAGGTTGTCAGCATCTGATTTGTACTGTTGAGAGGAACTTTGCAAGGCAGTATATTTTTAATGAAATGCATAGTGGGCGTAATTGACTGAATTCGAATGTTAACATTTTTTTCAGATTCTTTGCGTTTGTCTGTTGAAAAAAAACTTGCGTTGAAAATCACACGTTAACTGGCGTTGTGCCATCGTTTATATGTAGCTTGAGGGGAGTATTCACCAGTATAAATGTTTCAAATCTGTTCACAATCTAACGTGCGTATTATACCCAACAAACACCACTAGAAAATTCTGTTTTTCTACACCTTTTTGTTTTCGTGCATTCTTGTTTCTTATGAAATATATTATTACCAATATTTTGAAAGAGTTTTATCTCGTTGATTTTCAAGTATTTTTTTAGGAACAACATAATTTTTATATTCTTAGAAAAAGCTGTAGTTAATGTCGTAACCTTTAATATCGTTTTCAGAACTTTTATTGTCTCACACACAGCCCGAATGTCTTGTCTTTTTGACACGTAGAAGTTGACCTGCACGTTTTTTTTAGCAGCAGTCTACTGGCTACCCCACTTGTGAGAGATGCTGGGGTTTACGGATATAGCGATGATTTTTTTATAATTAGGTTTTATCAGAAGTATCGGAAAATATCTCACTTTTTGTTTCGAACGAGTCACCTATAAATTAATTTTCACAATAATATTGTTATCAGTAAATGTTTTACCAGCGCCGCCTATCGAATTTGTTCACAAAGATGTGATAACAAAAGTACCTATTAATTTCGCATTGTTTCAAACCACTTGTGTGGCGCTAGAGACGCGATAGAATTGCTGTTTTTCTCCGTTGAGATGGAAAGTGCCTAAGTGAACGAGGAAAATGCGTAACAGAATGAAACCCGTGTTAGAATAACTTCGATATTATATATATTTTTTAATTAAATTTTTTCTCATCTACGAGCAAGCCTTAGAATTAATTTTAATTATTTTCTCAACAGACAAATACCTATTTTTATTCAATATAAAAGAAAGCGATTTGGCAGTTATTAAATGCAACATTTCTATTAAAATTATATTTTTGCATAATTTCAGCTTATACTACTTTTACTTCTACATCATCACAAGCAAGCCGTCCCCTCCGTGCCAAGAAAAAATTAAGACATTCAGGATGGTGACAAACCTCATCGCTGAATTGTAGATGTAAAAAAATGTTTCTTCGAATATTTTATCCTATGTTTTTCAAAAATACATTTTGTACTATCAAAAAACCAACTTGTATTGTTAAATTTGATTTTATTTTTGAGTTAAAAAAGAAACATAAAACAGTAGTAATGCACGCTCGATACTTTGACGAAATATTTTATTTATTCATTTATTACATTAACAGCAAACAATTTAATGAAAAAATTAATAAATTTAATAAAATGAATATTTAGAGGGTGTGTTTATCGTAAAGGTGAAATTTCTTCAGATAATGAATTTTCATAAAACAGTTTATCAATGGCTCAAACAATCTATAGATCAATAGCTCTTTATTGATTTATAAACCTCTTCAACCTCCTCCATTTAGATTCCATTGTTAAAAGCTTTTTCATACTTAAAAATCAGAATATACCTACGTCGATTATATTTGAAAATTGAGGAGCACAATTAGGGATAGTTTTGTTATTTTTACGTAATTTGTAACGATGTAAGATCGACTTTTCGTGGTTCACGCTTTTGGTTAATGTAACCAAAGAATAAAAATACTACATCTTTATTTATTCAATAGTGCATAGATTAATATAAAAAATATAATTTATAATTCGTTTATAAAATTATATAAAGTCAATGCACCAGAAGTCGCCTGTGCTTGTAGTATTGTTACAAATTGGAGTCATATATACTCGTAGTTAGATGTTTCGCTTTCATGTTTTCAAACGCAGCTACCACGAAATATGTTTGTGATAGATGGGATGCAATAAAATTGTTAGTCGTTTAATCAAATCCTGTTAATTTTATTGTTCAGCCGTAGACGATATAAACAATAGCGAATATTCTAATTTAATCGGATGTGCATGATAACAATAAATAACCAAGATGTCGGCATTTACTTCTATCGAAATTACTTAAACGTCGTATCCGTAAATTACGATAGCCTAGGTAATAATTCAATTTAATGGCTTCGCTCAAAGCTGCCATTTCATACAAAGCTTTCAGAGAAAGTTATGGATTAAAGATCCATAAGTTTTCATTCATTCTAAAACATTCTATCCTTTCTATCGTTCCTTCAAAGGATTACGTACGCCAAAGATTATGGCTTTGAATTTTTCTTTTAATACGACTTCCCTTAAAGTTACTGTAGAAGATCTTGTCTGACATTAATCCATCTATTCTTTGACTAAGTGGAAAAGACAAATGAATTCATTTTTCTTATAGGTTAGCCGAAAAATAGATATGTGTGCATATATAATGTTAATGAACATTTCAATCGATAAGTAAATTGATAAGCAATGTATAATCAAAAAATGTATGCATATTCAAAAGAAAAATTGCCTGCTCAACTATTTTTTACATTATGATTCATTAAATAAATTAGGAGTAGGTAGACAATATTGACTAGTTGTTATTCGAAATAGATAATATACGAAATGAAATTATTTCTCTATGCCATATAAATGTTTTTTGATAAAAAATTTTAGGTTTTTACCATGTCATATTCCCAAAGAATAACTAACTATATTTTAATCATAAAAATATATATTAAGTACAATGCCGACATGACATTGTAAGTCTAATGTTATTGAAGTTATGCAGGTACCTACTCTGAGAAAATTAGTCTTGGAAATATGCAGTATGAAAAATTATATAACTCTTGAATGTGTCTTCATATGAATATCTACAACAGTGTTGAGGTGCTTATAAAATATGATCCTACAAAAAAATACATTGAGCGTTATGAGTAAATTTATATGCCAATTTTTTTTTCTCGATAATTATCGTACTTTCTTTATAATAATCCATGGTTAATATTATATTATCAACACCTTAATCTTTTTAATATTGGATAAAGTGCAAATTTTCGTCTTATAATAAAAAAAGTGATCCTTCAATAGTTTTACCAATGCCATTTATAAGACGTCATTTCGTATTCCGTTTTCACATCTTTTTTACCAACACTTATGTATTTTTATGTACTCACAGAGACAGGAAAGCCGCTTTCTTCCACCCGTGTTGTAAAATTGTATTTCTTTCATCACTCATTGTGTGACCAAAAAAGGAAGTTTTACGGAGCATGATTGTAATGAACACTCCTTTTGTGTAATTGCGCCACGCAATATTTCAACGTTACTTACTTGGTATGTTAGCCAAGGATATTCTCAATATCCTTCGACGGATCCCATATTTCAAACGCCTTCAACCGTTGAATGATATTAACCTTGTGGTTTTATACCTTGACGCCATAAAGCAGAACTGACCATACATAATATTTAATTATGCTTTAATTTATATCATCATTAGAGAAATGAGTTTTAACTTTGTTAAAAGATGCGGAAGCCGCTTTTTTCTTTATTAATTTTTATATCGGGGTTTGGATTTTCAGTTGTAATGCTGCCCAAATATTTAAAGTAAATCTTCACTAACATAATATATAAGTCATTAACATCATATTTATTAAAATATCCTTCACGATTTTTCCACAATCATCATCATCATCATCGCCCTCAACGCTCCTCGAATTATTTGCGCTCTGATATTGTTGTCATAGGAACGGTGTATTCCACAAGCAAAATATTTATTATTGAGCGATTTATGCTCAGACAATGAAGAGAGGAATCAGAATGAGTGCATAGGTCCAATTTTGTCAGGGAAATGGCAAAGGATATTGGACAGGTAAAGAGTGCTGTGTGTGGTGAGGGACGACCCCCTGAGAGTGTCGGACAGGCAAGAAATCTACAGATAATAGACAAAAAGTACTCTTTGATTGTATCATCTGTTAAAGGGGACATGTCCCCTGAGGACATTGAAAGAGTATTAAAACAAAAATTGAAACTGGCCCCCTTGGGAATTGCAGTCTGCCTCACTAGAAAATTGAAAGAGAAGGGATTATTGATATCTTGTCCTACGCTCAACGATGCTCAGTTGATTGTAAAACTTATTCAAGAAAAATTTATTGAAAAACTTAATGCAACATTACTAAAAAAGAGGAAGCCTTGCATTTTGATAAAAAACATAGTAGCGGACTATGAGATGGAGAACTTGTGTGCTGATATTATTCAGCAAAATTTTGAGCTGAGAGAAAGGAATACTGATGAAATGGAGATCAAAAGGGTCATAAAAATAAAAAGAACCGAAAATCAAAGCCATATTTTGCTCGAGACATCCCCTGAGTTGAGGCGCCGCCTGATTGGAATGGAATACGTCTATGTGGGCTACCAAAGACTGCGGGTAATGGACTCTGATCCTGTGGCACAGTGTTACCATTGTCTGGCCCACGGGCATACATCCAAAACATGCTTCAGCCGGACAAAAGCGTCGGTTTGCTCTCATTGCGCGGGTGACCATAGATATGAAGACTGCAATAGGAAGGATGAACAACCAGTCTGCTCTAATTGTCGAAAACTAAGTGACGAATTGAAGTCTAATATCTCTATTACACATAGCGCACTGAATAAAAGGGAGTGTACATCGTATAAACGAGCATTGATTAGTGCACGCCAAAGGATTGAATACTGACTAGTAAAGTGTTTTCAGGTTTTCAGATCATACTTTAAATATGAATTATTGTTGGTTCTGAATAGTACACCCTGTATGAATTATTATAAAAAGTGTCATCATTGTCTTATTGTGGATGGGAATTTTGTAATTTTTGTAAATGTAGGTATCGTACTACTAGCTAATGAAATTAAATTTCTAGAGTACAGTGATACCGCTATTATGTATGTTCGCTTAGCGATAAATAATTTGATAATAACCATAGAAAGGTTGTCATACATTATCTTGAATACCAGTTTAAATTATGAATACTTAATAAACAGTGGGAGACACGAAAGTTTCAGTAATATTTTCTGTATTGAAAAGTTTCGAGTAAAAAATCAACACTACAGGGAGAAAAATATACGAAGAGGGGTACAGAGATTTCCAGATCTAATGTTAATGGTTTGGAGGTTGGTACAATTTGTGAGGTGTACGTCTTACTCTGGACTGCATGTAATGATTACGGATCATATTTGTTTTATTGTTTTTACTTTTGCAGTCCCTGATGACGATTGTCGGAGTGCAACTGTGCATGTGATGTATTACTGTGTTGAATGTGAGTGGAGTATTGCAAATATACTTTGTACTGCTCACGCGGTAGTGCAATATTGTGCGGAGCGCCTGTTTAGTGTGTGCATATGCGCCAATGCTGAGTGCTATATCACTGTCTCCCTCTTTACAAACGCATTATCTATATGTTGTGTATTTTTCGTATTATGTGTGCTGCTACTCGTTCACAGAGTTTGTTGTTTGAGTGTGAATTGTTATTTAGGCTATGCTAAACTTCAGTTTCAATTATTTATATTGGGGCTATTTTATATTTGTATATTATTCATCGTAACGCATACTATTAATATTAACTATATCGATAAATTATATACAATAAGTTATATTGAAAAGAAAAATAATTATAAGAATATTATAATATGTTTGTTTGGTTCATGTGATGCAAGAGATATTTACAAAATAGGAAGAAAGGTACTCAGGATAAACAATAAAAATGTAACGAATGAGTTTTGTCCCTTCCTGAATGTACTTATATTTATATGTGGGACGAACTGTCATTCATTGTTGTATTCAAAATGAGTTTGGAATATATTGACCAAGATAATGAAATAGATTATCAAAGAACTAATAATTTAGAGGACTGGATAAAGAATATAGAATATGACAAATTTAATAACAACAGTTTAATGTGTGTGCATGTAAATATTAGATCTATATGTAAATACTGGGATACTTTTTTGATACAAATGAAAAACTGTATTGATATGGTGGACGTTATTATATTAACAGAAATTAATGTAAAAGTGGAATGTATTGATTTATATAATATAAAGGGGTATAACAAATATTATTTCTGTAGACATAATAGGCGGGGAGGTGGAATATTATTGTATGTAAGAAATAAATTTACTTTTGAAGAAATAAAATATGATGTTAAGTTTTGTGAAATAGTCTTAGGCAGATTATTATACGGGAAGAATTTTAGTATTTATATCGTGGCGGTATACAGACCACCAAATAAAAGTAAACAAGGTTTTGTTCAAGAAGTTAAACAACTGATGGAGAAAACTGTGAAAGTAACGGATAACTGTGTGTTTATAGGTGATATAAATATTGATTTATTGGCAGATAATGATGGTTTGGTGATTGCATATGAAAGTGTGATGTGTGATAGCTACATGGTTAAGTGTGTGCATGATGTGACGAGAGAAGCGGTAGTCTCGAGCAATGTTACAAAATCTTGTATTGATCATATATTTGTTAGAATTAAGGGAAAATATAAAAATAATAATAATTTCTCTACAGAAAGCATTTTTGCTTGTGTGAGTGAGTCGGCACCAGCTGATCACAGTATGGTATCAGTGATAATACCTATATACAGCGTCAATGAACACACTGATACGGGTGGGCGTTGCGGGGACACGGACGGGCGAAATGTTAGTGTATTATCAGAAAAAAAATTAAATGGGTTAATTACAAGTTATGATTGGAACCATTCGTGTTATGCAAGCGGTTCGGAGGTTATTTATGAAAGTGTAAAGAATACCTTAAATTTACTTTATAACAAATCAAAAATATGTATTAAAAAGAGTAATAAAAAAAGACCGAAAATTGTATGTGAGTGGATGAATGAAGAAATATTGGAAGAAATAAGGAAAAGGGATAGACTTTTTAGGACATGGAAGAATGCTCCGTCCAATGTTTCTTATAGAGGAGAATATAAAAAGTGTAGAAATAGAGTTAATAAATTAATACTGAACTGTAAGAAATTGTTTTATAGTAATAAATTTAATAGTTGTTTTGGTAATGTTAAAAAAACTTGGAATAAAATTAACGCGATTTTGGGAAGAAATACAAAAAGTGACTGTGATGAAGTGCTGAAAAAGTATTTTCTTGCTAGTAGGAACGTTGATTGTGTGCTGGATGAATTTGCAAATTATTTTTCAAAAAGTATATCTGACATGTTACATCATTGTGACTACAGAGCGCTTGATGTGAATTATTGTAAACAGCAACAAAGTATGTACTTACCCTATGCTACACAGGTGGATATAAAGAACATTATTGGTCAATTGAATAATTCTAAAACAACTGGGGTCGACAACATTCGGATGAATGATTTAAAAACACACGCGGAAATTTTCAATCCTATAGTGACGAATTTAATTAATTGCATAATAAAGGAAGCGCATATACCGGATTACCTAAAATGTAGTATTGTAAGACCTATTTATAAGGGTGGTAAACATGCTGACGTAGCAAATTATAGGCCGATAAGTATCCTTCCTGCGATAGAAAAAATTTTGGAAAAATATTTATCAATACATCTGAATAATTATTTACGTAAATTTAATTTAATTGATCCAGCTCAATACGGTTATCAAAGAAATAAGGGGACTGAAATTCTTCTCAGAGATTTTAGTGATTACGTTAATGAGGAACTGAATAAAAGGAGACATGTTTTGGTGATTTTTATAGATTATTCCAAGGCATTTGACACAATTGATCATGAAAAACTAATTGGGGTACTAGAGATGATTGGAATTGGGGGAAATCTGCTGAAATTATTTAAAAATTACTTAACGGAGAGAACTTTCATGATTCGTATAGGTGATAAACTGAGTGTAAAAAAGGATATCAAAGCAGGTGTACCGCAGGGATCAATTTTGGGACCTACACTATATTTAATATATGTCTCCATGCTAAAAAATATATTTAAACATGTTAAACATTTTATATACGCCGATGACACGGCATTGGTGGTGTCACATATTGACCAGGGTATGGCGAATGAATGCTTGCAGGAGGACTACAATACGTTGATTAAATGGTCGCACGATTTTGGGTTAACTATTAATGCAAAGAAGACGAAAGTCATGCATATAAGAACCCCACACACAGTCGTGAATAGTAATCCAACGGTTAAATCTCATAATATGCAATGCGTCCATCGAAATGTTGAGAATCACTGTGATTGCGATGCCATAGAGTTAGTTGGGGAATATACATACCTGAGCCCGTAGACAATTTGTACTTAGCGATCGTCTACTGGCGAACTTTTCGACAATCTACCTACACGTACCGTATAATTATGCGTTATTGTTGCAGTTATTGACGAAAATTCGTTTGTAGGCGATCGCCAAGTACAAATTGTCTACGGGCTCTGGGTATTGATATTGATTGCTTCTTTAAATGGGATATTCAGGTTAAGAAAGTGTGTAACAGATTGTACTCCATTTTGGGTAGGTTGTATAGAATCAAATTTTTTGTTCCAAAATCTGTTCTTAAAATCATATACAAATCTTTGGCGGAGTCAGTTATAAGATGCGGTTTGTCTGCTTGGGGTAAGACGACACAAACAAACCTGAAGAAAGTTCAAAACAAGCAGAATTCCATGATTAGGTTAATTTCTGACTATATGCCAGGACCAAATAGACATTTTGATGCATATAAATATTTTGGAGAGTTGAAATTGCTAACTATTAGGGCTATTTTTTGTTATAAATTGGGTATGGAGAATTTTCGGGACAATAAATTTAAAAAGAGGTTAATTCATATTCATTATACACGGTTCACAAAAAATGAAGGTTTAAAAATACCTAAAACCAACAATAAGTATGGTGATCGCACTCTGGAGTGCTTAGTTCCTAGGTTATTCAATTCACTGCCACTCTGCATAAAAAAGTGTGACAAAATTGGAAAATTAAAAGTATTATTTAAGAATTGGCTCAGAAAAAATAGAAATATGTACATATAACTGTAGTGTGAGTGTTAAATAGATTTGTGGGCATTTATAGGATTAATATAGTTATATTTAACTTTTTTAGTTATAAGCTGGATGTGGAGATGAGCGGAGCCTGTTGACAAGTCATTTCAATGACTTAACGGGCTTCGTTCGTTGGTTGTACTGTTTTCTTTTATGAATATATCTTTATATGTAATTTGATAAATGTAAACTATAATTGTATGTATAAATATGAAATAAAGATTATTATTATTCAAAAAAAAAAAATTAAGATTGGGTTCATCGTTTCTTAAACTGGCACTTAAGTATGTAGCTACATATTATGTATGTCAACTGCATTGGCCACTATCTGTGTTGGACGCCATCGACGACACCGAACGGTATAGCTCTTTGGTGTAAAGATAAGTATAAGGTTTGAATCATCTAAAATCCAGGTATGTTCTAACATACATACCAATTATAATAATTGTTGATTCGACTGAGCTATAAAAACAAGTGTATATGCATGTTACTTAACAATACACAGTTAGAATGATCACCTACCTAAGATCATACATATTGTATGCTTCAGAGTGGAATTGTAAACCATAAAATTCCCAATGGAGTAGATCATCCCTTAGATCTATCCCCCGTGATACGGTTTCGTTCGAAGTTGATGGTTTTACATTTATACTGTTGCATATTTAAAATCTTCTTGGTAGATCTGTGTTTTCTTATTGAATTCTTGATGCAACCCACCACTGAGTGTATCCGCAACATTAACTTCCCTGGTTTTATCGCTTGTCGAACATGTTTAAGCATTCTAAGGTCGCCAACTGAATGAAGAATTTCTCCTTCTTATTTGAATAAGATTATTTTGAACTTTAAACAATTTGAATCTTTTACAGATATAAAACTTTTGAAACTCATTCATTTGTTGCGTTATAAAAAATAAATCCAAAAATGTTTTGAACATCACAATTTCATTCATAAATCGAATGCGAATGAAATGTTTCTAAATATAGATAAATATTTTTCTTTATTGCAAACAACAAAATTTAATAAAAACTTTGATCAATAGTCTTTTATTACGTAAATCATACCTACAATATGAACAAGTTCAGTATATTAAAAAATATTTCTGAAAACAGTTTTGAAATAATATTGAAATAATAATAAACAAATAATAATAATAGACAGTTTTGAAATAATAAGTATTGAAATAATATTGGAATATTTCACATTCTTCACTAAGTCTTCCCTGCTACAGTTTCTTAGTATGTAGGAAACCATTCAAAAGATTAAGGTAAAATTTAGCACCGTTTTCTATCGCCCACATGTGTGAGGTTTGCAATTTATATATCTACTTTATGAAACCTCACGTTAGAAGACACACTCAACTAAATTGAGAGAAAGTACTTCTATTATAATTCGGTGTAGATATTTCTCTATGCCGATAGTTTACTTGGCACCAAATACTAATATTTTATGCTTATGTTATTATTATACAATCATGCCAGTATGAATTCTATGCAGTATAAAAATAAAGGTATGCAAATCAAGTTTATGCGACTAAAATGTGCTCTTGGTGGGTACAATAAAAAAATCTAATCATAGGCACATAGGTATACCATACTTATATAGTCTCAAAGCATTTCAATAATTCGGCCAGTGTGGCGCGGAGGTAACGCTCTTGCCTTTGAGTCACGAGGTCCCGGATTCGATTCCCGGCCAGGGCAAAGTGAAGAATGACCTTTTTCAAATTGTCCTGGGTCTGGGTGTTACATATAATATGTGTGTGTAGTGCATTGTATATGTGTGTATCGTCACGTTAGTACCCATAATACAAGATTCATCTTAGTTTGGGACTAGCTCGATCTGTGTTAATTGTCTATGTATGTTATGTTATGTTAATGTTTCATTTTTGCGGTGGCTGAAAGAAGTCGTTATACAGCGATAAGTGTAGTCAGTTACTCGGAAAATGTTGATATGAGAGAAGCATAAGAGAGATAGATAGGTGGAATTGGTGAACATTGCCATGTACTTAATCCTCTCTTGTGAGTGCAAGTGAGGTATCCCTGCAAGTGAGGTATGTGCTGTGGAACATACCTATGTAGAAATAAAGATACGAGTACAAAATGATAAGGAATGGAGAAGCAAATCCAAGTTTGTTGGAGACCAATCTAATGGATTACAACCCACTATATATAGTATGTACCTATTTAGGCTAGAATTTTATTCCACGATGTTCTCGAAGACCTAAATCACCTTCTATCACAGACAAGAATCCCTCTAGTTATGTTAGTAAATTCATTAAGAAGTCATCAGAAAAGAGACACACACACACATACCTATATTTTTTTCCTCCAGAGATCGCCTTGGCCAAAAGCTGTAATGGTCTCAGTGTAGGATTAAATTTTTTAGGGCAATAACAATATATAAAATAAAACACTACTCGTATTATTAAAATTAAAATTTATTACATTGAAAAACATTTATACAATCAAAATGTCATAATTAACTATTATTTATAGTAGGTAATTATATTCTATAAAATACCTAAATGCTATGACTATTTTAATTTATATTATTTTATTTAAATGGATAAGTACGTATTTGTCAAGATAATATTTTTTATTAGTTCATTCATTCTTCCTTATCTATATAAACAATTGAATTCTTATAGTTTTTTACTACTACCTATGTACATTTGATTTACATAATATAAAGGTATTCTTACAAATATTTAATTTTCAATTTGTTTAAATAACGACATTTATTTCGATGCTTTTTAATTAGGATTATTTACGATTGAAAATATGAAATTTTAATTATAGTATACAATTTAATTAATTTTGTTAAATAATTTAAGTTAAATACTAGTTAACATATTTATCAATAAAAATATAGTCCATTATATTTTCAATGTAAAACCTAACGAGATTTTTGCTTTCGCGGTTTCAGTAAAACTGAAACACGGCAGCGAAAATATCTGTATCAAATATAAAAAAAAAATACATGACGAAATTACACAATATGAATCGTAATTTGTTGTAATTAAGTGATTTTTAATAATATAAACCAAATTCTAAGGTGTTTGTATAAATATATTTCTCTGAACGCCGTTTGAAAAATGCCATTTAAATAATAAAAGGAACCAGTTATGTGGAAAAAAGCATCACAGAAGATTGATTAATCCTCAAATAGTAGATTTATTAAAGTTAGTTGAAGTCAAAATTAACAATAAACATAAAAAAACATATTTGGTAGGTACATAGTATTATTTACACACACTTCGTGAATAAGTACATAAGTATTTAAAAGTATTTCTATGGATATGCTTAACCCTCGCCATTACTTTGCTCCTCCTTTTCTACCCGTACCGTTAGATATGACAATCTTTTCGCATATCAATTATTTACAATAAAACTAATTTCACTTAATATCTTACATTATTCGTCAACTTTACTTAATATCTATAAGTATTCGTCAATAAAATTTCATGGATAGGTGAATCTCTTGCTATATAAAGTACCTAAAATGAGATCATATTAGAATACTAATATCATTTCAATTTAATTCACGACATCAAACTTAGTTTGATGATATGAGTTTTTTTTTCAAATAGGTACAGTTGTAAAATGTCAAACATGTTTTCCAAGTTACTTACCCAGTTTACATAAAAACGCCACGTAACAAAATGATAAAGTTATCATATTTGGACTTAAAACTGAAGACACAAGCCAGTCAGTAATTGTTGAAGTGTTATTAATAATATTAGGATTTTTTTCTTTCTTATTTTAAAATATCATGATTTTTCTGATACTATGGATTTAACAACAGAATAACGTTATATTGTAGGTATAAAATATCATTAGGTATGTAGATTTGGTATGAAATAACTTTTTGTAGGGGCATCTGTTGAACCTCCGGATAAAAAAGCGGTTTTTCAATATCAATAATGATTTTCATAAAAAATGATGGTATTGCAAAACGCTTCTTTTAATGAGTATCCGCTAAAAACTTTTTTTTAATTCTCATTTACCTATTTAATTTTATAGTAACTTACATAGATTCTAATAAAAATGTACATTTTTGTCCGGAGATACAACAAGGTGTTGTGTACCTTTAGATAGACCAAACATGACTTTTTTTCAAAGATTAAAATTGATGGTGTTTTTCCTCTGTCAATGAACAAAAAACGTAGTTTTATCTAGATATATCTAACTCAACAATTTTATAGCTATAATATTTATACACAAAGATAAATTTAACTTTTTTGACTTATTCAAGTAATATTTTAACAACACGCATTTAAAATTAAATATTTCCTACCTACTTGTTTTATTTACATAAATTTATTTACAATTAAAATGAAATTTTGAATAAAAGATTATTTAATTAAAATGGACAAAATTATTATTCATTTAATTTTGGATGTAATATTTATTTTCTTTCTGTTTTTATTCGACTGTGTTGGGTCATCTTCTCAATTCTATGTTTTGTAGGAGGTAGTTATAGACGTAGAGAAACACTAAGACTTCGGCTATGTGACGAGCGCTGCTTGATTGGCCAGCTGAACCAGTTTGCATTGCAGCTGGCATTTCACCTGTGAAGATAAAAAAAATGTTAGCAAAATTAATAAATATTTTTAAAAAGGGAATACAAATTAGTCAAACGGAAAAAAAACTGTCTCTTATCTCCTTTAAAACTTTTATAGAAGAAAGACAAAAAATTTCGCATGTTTTAAAAAATCTTTACATATATAAATTAATAATGCTTTTGATTTTAATATAACGATCTAAGAGTTGAATAAAAAGTATACCTTTTTTACTGAACGTTGATTACAACATTATTAACTTTTAAAAGAATTTGTACTAAATAGGTACTTGAAAATTAATTTAATTGAATTCACTTTCAAACTTGTAAAATCTAAGTTTCTCGTCTATTCTATTAACGCCCAAAGTGATACTTGGCAAGTTATATTTTACTTACTGTACTCGTACTTAGCTACACTTGTCTCTCAAACAACAAGAAGTATTTCATTAACAAATTTTCAGACAATAAGATCTACAAAAGTTTTTCCTAAGTAGGTGGATATTATAATATATATAAGTAGCTCTTCTTTATCTCAACTAAACTTTACACTTTATATGATGAACTTATTGCAAACCTATTGTTAACCTTTGAACACTGGCACCCGGTTTTGTGACACTACATGATAGAGGTCTGCAAGACCAGCAAAGAAAAAAAATTAAATGCCAGAGTTTTTTTATTAATTAGGTAATCAAATCAATTATATAAAATAAAATCACATGAACACTGATATAGGTCTGTGTGACCGCGTATTTTTGCTCAAATAAATGGTTATATACTGTATGAGACACTTTTATACTTGATAACTGATGGAATTTTAACCGTGTAATGAAATAATAATACCGTGGTTTGTGGAGTTTTAACTATTTTTTTTATTTTATTTTGAAAGCACAAGCTTGTGCCATTTATTTATTAATATTGTTTACTTCTTTTTGAAGGTCTACGAGACTACCATCAACCTACATAAAGGGTAAATACTAAATTGCAGTCTAAATAATGCTATATCTAGAATATCCTCGACTTAACCGAGTCATTAATCAACCTACTAGAACACTTAAAATAATTATCACCCTTTAAAAGTTACAACGTCCTAAATTAGTCGCATCACATTTTAAACAAAAACTTTACTTATACCTACCCCTTATCATAAAACCTAAGTGAGCGCTTTTTAACAGTCAAACTGTTAAAAATTCAATTCATATAAATGCGTTCATTTCCCATAAAGATTAAGATAAATCGAGACGAATCGTCGTCATTTACTTTTAAAACTTTTACATTTTATAGGGTGAGAAAAGTTTTTTATCGTTGAAAATAATGTATCGCAGCCTACTTACGTTTTATGGAACGCGTTTTGAAATCAATTTTAAAATAAACTTTTAATTCTTATCGCAAAAATCATCCAGCACATTAATATTTTTAATCGGTTACTACAAATCTTAATTTTAAAAAATATTTGTCATTCAAGATTGGTGGCATGCCATATCGCTGAATTATAGATGTTTACTGTTCTACTATTTGCGATCATCTGTTATTTACATGACGCTCGAAAACTTACAGGAGAGAGTGGGAGATATATTTTTACATGGTACTTCAAACACTCTTACATAATATATCAAGATTTAAAAGATGTACGATTTTTATCCAAGCAACATTTTCAATCTTTTAAAATAAAATCTCATATCTTGTTAAGATGATAGCACTTGTATGTTGTATGAGATAAGTAAGTTAGTATATCAAATAATAATATTAGATTCGAAATTCCTTGAGACGGTAGCTATCCTATAATATGGAAAAAGAAGCAAACATATAAGATTATTGAATTATCTATGTACAACTGTGTAGCAGTTTTTTACAGTGATCTATCGATACACCTATTATGGTACATGATTTTTATGAACACATCTAATTGTCATCATTGATTCTTAGAAACATAGTCGAATTGAAAAAGCTCATTGTGTGGTTGTGCTTTGTATAATATTATAGAAATATTTTATTATGTAAGATCGTGATTTAAATTTATCCCCCCAAGTTTCCACATGGAATACAGAACGGAAATGGGTCTTCTCCTATAAGATATTGTGCGCCAATCATGAAAGCTAATTAAGAATAGTTATTCTAGACGCTTATATAGACCAACTGAAGAAGGACATGAACTGTGACACATACGTAGAACTAAAGATACTCGCTGAAAATAGGGAAGAATGGAAAATAAAATCCAAACTCGTTGCAGACCAATCTAATGGATTGTAACTCACTGTACAATTGTGTACATATAGGATATTAGATTAGTAATTCATTGCTACGTGAGCGAATCATAAGATGTTTAATTATTTATATACATTTAAATATCATAATAGAAATACAAGTAGGTATAATACAGTTCCCAACTATTCAATTTCTATAGTTCAGTCACAAGCTGTGTTCATAATGCAAATAGGAATGTTTTGAAAGGTGATGATATACTGAATACCGTTTTTGGAATACGTTAAACCTTTCATATAAATTTATTTTAAACTCGCAAACGGAGTAACTCCATTTAATGAACAAACAAGTTGTCCTTCACTTGCCGTAAAAAGACGTTTGTGATAAATGGTAATATAACATAATAGCTGTGACAGAATAAATCACATAAAAAAAATTCACGCGCATTCTGATATGCATTTTTTGCAACAATTTCAATCAAGGCGAGGCTTTAAAAAGGCCGACTCGTACCGCATCGTTCTCTTACGGTGCGACAACAGAAATATAATTTTAAAATAGTTTTTTTTTTTGTATAATAAGAAAAAGTGTTAATAATTTTATAATGAATAATGATTTGTTCATTAATTTTTATATTGAATTTGATAAATGAAACAATTTAGTATCCGCATATAAGGTATGTACAAATTTGCCAATTGATTACTTTTTTCAATTCTTAATTAAATATTTAATTGGGAATTTTCTAATTTAAATTTTAGTTTACGCAGATGCGGTTCAAATTAAAGTTATGATTCGAGTTTTAGTTCGAGTTTTAGTTCAAGTTTTAATTCAAGTTCTACTTTAAACAAAGTTAAAGATGTGTTAAGTATTACTTCAACAAAAATAAAATAAAGTACCTACGTTCAAATTTCAAAAATGGCGTCGAATTAATGGGAGTAATTCCAAGGTCCTGAATCAAATACTGACCATCCAAATTGTTACCTACTGGATGATGAATTTTGATTTGGAGTGATGAGGAGGATTTGCTGCCCTTTTAATATTAGAATACTTTGGAGGAATTCCTTGAGAAGGTTCCCCACAGAAGAGCATTGCTGGATATGATTAAGGTCGTATTTTTCATTGTAATATTTTTTAGTATGCGACATTCCAATGGTAGAAATAGATGTTTATTTATTTAATTGATTGCTATTATGCACAACTCATGATTGTTATAAAGCCCTGTTATGATCATATTTAAGTCAAATAAATATATATGAAAATATTGATCCATATAGAGTTTTTTCAATCTCATAAAATGAATTGTATTTTTTTATAAAGGAAGGAATTTCAATCCAGACCCTGGGATATTTAAATTCTGTATGGAATATACTCCACTATTTTTAGTCTTATGCTCTACCTCAAAAATAACGCCACATAGCTTTTTAACATATAAAAATTTGCAAAAAATCATGTATGTGAAAACTTTATAATTTTTTTTTTACGTGAATGCAATTTTTTATTAAATTCGTATATCATCATTTGAATTTATTACGCGTTATATTGCTCTCGTGGAATTTATTGATTTATTGGCTTATATATTATAAGTATTTCATAAAACTCTACTAAAATGAAATGTTCGTAAATATCTTTTTTCTATTGCAAAAACTGGAATGCCAATCCAATTACCAACACGGAGAATTGAGAGGATACTTGTTTGTAAAATTTAAAGTGTCATATTTCAAAACTCCAATACTCCACAAATTTCGAATTGTAAAATTTGCTATAAAAAGCGTAAAGCAAATAACAGTTGGAAATGTGAACAATAATATCGCGTATATTTTTTTTATATCAAAAATGAATTTTTCGAACATTGACAACATCGTACAAATTGTTTCCACAAGATTAAAACGACAGCATTTCGAGTTTTATTAACTTTTAATACGAAGAATTTTCGTTTCTTTTATCTTGTAGCTTAAATGAGGCTTACTAAAACGGAGAAAAGAAAAATTAAAAATCATTCCGAGACAGATATAAAAAATATATTTATTTCAGTATTTAAATAAGTATGTTCCTCGAAATGATAACAATCCGCAAAAAAGGTTTTGAATAAAAAATACAGATTAGGTATTGTATATTTCTTTCTCGTTATTTTGAAAAATGTTTTATAAAATCTCATTTATTAAAAGGTGATGCCTACTATAGACATCCATTCATATATAATATATAAGGTAGGTATATATTAGTATGTAAAGGTATTATTCTCGGATTTACCTGGACTTACCTGGACTTGGTACATGCGTTTGCTTATATATGAGACTTTTCAACACACATTCGAGATCATATGTTTTTCAACACACATATCCCTTTGCGGGGAGAGAGAGAGAGAGAGAGAGTGTGTTTCCAATGCTTACGAATAAACTTTGGCTGGTTTAAGCATGCTTTACTCTAATATAAACGTTTTCATCGAAGATTCCATTCTCGCATACATACCATATTATAACTATTGATGGTGACGGTTGATCGGACGAAATGCTTCATAGCAATGAGTCCAGTCACCCTTTACGAATAAAAGTAATATTTGAGAGACATAATAAGTGCGATGGAAATTGGTGAACGTTTCTAGAGTAAACCATACTTATACCAGTCAATGGTAATTTTTAAGCATTGGAAATACCCATACTCTCTACTTACCCGCAAAGGGACGTGTATTTAAAAAATATGTGATTATCGATGTCTATTCAAAAATCTATATAAGTATCAGGACTTGTCACTTTGTCAATTTATTTTCTTTTTATCAATAGGTAAGTCTTGTATTAATATCGAAATATTTGAATTCTAACTAAAAATTCAGTAAATATATACGATGGATAACTAAGTGTAGAAATAATTTCAAGAATTTAGGGGATGTAGAAATTGTTGTAAAAATACTCTTAAAAATTATATGAGCAGTTTTCAAGAAACGTAAAAGTTATAACTCACAAGTCACTCAAAAAAGTCCTACACAAAGATTGATAACAGGGTATCATAAATTGGTATAAGTAGATAAACTATTTTCATTATAGCCGAGCAAATGAAAATCAGATCCTAAGTTAAAAGTTATATGTACTATTAAAACGTGTTACGGCATCTAAATTAAGTTATGTCTGCATATTTTATAAGTAAAAAGATGCAGCGTGGAAGATAAAAAGGAAAAAAAATACAACGAACCATTTAATACATGCACCCTCACACTAGCCACTTCAGCGTTGGATGGATGGCATGAATATTTCCCAGAATCCGCAGTGACAGCATTCTTTATCAGCAGTCTTGAAGTGGTGATGACTCCCTTCTCTGTCAAGATGGATACTCCTCCTCTGTCGGGATCATTACTGACAGCCTGTTTATAAAAAAAATACAATCAGAATATTAACATTATTATTGTTTCATTGCGTTATGGCGTAGCGTTCAGATAATAAAACTAATCAAAAAATAATAAATGTCTTCTGAATCAATTTTTCAAAATCTTACATTATGTTAAGTAGTTCTCTAATTGGGATAATCTGATTGAGATTTAAATCAGTTTAATTATTGTTTCATGATATGAATAACAATAATTACAAATCTTTATGGAATCAATGTCGCATAAAAATTTTTATAAGAACAAGTTTATCACAAAATGAGAGCAAAATCACTTAAACTCTTACGCTTCATGCAGCTATGAGCAATAATTTTACTCTTGTCTATTTCATCCTTTTATCGCGCATCAATAACTCTTTCCAATTAATGCAAACAGTATTAAACCATATTAAAAAGTATATTGAATGATGTTTTTCTACGAAAGCATCAACTCTTCTACGAGTATTTGCAGTATGAAAGCATTGTGTACATACACGTTGGCACTTATAGAAAAACCTATCAAAGAGAATCAAACTCGTATGTAATTAATAATGTGTGAGTATGTCTTACCAAAGTCTAGACCACTAGTCGGGACTAGAGTATGATAGATGCTAATATAATAATGTATTGGAAACTAACTGAACATAATATAGTGTAGGATTACAAACAATGATACATAATAATATACTCACTACATCATAAAGCTAAGCTAAACAGACTGGTGATTTGCAGATTTAATCAAAGAATAACTAGTATTTTAGTAGTGTAAGAGATTGTTACTATGGTGATAAAAATATTTATGAATAAAATAAAGTTTTCTTTAAAAACTGGACAGTCTTCAAATGATGGATAAAATAGAAATATAAATTGTGTATTTGACTCTTCATTTATAATAACACTAAATATGTCCCCAACAAAGCGATTTGACGAATTATGAAGGTAGTAATAGGAAGTTTTAAACTTCAAATTTCTGGTTTATTTCAAAAGCTTATAAAATTTGCATTTTCTTTTTTTCTTTTCAAGACGTAATTAATTTTGCTCGGAGTTTTCGAATTGATATTTAATTTGTAAAACTTCACAAAATGCATTAAAAATAGAGAGATGAAACAACTTTAAATCTTTAAGTGAGTATTTGAGAAGTACTTTGTTTATAAGTTACAAAAACTTTTAAACTTTTCAAATAAACTAATATTTCATACACTTGTGTATCTAGCTTTGTGAAGCTTATTTCGAAATAATTAAAATTAGTACAAATAAAATATAACTATAGTATACAGACAGACATGTAATGAGAAGTGAATATAAGTCATTATACAGTTCCAATAGACTAGGGCACCCGAATTATGAATGTTTAAAGGATAAAATTTTGAGATATATCTCTTGTACGGAGCATTCTGCTACTATACCTATAGTTGCGAGATGTGGACCATCAGCAAGAGTGAAAGCGGATGGTTGGCGGCCTTTGATGGGGCCGAGATTTAGTGTTACAGACGCATGATGGAAATCCATTAGGCGGAATACGTCGAAAATGAAGAGGTTTCAATCAAGGTTGGCGGAACTAGGAATTCCTTGAATGAATCAACCAACTAGCTAACTGGATTGGCCACAACATCAGGCACCCAGGCCTGCTCATCACCGTCGCGGTGGGCAAGACCGAAGGCAGAAATGGTAGAGGCCGACCAAAAGACACCTACATGGACCAACTGAAGAAGGAGATGAACTGTGACATATACATGGAACTATAGAGAGTAGCTGGAAATAGGGAGATATGGAGAAGAAAGTCCAGACTCGTTGCAGACCAATCCAATGGATTGTAACTCATTATATATAAGTATCTCCTGTTATTAAAATGTGCTAATTATTGAAGATTTTAGCGGTTCTCTTTTTAGGGCATCATTTGAGTTCGTCGGTAGTCTGGAGGTAGAGTCTCGGCCTCCAGAACAAGGGGGCCGTGGTTCGATCCCAGGTGCCGGCAAACTCTTCTTTCACCGCACAAGCTTTTAGCTTAGTGTGAAATGTGTATAAGGTTGTATTTGGGTTTATAACAAACCCAGATATATATTTAAAAAAAAAATATTTGCTGATATTCGTGTATGTGTTATCGATAATTAACTAGTGTTTGATATAATATATAGGTATGTTATTATAATACTATAACTGGTGATAGATTGGCATTAATAATGATTTAATGAAGTCACAAACAATAAGAATTAGGTATACAGCAAAATACAGTCGATAGCTTGTCTCAAGTGATGCGAAAAACATTAAGGCTCTATCTAAAATATGTTGATATCATATTTCACAATTCACATTTCAGGCAAGTCGAGTATTTTACATAATGTTTATTGCATCGTATTTTAATTTTGTAATTTGATTTGATAATATTAAAAATCATGTAGAAAGAAATGTGAATCACAGGGAATAGCTATTAAATGCTTTGTGATATGCTTTACTTCTGAAAATTCATTGAAATGATGTTACATATTATTTGTATAAGAATAATCTACTGAACAATATCAAATTCACTGCACTTTACATTTCAACGCTCTTCTCGGAAGCATGGGGAAGAAACAAGCCTCCTCCAATCAGAGCGCCTCTTCGCTACCTCTTTGTCGTTGTCAAAAGAACGATGTATTGATAATTTATATTAGATTCCACAAATATCTCTAACAATGATAAAACAGATTTCTTTGGTCTACCAGACATCTTCATAGAGTTTATTTAGCATATTTGAATCACCCAATTTGTTATCTCTTTGGAAAACCTTGTTTTCTACATAATTATGTTGTGATTGCAAAGACTTACATCGAGTGTATACAAGGCATTAAGTGGTAATGAAATAGTATATTATTCAACGTATTAATGATGACTAACAAGCTTTGGGTGGAAACTTAAGGAGGCTTTTTGCACCTACACTTAGCACTGTGCATACACAAGGTCTTTAATTTATGTACATTCAACTTAAATAATATACCCGTCCGTGCTGCAACTTTTTAACATCACTACATATCTATTGTACTCCCTATCCCACTATTTATCCGCATTATTTCTTATTTTTTTCACTTACTTAGTGAGTTTTTTTTTGATAATATAGTGATGCAATGAGGTTGCCCAAAAAATACTACAATATTTTTATGTTTCTTATATACTTTGTGGTAAATTCTATGGTCTTTATCAAGAACTACCTTTACTAATAGTAACTTAACTCTTGTTGTCTAACAATTTTCGTTCAATACTCTCAAAGCATCTCAAATAAATGGAGTTGTCATTAAACTAATTCCATGAAATAAACATGCAAATCGTCCATTTCGTGCCCACAAAAACAAGACTTTGAGGATTGGAAGCATACCTCGTCCCTGAATTGAAAATGATATAAATGCCTATATATGATATTTTTTTTTTAAATTAGGTTATTTATATAATTATCAGATATATTTATTAAATTAACAATGAAAATATTATGTAAGTAATAAGTTGCTATAAATATTTTGATAAGCACAGTGCGTACCAACGTAAACTTGCATGTTAGTAGTGTACATCGTAACTTGCGAAAGTGTACGCCATAAAGTTTTCACGCATTGTAATTCTCAATAAGGTGTGACCGAATATAATTTCGTTTTATTATTAGGAATGTAAGGTTAATATTTTATGTTCAAATGAACCAACATACTTAAATATAATATGTAACAATAGCTAAGAACGATGGTAATACCTTCTCTTTTCATTCCCTGCGATTTGCGTCGGATTTTTGTCACATACATATATATACATAAATTCACATTTTTTGTCACATACATTTTTGTCACATACATATATATACATATACATAAACTCATTATATATACATAAATTTCTTCGTAATCAAAATTAAACTTTTGCACTCGCACGATATTTTAAAAATAGTTCCAGCCATTTTGCTTGATGAGGTACGTTATTATTATTCCACGTGTTACTTCATATATAGGTTGTAGATATTTTTAGTTTTTTTTTTCTGGGTTTTGTTGTAAATTTATTTCAAAATATTTCGTTTAAAAAATTAATACTGGTTGTTTGAGCTAACTTTTATTTTGTAAGACTCCATAAAATTATTTATGTAAAAAACTCAAATGATTTGAGTTCAATTACTTTTTTTATAATTGAGTGACCAAAATTCGACATGCAAAGTTATTTGACAGTAGTTTTGTTAATCGATACTATGTAGGTCATTCGATTTTTATAAAGTAGTAAAACATAAACCATTTGAAATTTAAAAAAAAAAGTTTTTTCCACTATATGTAAAGGGTTGTTCAACAAGAACTTTGTTTTTTAATTGTGGCAACACCAGCAACATGATAGTTTTGACATTTAATTTTTTGACGTATTCGTAGTGGATGCATTGGCAATTGTTGCAATGAATTCAATTTCGCTTGAAAATCGCATTAAAATAATTAAAATCCATTATGAAAATGGTGGTTCTGCTAAAGTGACATTTCGTCAAATTCGTGATATTTTCGGACAACATAATCGTCCTTCTGAGACCGCTATTAAGAATTTGGTCGCTAAATTTGAGTCGACAGGCTCGATACAAAATGTGTTAACACCAACGCGTGTACGACCGTGTCGTTCAACTGAAAACATCGCAGCCGTGAGCCACAGTGTTGAAGCAGATCCAAATTTGTCAATTCCTCGACGTTCTCGACAATTGGGGTTATCCAAAACCACCACATGGCGAATTTTGCGTAAGGATTTGGCTTTGAAGCCTTACAAGGTTCAACTGGTGCAGGAATTGAAGCCGAACGACCATTCAAATCGCCGTAGATTCGCTCAATTCATTCAGGAACAACCCGCTGGTTTTTCTGAAAAAATCATTTTTTCAGACGAAGCCCATTTTCACTTGTCAGGGTACGCCAACAAGCAAAATTGCCGCATTTGGGCTTCTGAAAATCCTAGAGCAATTATTGAGAAGCCGTTGCATGCTCAGCGTGTCACTGTATGGTGCGCTATGTGGTCTGGAGGCGTGATTGGGCCGTTTTTTTTCGAAGATGAGACTGGAAATGCGGTAACGGTCAATGGATCACGCTATCGCAAGATGTTGACAACTCAATTTTGGCCTATTATTGATGACGTGGATATCACTGACATGTGGTTTCAACAGGACGGTGCCAAATGTCACACAGCCAATGAAACGATCAATTTATTGCAAACCAAATTTCCCGATCGCATGATTTCACGAAACTCAGCTGTTAAGTGGCCAGCCAGATCGTGTGATTTAACGCCACTGGATTATTTTTTGTGGGGCTATGTTAAGGACAGAGTCTATACGGAGCCAATCGAATCGATTGCAGCCTTAAAACTCAAAATCCGTGATGTGATTAGCGAAATAGTCCCGCCATTTTGCCAAAAAGTGATTAAAAACTTTGATGAAAGAATCGACATCTGTCAACGTGCTCGTGGTGGACATTTGTCAGATATCATTTTTCATGCATAATTGCCAAACTTTTCTCTTTGTAATTCAATAAAAATTTTAATCATCTTCATCAAATTTTTTTGTTTTATTTTGTTTTAAAAAACAAAGTCCTTGTTGAAAAACCCTTTATATAGATTTGAGAGAAACGTCTTTCGTTTTTCAAGGACAATATCAATCCCTTACAATAATTATTGGTTTGCTGATTGTCTCACGTGCTCTTTTTTCTATGATGGTGTGTATATACGAAATAAAATTAAACATATTTAATAAAATATCTGATCAGAGTGACTAATTAACACAAGGTAAGATAATATCGTAGGTAAAAATTAAATTGAATTTAGATTCTGTTTATGAATGGAAAAAAATTGTTAACAAATTGGAGACAAGTTGGCGATGTTTGTTGTATGGTGTAAAAAAGGTTTATCTACAAAAAAATTTAATTTTACGATCATAAAATAATAATTAAACATACATTTTTTATACGAATTTAAAATATACCTTGCTACCGTAAAAATATGTGAGATTCTGAAAGTATGCAGGAGCGCAAGACTCAGATGTCTGAAAGCCACGTGGCGTATCCGGTTGAAAAATAAAGTTTAAACATCGCGACTGGCGTCGATTTTGTGTATGAACATAATCGTAAAATCATATACCTATAAGGACTGAATAAAATAGATTCATACTCATTATTTTACAATCAAACTAATATAAATTTTCTCATATTTTTTTATTCAAAAATAATTCGTTAAATCTTGTATCTTGAAAGCGCTCTGTTGTCTGTTGGGTGCATATTAAGTGTATGTCAATGATTTCAAGCCTGCATTGATTCTTGAAACATCTGACATTTTGATTGGAATGAAAAAAGCTGTCAGTATAAAAAAGTGAGGTTTGTGTTTTCGTTGTCTCTACAAAATATTGCTTAGTGGTTTTATGTGTACTTGAGTTAGTTCCTAAAATAATCCTAAATATAAAAATGTGAAAAAATAAATATCATCTTACTTGATCCTGGTGAAACCAAAAGATGTGTGCCGGAGGCTCTGGGCTAAATTTGATGGTGCATGTGATGTTGATGGTACTCCCCTTGTCCACGTGGAGGTCTGGTTCTCCGAGGATCACAGCGATAGGCACTAGTTTCAGGGAAAAGTCCAAAATAGAAATACTTTCAATAGACTTTTGATTCAAAATTTATGTCAATCTACTCCTTATTCTACCGATGAATATTCAATTTTGTGAGTATATTTTTTAGCTTCAATGATTAGTTTTTGTTATGGACAAACCGGTAAGTAAGTATATTTTATAGATACTCGAATTGTTAGAATTGAATCTTTGTAAATAATTCTTATGCTACCTATTATATAGAGTAATCTATTATATATAAAAAGTCATAAATAATTTTATGACTTCCACATTTTTAACACAATATATCTCAATTCCTTATATGTAACATGTTATTTAATTAAAATTATTTTGAATTTACATCTAGATAAAAATTTAATTTTATAAGTACGTTCTTTATCATAATTCACTCGATTGCGGGTGCATTGCCGTAAAATGAAATAAGAAGAAGAAGAGGTACGTTCTTTAAGAACTTATTTTAATGGTTGTGTTAAAATTTTAGTTAGGTGTACTTATTTTATTAAAAATGAAACACATATTTAGTACTTGCACAGCGATTTGGCTTTCAAAAGTTTCTGTTTTCAACGACAGGCTAACGTAAATCGAAGGAAATTACTTTTTAATAATTCTAAAAGTTCTTAAGGACAAATAAAAATAGTAGGAATAATGCAAGTTAGTGATTATGAATAAAAGAACACTTTACATGAAAGCCTGACGATAAAAGCCGAAGCCCTAGAAAACTGGTTCGCGAATCATAAAGCCACAGTGGAAATATCAAATAATACCTATGTGTTTTATTTTAAATAATGTTACATGAACTTCCACCAAGTACCAAAGGTTGACAATATGAGTTAGTTAATATTTTTTTTTTTCATTAAATGTTTACTCAAAAAAACAAAATTTCGACTACCACCAGTGACATCTGGTGAGATAATGTTAGAAAAGCATGTTACACATTTGTTATCATTTGAATGTTACGAGTGTAATAAAATATTCGTTTATTTGATAAAGCTTTGTGTTAATTATAGGAAACAAATGCCTATGAATTTATCATTAATTCATTTTATTTGACACCTGAAACATTCCATATTGAATTAATATTATTCATAGTAGTTTCAAAATTATTTATCACCACTTCGATGTTAATTGCTATCCCTTGAAAATTACAAACAATTATGTATTGTTTTCGATTTCATATAAAATTGACGGTAATTAATTTGATTTCAATTGAAATATATAAAATAGTATGATAATCATTTTAATATTTGAATTTAAATATGTTATTTATTTAATTATCGCATAGTATGAACATAACTTTTATTGCAAATTTCTGGTACAAAATATTTTACATTTTATAAAAAAAAAACCAAACCGTTAACCTACTTACTATAAATTATTCATACTATATTATTCAACCTTTTAGTTGTAAAAGGCATACAAATTATTTTGAAATAAATACCTATTCAATTAAATGTGAATTTTCCGTATTTTCAAAACTTTTTTTCTCAATGTTTTCGGAAAATCTATTGATTCAATCGATCACGAGTATTTTGTTTATGGATTTTGAAATTCAACAGTATTATCTATACGTTTCTTGAAGATATTTTATCATGTAGGAAGATGCATGCGTTTATTTTTATCTTTCAACCCATGCAATAATTTATTTTAAGGTAATGTATTGAATAAGATAAATAGTGTGCTTGATATTTGAAAAAAAATTATCTTAATTTTAATGAGCAAAATATCATTTTGTAACAGGTAAAATATTTTGATATTTATAAAACCAAAAAACTTAGTTTTACAAAAAATCAAAAAGCGAACAGATTGAAATATAGATTAAGGTGTGTAAATAATATATTTCAATTAGTAAATGTAAAACATTCCACAGTTAATCAACAAATAGGCTTTAAATAAATATTTGTTTAATGATACACAGTAATCGGTTCTGATTTGTGGTAAACTATAGATAGGTAATGTACCTATATCAGTTATAACATTTTCAACACAACCACCAACGGCTCATCAACATTATTGAGGTGGTTACATTACCTAGCTGCCTTATTAGTTGTGCAGTGGTACAAAGTACCTGCGTGAAATAAGCTACCTTTAGTCATTGACAGTAAATGCTCCACTAGAATTTTCAGGAAATGGAGAACAACTTTGAAAAATAAAAAAAATGTTTTTTTTTTAATTTGAATGATATTGTAAAATTGTATGTTAAAGAAACACTTTATTCAAAAGAAAAATTAAAAATATATAAAATGTGAAATGACTGGAGAAATTTTATACGGTTCGCTAAATTTTCATAACACTAAAATTGGTATTCGAAATGGTAGATAAATAATTCAACAATCTAATTTCTCTCTAGGTACAATAAAAAATAGGTAGTAATATAATGACGTCAAAAACTTTAAAACGATTTTTTTTTAGATAAAATCCCTGATTAAAGTTTATCGTAGCTCTTGCAGTTAAGTGAATACTAATGTGATATTGGATCTGACAGAAGGTAGGCCTCATGGCTGTCCAATATTAGACATTAGACTAAAGTTGGGGCGTATGGAGGAACATTTTCGACTGGCACAAGATAGACAAGCCTTTGCAGAAGTACATAATTGGAAAGTTGATAAGGCATGAAGAGAAGAAGAAGAACGTTGAAGCTACAATATTGCAAATATGATTTGCAACTCAATAGAATTATTGATGTTGCAGTTAAATTTTATTAGTTTAGTATGTACGCAGAATACGAGGTCCAAATATGTTAGTCAATACCTAATTAATTCATAATTATGTATCGAGTTTGCGATGCCTAGGGCGTATTGCGAACAGACATTAATTCGAGCCAGTTCACATACAACATGAATTTAATTTATATAATAATAATTATGGACGATTCGCATATGGCGCCGTTTATTGACAGTTGGATATTTTGTGTGAACTAATGATTTAAATATAGATCTGATCAAATGATAATTAGAAAATAATGTATTCTTTTGTCTTGTCTTTTAATAATTATACTCTATAGGGTTTTTCAACTTTTCAAAGTACCTTTCAAAGTATATTCACTTATTGCAGTAGGTTATCTGTGAGTTATTAGTTCTAAACAAAATAAATGTCAGTAATCAAAACTTTTTGTTAGAAATAATGCTTAATAATGCCTATACAAGTATTAGTAATAAGTAAAATCAGTTAATTGTTATATCATTATTAATCAAAAACTGTTAGTTTCTAATGATGTATTAAATGAAAATTTAAATTTTCAGTAACCTTGCATATCTGAATACATTTTCTGATACATTTCTTGATCTCGATTGCCATCTAGAGATTCACGTATGGGACTGTAGTATGGTTGTCGACGAGACCAATCCCTGCCTAGATTACAAATTTAAAAAAATATTGAAATAATTACAAATAAATATAAATAACTTAAAGAAAATTCAGAAAGAAAAACCAATTATGTTTTTTTATGTAATTGTGTGTGAGTTATGTATGTTCAATTGTTCTTATTGAGACGTAAGATCACGTGAATAGTAAATATTCAAAATTATTTTATGAACTTATTCAGCATTAAATGATGTCTAAACTTATTATTACTTAAAATTCTCGGTTGAAATTCAAAGAAAATATTCTATGAACCATTTTCGAACAAGAAGAAAATTAACTAATGTATTTATATGATCTGTAGTTAGATTTTTCTCCTTATAATTTTATATTTTTTTTATGTAACTTACGTATATTTGAGCTTATATAAAAAAATATATTTATTTCACCACCAATTTGATACAACAACTTTCTGTAGGCAATATATAAAAAAGTAAATATACATTCAAACAACTTACCAACAACATTTAGATAAACGAAATAGCTTTTGACAGGCTGTGTCGGAATCTGACACTCATACATTCCGGCATCTCTTTGCTGCGCCCATTTTATGTGCAACATCCATTCGTACTTGTCTTTGTGGTGTGTCGTCTGGAATCTTTCGTCTGACGTGTAGGAATATGTGCCGACAGTTAGGATGTGAAGATCTCGGTGCCTGATCCAAGATACCTAAGAGAAGAACATAATATTATCATTTTAAAATACACTCCATTTGACAATGAAAGTTTTATGCTTTTGCTGTAGTGTTCGTAAAACCATACATTTCTTACTATGAACTTTCATTGAAATATGTTTACAAGTGATATCTTCATACTTAGTATTTCGTTTTTAAAGTTGCCTTCCACATTTTGTAAATAAAAAACATGGAAGATTATGTGATGCAGCAGGATTTTGTACTTAGTGCTATTGTTTCAAGTTCTAAATTGTACCATAATAACAATGAATGTGTTTCAATGTATATTTGTTAAAGAATATCAATACATTAATATGAAATACCTCATCATTTTTATTTGTTGGTTATTTTCCTATATTATGACATAAATAAAGCGTTTCAGCTCTGTTTTCAATATTTTACCGCTTCCAACCTTTTTTAAAGATATTCTTTTGGATTTTGTGTTATGACAATTATTTAGTGTACCTATATAAAAATCATACACTAAATAATTGTCATAACACAAAATCCTTAAGATGTTATTTATTTGGTAGTGCTCCATAGCAGAATCATTTTATTTTGCATTGATCAAAACACTTTAATATCTTTGCTTTTGCTATACTGGATAAATATTTATGGGAAGCCATCACCAAGATGTGAATAGAGCTAGTATTTGAAATTTTTATTACCGTTTTATTTCCTAAGTTGTGCACGCGACATGTGAGATATGCAGTCTTTCCTACTAGAGCGGTCACGTTTCTCGGAGCTAGAGCATCAAAATATGGCTGATTCTCAACATCATTTGATTCTGTTGTGTGTTGCCAATCCTCTTGAATTGCATTGTATCCAGGACCGCTGTAGACGCCCCCTTGTACGAGTCCTAAACCTGAAAAAAGATAAAGAAATTAAAAAAAAAAAACAACACACAACATGTATTATTACCGTTAGAAATATACATCGATTGATGAAGCAATGTATCCAAATCCAAACATTAAAAATAATTTTAAAAAATATCTGCAATCTTTTATATTATTTTAGCTGTAGGTATTTAAAATACCTATTATGCAAATGAAACTTCAAACAATAAGTAAAGATATTGATAAAATTCTGAAGTTCGTTAATCAACAAATTGTGAGAACAATTTTTTAAGATTCCGTTTGCCATTTCACTTTATACAAATCTGCAATGAAATTTCAACTTATTAATCTAATCAATTACAAAATAATAAAAAAATAAAATCACGTGGTTGGTGGACACTTGCATAATGCATCTTAAAATAAATATCTAGACTAGAATGTGGTTAGTTGGAAGATATCGCATCCCTGCGATAAACTCGCCCATTGTACGAAAAAATTCGTTTATACATTATTGTAATCCTATTATTTTTATATAAATATTTTGTACAATTAAGTTTATTATTATATTATTATTAATGTGGGGACCTATAAAAAAACGAAGAAAAACCGTGTAGTAATGAATGTACGATCCTTTTGTATTCAAATTTATTTTGGAATAAAGGGAGGTGATACGATTCTCAAAAAATGTGGTTTGATGCCAAATGGTTACAGGGTCTCGTATCCAACTACCATTTTGGAATGCTTTTTCACGCGCACCATTTCCTCAGAACGCCATTTTCCCGGTCATACATCTTTCCAAAGGTAATAATGTATCATTGACTAACTAAAGTTCCCTCGGTATTTCAAATTATTTTTTTATTTCATTTTTAGCACTATTTTTAGTTATAACACGAAGTTGGTGTTCTGGCTACTTCACTTGAGGGACACCGTGATAGTAGGTATGATATGGTAATCTAAATTGTAACATTTTTCAGTTTTGTGTACTAAAATTCTCTTTTTTTTATTTTTCCTAGTTTGATAAATATTAGGTATCTTCTTTTCAATAAGTTATTATTTGTAATATAATTTAATTTTTTTAATGTCTATAACTACAAATGAAATGCAACATATTCGTAGAAAAAATATTTATATAAATAAATAGAAATAGTGAACAATTTATATTAAGATATTTTTTATGAATAATATGAAATAACAAGGATAGAACAACGTACATGTTTTGAAAGTCTAATTATCTATATACATATTATATATTATAGTTTACGCAAACATACAGTTATTACAATACATAGGTAATACAAACAGATAAAAAAAAATGGCACATAAACCAGCAAATATTATACATACATATACATACCATCACGCCGCTTCCCTCGCGGGGTAGGCAGAAAGGATCGAGCGCCACTTCCTTCTATCCTTGCATACATCTTTCGCGTCCGTCACTGTCATACAATTCCTCATGCATGCTCTCCTGTTCAATGTGCTCAACACGTGACCGTCCTGTAGGATTTGATTTAAATGATCTTGCCTTTTAATCCTAGGACGTCCACGTCTCCGAGCACCATTCCTCTCACCCAAATATATCTTCTTAGTCATTCTATCCTCATTCATTTTTTCAACGTGCCCAAACCATCTTAACTTATTTACATTCATCCTTGTTATTACACCAACTTTCATTCCACATTCCTTTCGTATATCACTGTTACGCACACGATCTCTCAGACTTTTATCACACATCCTTCTCAACGATCTCATTTCAACTGCATTTATGCCACTTTCATCCTTCTTTAACCATGTCCACGTCTCACTTGCATACATAAGTGTTGGCACTAAGATAGCAGAGTGCACCAACCTTTTGGCTGTGGTAGATATGTTTCTATTTGCAATTATTGGTCGGATTGCACCATTTACCTTATTGCCAGCAACTTTTCTCCTTTCAATATCGCTTTCACACTTCCCATCTCTCGTGAACAAACTACCTAAGTACACACATTCGTCAACTTGCTCTAACACTTCGTTGTCAATCATTAACTAGCATACTATTCTCTCACTTCCTCTTTCAAACACCATGATTTTTGTCTTTTTTGCATTCATTCTCAATCCATTAATCGCACAATTTTCATACACACACGTCATCATTCGCTGTAGATCACTTTCACTTTCCGCCATCAATACCAAATCATCGGCAAACATTAACGCTCTTACATTCATCCCATTCATAAATTTGTATATTTGTCCAATGAGAGACGAATGTAAAGTCTAATTAAATTTGTATATTTGTCTTATCTTGAAGAAATGACTCAAGTTATTATATAAAAGATGTGCATTCCCATCATTTTATTTTTACTGGAACGTAACTCGTTTTCGTTCAGGAAGTAGAATAAAATAACAAAAAAAAGCTAATACCAGAGATTTCGTAAATGAACATCAAATTTTATATTTCTTCCATGGAGTCTGTAGTAAACGATTAGTCTCTCATTTTTTTCTGCGAGTTTTTCAATGCCTTTTTACATTTTAAAAAGAATAAGTTTTTTGTCATTTTCAATTATGCTTTGACGTGTGCCACCTATTCTGACAATTTATTATTGATTTGGAGAGATCAACTGTCATGATTATTACATGGATGTTCCCCATTTCTCAACACGAGATACCGTGAAGGTATAACCATTCTTTATTATACCCATTTAACAAATAAAATACCTGAAGAATATTTATTTTTATATTCAATCATTGACTGATAATCACAATATTAAAATAAAACTCTGACAGTAAAATTTTACTCTCTCTGTCAATGAACAACAAAGGTAAGTATTTATTTTTTAATGAACAAAAATTATCACCTATACGGATAAATAGTAGTCTTTGGACTCCTGAAACATCCGACAAATAAAGTTATTTCAACAATTTATTTTTTTATGAACAATTAAGGTATTTTTATACATAAATGTGTATAAAACAAAAACATGCCCTTAGGATTAGATAAGATTATATTATTGTTTTAACTCTGGTTCTCCTAATTCAGGATTCTAGATAATAAATCTACATTGCACTTCATTTTTAATACATCTATTACAATCGTGGTTCGCGGTAGCCAAAGGACCAAACAGAACACAATACAATGAAATACATTCATACGAACGAACCTAATATTTTTGTGGTGATTTTACTTAAATAATATCTATATGTTCCAATTTGTATCTGTCAAGGAGAACTCTATCACCTTACTCTACATACCGAGATATTCATTCCATATATTATACATATAAATTATTTCATTTTGTTCCCGTTTCAAAATAATGAGTCGGTTAACGTCAAAAGTATACAGTGCAACCCATTTTCTTTTGTAATTTTAATAATAAGTTAATTAACATGGATATTCTTTGTTATGCTTTGATGGCTAGTAAACGAAATGCATACTAATTATTTGTTTTAAAAAAAGCTTTACATTATTATCTTAGACAGAAGTTTTTATGAAATTGTTTTATATTTTCATGGAATTTAGTTCAGGGATAGTGGAATAATTAAAAAATAGAATTAAGTCAGGCATTGTTCTATGCTGCGGGATCATCATCCAATAATATCTATTATTCATCGATGAATCGACTCCATGTAATAGGGAATAATAACAGTGAGATTGATATTTTCAACGATTCGGAGTACACTGTGAGGAGATGTGCTGTGAGCAGGTTTATTCGAGGGTACATGCTTTCCGTTGAGAATCCCCTGTAGTTGCTATTGTCATGTTTTTGTATTCATTGTCACTTATGCGCTGATTGTGTTTGTTTCAAGTGTGTTTTTGTAAGTTATTGTACTTTAAAGGCTATTCAGCCGTATATTATGTTAATAAATAAATAATAAGTAAACAAGTTCAGTCGCAGCATTCTTAATTCGCTATGAAATATAATTAGGTATTTAATTTGAATTAATCAAATCATGTTTTTCATTGTGTTTAATAATTTTGATTATTTTTTCTTTTATACGATATTTATCACAAATGAGACAGACTAACTGAATATAAAAATATGCATGTCAACTTCTACGTGCCGATAAAAGTAAATATTTTTAAAGTGATTTTGATAAAAAGTCAAAAATGCTTAGTAATATTGTAAACTGGTTTCACATTATGTATTCTTCTTCTTCTTTAGCCATCCCGTCACTGCTGGATATACATCTCTTCTATAATCTTTCATTTGTATCTTCCTTGGGCAATTATTATTCACTACGGGATGACATCATCAACCCACCTCATTTTTCAGACCAGTTCTATTTTTTAAATCTCATGGTGTCTAACTATCAAATTCCTGTCTAGCTACATGATTTGCTAATTGTCGCTTTAACTTTGTAATACTACGGGATGACATCATCAACCCACCTCATTTTTCAGACCAGTTCTATTTTTTAAATCTCATGGTGTCTAACTATCAAATTCCTGTCTAGCTACATGATTTGCTAATTGTCGCTTTAACTTTGTAATACTACGGGATGACATCATCAACCCACCTCATTTTTCAGACCAGTTCTATTTTTTAAATCTCATGGTGTCTAACTATCAAATTCCTGTCTAGCTACATGATTTGCTAATTGTCGCTTTAACTTTGTAATACGCGGTCCACCACGTCAAAAACTTTTGTGAGGCATCTAATTTCAACATTTGGTATTCTATCTGTCAGACTTACACCAATCATTTGCTTTTCTATATACATTAGTGCTTATTTAAATCTTATTATATGGTTTTGGTTGTGTTTGTAATTGTTTCGATACCGTTTATCATCAAAGGAAGGATGAATATGTATCATAGAAATTCCTCTTAAGTTTCATGGATGTATTATGATCGTGAAAAAAATATACATAAATAAGAAACTATGTAAATTTTATAATATAATAGGTAAAAAGTTCCCCATCGAATTGTACATTTGGTAGAAAGGATAATATAGAATTCCGACTGAAATGTTTCAGGTCAATGGACAAAGGTAGGTATTGCGTGCAAATATTCAACGACCAGAGGTATAAATAATGTTGGTCTACATTTTAGTAATATTTTAACATTTTTATATAAAACAATACCAATAAAGTTTTATCGAAATATTATTAGAGTCATTAATAACAACAAAACTGCGAATCATTATTTTTCCTTAACTTACATAAAATTTCTCAGCAAACTTATGCCGGCTCATTAATAAGTAATTAATGGTTTTTCATTACATTTAATATATAGGTCGGTGTAATGGTGGATAATATTATTATTATTACTTAATAGAATTATTATTGAAGTCTAGTAATCGAACTTACAACACCACTCACCTATGAAGTTATTAGTTTTAACTTTGTACGTACTTCGTGTAACCTTGTGTATTTTGTAGACCACCTTGTGCTTTGTTTTTAGTTTGATGATTTGCATACTCCATGTGTTTCTTTATTATTTCGACATGCCCCACATGAATGAAATAAACATTCAATATTTTTTCAATTTGCCTGTGAAATAATGAGGTTAATGTTAACTTGCAAAGATCACATTTTATAATTAGAAACACATACACATCAGAAATATTAAATATATACCTATATATATATAGATAAAGTTCATCATTTAAACTTCTAAGCAATATCTAAATAAACGTGTAGTACGCAAGAATCGTCTGTCAATCCATTTTTGTCTTCCCTTCGTTTGAAGAGAGCAAATTAGAATTATCACTAAAGTTTTTATAGTTAATTATGTAACTATTTAATTGACAAGAGAATCTTATCACAAATAAATAAATAATTTATAAAAACTATATATATTTATAGATAGGTGTTATTAAAAGCTTTGAAAAACTTTTACGTGAGTATTACGTTATTTTGTTAAAGTTTTCATAAATTTGGAAACGTTATTTCTATTTGGGGGTTTAAAAGGTGTTCCCAATTCACGACAAACACATAAATTTTCATTATGTGTCGTAAATTTAGTCGCACTGTCAAAATTGTCGAAAACAAGAAATCCAATTCCAGATTTTGTAGATACCATTGCAAATGGAAACTTTGAAGTATTCAGTTTGAATCGAGTAACTTCTGTGGAAAACTCTTTTATACACCTGCCAATTAATTGACAATAGAGGTGATTAATGATCCTGAAGATATATGGCAAATTTTGAAAATTATTGATATTTTACTCTAAATATTTTTTAAATCAAAAATTGAGTCTACTTAGAGCTACAAAATCTAGCTAGAAAATTGAAAACGTAATAAAATGAACCTTTTGTACATTCGTTAAAACTTGTAACCATTGTATAAATAATAAATAAAAAACATTAAATTGGCATCATCATAATAGACCCGATTTAGTATTACATGATATTACATCATAATAGACCCGATTTAGTATTACATGATAAACGTAACAAAATACGTACCTACCTAATAGACATCGCTGTCCCAAATACACATAATATACAAACCACCGTTGCAGAAAATACACGTAAATATACAGAACTAGCAGGAGAAATAAAAAATATTTGGCATTCTAGGCCCGTGAGTGATTTCTTAGAATTAGTTACTGATACATACTACATTATATTATTATACTATACTCTCTTATCATTGTTATTGAAAATATTGTTATATATATGAATATTGTTGTATTTTTAAAATCAGATTGACAATGTCCTCATAAGAAAAAAGACGTCTCTCTCACAGAATAAAACAATAGTAGAATAAAACACTTGTTTTATTTATTTCGATATGGAATTCTACTACCTAAACACCGACACAGTGAATAACCTGTAATATTGTAAAAAAGTTTTTGAAAACAGATATTTCAGGCACAATGCTGATATTTTGAACCCGCGTTTGAAGCCTTATCCTTTGATATCCTGTATATCTGGATAGGTGATTTTTCCCCGGCATTAGACTGTTAAGTTTTTGTGTGACCATGACTGATCATATGGAGACTTATCTGGTTGTATAATGCTGAGAAGTGTGGATGGCAATTCTGCCACCGCGTAAAAAAAAAAAAAAAAAAAATTGCATAGATTCATGCAAAAAGGCGGGCTTATGACCTATGCGATTTTACCAGCCAACGATTTCTACGGAAAAATAAATAAAGTTAACAGAAAGAAAAGCAAATAATATATTAAATTAGTAGGTAAAATGGATGGAAGTAAATATATTAATCAAGGAGAAACTCACGACATTAGGTCAGAATCAGTAACGATGCTAGGATCTCCAATTTCAGTCAAGAGATCCTTGGTAGGAGTTCAGCTACTATCACTTGTCTACTTTCTCAATAAAAATCTTCCTATACACCGAAACAGTGAATGACTTTAATTCACTTCGCATACTAGTATCCGGAGACTCTCGACTCCATCATCAGGCGATTAGTAAAAAGTGAAATAAGATGAAGTTTTTAAAAGTCATTTGAAAGTTAACTACATATTGTTTTTTTTTTTTCAATTTAATATTAAAATGGAATATTATTTGTTTGTTTTATTGTTATTGTTTTCTTTTATATTTATAAACATTTTATTATTTTGTTTGCTTCTCTCGGCTCGAGGGACATCGAAGGAGTGTTGTCAAAAGATTCCACACACGGGGTTGTTTTTGGCCGGCCAGCCCTTCAGGCTGCCCACAATGGCACCTTCGGTGTGGACAAGATTTGTTAAGTGTAGAATTTGGATAAATGGAAGTCCCCAGACTTCTGCGGTATCCGAGTGGACGGTGGGCCTCCTTCAATGAAATTTCTTTCTTTCTTTCTTTTTCCTCGAGGCAAGGTTGATCCTTCAATGAAATGGACTTCCAACAAGTACTTTCGGTCAATAACATCAATATTCTTTATTCAAGTCGTTTTATATTAAGGATGGGTAGTTTTTTACACCGCCTGAATTGAAACTGTCAAATTCCTGACATGTGATAAATTAATATGTCTATCAAAAATACATGCGTAAAATATCTAGTTCATTGTTTTTATTGTTTGGATTATTAATAGTTTGCCAATGAATTGAAAGCATTGATTCCGTGATAAAGTAAATAATTTAACAATATATTGGTTAAATAACACTGTATTAAAATAAAATTATTGATTGATTGGTTGTAGGCTTTCAATAGATTTAATTAACCGTGTAATACAATAATTATTGTCAAGCACACAATAACAATGACGTTGTTTTATATTATGTAGAATATCTGTCAGAATATTATGTTGGTCTCATACCAATTCCTACTGTGAGTGTTGCTCTATTGTTGTATTCAATCGCCAAATACATCATTTCAAAATAAATGTTTTTTCCACTACATATATGTTTTTTACTGAGAAAAACGTCTAATAAGGACATTGTCAATTTTGACGGAATCTTGAATGTTTGAAAAATGTGATAAAAACATTTGTTTTTTAATTTCATTATGGAATTCTACTACCCAAACACAGACACAGTGAAGAGATTTTGCACATTCAATATAAATAGATATACGAATCAAATTTTTAACTCAGTTTTTTAGAAATTATAATGTAATATTCATTCTGTAATACTGACCAAAACTCGTGCTTGTGAGGGATAATTACAATTGTCTGCAAGTTAAACACATGTATATTTGCTCCTCATCTTAATTACATAGGTTAGGTACATACCCACACAATCATATAAACCAGCCATAAATACATCAACAGAAGGCAATTGAAATATGAATTTGATTATATTGATGAACAAGATATAAGAGAAGTAACAATATTTGTAAATGAAACAATATTGTCTCAATAATTGTATTTACAATTTATCAACGTTGTGCGTGGGTTTGATTGTACTTACATCATAATTATATGGGTATTATTTATGAAATGGTTATCAGGTACCTATATATGTAATTCTATAACACCCACTTGTAATAATTTCTATTCAGTATCGTATATCAAAATCTATGTACAGTCGATTCCGCTTAATTGGGACACATCGGGACTTGGGCATTTTGTCCCAATTAAGCGGCTGTCCCAATTAAGCGAAGTTCACATTTTTTTTAAATTAATTTATTTGGTTTTGGTAACTTAGGCCATCAACCAGTAATAGACACATAAAATAACAATGCATATTTTTTTCAATTATTTTATTTTATAAATTCTTGAAAACTGTAAATTACATAATATAGGTTATATAAATTATCATATAAATTACAAATATGTAATATAAACTTTTAAGAAAAATAAATAAATTCCTAATTAAAATTATAAATGTGTAGGTACATACAATTTAATTCAATGCAAAAATGAGAATTCTTTGTACTAACATATTTTTTCTTGAGAATATGTGTAACATAATATGTGTTGTTATCTTAAATTTACTGTCCCAATTAAGCGGAATGTTGTCCCAATTAAACATATAAATTTATTATTGGTTTCTTTGTTTGGTTTCTGTTCTTTGAGATTTGTCCCAAATAAGCGGCTGTCCCGATTAAGCGGTGTCCCAACTAAGCGGAATCGACTATATTTGATTTCAGCAGATATTAGATAAGAATATTACGATTACATAAACACTTAGGGAAATATTTAAGAAGAAATTATTGTATCATTGGTGAAAATTAATTGAAGTGGTTGGTAGCCTAATGAATGGTATGTGTTTAAGAGACCCAGATTTGTTTTGAGAATTGAAAGAATTGAAAATCTCAATATTTACATCGAATAATGATTGGGCGTGTATGCCGAATCGCAAATAATTCTACAGACGAATGTGTATTCAGGCTTTTTTTATCTAACAAACAGATATATAGATTGATAAAACAGTTTTAAGGTTAAATTATTACTATTCACGAACTCCTATTTTATGTAAATATCATATTGTAAAGATTGTATGTTGTATTATTTCATACCAAGAATTGATTCATGGTGCGTATATTTCTTATATAGCATATAATGTATTATTACATACTATAGACTGTTTGATGAAAGTAAATAGCAAATAGTATGAGAAGCACGAATTTGTGCGGTATTTGATTTAACGTATAACATAATATAGCGGTGTGTTTTAGAGATTATGCAGATATCCGGTAAAGTTTCACTATGCATAGATATATTTATACGAAGTTAATATCCGATCGGGTACCGAATAGTTTGTTATTATTATCATCATCATCTCGTTTCCTTTTCGGTTTAGGCAGATAGGATCGAGAGCCACTTATCTACTCCTATCCTTGCATACAATTTTCGTTTCCGTTAATGTCATACAATTTCTCATTCATGCTCTCATAGTCAATATGCTCAACATTTGTTCATCCTGGAGGATCTTGTTTATATGGTTTTATCATTTAATCCTTTGACGGCTACGTTTCCGAGCACTATTCATCAGAGGCATGTATATTTTCTTTGTAATTCTGTCTTCATTCATTCGTTCCGAGTGTCGAAACCAACGTAATTTTTTCTATTTTATTCTTCTTATAACCTCAGCTTTCATTCCACAATTTGCACCAATAACATTACGAGGACCGTCACCCAATTCGTCTTTCAGACTTTTAGGTACTACACATTTTTCTCACAATCTTTACCGTAGAGTCAATCACTTGTACACCAAACCTTTTATTTTACTCCCACAAGATAACCGAAATACTGAGGCTGAATTATAATTATACTTTAAAAGCACAGAAAGACAATGATCCGCAAATTTACTACTAACAGTTTGTCTACTTGCTTCTCCATTTGTTGTTTATGTCATGATGGTTGATGAATAGATATCCGAAATTAAAAATCTGAAAATATTCGGTTTTCTATATCCGGATAAAACCACTGTCTATTTTACCGCTAGTAGATATACTCGTATTTTTATTTCATATGGTTTAGTTAAGTCACGTAATGTAAAGATAGGTTACAGTTATGATGACACGATCTGATTATAATATCACACTCTAACGATAGAATTTCGATATAAATCATTCATCAGATTTCAACATTTTGACGAAATTCACGCAGTAGTATTATGTGTTAGCATCTGAGAAAGTTTACATTGTTCAACGCTCTTCTCAGGAACACAAAGAGGAAATGATTCTCCCCCATTCAAAGCAATTCTTCCACATTGAGTCACTTTGTGTGAAATTCAGAACTATAGCGGCGTTCAGAACTAAAGTGGATCAAGTCCATGAAACTTCAAACATGTGAATTTGGGGAAAAGATAATGGATTATACTAGATAAAGGTCCGTGGTTCGATACCAGGTGCCGGCAAACTCCCCTTTCACGACACAAGCTTTTAGTAGCTTACTGTGAAAGGTGTATAAGGTTGTATTTGGGTTTATAACAAACAAAACTGATATTTAAAAAAAAAAGAAAAGGATAATGGGCTATGTGTGATTCGAATTTTGAACTTTGTGATACGTTTGTTTTGACATCAATCAACCAATGCCTACAGAACGAGAGTCCACTAATTATAATTATTTGAAAGAAAAAAATAATTTAATTCACTATGGTTTTGAACGCCTATTGGGGCTCTAAAATACACCGTGTTGATTCAATTTACTCTACTCATAGTGATAATAAGCGAGCCAAGCCATCACTCCTTACGATATGCTTATGGACATCTTCCTTGTATTATTTTTGAGAAGTAATAATATAGAAAAAAGAGTTTTGGAGTGTTGTGTGAAGCAACAAATATTTCTATCAATTTTATAAAAGAGTGAGCGGTTGTGATAGAAGTGATGGGATACAATGCGAGTAAATACATAACTAACGATGGTTTGGACATGTTCAGCGTACGGGTGATGAAAAGAAGACCCAGAATGTGTCTTTGCCTGGAAGATGAGATGTGAAAAAGCGTGGTCGTCCGAGAACTGCGTGCTTGACCAAAATGAATCAAGTGCTCATGTATGAGAAATTGCATAAATGTGAAGGAAACGAAAGTAGAACCTTTGTTTCCTATTTGAGACACAGCATGGGGGTAAAGATAAAAAGATAGAATTTTACACAATAGATATAATGATATGATGACCATCTTGAGATAAATTTCTATAACACAAAATAAATCTATTGAAGGTTGAGGTATTGATGTAAAGGGGACAAAAAAACGTGAACATTTCTAACAATGTGCATGGAATTACTTATGAAGGAAGAAACAAATTAGTGTCAATCAAAAATTATTGACTAAAATAAATAGAGACGAAAATTTCACAAAATATGTTTCAGTTGTGCTATAGAATCATTAATATAATTTTGTAAGGGTAAAAAATGGACACGAATTTTGTATTATTATCACTTTCTGTCCCATATTCATTGTCCCAATACTGAGACTTTTAAGGAACATATTAAGTGTATTATTATAATATAACCTATTACTTATATCGAGGAAAGTATTTTACATAGTTTCATTAATTAAATGATAAATATTTTTATCAATTATGACATTTTTGTTGCTAACCACCAAATGTTTGAGGAACACGATTAGGAGTTGGCTTCAATAGAATTACAAATAAGATTTGTCCATATTAAACAGGTGAGCAATGCGAATGAATTTCCTTCTTCTCTCTACCTCCCATAGTAAATAGAATGAGAAAAATGATCTTCAATTACTTTTTTCCTATTTTTTTTCTCAATTGATATACTTAAATAAAAGATGATAATGTTAATACATCGTTTGTTTCCCAAATTTACCTACGCCCGAACTGCGAATGAGGTAATATTTTTCTTCTAGGTGTATTTGCAGTTTATATGTGATTTCAAGCTAAACTATTTTTTTTATTAAAATATCTACTAACCTCTTTTTTATCTATAAACCTATAAACAACCTTGATTACCTTTCACAGTAAGCTGAAAGCTTATACACGAGGCCGAGACTCTACCTTCAGGCTACAGACGAACCCTAATTCAATAGAAATTAATTAATATAAGGTATATGCTTAAATTTCTCTTCTGAATAAATTAACAAGAATTTAAATTATTTTATTAAATCATGGCTAGATGAAAGAAATCATTTTATTGTTTAATGATTATCAAGCTATTAAAAATCACAGATCATGATTATTTTACAATATCGATGAAATAGATTTTTTTTCCATACTGAGGTAGGTACCTATATTTGTAATGATGATAAATTGTGAGAGGAGTATAAAAAGTTTTTTTCTTTTCTTTTTTTTTTTGAAAAAAATATATCTGGGTTTTGTTATAAACACAAAATACAACCTTATACACCTTTCACAGTAAGCTCAAAGCTTGTGCCGTGAAAGGGGCGTTAGCCGGCACCTGGGATCGAACTGCGGATCGAACCCTCCAGAGACTCTACCTCCAGGCTACCGACGAACTCACGAGATTGAATATTGCTTGGTGGGTATGTTTATAATATTAATAAGATGTACGTATACATTTTATGAACACACATTTTTGTTTAGAGTATTCATACGAGTATTTTCCAGTGTTGTGAATATTTTCAATCCCAAGAGTCAAATTTATAGACAAGTTTTTCGTTTGCGTGCCATAATATTTTATATCTTTCTTTCACAACTGACAAAGTGTTCTTTCCAAAAACTTCTCTCCTACTATGTACTAGATAGTTCTTTGAACTATTATTCAACGTAAAACGCTCTCTATCCCGCAAATGCCATAACCATAACTCAGAAAATGAAAACTTTGGTGATTTATCTGTAAATATAAAAGTATAGAAATATGTTATCATGTTTATCATATGGTATAATGTACGCAATAATATATTTACACTCACTGTTCGCTTGACATGGTTTCAATACACGGATTTTCAAAATATCTTTGTATATTTTGCTTTTATATATAGACACAGGCTTTTAGCTTACTGTGAAAGGTGTATAAGGCTGTATTTGGGTTTATTACAAAACCCAGATATATCTTTTTTTTTTTTAAATAAAAAAATATTTGTAATTGTTTGTAATCAATGTTCAGTAAAGAATGAGGAAAATAAATAAATACACATTTTTAAAGAAGAATTTAAACGTTACAATTTACTATTATTTAACTGAACTCTACTTTTATTACCCAAAAAGTTTTAACAAAACTCTTTTCTCACCTAAAACAATATAGATATCTTCAAACCTTGCAATCTTACAAAATAGATTGTCAAACATCTCAAGCATTTTTTTCGAATTACGCGATTGTTTTTGACATTTTTAGAATGTACATAACAGGTTTTTATTTTCAATTTGTTGGGTTTCATGATTTTATCCATGAATTTGGCGATATTATTATAATTATTCTAAAAATTTCATCCTGCACTGAGACAGCTTTTAGCCAAGGCGATATTAGCAGGAAAAAAAACAGGAAAATCCAAAAAAAACTATATAAAGAATAAAAAAGTTATGACCAATCTTTACGAATATTATGGATATTACACTAAAAATTATAAACGATTAGTGCTTGTTATACTAGAGAAAACCAAGTCATGATTTATCAACCAAATGTGTTGCACAATCCTGAATCTAATGATACATTAGGTTTGCGTGTACAAAGTTTTTTTCATTCACGTTTCAGTCATCGTGTCAAATAACATGAAAGTTTTGTATCAATATATCTGTTAGTTTTGTTAAGTCATTAAGTATAAGACTTTTGCTGTATTTTACTGTCAAAAGTCACGAAAACTTTGCAAAATCTTAAGAATTATTATATTGGTAATTATATATTTCACTTACATAAGTCTTATTGTTTACTTACTTTAAATGTGTTTTTAAATATTTTATATCGGTATTTTATTTTATTGTAACTCCTTTAATACAAAAAAAACAATTACGTTACATTTTGTTTTAATAATGTACATAAAAATGAAAGAAACATCAAATAGTCTTCATCTTCTTCTTCTTTGTGGCACTGTCCCAACTTATTGCTTCTATAGACTGTTGGGAGTCGCCTCTTCTCCTTCTGAGGTTATACTCGTATATTTTTCTGTTACCTATGTCATCTTCATCCATGCCATTTTTCCGCAAGATTATATAACATTGTGTCATCAAGTCATCAAGGTATTCTTTGTTCTCCCTCTTGATGGATGTCGAAGGAGATTTATTCAAGTCTTCAAATAACATTGAAATAGTTATTAAATGTAACTTTTTAGCATACTGAACGGCGCTAACAAACAAAATTTCCTCGTTCAAACGGGCATGGTTTTAAGAATCAAATTAATTCGGTTTATTTTGATAACATTATTTAAATTTCATATGAAATAATATAAAACCATTAAAATAATAAACAAAGCATTAATTAAAATAATAAAACTATACACGTAAACTGTGGATGTCTTTTCTGACATTGTTTTCGGTGAACATCTTTCATATAGCTATTTTGAATTGAAGATGTTTACATTTGAACTTTAAATAATAATGTTTCTATTTACAAAATAAACATTTACTTTATTTCTACTTGAGGTTGCACTTCGTCGGCAGTTTTGATTGCTAGATAAATATTTATGGTGTAAATAATAACACTATATTCCACAGCATAGATTTGAATATATTATTCTATTTTGCATACTACTCACTTATTTTTCTACTTGCAACTATAAAATCGTGTTTGAAATTAAAATTGCATCGTATGCTGATGCTTACTAACTCTGACATTGTCTCACATTGAAAATTATTGTCTTATAGAACACAAACTTGGTGCATACTGTAGTAAAAATTTAAACTCGTTTATCCTTCAACGCTCCTTCCACAATAATTTAACTACGTCAATAAGACGAAGTTAATAATGAAAGAAATCTTTACATAGTGATAATCGCGTCATAGCATATCATCGCAATATTTTGGATTCTCTATTGTTTTCTATTTTTTGTTGTATTATTGTAATGTGTGAATAGATTAATTATTATATAAATCAATAAGAAATGTTAAGAATATTTACTAGTTTTAATTGTTCAACTGTATTTGGACACAGGGCGCGGGAAACAAAACCAAACATCTCGATTGAAGAATCATGTTTACCCAATGTAACGCAATGCATTGTAACATTGTGCCAAATCTAATCTGAAGAAATAAATAAATCATACGTATGATGGACACTGTTTTCAATTTTTTTTTTATAATGCGAAGTTCACATAGATACCTAATACTTTTAAAATATACAGCCATGGAAACTTGGCAAAGAATTGGTATTTCTTATCTTTTTCATGAGTTTTCGAGGGTTTTGAAAAAAAGCAGGCGTGAAAAAAACACATTATGCATCTTCAATTCATGAGCAATGAGGCATGTCACTCATTCCGATTAGCTTATTTTTTTATTGGCAGATATGCTGTGATGGTTAAATAGTAGTAATTATTATCAAGACTGCAGGAAACCTAGCGGAAAAGAAATATTAACATGTGGGATCTTTATGTTTACCTATTAAATGAAGTGAGACCATTGACTACCATATTTGTCTGCGAATTTTAGATGAATTCATATACTTTATTGATAGTCCATAAAATAACTGCTTCCTTATAAATGGTTATCATTTTAAATCGTTTTATAATCATTTAAAATCGACAATTGAACAAGAAAATTAAAACTTAGACATTTTAATAAAAAAAAAATCGAGTCTTCTAAAATTTCTTTCTACCTACCTTTATAAATGAAAAACATGTAAAAAAAAATTTCTTCATAATACTACGAAAGAGGTGAAGACTATAAAAAGCGAAGCGCGATTTTCATGATTTGCTTCCGAAAAAAAAAAACTCCGTTCCGTTTCAAAAAACTATCTGTTATAATTTACCTAATGCGTCTTATACGAGTATCTTATGCCTGCGCGGATATATAATGCTTTTATAGATGGTGACGTCTTGCAGGAAGCTTTTTGAAGATATTATGATACACACATTTATTATGAAAGTGGTTATATTATAATGCATATCACGAAAGCCACAGTGGCTTTTGTGTTACATATCTACTGACTTATAATGTCGCAGAGCAAATCAAGTGGTGAGGTTTTTCTCACAAAATCTGAGAAAAAATAAGAAAAAAATTCTTTTACCCTCTCAATTATTAAAAAATTGTTTCATTCATAGATATTTCCTGCAAAAAAATAAGCTGAGTTCAGTAAAATTAGCAGGTCCAACTTCAATGAGGGAGCTTTATGTTTTGGCGAAACTCCTACCAGTGACTTTATAATAAATAATCCACAAAGAGAAGGAGCTGTTCCAGTTGTCCCTGTCTTGGAAAACAAGCCAGGGAAACCTATTCCACACTGATAACCAACGTTAAGAGTCCCCAAGGTAGCACCAAAAGAAGAGTAATATTAACAAAGAGAAGATCTTTACAAAAATCTAAGAACTTTGAATAAAACAGTGATTATCTCGATAAGCCTATGACAAACATGTACATACTTCATTATAAGATTGAAAAGTACATTATCCCGACTTTCAGTATATCGTAAGGGTGATGGTTTTAAATTAACTTACATTGCTGAGCGACTTATAAGCTCAGCGTACTAATGTAGTCAAGTAACTATGTATATAATAGATATATAATAATAATATATATAGAGGTGAATAAGTAAGTACCTACATACATATATAAGTTGACAAGAAGTCAAGTTATTATGTATATAGCAAACTGTAAATCAAAAGAAAATGTAGTATATAATTATTATGTTTAAGATTATATTATGTAAATCTACTGCTATATTATATTAGGTAATAATTATTCTGTATACGTAAGGAAATCTCTGACTTACTTACAATCTACGTGACTGTTTTATTTATTAAGTTAATTATTTTATCGTTTTTAAGAATAATTTACATAAAATTTGATTCATTTTTATATCTAAAAGGAAAAAATCCATTAAGAAAACCAGATTTTTATAGATACAGAGAAATATTGTAATGAGGAAATAGAACAAGGAGACAGGAGATTCTTAAGAGGAATTTGATTCGGTTGGAAGATGAAACAGTTTCTTCAAATATTTAAATCATGTTCATCCTTCAGAATTTGATGGATCTGATGCTTCAGCTACATATAATATATTCGAAACCCCTTTCTTCTTCTTGTAAACTATTTTTAATACGTCCAAAGCCGGTGTAAGATTAATATATAATAAAAATGTTTATAAAAAAGTTGCGATGGTTTGGAGATGTGGAGCGAATGGATGTTAAAAATATGACAAAGTGTGTGTAGATAGTGTGTAGATAAAACTTGAATATCCGAAAACTAAGTGGATTGACCACGTGGATCATATGTTCATGGATGGACGCGTGATGGGCAAGAGAAATCGCCTTGTGTAAAAATTAGAAAAAGGTGTAGGAAACGAAAGAAGTATAATATGGATAAATCAATATGGATTCCAGTTTGATTCTCTCTGCCCATCCTACCTAGGATGTGACTTGAGGGTAGATACCTAGTTAAGTTTAAAAAATCACTTTTCAACTATTTTATTTCCACACATTTGATTTAACACATTCATCACTAATTAGTATCTAAAAATAACAGCGTTACGTGTATCAATTCCCTTAACTTGAGGATTATGATCATGCCATAGAAAATATAAGAAATTTCACACAACACTTTAAACCATAAAATTACTGTTTTCAACAAACTTTACTTAAACTATCGCCCTTGAACTCATTGCTTTTATGTGTTGTTAATATTAAGGGAAACTGTTGTCTACTTAAAATATTAACTATCGTTTCTAATACTGCGCCAGTAGTACCGAAGTATCTTTACACTTTTATGCTAAAATAAAAGTAAAAACAGAAGTTAAAAAAATTAGTATAACAATAGGTATTACAAGTGAACTTTGCTATCTTGAGGTTGGTCATATTCTAGTCATTTGATACATTCTGAAATAAGAATCACATACCTATGCTTCTGTAATAAAAGAAATTCACGAGAAACTATTTATTACTTATGATGCTAATTTTTAATAAACCTCACCTCCAATATACCTACAATTAATAAAAATATTCACCACTAAGTGCTGAATATTTTTACTGTCCAAGTCTTGGAAATTCTGCTTTAATAATATGAATTTTATACCCAAAACTAATTAACATAATCCTACCTATCCCGTTTTTTTACGATTGAATATGAGCACTTAGAAAAAAAACAATTTGATTCTAAGGTTCAGATTCTGGAACAGAAAATATTTAATTTATTATGATGTTTCGAAGAAAAAAGAAATAAATGGAAAATTTTGAAGCTGAATCCTATTCAGCCATACTATTAAGAATACATAGGTGTATAAATAATGAAACTTTTTCGTGATTTTTAAGCTTTTTTTAGTTAATTAAAGCAAAACTTTTAATTCCTTCACAACCATGATAAATCAATAAACAAATTAAATTTTGGATTCAAAAGTGGATAAAAAAATAAGTATTCAGCTATCATCAATTTCATATTTGATAATAAAAATAGGTTCATTAAACTCCACGTGTTACTTTTATGATTTGTAATATGCTTAATTGCTTAAGAAAGAAATCCAAGTACACATGAATTTAAAGTTGATTGAAATAAGACAACAACGCCCCATGGTGATAGAATATTGAAAACAATATTGAATTTGAGTCATGCTGGAAAATTGGTTTAAATCTCTTGTCATGGTGAATAAGAAGGGGTAAATGTAGGCTTCATTTACTTGGTAATTACAGAGAAGGAGGTCGGGAAGAGTATTCTGCGGAGTCTGGTAGACGTGACCCAAATCTTAATAAAACTATTACCTACACTGAATGTATCGCAGTGAAAGTACCTACTTATGTTGAGTAGAACATAAACGAGGACTAGCCAAACAGGACAGAAGGAAAAATAGCAAGAACAGAATTGATTAACAATTGTGATATTTTTTATAGAGCTCTTACGTTTATCTCTTTCTAGGGTCCAGCAAAGGCATTTGGTTTAGAACTTCTCAGTGCCCATAAAGCCATCAAATTATCGTTTCTGTGGCCTAGAAACCAAAGATTTTACGTCTTGTAGTCGGTCTCCAGGCCCCCTAGTCAAAACACATTTTAGCGTTATGAAGTCGTTCGACTACAAACGAAATTACGACAATCTACCTACATGTACCATATAATTATGCGTTATTGTTGCAATTATAGTCGTAATTGTTTGTAGTCGAACGACAAGTGACGCTAAAATGTGTTTTGACTAGGGCTGCAGATCTGAATGTAATTTCTCCATCGTTCATTTATCATTTGAAATACGTAATCTGTACTTCAGTTAAATAACGGTAAATGATAATTATAAAGACATTCCACGTAATTAGGCAACGCGAAAATGCCAAATCCGTTCGTAATGTTATTAATATTTTTTGTATGGTGACTTAATCATTATTCTCTCTTTCTCTCTCTCGTGAAAAGGCATGCGAAAAAGCAACATGCATTCCTGGATGAATGATCATATTATTATGTTTTTACAAATATAAACATGATGTAAGTATAAAATCACCGTAAAAATCTGTTACGGGAAAATTCTTCTCAATAAAGTCACCGTTACTGTACGTGATATTTCCATTACGATATTTTTGTAACACGTACACACCCAACTTAACCCTTATTATGAGTGAAAATCAATTATTACCTGTTGTAGGGAACCGCGAACACTCCATTAATACTACACATGTCTTATCACTACCAACAGACGGAAAATATCCAATACTCGAACTAGCAAACTTCCACCATCATGTGTTTCACTATCTTTCAGTATAAGAATACTGAACATAGGTAGGTATCTACTTTACTTGATAATAACAATATGTTACAATGAAGTCCAGGTATTAGCAATTGAATACTTCGTATAAAGATTAGTCAGCTTCATTCATGACACTTAGTTTCATACAGCGCTTATATTCACATCGTTAATAATTAATAACTTATTAATAATACGTGTGAGTTTTGTATCGTATATTGATATAAATGAAACACCTGTGATATGGGACAAATCTTTTTTTATACAATATGAGACGTAATTGGTTAATATGTCGACTAGAGTACCTTATGTTGGATTGAAATACCATTTCTAAGATAAGTCATAAAGATTTAAAAAACATAATATGCATAATTTTGAAAATAAATAAATTAAAAAAAAATAGACAATCCACCAGTTATATAAGCTAAATGCATGTTGAAAATAGATGTGTATGAAGCAACAATCAAAAACAATACCTAAAAACTTTCAAACTATCTTTTTATTATGGTGTGTTCAAAACCACAACACATGTAGGAAGCGTGGTCTGAGCCCGTAGACAATTTGTACTTGGCGATCGCCTACAAACGAATTTTCGTCAATAACTGCAACAATAACGCATAATTATACGGTACGTGTAGGTAGATTGTCGAAAAGTTCGCCAGTAGACGATCGCTAAGTACAAATTGTCTACGGGCTCTGGTCTATCCAACATTTTACAGAGAAAATTATACTCTTTAATTCATATTTCAGTCAGAAAAAAAGATGAAATTAATGCAAACGATTATTATTTTTTTGTTGACTATTCTTCAAAAAACAATAAAAGACTTTAAAGCTATTTTTTTACATAAGACTCTAAAAACTTTCAAAGATACTCGTTCCTATTGTATAGTTTTATTATTATCTAAATCAGTAAAATAACTTGCAGAAAAGTAAAAGGTTTGACTTTCTATTGATAATACTAGTTTATGCTGAGCAAAAATATACGTAGACTGACATACTTTACGAAAATAATGATATTATTGCGTGGTCCAGATAAAGATTCACATAACTAAAGTGAGTAAGTTCTGATAATAAATCTTACTTCATCCTTTGCCTGGCATTGTCCTTTAAAAGCCGTGTCTTCATAATTCACCTTAAGCTGACAAGAATACATAAGAATGAATTTCTTACTTTGCTACTAATATTTTTTTTTGAGTTTCAAAAATTATTTGGGAAGTACTTAAACTTGCCTACTTTATTCGGGGCTAAATAAAAAATATGGGGAAAAATGAAGGTTTGCTACTCAAAATTATAAAACATACATAATATATCGACTTTCAATGTACTTATATTTTTCTTTTTATTTAAACGAACGATTTTTTCTCAGTATCTACGGTAAATTGGTTCCTTGGCTTTACATTTTTTAGGAGAAGTTGTGATGGTAAAAATGAATACCTATGGTATCCAATTCTCTATTATGTCTCTTGTATAGGTAGATAAAGCGAAACAAAGGTGAAATAGTCACTAGGTCCCAGGTTCGGTTTCCGGTCAGGGCAATACCTATTATGAAGAATGATCTTTTACAAAGTGTTCGGGTTCTAGGTATTACAGATAGGTAAATATTACATATGTTTACTGCATTTTAAGTACGGGTAGGTAAATTTGTATCGTTGTGTTAGTACACATAATATAAGATACACATCTGAGTTTGGAACAGACTTGATTTGTATAAATTATCTAGGTATATAATTATGTAATGTTAAATGGTACCTACTTTTTCAAAATATGCAATATTTGCTTTCCATGCATTTATGCAATTACATATTTTTAACATAAAACTTATGACTTTCCTTATTCGAAGAAAAAAATTGATATCAATGTTTTATGATTAACAGTATTTTTAAATTTCACACAACTTTTGGTTTAAACAATCGGAAAGTCATAGGTACTATTAACTTCTCCAGAATTCTATAGATTTATAAGATTATAAATATTATAAAGTAAACAAACTCATGTATTTTCAGCATTGCTATATTCGAACTTTTACTTTAACAAAACTTTTATCGTTGATACGGAAACGTATTCAAACAATGAAGAATAAGAAAAATATGATAAGTATAAAAAACAGTTATTTCTGATTTGAAAGTAGTAGGTATGTACATAATACGCTTGTCACAAAGCTAAGAACTCGCTATTGCAATAAAGTTAAATCTCGCTCAAGAAGACTTTCAAACAACATGCCTCCGTTTTCAAAAGGGTATACAATGCAGCTGAAAAATTTCAAATGAAAATAAGAGAATATTATTACCAAGTTGAAGATGACAACACGTGAAAGCTTCGGGAATTCAAGAGAAAGGTATAGTGGTGGTTTATATCCACCTACCTAAAGGTTTTACTTTTGTGAAAAGGGTTATTTGTAATAGAGGTTACACATAAATTTCTCGGAAATTTCCTCCAGAGACTAACTTTAATCTAATTCCGTAGAATTTAATATATTTTATCTTATTCCTGTTTGCATCGCAGTTCAATAATTAAGTAGTTTATATATTGACCAACACCTTTTAAGGGTAGTTTGTGGCTATATAAGTCCTCGTCAAACGAAACTCTCAATTCAATATTACTTATACGCTTAATTTGTCTCGATATTGAGCTGGTACATAATTTAGATTGTTTCTTTGTAAAAAGTGATAATTGATACATATTAACAAAAATAAAAAATAATTTAACAACTACGCAAATTTTCTTGTCTTCAACTTATACTGGCACAAAGAGGACGTCTTGCATATTTTGTTACATATGGTTAGTCCGTTAGTTGCTCCAGTTGTGGGAGGTGCATTGGTGTAATGAATGAATATCTTCAGAATAATGATTTTTTTACTAATTATATGTCCTGTTAGTAAAAAAAAAGCAGTCAAAATAATAATTTATATAAGTAAGTGCACATTGAGGATCTAATAGTGTTCAGTTATTCACGATAAACTTTAAAGCGAAATATTTTTTCTTCGTTTTTGTTTTATCGATTTTATGGGTATCAAACTCAATTACCGAGAATTTTATTTGACAGATTTAAATCAGTCTCTAATCCGAAATGTCAACCATGTTGACACGTTATGCATTTTTAACATACTCTTCAAGATTTTCTAGAATAAAATAATAAATTACCGATTATTTTAGTTGCTTTGGAAAATGTTGGCTTTAATAGTTTATATGAAAAAAAATACTATTTGAATATTAAAAATCTATGATTATTAATATGATTTTTTTTTTCATTCAAAATTGCTTGAATGTATTTAAAATATGAACAAATTGGAACGAGTCTGTTTTATTATAGAAGGTACTGCAAAAAATACGAAACATCATTTTGTAAGAAAAAAAAAATACAAATATCCTTCGCATATTATTTAGTCCTGTACTAAAGAAATTAAAAGCATAAAGAAAACTGAGTTAGTCTTTTCTTCTCAAGGCCATCCACTCGTTTGCCAGTGATTTAGAAGTTATTTAGTCAAACAGAAATAAAAATAATATACTAATGCCATACGTGAATTAATAAAAAATGAAAAATTAAATATGGCATACAAATAAATGGAATCTACATCATATATCTAGTCAAACATTAATCACGGATCAAGAATTACAAATTTATGTATTCATTCAGAACCATGAACAAAATAATATAGATATTCATTACATCCCTATAGTGCCTACTTAGTAGGTATGTAGGTACATGAGATAGGTACTACGCTAAGAATTATCTCTCAGGTGTATAATCTTAGTACGCTCGATTTAATAATGCTAAATATGGTGGAAATAACAGGCAGACAAAGTAATACTACGCAGCACAAAATAATAACCTAAATTATATTATATACCCCTACATACTATTTAGAATGTACAGAACATTGTTTTATATTTTAAGTATAAAAAGATACGCAGAGGTTCGCTCCACAATGACAACAAACTCTACATACCTATATTGTGCAGATCACAAGCGAAATTATTATTAATACCAGACGGCTGGCATGGATTGATCATATTTTTAGACCCGGGAATGAAATATGAATAATTTTAACCTTCATTTTTTTAAGATAAAGGTTACTGGTTAACAAAATAATATTTTTCTATTTAAAAGACCGAAAAATTCACATATTTTTAATAAGTAAAACAATAAAATAACAACAGACAAAAAGCTTCCAATTTAACTAAAAACATAATCGGCTCGCCCTTGTATTTTTTCAGGGTAACAGTGTGAAAAAAGTCACCTTTATTCATTGTGATTCTACACAAACTGTAGGTTTTGAACACCTACTTTTAATATTCATTCTCAATACTTTGATATTATAAAAAAGGATTATTGTTGTAGGCGAAATTTTGTGGAAAATATGTAAATGACGCTGTGATACAATATATAATAGAAACGATGGTCCTAGATGGGTCATCTTTTAATTATCTTCTATAATAGTTGACTTAAAAGATCCATATTCTTTCATGAAGTTTGTAATAAAGACTATTATTAAATTTAATGGTGTTTACACTAGCCTTCAAATCGTTATCCTCAAAAAAAAAACTTATTTTAATTTCCTTCACAGTCAACACCAATGTGAGTAATAGTAGTAGTAAAATTGCACAACGGTATACGTTTTAGTTATAGTAGTTTGCTAATCCAACCCAAAACCACCGGACTGCGGTCCGACGAGATTATCCTTTTATAAACCAATACAATATTCTGTAGTACATACACTCAATGCAGCTATAATCTGTAGGTATATTTCTACGAAACACCATTTCATTTACGTTTTCAGTTAACAATCAAATAACAAAATGAGTGCTTTTATTTATACCTAAACATATCCCTGGATATATACTTTTACCTTTTATTTGGAAATTTAATTTATTTATTAAAATTGCTTTCTTATTTTTAAACTTTTGTTTTTTTATGAATTTTATATTATTTATTTCAAAAGTTGTGAAATGTATTAAAAAAATGTATATGGTGCTCAACTTTATAATTATTTTCATAAAACTTCGTTTACACAATTATAAAATTTTTTTTTAGACTTAAACATTTCTGGTAAATTTTGGATCTTTTTAGGTACTGGCCCACATATTGCCCACAGTAAGTAAGTACATAGTCGTATTATTGTTAACCATAATACAAGATTCACATCTTAGTTTGGGACCTACTCGATCTGTGTGAATTGTCTTTATATGTTAAAGTTAAAATTTATGGTGGACCTAATATATTTTAAACAATATATTTTATTTAACTGATAGAAATGGAAAGATAGCTTATTGACACCGGCCGTTAATCAATGATTATCAATAGTGCATTTATACTTGCTCGCATTGGAAAATAATTAAATTTATACCTTGTCCTATATCTTTCAGAATTAACAAAATAATCTTCAATATAAAGTTTTTAAATTATATGTAGCAATGAGACTGTCACTATAAAGTAATTTCATCCTTCTAACTACGACTTGGATGTAAAAGTATCTAAGTAATTGAATAAAATGTGTAAGAACAATTTCTTGGATTTTTAATTAAAAGCGTAATACAACACGATGCGCTTAGTGAAATAACTATTTCCAATAATGAGTAATTTCAAAATCTTTTTTTCCACTTTGTTTATGTAAATGTGTGGTTTTTCAGGACACGGTATAAAATATATAAGGGATATTAAAAGTTTTCAAGTACCTAATTAAGTCGTAGGTTATTTTGCGGTTTAATATTTGAGTATATATTTCTAACTGTTAAAAATGCATTATGGTTATTAGTTGAACTTTAATTCCATGCCGTCTCTAGAAAATTATACAATTGTTATAAAATATATCATAGTTCGTTCGTAAGTATCAATGTTTTACATATGTGTATAATCAATAGGTAGTGTAATTCAGGCAATTCTAAGAAAAAGTTGTAAATTTTTGCAATAAATTATCCAGTAGTACTTAGTACAAAAATGTACATGGAAGATTTTTAATGAATAATTTATTATTTTTCAACTTTCACTGTATACCGTAACATGATATCACAGAAGTGCCCAGAGAGCAACATGGGGGGAAGGATCCATGAAATCCATATACTCGTACGTAGAGGAATAAATTATTATACATCTGATTGCCTCATTATAATATCTTGTTATAGCACACAGTGAAATATAATAATCTATATCTATACTAATATATAAAGAGGAAAGATTTGATGGTTTGCTCTGAATAGGCTCCGAAACTACTGAACCGATTTGAAAAATTCTTTTACTGTTGGGAAGTTACACTATCCCCGAGTGACATGGGCTATATTATGTTTAAAAAAAGTAGGAATCCTTACTAAAAAGTTTTTTTTTTTAAATACCTATCTACCTGTGTGAAGCCGGTGCAGGCCGCTAGTAATAAATACATCCATAATCATCGATACATTTTTTATGGATAAGTATATTTAGAAGTTAATGTGACAATACGTCATCAAATTTGTATGAAAAATGAATATAACATTGTTCTGCATATTTTGTCAAAAAACATTTTCAAATAGTTGAATAAAAAAAGAAATATTGAAAAAGTGTCCATGTTTAATCAATATTTTACATCATATTAGGAATGTTGCAAATGCCAAATGGTTGCATCATGGTGTCCTCTAGAAAAAAACTTACAACAACTGCAAAAGTGTGTTTCCTCAGTGAAATCGGATAGAATTTCCCTAAAACTGTTATCATATTACGAGAGACTGACAATGACTAATAATATTATAATATTAAAAGCAACAGGCTAGGGATCTAATGAGAATTACGTAGAGGATTAGGTTAAAAGATAATCACAAGGCCACATACATTACATTACATTTGGATTAGTTGGTTATACCTACTATCTATTGATTTTACAATAATTATTATTTAAACTATCCCAAATGAAACTTAAACACTACTGTAGGAAGAAGATAGCGTGATAGAGTTTTAACAGCTTTATGTCTATCAACTATCAACATTCAAAGTAGGTACGCAGTGATAATTTTGTTTTATGTTTATTATTGTTACTAAGCCAAGGAATAATTATAGTTAGTAACATAAATGTAGGTACCTACTTAATTTATTTCTTATTATTCTGCTGTATAGTCCATAATGGTACTAATTTATTACATCACTTTGCAAGTTACTTTTCTGAGATGAAAAAAAAATGGAAATATCTAATCCGTTTGAGTCTTTCAAGGGGATGGTAGAAAGCTCAAAGAGAATTGGGAGGCGCATGGATAAAAAACTGCTGCCTTCTTAGAATAGAAGATTCGCCGGAAGACTCACGCAGTGGGCGGTGGTTGAAAAAAGGTTGAAACCTTCTTCATTTAGATGGTTTTAAAAAAACTTGATAAAACTCATTTTTTCTCACTACATTTCTAACCACCGATATATATTTAATCATAAAAACGGTAGGTATATTGCTAAATCCTATCCTAAATATTGAGGTATTGACACAGGAATTTTTTTTTGATCCGTAGTCATACTAAAATATATGAATATGTTAGTGATACTTTTACAAGATTCATGTGACTTTTAGATTTCACTATCTAAGTACCTACATTCAAAAAGATCCGTTGAGAGAAGATGCTGTGTTGGGAGACAAAAATACTTTAACATCAATACTGAAGTTTAATAACCTACGAATCAGATATTTTTATTTTAACACTAAAAATATGTTTATCAATACTAATCATCGATGGCTTGAATCCATTATAATTTTACAACACGTACCTACCTTCTGATGAAAATATTATTTTGGGAAGGTAATATTTGCGAATTTAAGAAAAGGTATTGGGAATATTTTAATTTTGAGCAATCGAGGGCTGTCACCGAATAAGTGGAATTTTAATACGAGTTTTCGTATGACATTGCCCCTAATTCAATGATAGTCTTCCATTGTAAATAGTAGATGCTATACCAAATCCACGTTAGTGAAACTCAAAATAATATAAAAATATGTTTAAATCTTAAACAACATAAAGGTGATCAAACTTAAAGATTATGATAAAAGTATTAAGTAGGTAATTGATATATAGAATAAATAATCCACTATGATTTTGAAGGTAGATTTATCAGAAAATTAGCTACTAAATTTTCGTACATATTTTGCCATAATATCGCAACTCACGATCGACACATAAAGAATCATAACAACACAAATATATTTGAGTTGAGTGTTTGGAGATATATATTTTCAGCATATAGTTATCGATACAAAATTTCAAAATAAGATTCTCATTTCAAAAATGAAAAATATTTGAAGATGTGAACGATAATACCCCTTAAGTAGGTGCTTAGACATATTGCGCAGGTTTTAAAGAAACACTTATCTTATCTAGTATGGAGATAGATAGACAGATAGATAATAATATTGTATCAAAAGAACGTAAAATCTTCTCATTTTTAAAGTGAGAAATTCTCAACAAGGAGAATGTATACGAAGAATAAACTTACAATACTTTACAAAGAACTCTTGTATTTTATTCTCTTTGGCAATAGAACTAAGAATCTATTTCATACCAGCATTAAACCTGACTGTGCTCAAGAAAAATGATCAAAATCGTTCATTAAAATAATTTACTATTCACGAGATATTGTGATTCCTAAAATGCACCTGTGTGACGGTTAATCGCAAACTGGTGCTTTCGAAATCATTTTTTTTAGTATTATTTTTATGTGCTGAAGATAGCAAAAGCATGTGGAATATATTTTTATGTATCTATTGGAGAAAATATAATGATTGTAAAAGGAATCATATTAAAGAGACATCATAATTGACATAAAAGAGAAATTTTATAAGCGCAGTACTCACATTGTATAGTTTGTATAACTATTGACTAGGTATTGTAAAATAGTAATTCACAAATCAAAAATTAAATAATCTCATGCAACAGTTGAAAAAATACCTCACATGTACGTAGAATATTAATTATTTCATAATTTGTGTGGTTTAGTAAATTCTAGAAGATATTTAAACAAACATTACACGTGTGAACGAACTCTAACATTGATATGGGTATTTTTTTTATTATGATAATAGATAAAAATATTTTAAAGTGTTCCTCTAGAAAAGTGTTTTCACAAAGGGATAGACATTCTCGTAATAATATGAGATATAAAACATAAAGTAGTAAATTGTATTTTTATTAATAATAAAAACTTGTAGAGCAGACGGATATATTATTTAGGATAAAAGTGAAGGAGAGAAATTTTAAAGAGTGATGAATAATATTTAAATAATATCATTCCAGAAAAATGCATTCAGTAGATATACTTTTTAGCGTTGCACTATCATTACAAAAGTATATTATATTTTCATTACATTTTATATCAAATTCATGAAGATATATAATACCTACTAAATTTTATATTTTTAAAACAGTCGTAACATTTTACTTTTTTTTTTATTTTTGAATGTAATATCTATCACGCACGGTACATTCTTACTTAGTTGAATATGTAAATCTGCTGTTTGCTATTGGGTTTGCTCCTGACACCTTGATGTAACTCGGTTGAACTCTCGAGAGTACTTTGGTGCTCTTTGAGTTTTTTTCCCGGGAGCTTTAGGGTGTTAGGTTTGCCTGAATGTACGGCTGACCCTGACACTGAATTTAAAATGAAATAAATATTTCACTTGGATGGAATATACAATGAAACTTTTAGATTGGGAGGCACTGATTACTTTTCTTCCTATTATTGGTCGTAGAGAAGTTACTGAGTAAATACCAGAAGCTTTTCTTTGCAATCGCATAAGTACCTCAGCAGTGAGTTATTAAAGTAAAAAGGATGAAAGTGGAATTAATGCAGTAGAAATGTGATCGCTGAGGCGAATGGTTGGTAAAACCTTGCGTTAAAGAGTGAGGAATAAGGATATTAGAAGACTAAGCGAATTCAAGAGGAGTGTTGTGAATAGGGAACCCGTAATAAGCTACGATGATTTGGAAATGTGGGACGAATGCATGAGGAAAATATGGAAAAGAGGATATTATTATCTGAAGGAGGGGGTGTGAGAAAGAGTAGGTGTCCGTGAACCTGGAGTTGACCGCGTGGATCAAATCCTCTAGGATGACAAATAAATGCAACAGTTATTAAAAGAAAAAACAACACTATTAGTTTGATATCGGAATTGGTTAAACATACTTATAGTCAGCAATGTTTAATACGTCTTATTGAAAATAAGTTTATGTTATAAGTACTACAGGAAAATAAGTGAATTATGCTGTGAAATATAGATCCAATTTATAAAATCTTCGTAAGGGATAAAAAAAGTGATGTACCTATTATTATCATCCTAAGTTTAAAACACCTATCTTTACAATATACTTATAATAAAATGGCGCATTATTAAAAACCATTTTCATTTAAATTTCATGTTAACACCTTTGAAAGTAGGTCCCGGCTTACACTGGCGCTACTAGTAATAATAATACGAGGCATTGTTTGATGAGAAAACTTTAGCGTTTAAATAGTACCTACATATTGTAGGGTTGTGATTTTAGACTCGGTCATAAAATTATAATATTGGATTCTATTGGCTGCTAATCGTTAATCTGTATGAGCAAATAATATTATTAAACTAACTAGCTGTTTTATCCTGAATAAACACCACATTAAGAAGAGATGGTTTAATTATCAAGAAATCCCTTTTTTCAGATGAGGTAGTCGAAAGCCCGATGATAATATCTTGAACTTTAAATCGAAAGAAGCTTGGTTCTTATATGGTTGCAATCCCCGCTGTCGATAAACGTACTGTACATTGCATGCATACTCTGAAGGTATTACACAACATTTTTTTTTCTTATTATAAACCAAGCATTATCTCTTAGAAAAAGAGATAAAAATATTTAATAAAGGAATATTTATGACATATCGAAATATCACGTCATCTTTAGACAAAGTCTTTAAATATAAATCACCTAGTAAGTTTTGATGTTATTACGATAGATGTTTAGATGATATTTTTCCTAAGGTAAGGTGTTTCTTACCAATACATTACTTTTCACTTGGTAAAAACGTCTCTCGTAACTATACATATAATGGAATATATATATATTTAGTTACAATCCATTGGATTGGTCTGCAACGAGTTTGGTTTTTCTTCTCCATTCCTCCCTATTCTCAGCCAGTCTTTTAAGCTCTACGTATGAGCCACATTAGAAAAACACAAACACAATCACTTTATAATATGTAAATATAATTGAATTATCTGTATAAAACATAATTTGGTTTCATCAAAACCAGAGAAACGACAAATTATGTTATTTTATTCTATCTTTCCTTAAATCTTGTTTTTTATATGTTGTCAAAATCCATCCTTTATATAATATCCATTTTAAACAAAATAATGAAATGGAACAAATTCAAAAATTCAAAATAAAAATAAACTAACTACTAAGAGAAGTGCTAAGGTACTTATTTTAAAATCCACACATAAATATTCTAATGCGTTCGTATGTATGTTCGTATGTCCTTAATGGACTCTGAAATAAGGAAAGACAGAAGTAAAATAATACACTCTATACGAGGTCTCATATCCTGGGCACGTTCAAGGCCAAAAACATTTAAAATATCTTATGTATTGATAAAGATATTATAATAATAAAATTTGTATGGATAAATCTATGAAAGTTTTTGTAAGTAGCAATATTCATAGTCGAACATTTTTCAGTGTACTGAATTAATTTCACAATGGATGTAACGAGAAATACATCAGTACTGAAACTAAACATATGGGGATTATTTTGGTTATAAATTATTGTGTTTGGTTATGATAAAAACTCTTGAATTATGCGAGTTAAAATTGCATATTTTTGACATCTTGGGCTAATTTCATAATGGCCGACATGAATGACATAGAATCCAATACATTAATATTTTGGTTGGTACATCGGTTCATTAGTTTGTTTGTTTTTTGACTTTTATGTCCTCTTTACGATATGTCTCATCCAGTATGCGAGCTGAAAACATTTAATAAGTATTCTTTTATAAAGATTGAATTTATAAATCATGATGTATCAACAATCTTTTGTTGATGTTTTGTAAAATCACAAAAATCTCATATTATCTACAACAATCGACAATATGTGTTCTTATTTTATTGTAGGATATTCTTAGTTTCTTCTTATTTCTAAATATAGTTATCTGTTATATCAAACACAGAGAATTTAGAAAGATTTATCATATCAAATGAAATGTATCATCCACACATAAATATTCTAAAGCGTTCGTTAGTTCGTATGTCCTCAATGGACTCTGAAATAAGGAAAGACAGAAGTAAAATAATACACTCTATACGAGGTCTCATCTCCTGGGCACGTTCAAGGCCAAAAACATTTAAAATATCTTATGTATTGATAAAGAAATTATAATAATAAAATTTGTATGGAAAAATCTATGAAAGTTTTTGTAAGTAGCAATATTCATGGTCGAACATTTTTCAATGTACTGAATTAATTTCACAATGGATGTAACGAGAAATACATCAGTACTGAAACTAAACATTTGGGGATTATTTTGGTTATAAATTATTGTGTTTGGTTATGATAAAAACTCCTGAATTATGCGAGTTAAAATTGCATATTTTTGACATCTTGAGCTAATTTCATATTGGCCGACATGAATGACATAGAATCCAATACATTAATATTTAGGTTGGTACATTGGTTCATTTGTTTGTTTGTTTTGTGATTTGTATGTTCTTATCTTATTGTAAGATGTTTAGTGTTTTTCAAAATATAGTTATCTGTAATATCAAAAACATAGAATTATTAATTCAGTGATACTTCAATGTTCTATTGTCGAAGTATGCTAAACTCCAAAATCTAAAAAAATCTTATATATCTACAACGATACTATTAATACATGTTTTTATTTTATTGTAAGATATTCAGAGTTCCTTTTTATTTCAAAATATAGTTATCTGTTTTATCAAAAACTGGGATCCAACTCAAATACAATGGCATGAAATATATGATTTTTAATCATCTCATGTGCCTCATTTTTCTCATTTTTAATTAACCCATAGATAACATAAGTAAACTTGCATTTAACATAATACGGTGATAATTTAAGTAGGCACTTTTGTAATATATTACCACATATTATGCCTCCATCTATTTGTTTCATTAGAAGTATTTCATTTATTCAAAACAAGCATCTAAAAACATGAGATTTTCAAAGTTTAGATATTAAGATATTGGCTATTGATAAAGTAAATTGTTAGAATTGCATACCAGCTTTATAATTCCGTTTTAAGGCAATGTCTCACTCCAAAAATAAAATTGTAGCTAAATATAAAACGTAATTTGTGTAACATCTATTTTAGGAATATAATTACATTTCAAATAAAGAATTATGACCGCGATTTGTAATTTCACATAATAAAATTATTATTGTTTGGTTTGCGGTATTTTTAAATTTCACTGGGGTATTCTAAATTCAAAATAATTATAGAATATTATACGTTCTAAATGCAAACATCTCAAAACTGTCATATAAGTGCCACAAATGTCAAAATCCAACGCTTTATCTGGGAGGCGTTCAGGGTAACATAAATATCGCTCGATGTTCAGTGACCTGAGCGACCATGAAGTTGCAATGAGTGGTGAATGGCACCCCGGATAATCGTGAACAACTTTGAGCGTTTTTATATTATTATTATTATTTGGATGATTTGTAAAGCGCCGTTTTGTGAAAAAAAAACCACCTCAAGGGCGCTCACATCCCAAATGTCATCGTACTGGCGCCATTTTCGTAAGATTCATTCGCGGTAGTGCGTCATGCTTTACTTGATTACGTTTTTAATTTGAATAGTTAAATTGGCTTTGCTTTAAGAATGTTTTTAGGATAATGCATATTTAAATAAACCGTAAAAAATAAATTATTCACTAAAATCTGCACTAACTATTTTAATTTCTCTTTCATTTCACTTCTTGAACTAAAAAAATATGATTTTCTGTTTTGAAAAATTATATACCGACACTTATGTTTGCAAGCGAAACTTGGACGTGGTTGAAAAAGGATGAGAGTGGAATAAATGCTGTAGAGATGCGTTCACTGAGAAGAATGGTTGGTAAAACGTTGCGAGATAGAGTGAAGAATGAGGATATCAGGAGAATGAGCGGATGTGAGAGGAGTGTTGTGAACAGAATGCGTGTAAACAAGTTGAGATGGTTTGGACATGTTGAGCGAATGCAAGATGAAAGGATGACGAAGAGGATGTATTTATCTGAAAGAAGGGGTGTGAGAAAGCGCGGACGTCCAAGAGCCACGTGGCTTGATCACGTGGACCAAATTCTTAAGGACGGACGCGTGCTGAGTAAGAGAAATCAGCGTGCATGTATGAGAAACTGGATGAATGTAGAGGAAGCGAAAGAAGTATGTAAGGATAGATCTATATGGCGTTCCGTTCTCTCTGCCTACCCCTCCTGGGACATGGCGTGAGGGTATAGTATAGTAGTAGTAGTAATTATATAAGACAAGAATACACCATAATTACGATTAACTTCGCAATTGTTTTGGCAACCGTCATCACTCAAACGTCAAGGTAACTGTCAGAGTGATAATCATCTTGCTATGATTTCGGTAGATCACCCGACGACATGCCTGAACGCAACAGTGCGAGTCGTCGGGTGACTCGCTCCGGGCGCGTGAACGGATAGAGCGTCGTCGAGTGATCACTCGGTGACTGTTTGAACGCCTCCCTGGGTTGCTAGAAAATAAATGTTGCCAGAAAATTGGTTATTGGTTATGGTTATTAATCTTTACTTTATTATGGTTTTATGAGTATTCGTTACTTTAAAATCAGTACCTGAAAAATAAATAATTGTTATTGATAATACATATCACACCAACATCAGTAGATTGGATTGCAGATTCTATTTAAAATAAGTTTTTGGTATATCCTACATTGAATCCGTTTGGTAATACGTGCTTATTTATGCATGATTTTGGCACGCATAGAGCAGATTATTATTATGACATATAGCTATTTTGGTGCTAAATAGATCTTAGACTTAAAGCATAATACTCAAGGTGTAACTAGACGTTAAATTAGCTGACTGAAACATAATAATTTAGATTTGTAGACTGTAACTAGAAGTCAATTTTGTACACCGTAAATATATTTCAAATTTCCAATCTGTAAACGCCAATTAATGTTTGAGGAAAATGTTTGGTTGCTCCCGGTGAATAATAATTAATATGCTTAGTTGTTACCGGTACTTAATCCTTTTTAATTAAATGACATAACATCTGATTATCTAAAGGAGCGCTCACATTTGTTCACTTCCAGTGATCACTCTGGATGATCCTCCAAAATAAAAAGGTGTGAACAGGCGTTTCATCAATAGTCAATCGTTTCATCAATCACTAGCGATTCCGGATGAAACCGATTACTACCCGACATAATGTTGACGAAAGGTCCTTTCACTGAAACGACCATAAACAAGTTTTATCCTTTAATTTGTCTTATTCTCTATGAATTTGTATTGAAAGTCAGAATCGTGTACCAAATTATCATACTTTCGTGAATTTTATTCATTTGATTTAAATTTTATTAAGTGCTATTTTTCATTTATTTTTACGACGTCAAACTACATACAACATGACCGTGAGTGTCGGATGGCAGTGAATGTATAGGATGAACAAATGTGAACAGGTGAAGCAATGTGAATGCTACTTTAGTATTACAAACTGAAAAAAATGTAGACTGAAACCAGAAGTCAAATTTGCACACAGTTACTGGATGTTAAATTTCCAACATCCAGTAACTGTAAAACGACAATTCATGTTTGAGGAGGTCGTTTGGTTGTTACCATAGAATAATAAACATACTTTGATGTTATTGGTAGTTATTTTTTTTTATAAAAGATATACCTATCTGGGTTTTGTTATTTTTTTTATTTTTTAATCTAATGACAAAACATCTGAATATCTAAGTAACTGAAAATAAAAACTTAAAATACCAATTCAAATGTGGGAAATTTTATTTAACTATGTTGGTAGGTAACCAACCAATTATTATTATTTTTTCTCAAAATAGAGCATTTACCCGTTTTTTTCTGTTATAGGCATTTCCTAATTTTTTACTTAAATAAGGGGATGTGGGTTTTAAACACTAAGTTTTTAAATTGGGAAGAGGTTAAAGTACCTACTTTTTTTCAGGTAGGCACCTACTAATATTGACGTGTGTGATTACAAACTTCATGTTTTGAAATTGGGAAGAAATTTTTTTATATAGGTTTTGCACTTTTTATTTACTTAATCAGTTTTACGTAGTTAGTGCTTACTTCACTTTTTTCAATAAGATTGTGTAGTTTTAACACATTTATTTGGATGATTATCTGTTTTTAAACCCGAGCGATGCCGGGTTATAAAAGCTAGTAAAAAATAATCTAACAAAGTAACAACTATGGTAAGTACCTAGGCACTTTCTTACATACAAATAAACAAACAAGCATTAAAATGTTTTGATAAACGTTTTTGCGGGGATTGTTAATACCTCATAATTTTAGTATATAATATTATACACAGTAAACAGTGACACGGCTTGGAACACGATTGCGTGTCAAAAGACAGTTAAATAATTTATTTATTCCTATACCAACCAATAGATTTTTGTTTTATTTTCATAATTTTATACATACTTATGTGCTGTGAACATATATGTTTTTCAAAAAAACTAATGCCAAACTTTAAAATCAAAATTTGAAACTTGTACTTAATTTGGTCATGTTAAAATAACCAAACTGAAGCTGTTATATACAACCCAATGATAATAAATGAAGACAATATCACAAAAAAAAATGGCAGCCTTTTATCTTCATTCCATTCAGTTATTTTAGTATATTATATTTTATTATAGTAAAGAGATAAATAGCAAATATCAGAAACAAACGAAACTTAACATTTTAAATATGGCATACTTATCAGTTTTGCCGTTTTATATGAAGCATTACTTACGTGGAACTTAAAACATTGTCAAGACACATGAATTTATGGGGCCCCGAAATGCCGAAATATTTTATTTTCCTAGAAAAAAGGTGTTTATTGTATTAAGTTTTCATTCCTTAATATGCTTTGACACAAATGACGAAAACATAAAATAATTAAATAAGTACCTATACCAAGTTGAAGAGAAAGCAACCTAAAATTACAAATTTAGGAAACTGGGACCTAAAAGAAAATCTAGGATTACGGGATTACAGTTTTTAACAATATCGAGAAATCGTCAAACATAAAACACTCCTATACTTTTTTAAAAAATCGGTGACGATGAGGTAGAAATGTTGAGTATAAGTCAAATTATTAGATCACCTGGCTGAGAACCCGGGGCCCCAAACCTACCCCCACTGTACCGAAAGACCCCAGGTAGTTAAAAGACGGTCTTGTCTAAAAGAGAGAAACCAGATTATTATGTTGTAATACAATCTTGAGAATTGTGACAGAGAAGATGTATAAAGCAATGAGAAGGTATAAGTATAAAATAAAACCTGAATTAACTATATCTTCAGTGCTTCTTATTCATTTTATAGAAGTACTTTCGAGCCCTCAAAAAATCTCAAACCTTTTTTATCTGATGACGCTGCCCTGGTATACTTTAAATATCTTTACAAGTTTTCTTATAGAGCAATTTTCTTAAAATGTTCAAATTAAATTTAATGGTACTTCTGTTGATATCCTCAGCTTTGAGATTCCGGGTATCCTTATCAAAGTGACCCGATCATTGTATGATCGTTTTGATGTGTCAATTGAAGTTCCCATATAGTCATATTATTCTACATAACTATTATGATACTGGTTTGTAGTGGGGCTTAAAAGATATTTGACTGGGAAGATATTGTCAAAGTATTTTTATATATACCTATCAGTAGAAATAAGTTCCACATTATTAAATTAAGTTACATACATTTTGACAATGATATTAATCCGGGTATTTTTTTTTAATATCTAGCAGCGAAGTGTGGTTAGGAGACTTTTGAATATGCTCATATTAAAATCCTTTTTTATCGTTCATTTGTTAAATTATTATTGAGTCTAATACGTAGGTACAGCAGAAATAATGAAAAACTCCCATAAAAATATAAGCATATTTTGTACATTTGTATTTGTACTTGAAACGATTCTTATGAGATATTCTTGTAGTTGTAGGTCATAATTCACTCGAATTCGGGTGCTTTGCCTTAAAACAAACTAAGAAGAACTTGTGGTTGTAGAGCTGTGATTTAAAATTATTATTTTTTCTGAGAATGTTGACCTTCAAAGATATTATTGTACTTTATTACATGCTGCGTACGATTCCTTACTGACCTAATTCAGTAAAACCTTGCTTTGCGTATTATTTTTTTTTAAGATGTATCTGGGTTTGTTAAAAACCCAAATACAACCTTATACACCTTTCACACTTCTATATTATATCTTTGGTATGTAGAATTTGTAGTGTTAAATTATCATAATCATAATATCTGGCTCACTGTTGAAAAAAAAAACTTTTAACTGAAGGTATATAATAGGTACATTTATCTCTCTTTATGGTTTCAATCCTGAGGATTAGTTTGCAGCAAACTCTTGTATGTATATTTAAACATATTTGATATCAATAAAACACTGTTTTACTTTTCACTATTAATTTATTATTACTCAAGCGAAAGCGCTTCACAATGTGAACACACAAACTCTAGATCTCTTGTATATTTCTTTTTCTGCGCTCTATCCTGTGTGACCTTCTTCAGATCTCCGTACGGTCCGCATCTCATATCCTCGCATAGATCGTCTGAAGATTCTCGATGTGACGCCTCCTACGATTGGTCCTCTCGGCCATCCCTTCGATTAAATCTTGTAGAAGGTTTTCGTAACGCACTATGTGTGCAATCCACCTGGTGCGTTTTTTTGAGATGATTTTGAACAGGTGCCTTCCTCTTTCGATTGTTCCGGTCTTCTGCCATGACGCTTTTTTAGGCTTTGTTAATTTTCATGTTTTATTATTTACTCCCTTAGATATTCTCCATACAATCTAGAGATTCTTCGCTTTCGACAATCAAGGCTTTGCCATATTATAGGTACGTACCTACTCTATTATTCTTATTAGAAAATATCTTAGAACAGCATACATATGTAATCAGCACACATAATTTACGATCCTTCATAATTTCACGAAGTTTTAAAATTCTCAATATCTATTGAGAATAATGAATTTAGGATGATGGCAAACTCTTTGTTAATCACACAAATACAAATGTTTCGCTTTTCAAGAAAACTGAATAGAATTATTTCTTTATTATAAAACAATCAACAGTAAGCATCATATTTTATAGTACATAGTGTTAACTAGATTCAAAGAGTATACCAAGGTTGAGCCAGTATGAATATTCTGGGATAGTCTCACAATGAAAGATGGCCTTTCTAATATTGTTTCCTATTGAAACAATAAAACTACAATAATAATAATAGGTACAACTTAGTTAATGTATTCTCATTAATAATAATTTATGTTTCGTTTAATAATAAACGATGCGGTCAAAGCAATTAGCGTACATCATCATTCTCTTTTACAGGAACGAGTTTCAGGTCAGTTAGTAGTAGTAGTAGTAGTAGAAGTAGAAGCAATGCGGTTGTTTTCCCACCATTAGAGCTTTGTTCCCCTGGTAGTTGTAAAATGAAAGCTTTCTCATTTATCTCCTCGCTTCATTATGTCTTCTCCTGTAACCTGCTAGAGCGTTAAGTTCTCTCTTATCTAACGGAGAGTTTTAAAAACTTTCTTTACTTTACAGGAAAAAAGTTAAAAAAAAGTAAACCTGGTTTGTGAATTGATTGAGTATGTATGTAGTATATTGAGATAGCAAGCAAGCAGTTCCTACTTCTTAATGTATTGTGTTTTTACTAAGAATCTTTCTATATTCCTAAGTGCATATTTTTTGCTTTCAAATAATGAGATATTTCATACATATTACTTCATCCATTAACTTGCCAACTGACGAACTACATGTAACAACATACAGTTTCTACATTTTTTTACCTTCAACCAGGTAAGTCAACTTATCCTGATTAAAAATAAAAATAAAAATATTAGGACTAAAATTTCTCAAAAAATATGAAGTACCTAGCCAGTTTGTAATGTGAAAAAATGGTTTAAATTTTTTAAATATTTTAAAAATACTTTTTATTATAATATTAAATAATTTGACTAAAATATTGTAGATAAGAAAAAAATCAACGAACTAAGTATCTTTTCAGGTTTTAGGCGCATTCATAAGAAATAAATAACTTTTAAGATATGTTATTTAATAAATCTTTTGAGAAGAGAGCTACAACCCAAATTTCATAAAGAATCCTCGAACAAGCAACTCTTATAGTAACGATTAAAATATAGGTATTTTTTTACGTTCGAAGTCAACAACTTAATATTTCACCCAACGATCACGCACCACAACTTTCTAACCATCACATTTATGTACATCCCATAGTAAATCAGAAAGCAACTCCGTTTTCCAGAATGATCCTTTGTTTTATTCACGATATCACCTTTGAACTATTATATATAGTTATTTTGTGACAGGTGTCGAGATTATAAAGGTTATAGCTTTATTGAGTTAATAATTGTATTTACCGGGAATCAATAATCTACATTATTTTGTATACAATATATAATGTATTGTAATAATTATAAAACCCTCGATAATTCGGGTTAATTGATTTAAACCTTTGTGAAATAGTTTGACCCGTAGGTATTAATAAATTGTGGTGAAGTTGAATATTTATTTGATCTCACACTCTTTACTTTTAATGTTTTCAATTGCTTTGTGGAAATCAGATGGTTAATGTTTGTGAAACACTTTCTCATCTTAAAATAAAGAAGTTTCTAGTATACAAAAAGTTATTTGGTCACTCATATTTGAAAGTGGAGCAACACCTCCAAATTATGACGTTTAGGATTAAAATTTTCAATTGTGCTTTTTTTGTGCACTTATATGTTTTGAAACTATCGGCATTTTATAAGTACAAAGTTTAAAAACACAAATAATTTTTTGGAAATGGATTCCCATGTTACTCATACAATCTTTCCCACTGTTAATAAAAAGCAAGGTTTGTGGCTTGTTTCCTTTCACGTGGTAATCTTAAACGCTAAAATCAATTGTATAAGCCAACGCTAAAATCATAATGATATAGTAAAATGGATCAGTAATTCATAAAGCAAAATAACATCGTTATTCTCATTGCTTTCCAACCCACCCACTTCTTAAAATGTAATGAAACAGTAATAATTAAAAAGGGTCATGAAAAATAACACCCATTTTATTAATAAAGTATGAATAAATGAGTGTGGTATTAAAAATAACACCAATTTACATATGCGGTTCTGAAAAGTCTCTTCATTATTATTTGATGCGGAGCCAAAGTGGCTCATTATTCAAGTCAGGTTAATTGCGTTGTAAATGTCTTGGGAGTGAGCATCGGGTTAATATATTTATTTTATCTTCATACTCAGTACAGTACATATACAATGTACTAACTCGCTCGTGTGATATAATTTTATAGTTTACACGAGCTTAGCACTTGAGTACTTGACTCAACTCGAAATTAAAAAGTATAAAAAATACCAAAGCATTCTTTTGATAATGATATAACGATATGGGAGAGAACTTGATATCATTGAGAATCCAAGTTATTATTATATAGACATACATTTTTATGACAACAAAATACAAGCAGGTTTTACGAAATTTATTTAAAGTATGTCAAGTTTTAACATAGGTCAAACATCGTTCAACTACTGTAAAAAAATATGGAAATAATTATAAATAATTATAGGTATTTGAACTCTATTTATTTATTCTTTACTACACATTGATTACAAACAATTACATAAAAGGTAAACATTCATGTCAGATACAATCAATATACAGAGAGCAAGTTTATCGCAAATACGCAATCTCTTCCAACTAACCCAACTGTATTGGTTTGTATGTACTTATTTGAAAAAAAATAATTAAATTTGATTTTCTAAAACTCCAAAGCGTTGTACATATAATTGTCATGAAGGCAAAAAGATACATGGTCCAAATAAGTCACGATTGTAAACTTACTTATGAAAGTCCTTATCCCGTGTAAACTAAGCATTAAGTGTGTAGGTACATTAGAGAAAATAATAGTATTAAAATAATACTCGTAATACATCTACCGGAGTGTTTGTTCTCTCACTTGAGACCAGACAGATACATAATATGAGGAACATTTTATTAGCAATTCTTCAATTCCTTGACACTTATACAGATTCAGGTATTAAACTAATATTTCATGTGAGCGCTACATGAAACGAATGCAATACATTTTAATCAAAATGGAATGTGTTAAACTACAAAGCTTTAATGAATAAAAGATATGCAAAAGATTATTTAACATGGTGATTTAAGTTTAAAATTTTATAAGCATATTTTATACCCATTTTGTATATATCTTGAATTTATATATTATTGATACAGCTATATTGACGTATGACATACAACAAATTTTCTGGCTACCCCGCTTTTGGGAGATACCACAATAGTATCTACAGATAATAATAATATCACACTTAGTCGTTTAAATTAAATAATTTTGTTAATATGAAAAAATCGTTAACTTCATAATTTTGAATACATTTGAACGATCCTGAGCCCGTAGACAAACCGTACTTAGCGATAGACTACTTACATTAAGGGTTTTCCCACCACTTTCCCCTGGATGTTTTAAGAGCTGAGCTCCTATATCATCCAGACTCAACAAAACAAAAGAAAAATTCAAAGGGAGGGCTCAGGATTTGCCTTATGGGCTCCCCCCGACAAAATCCTCCCCTAAACTACAACCCTTAATGTCCCTTGGAGGAGATACTCACTACAAGGCACTACTCACTACTACAATCGATAGACTACTAGCGAACTTTTCGATCTACCTACATGTACAGTGTAATTATGCGTTATTGTTGCAGTTATTGACGAAAATTCGTTTGTAGTCGATCGCCAAGTGCGTGTTTGTCTAGGGGCTCAGGTTTCAGAATACATGACGCGTTTCGTATATGCATATCAAGCATCTCGTATATTAAGCAATTAATCCAGTTCCATAAACCAATAACTCGAGATTCTAATATTCCAAAATATGTCACGTTGAAGCCTTAAAGCAGTATGACGGTTTACCGAAAACTGAAAACAATAGGTATGTGCTTCATTATATTAATAGATAATTAAAATTTTACAATTTTAGGTTTGCAGCATTGCATCAGTATCACTTCTAAAGAATAAGCCAAAAATGTTAATTTTGATAAATTTCTACTTGTTGGATTATGGAACTGAATAATCGATATACTAGTTAACACAAATACATTTTATAACCCATGAGTGAAAATATAAATGAGTAGTAATATAAATGTAAAAAAATCTCAAATTATTGGTAAAATCGTTCATTTAAAATAATATGGTTTGAGAGAAGAATTACAAATATCTCAATAATGAATTCATAATATAAAGAACGGAGTTCAATAATAAGTGTTTGTCATTAACGCGTATGAAACGTGGTGTGACAGTATTTATATTACAATAATATTATGAAAATATGTTAATCTTCATTGCTTGATATCTACAGTTTTCATACCATAATAATAATAATTATAGTTACATTTCATGGATAAGACACACTAACGAATACAGTTATAAGCTCAATTTCACAGCAGTTTCAAACAGTCGAGTCGTCTTCAAATTAACCACGCACAATATTCTTCGGTGAATTATATTATAATTAAACTAAAGTACATAGATAAGCGTCTTATAATTCTTCATTGTATCTAAAAATAAACATTAAATTCTTTCCGTATGAGAGAGTATTGTTTTGTAAACGCTCTGCCGGTATTCTTAATGAGCATTTTGTAGTACTAACCAAAATAAAACAAACAAAGTAATGTATTGAATACTGTGGCAACTCTTGAATGAGACATCATTTGAACTAAACATATACTGAAAATATGAAGAATTTAATACTTATCTAGCAACTTTACTTGGTAAAGAAAAGTTCGTATGTATGTGTGCAAGAGTAATTAGGGAAAAAAAATATTTTGTTTATTAAAAAAATATTTGTAATCTCCAAGCATTCCTATACTTTTCTAGTACCTAAGCAGAGATAATGGAATGCTAGATAAGCCTGTCTTAATAATAATAAATTGGACTACATATTTTTATGTGGGGCCGTTTAATGATCCGTGACCATCTCAAGGACGCCGTGATTTCTCCCGAACAGCAGCTTCTTTAACTTGGTTCTATGTAAGTGTGGTGGTGGACTGATTCCTCTCTCAATTCAGTCTGTGGGCAATCTGTTCCAGGCAGTTGGTGTGGCGGCCCTGAAGCTCCCTTCTTTGATATGTTTTCCCAGTGCTCCCTGAACTCTTATTGAGTGAGATTTTACCCTTCCAATGTTCTGTTGCTTAAATACTCATTTGTGTTTCCTTTGATATTATTATGAATTTATAATCATAGTAGAATGCAGAAGCCTTATCATGGTGGCGGTTGTTATTTCATACAGGGAAATGAAATTTCTTCTCCGTATCTCTTTCAAATACAAAACAACATGACGCACCTTTGCAGGCTGATCCAAATATAATTATCATTTGAGTATTCTATTATAAATATTATAATGTAATGATTTTAAATCTTATAATACAAATTATCTCAGTGATTAGGTACTTTAATTATAAACCTTAATCAATGAGCTAAACTAGAAACTTGCATGTAATGCTACAGTTTCTACATTTATTTTTTTACAAACATAAGCTTCGACCTTATATTTTTTTTCTTTAACGTTGATACAAAGAGTGGAATTAAGTCCATTCTCAGATACTCAATGAAAACAGCCAATATTAACCAGAAAAAGGAGAGAATGCGCCTGTTGAAACCTTTTATAAAAATAAAATGATAGCAGGAGGTACTACTGATATTGTGACCTTATTACCCATGAGATCCCTATCATCCCGAGATCTTAAAGGGAAAAAATATGTAAAAATTGTATTCGTTTAAAAAGAAATAGGCAACATAAGAAGGCAGGATCACTTCCTCTAAGTATTATTATAATAGAAAGTATTACTTGTTAGAACCGTAGTGTATGTATGTTTCTTCAACGGTACCTATGTACAATATTATTATTTGAATCACAAGTATCAGTGATAAGTATGTAGAATGAAGTCTTTCAGATCAACGATTGTAGATAGGGACCTAGACCAATTTGACGTGAATATAATCCGAAATTCTATTATTTTTTATTAAAGAGTAAAGGACCAATATAAGTCTTTATATAAAAGGTAAAATAAATTAATTTCACGCATGGTTTGGTTTCCTATCAATTTAGAAAATGAATTACGTAATGAAAAAGTACGTACCTACCTAATAAAAAAATGAACATTAACAAATACCTAAACACTTATATGTTCTGATGACTTTGAAATATCAATTTGTTATTAAAAAAAAAACTGCCTAACTTACTCAATTGCAAGTATTCTTTTTGACAGTTGTTTTGAAGTTTTTATAACAATCCGATTTTAATAAAATAAAAAAAAAACGTTTTGACAACAGACTTTGACATCTGTATTTCTGATGGAATATCATATAAGGTGATAATCACATTAAGTTTTCAAGTCAAATCCATCCACATTTCAAATATCCACAATACAAATACAATTCAATCCACAATACAAATCAATTAATTCACACCACGCAAGCACATTGAAATTTGTGCGAGTTTCTGAAGTGTATTAAAGTTTAAATTAAGCCCTTATACAATACCTACATAAATTCTGATTCATTGAAAATAATAATACACAATAATTGGACTTTGACTTTTTTCAAGTGACTGGTGTATGTTTTCTGTAACATGATTCTAACACATTTATGTAATAGAATAGAATTTTTAATAAGATTTCGGACAGTTCTTTTTGTGTAGAGATGTACCTATCTGAAAACTTTTGGACAGCGCTTTGTGTCATAGAGTAGATATCTCGTATCCGTAAGAATTTTTAAGAGAAAGAATAAAAAAAAAATACAAAAAAAAACGGCAAACAAGGAAATAACAGAATTTAAAGATTTTCTGCCCTGTCTCTAGAAAACAACAACTCGATATTATTATTATTATCTTTGAGACAACAATGTTGGAACTGATCCAAAATTTAAGCTTATACATTTTAGATTACATTTATGTCGTAGATTTTCGTCTCAGCAGTGATACTCTTGAACCAGTGAATCTTAAGAAGTGATATGCTTGTTACATAATACTAATTTTCAAAATACCAATACTATAAAACGTGTCTTATATTGCGGTTCATTTACTGATTGTTTATTTAACTTGAGCTTACTTAAGTATGTACTTCCCTTCAAGATGTTTTTCCCATCTTTTCCGTAAGTATTTGAGTGTCTTGTGAAAGGCAGGTGTTCGAAAAAAAAATACATTTTTAAACTTAAATTCAACGAAGAAGCTCGGCACAGATAACAAGTGTCAAAAAAATGTTGGCACGGAGATGGCAACTTGCATGTTTATTGAATGCGGCTGGTCTGCTAGCTACCCATTTGTAAGATATTCTGTGGTGTAATAAATCTAACTACTTGTTGCATATTATTTATGTTTTTTGTAGTGCATTATATGTATTTGTATAAGCTATTGCATTTTTTTTTATTTACAAATAAATACCTAAATAATAAAATTACAAACCATACAGCGCATTTTGGCTATATTTGGCTATATTTTATAGAATACTAGTAATATAGAGCGACTAAATAAAGGAAGTCACACTCATGCCTGCCCTGCACACGACGGAGGATTGCTCGAGGTGGAGACAAATGGTCTATAGAATGAGGCACGATGGTCACGATCCCCAGAATTGATGCACTGGTGGAAATAATGATGACGATGATTCGCAATTGATGATACTTTGATGTGAGTTTGAGGGAGTCTATTTAAGTATATTTTATGGAATAAAAACAAATTTTAAGACTTGATCAAAATTTTGATAGTGCATGAATATATGAAAAAAAAACTTGAAAATATAACAAATTACTTTGAATGAGATGCATTTGCTTAATCCAATAGTTAGAAAAGAGCGTAGATTTTTAACTTTTTTAACTTTAACAATATTATAAATCTATATAACTAAAGCTTTTCTCTTGTGAATAAATGTGGCTTACCTATAACATAAAATCCATTTATTTTTGTTCACCTCTTTGTGCTGACTAAGTATATTGTTATAATTCACTTTTAATTTATATTATACCAAAGAAAGCAAGTGTGAAAACATTCCATAATGTGTGCGTCGGAGTAAATTCAGAACATTCGGTGTAAAATAATAAACAAGTACCTAACATTACATCATTCTTTCTTCATGTGGGGTAGGTCGCAAGATAAATCACCTCAAACAATACAATAAACTCTTGACTTTCATCACGTTCATATAATTCGTCATACACGCTGAATGATTTCATTCTTACTCGGAAAATAGCTATAATAAAATATAAAAACACTTGGAGACAAAGTAGAACAAGAGAATAACAACAACAAGTTCTCCATACAACAAACATACATAAAAATCTTATTCTATTAAAAGTTCTACTTGATTTATTACTTACTTGAAAACACAATACATTTCAGCTACTACTTACTGTATGTCTTTACAATAGAAAATTGATTACTTACATAATTATTATTATTACTTATTTATTGAAGCAAGATTGTAATATTCATTTATATTACTTATGTTTGTTGATAACATTTCAACGCACACATTATGATCGTATTGCGTAAATATGTTAACTTTTTTTGGAATTGTTTTTTAATTTCAATTTATAAGAATGACTAACAAAATAGGGTTCCATTTAGTCCTTGGTAAATAATAACTCTCTCAACCTATTTCATAAAGTTTCGAGTGTCGAAATATCATACAAAAGACGACACTAAAAATTCATTACATCGATGAGGCATACCACAACAATGTCTTATTTTTATTATCATCAAGAGGACAGCTTCTGTCTTCGTGGCATGCTATCTTGTCTACTGGTTACCCGACTTGTGGGTGAATGCCGTAATGGTATAAAAGGAGATACTACGAAAATGTATAGTTATAGCTATGGAAAGAAGGAGAGCTCGGAGACGCAGCTGTCCGAAAATTAAATAAAAAGGTCATGTGAACCAGATCCCATAAGAATACTACGTTTTATCCACGTGAATTCAAAAGCATTGTTTGGCAGCGACGAAAGTGAAAGGTGTATGCAAATACAGGAGTAATGTTTTGTGCCATACCGGAAGTGGCAAAATGGGGATTTTATTTACTTAAAAACTCTTTCAAGGAAAAAGCAGTCAACACAGTACGAGAATCAATGTTATATACAATATAGACCACAAGAGTCCCTATCTATTACCACAGAATAAGAATGAGTAGTGATGATGATTTTTTTTTCATTATTTTCTGAGGTTGATTATGCCAAGTCAACCAGTAGGACGCCGGGAAGCTGGCAGAAAGCAGTCAGAAAACAGTACAATATACAAGATTGGACTGGAGTAAAATGTGTGGAGGGACTGTTCCGGACAGCGCAAGACCGCGAAGCTTATGCCAAAGTGATCGCCAACGTCGGGGATTTGTGGCAGGTTGTTTGCAGAAGAAAATATATTTGACAAAGTAATAGAGAACATGCGCTATAGCGTTTGTGAAGGTCTGAAAAAAGTGGTAAATGATATGAGAGGGTGGAAATACTGAGCTTTTCGCTTGTCGATTCAATGGGGTTTAACTCGAAAACAACAATAAAAAGTCAATATAAAAATAGTGCAATAATCTGAAAAAATGCTAAAATGAAAATAATTATGTATAATGGTTAAAAAAATATCTTATTTCCCTTATAATGAAAATAATTATGTATAATGGTTAAAAAAATATCTTATTTCCCTTTTAAAATTTTATTCACTATAAATTACAATTTCCATACATAAATAAAATTTCAAAACGTATGATAAACAACAAGTTCACATTTTGCAAACGATAGGAAAATGTCATCTCTTACCAATAATCAAAAGAAGTTATCTTATCGATGTCTAGTGAAGAATGATGACCATCATTCACAATAATATCCTTTGGTACAAAGCCCGCCCTATTAATTTACCTCTTAATAGCTCTACAGCTTTTAGATTATTATTGCGAATGGTTTATGAGGCGTGGCATTCTTTCATCTCCCCGAATAATTAAAGAACACTAAGAAAGCTGTAAACACGCCATTATAAATCAAACTACTACAATATGATTCTCTAGATTTAGCGTGTTAGAAATGTTTAGATGGTCGTTAAAACAAAGATGATAAACAAATAAAAGTGATTATTGTAAAAACATAATAATATAAACGATGAGTATAAAATTATCATAACCATTGATTTAATAAAAGATCAAAGCGCAATATATATTATTTAGTATTTTAGAATATATATATTTTAACGGTGGTTTGGGCATGTTGAACGAATGAACGAGGTAAGAATGACAAAGAGGATATACTTATCTGAAAGAAAGGGTGTGAGGAAACGCGGGCGTCCGAGAACCACGTGGCTTGATCACGTGGATCAAATTCTAAAGGACGGCCGCGTGTTGAGTAAGAGGAACCGACGTGCGTGTATGAGGAACTGTATGAATGTGGAGGAAGCGAAGGAAGTGTGTAAAGATAGATCTGTTTGGCGTTCCGTTCTCTCTGCCTACCCCACTTGGGACATGGCGTGAGGGTATAGTATAGTAGTATAGTATATTTTAATATCATCACGCCATCTTTAGTAAGAGAGATGTCTTGTAATCTACTAGACTTCTAAACTAAGATACTGAAATTAATGTTTACAGGTCGTTCTCTCTACATCGTAAAAATAGTAAATACGGAATTAACCTTTTGCACCTAATTACTGAGTTTTGTTATTAGACAATTAACTTCGTACTGGAAAAGATAAACAAATTTCTGATTTTTATAGGACATTTGAAAAAAAAAATAGGAAAAGTAAGGGATATTTATTCTTATATACAGACTTGAGGACAAATTTCTGCATTTTATAGGACATTTGAAAAAAATCGGAAAAGTAAGGGATATTTATTCTAATATACAGACTTGAGGCTTAATATTGAAGCATAATAAAGAATTGATCTCCCGCACTTTTTTGTAAGTTTTCAAGTGTCCTGTAAAAGGCAGGTTGTTCGAGAAAAATAAACACATTTACATCTTAAATTGATGAGAGTGGAATAAATGCTGTGGAGATGCGTTCACTGAGAAGAATGGTTGGTAAAACGTTGCGAGATAGAGTGAAGAATGAGGATATCAGGAGAATGAGCGTATGTGAGAGGAGTGTTGTGGACAGAATGCGTGTAAACAAGTTGAGATGGTTTGGACATGTTGAGCGAATGCAAGATGAAAGGATGACGAAGAGGATGTATTTATCTGAAAGAAGGGGTGTGAGGAAGCGCGGACGTCCAAGAATCACGTGGCTTGATCACGTGATCAATTCTTAAGGACGGACGCGTGCTGAGTAACAGAAATCGGCGTGCATGTATGAGAAACTGGATGAATGTAGAGGAAGCGAAAGAAGTATGTAAGGATAGATCTATATGGCGTTCCGTTCTCTCTGCCTACGCCTTCTGGGACATGGCGTGAGGGTATAGTATAGTATAGTATAGTATAGTATAGTATAGTATAGTATCTTAAATTCAGCTAGTCCGCTGGCTACCCCAATCCTGAGATATATCGTTATAGTGTAGTAGTAGTAGGTATATAGAATTTGTAATTTCAAAAAAGAACATTAAGGTATATTAAAGGTTATTTTATTGCAAATTCCGGTAAACTACCCTTTCACGACACAATCTTTTAGCTCAATGTGAAAGGTGTATATGGTTGTATTAGGGTTTGAACAAACACCCAGAAAAGTAGGTAGGGGAAGTTGTATACCCTAGGGACAGTTTGTACCTAGGGACAGGGACATAATAATTTAGCCAAGCGTATGAAAATTAAGAAAAAATATTTTTTAGAGTGGCTACATTGCGTTTCATATGGTTACATTATTCATATCGCATTTGGCGCGATTATAGTGACACGATTGAAAATTATTGTTTTTTCATCACTAAAGTAAATATTTTGGTGGATCTTTCCAAGTAAACCGTAAGTACATTTCCACTTTTAAATACTCTACAATAGAATTATATTGTGATGTTTGCAATTGTTATCACTTTCTTGTAGTTTTAAATGATTCAAATATGTAAATAAAAAACGTGTGACAGTTTTTCACAAAACAAGTCTCATGTTGTACCAAGGGACACTCAGTGAAATTGTACCTCGGGACGTCCCTAGGTACATCATTTTACTTTTTCATTAAAGAGTGGGGTAGCCAGTGGTGAGTGGACGACTGCGTGTAATGAACACACAGTTTGTCCTCTTCGTGCTATATTTTTTTTTGTATGTGCGATGCTATAAAGTGTAATTAACATTCATCGTTTTAAAATTTCAATTATAATATTTTTTTATTATTATTTCCATAGATGACGCGTAGTAAATCTCCAACATCGCGATATGATGTTTCAAAAGTATTCCTCGTAAAGTTCGTTGGTTACCTGGAGGTTCGATACCAGGTGCAGGCAAACTACCCTTTCACGACACAAGCTTTTAGTAGCTTACTGTGAAAGGTGTATAAGATTGTATTAGGGTTTATAATAAACAAAACCCAGATATATATTTTTTTTAAAAAAAAAAGACCATCTTACTTTTTCAACATTGTTGAATTTTCATAGAAAGTGGATATTTTTAATTGTTTCTTTATTATATTTATTTATGTTCATAAAATATAATTATATAATATCATAAGGATTTCTTTTATATATTATACCTACTTTTTTCAGTTAATGAAACCTCTCCGTTTTTTATTTTTATTTGAATATTAAAATTAAATTGTCGATTACATTTTGTATTTATTTTATTACAAAAAACATATTTAATTTCCCAAGAAAATGGTGAAAATAGTTTACTGTCCCTAGGTACATATGTTGTCCCTAGGTACGTCAGTACTTGTCCCTAGGTACATGCGAGGTTCCCTTGGTTTTACCTAGGGACACTTTTTTTATTTTACTTGTATTTTCAATTCAACTACGGATTAATTCGTTTTGACCTCTTATTTATAAAGAAGTTTAATAAGTGTATCGATGTTAATCATAATATGTCAGATTCATTGTGTTATAAACAAGTAGTACAACTTTGAAAAAAAGTGTCCCTAGGGTATACAACTTCCCCTACATCTTTTTTTAAAAAAAGAAAAAAATCCATGATGATGATGATGATCATTCTGGATGATTTTGTTTTGAGGCCGTTTAACAGTTCCTATACTGTCTCAAGGGCGCCGGAGAAGAGTACAGTTTTCAATTTGCTTCTGAAGCTGGTAACAGTCTGATTGTCTCTTTATGGCACCGGTAGGCGATTCCACGTAGCCAAATTAACTGGCTCCCAATTCAACCAAAATTAATTTTTAAATATCCTCAAAGTAGGATACCTAAAAGTATAAGAAGAAGAGTACAGAAGCATTCAACCATCGTTTATTAGACTGAAACTAAAGTTAATAACCTGAATAATGATCATTAAAATGTTACGATTGAGGGAAAAAATTAAAAGAACATTATTAAATTGTATTCTAATGTATAAATGTTCCGTCACAATAATATAATAAAAATATTATTTATTACTTTGTTATTAGGTATGTGATATATTTAGATATGGGTGGCATAGGTTCTTATTTTACGCGGCGGCAGAATTGCCATCCACACTTCTCAGCATTATACAACCAGATAAGTCTCCATATGATCGTTCATGGTCACACAAAAACTTAACAGTCTAATGATGGGAAAAATTCACCTATCCAGATATACAGGATATCAAAGGATTAGGCTCAGAACGAGGGTTCAAAATACCAGCATTGTGCCTGAAATATCTGTGTTCAAAAACTTTTTTACAATATTACAAGTGTTTATTATAAAAGATTTTTGAATTTAAATGTACAAATTAACCGGTTAATCTAATTTTTGTAAATTATTTATTAAAGATTTTGGAGTTACCCCTGTAGCTGACATGACTAAAGGTATTATATTATTATAAACGGACCTAGAATGCCAAATATTTTTTTATTTCTCCTGCTAGTTCTGTATATTTACGTAATTTTTCTGCGACGGTTGTTTGTATATTATGTGTATTTGGAACAGCGATGTCTATTAGGTACGTTATTTTATTACTTTTATCATGTAATACTAAATCGGGTCTATTATGATGTATTTGTCTATCTGTTATTATTGTTTAAGAGTGACCTACCCCACACCCGGATGTTTCAGGAACTGTAGACTACTATTAATCTGTAGGTACATTCAAACCAAAATTGTCCACACGTGTGAGCCATTATATAGGTCTGATAGACCGGCTGGCTAAAACCACTGTCGTGTGAGGTTTTTTTATTTTACACTCACTTTTCAATGACCTTTATGAAAGTAATTAAATATACATTAAAAATAAAATAAAAAACTCAATATAATATCAACAGTAAACCATCTTTAAATCACTTGCAATAGTAAATGATTAATTAGCTTTTAATGATATAGGTATTTTATAATAACTAAATACCTCCGTGGAGTATCCGGTAGAGAACGAGTCTCCAACTCTTTTTAATAAGTTTTCGAGTGTCTTTTAAAAGGCTGGTGTTCGTAAAATATTACGAATCGGACAATAATATATTATCTTCACTTCAGAGATGAAGCGTTTCACCCATTCTGAATGTCATATAATTTATTGTTACGGAGAGGATTATATGCATGTTCATAAATTGGAATGAGTCTTCTGGCTACCCCATTTGTAGGATATGCTGTGATGATATTGCGCCATTGCATCCCTATATACAGGAAGTTCTGCGTGTGTTAGAGTGAACAATTACCTGTCGGAATGGTTCACACTGACAAAAGGAGTAAAACAAGGGTGCGTTATGTCGCCATGGCTTTTTAACCTATACATTGATCATTGTATTCGTCCATTGAAAGAAATGAATGTAGGTGTTGATATGAATGGGATGAATGTAAGAGCGTTAATGTTTGCCGATGATTTGGTATTGATGGCTGAAAGTGAAAGTGATCTACAGCGAATGATGACGTGTGTGTATGAAAATTGTGCGATTAATGGATTGAGAATGAATGCAAAAAATTCAAAAATTATGGTGTTTGAAAGAGGAAGTGAGAGAACAGTATGCCAGGTGATGATTGACAACGAAGTGTTAGAGCAAGTTGACGAATGTGTGTACTTAGGTAGTTTGATCACGAGAGATGGGAAGTGTGAAAGCGATATTGAAAGGAGAAAAGTTACTGGCAATAAGGTAAATGGTGCAATCCGACCAATAATTGCAAATAGAAACATATCCACCACAGCTAAAAGGTTGGTGCACTCTGCTATCTTAGTGCCAACACTAATGTATGCAAGTGCGACGTGGACATGGTCAAAGAAGGATGAAAGTGGCATAAATGCAGTGGAAATGAGATCGTTGAGAAGGATGTGTGGTAAAAGTCTGAGAGATCGTGTGCGTAACAGTGATATACGAAAGGAATGTGGAATGAAAGTTGGTGTAATAACAAGGATGAATGTAAATAAGTTAAGGTGGTTTGGGCACGTGGAAAGAATGAATGAGGACAGAATGACTAAGAAGATATATTTGGCTGAGAGGAATGGTGCTCGGAGACGTGGACGTCCGAGGATTAACCCTCCAATTCCCATGCCTTACCTAATCATAATATTCCTATGAAATTTTGTATACGGGGTCTATATGGAGTCCAAAGTAATGGACGATCGACAAAAAATGATAATTTTTTGTAGTTTTTTTATGGGGGAGGTGGCACCTGAGGGTGACGTTGGGCACTGTAGATACCAAATTAAACAAAAACATAAACAAACATATTTTTGTTTGATTTTATTAGCAAAAACAATGTAGTAATCACGAAACATTTTTAAAATATTTAGTTATAGTAATTATGTACTACACCACATAAATTTATGTAGTGTAGTACATAATTACTAGAAATAAATATTTTAAAAACATATTTTTATAAGGCAAAATTACATTTTTAATTGAAGAAAACGATTTTTTCCACAGAGATGTGTTTGATATTATATAAATTTTACAGGGATAAGGCTCAAAATTGACGAGGTACTCGAAACGAGTAGCCGCTGCCCATATCTTGTAACTAAATCTTAAAGGTTTTTGCTTTTTGTGCTGCTTTCTCCCATAATATGGTACCATTGATTCATATATTGATATGTGGCTTGAAGCAACAGAAACAAAGTTATTTCAGAATTTTTTGTTCGAGTATTCAAAATACATTTTCAGCTTACCAAAAGAACCATTTTTGGGCACAAGGCCTAATAAAATTAACAAAAAACAAGTATTAATACAATGCAAATAAATGGTTCTTAAATTTGTTCAATAATGTACCTGTCATGCCCAATGTCACCTGGAGGTGATATTGCAGTTTTAAATAGCTATAAATCGAATATTTAAATGAAATCATGATTAAAAATTTGTGTAAATACTAAATTGATCCTTTATAAATCTGTTTTTGAAAAAATATTTCACAAAAATTACTATTTAGACATTTTTTATTGATGTTTATTTCGGAACGTAACAATAACACCAATATTCCCTCCAAGAGCTGACAAAAAATGACAAAATACGTAAGTTTAGTGTTGCCAGTCGTAAAAAAATATACATATCTGGATTGTAAAATCATTGTACAAAAATATAATACCAAAATAAAAATAATAATAAAATTCCACATATTTTTAATATTTTTTTGAAATCGCAGCACCTGTAGGTGACGTTGGGAATTGGAGGGTTAAATGGCAAGATCATTTAAATCAAATCCTACAGGACGGTCACGTGTTGAGCACATTGAACAGGAGAGCATGCATGAGGAATTGTATGACAGTGACGGAAGCGAAAGATGTATGCAAAGATAGAAGGAAGTGGCGCTCGATCCTTTCTGCCTACCCCGCGAGGGAAGCGGCGTGATGGTATGTATGTATGATATTGTGGTTGTAACTTGCTAAAACTTCTTTGATTCAAAATAGTTTTAAACGTGAAAACAATCTTTAGGTTCTATGTACAATCTAAAAGTTACCTACAAGATTCCGTAATATGGTGGTTAGCTACCTACATCAATTCATCAACATACCTATACAATATTGAAATTTTATTTTATACTTACGGTCCTACATGATAATGTATAATAATATTCTAAGGATAACCATCCATGGAATGCAGAAACATGGGTTAATTTATTTTCGTACGTATTGGAATGAAATCTCGTTCAATATTATGAGTCAACAATTGAAAACACGTATAAAAGCTTTGTTTGTCCATATATTTTTTACATGCACATTCAAAATTGTTCTAGTATTTGGGATTAAATTTAGGTTTTATAAACGCATAAGTCATTTTTGACTTCTCCAACTACTACGTTATTGGTCCGAAAGGTAGTAGCAAGGTTTTTAATTCTAACACGAATAAATCAATACTTACGATAAAATTAAAAGCAGATACCTACTAAAAGGCAGGTGTTAAAAATAAGACATTTTACATCTTTAATTCGGCGATGAGGTTTGCCACCCATCCTGAATGTCTTAATTTTACATTGGCACGGAGAAGACAGCTTGCATGTTTTATATGCAGCTGGTCTGCTGGCTACCCCACTCGTGGGATATGCCGTGATGGTATAGTAGTAGTAGACCAACTAAAAGCCTACTCAGAATATCTGAGATAAAAACCTTACGTGCTATCGCAGGAAAAACTCTCAGAGATAGAATCAGAAATACTGAGATTAGAAGGATATGCGACACGGAGGACATAGTGACATGGAGTAGGAAGAGGAGACAATTCTGGAGAGACCATGTAGACAGGATGGCTGAAAACAGGATCGCCCACATTGCTGCAAAGAAGACACCAGCTGGCTCTCGTTCATGAGGAAGAGCACCAAAAAGATGGAAAGATAGCTGGTCCTCTGTGTCACAAGAGGGAACAACTTCTCAAGCAATAGATCAATGAACTTTTACACGAAGAAGAAGAAAAAGATAAAATAAAAAATTACGTATACAATTAATACTGTGGTAGGTTTTTGATTTAAAAATTCATACGATTTCAGCGATTCGCATTTTTCTGTTTTCGATGGTAGACTTGTAACTTAAGTCCTTACATGTTGTGTCTGGATACCTTGCTATGAAATCTGCACAATAAATCAGAAAAGCAAGCAACCGTCAATGATAAATGTAAAATGCTACTAGAAAACTACAAAAAAAATATAAGCGAGGTAAAGTTTGATAGAATATCTGGAATGAATTATTTTCAATTTTTGTGCAGAATTTTTACCTATTTCAAATGTGATTCGGAAATAATAACGTTGAAAGTTGAAATAATAAATTTAAAATTCTGTGAATAATAATCCTAACTGAAAAAAATAATTTTAATTTTTGGCTAACAGACGCAATGGTATGTTTGTCTGATATTTGTAAACTAAGCACGAGTTTTTACGTGTCGAAAAAGTAAGTGAGATATCGTCACACTAGACTAACTTCACGTAATAAACAAGCTTATTATCTTCTCCGTCAAAGAAAAATAAAATATTCAGGTTGGATGACATATTAACTCGTTGCTGGAATGAAGATGTTAAAATTCTTATTGTGATATTTTAATACATTTCATGTAAGACCTGCCTTTTACAGGACGCTTAAAAAATAACAGAAGAGAGTTTTCATAAAATCTTTTACCCACCAGAATTCTGGTGATCCGTACGTTCCTTTTTCACAATACACTATTCGTGTGACAACGCCATCAGAGCGCTAAGAATGTCGTGAGGAAACGTTTTGAATGGAAGAGATTGACTTTTGGCCTGTACTCCCGGGAGGAGAATTCAAGGGTGAACGATGATTATAAATTAAGCAAGGTAGGTACCTATAACAACCGTTAAAAAAACCCTCAAGCTTTAATGATTGTAAGAACGGTATTCTTATAGTTGAATAATTACTGTGTGCCAAAAGAAAAAGGGAATGAAACGAAAAACACCGCTACACAGGAAAGCCAGAGCAAAATATGTGCGGCGTTACAATACGTTATAATATAAGCTATATTTAACAATTAAATAAGGTGTCTTATATGTAAATCTCGAATCGCATATTTTTCAATCAATGCATAAAAAAATAATTAAAGGTAGAGTTGACTCATCCCCTCTTCCCTTTCGCGCACTGAATTTTCCATCCCATAATTTTTTGTGTTTTGGGAAAATGCCATCTATTGAAAACAGAAAGAAGCTTTTGAGTAGGTTTCCATCGTAAAATGCTGTGTATTTATATTTTGCCTCACAACCACTGGCCATTATAGGTACTTATAAAATAAAGGAAAATTGTAGGTTTTTCATTAGACTGTGGAGAGATGGAAAGATACAGTATGTACCTACCAAAAAATAATATGTAAGTAGGTACTCTCTAGTATCAATCTCGTAGGTAGTTATTTTTATTAATTCAGGTACTTTTTTTATACAGTTTTAAACTAAAGTAGGTACCTATATATTTTACTATAATTGAAGCCTATACTTTTACCCTTTACGTTCCTCTTTGAAGCGTAGGGTGGAAACAAAACTCCATATTTCGATTCGGCACTAGCATCTCTGCATAATTTTAGTTATAGATTCTAATATCCCAATACTTTTATAACTAGGATCAATAATTTATTGTCATGTTAATAGAATATCCAAAATTGGACAATAGTACTTTTCTTTCATCTATCTGCAAGATAGACCCTCTTTCACTGTTAACCATCTTAGTTATAATTAAAATTTCACTCATTTGCGCATTTGACTAATCCATATATAAAATATCTATGCAAAAATCACTGTTCAAATTATATGCAAAGTGTATCTTTGTCAGGTATCTAAAATACTTGCGAAAATAAATAAAATATTTATTAGAAATTCGATGGGTTGTATGTAATTTATTGTTATTGTCGAGTTTGATACACTAAAAGTTCGAACATTGATCCTTTTCGTTTGGTCAATATCGGTAATGGCTAGCTGAAATGTGTATTGACCTTATTTTGAAGATTGATGATAACAATTGACTAACGCGATGTATTTTATGTTCTTATCCAAATCACATAAATATTTGCGACCGTTCGCATGAAAATATATTTGTATTTATGTATGTATGTTTGTATATTTGTACTCGTTATTATGTTCAGAATTGGACTATTTATTTCAACATAAATATTACCTAACATCAGGTGTTCACCTTCACATCTTCCGTAAGTGTTGAAAAATTATATTTTATTCCAGTTGATATTAATAAGTTTTTTTTATAAAAAAATCTCTCTTATGTCCTTTCCCTCACATCTGAAGATGGTGGCTCTGGATAATCTCTCTTCACTTGTCTGTCCTGAGCCATACGTAGTGCGCAACAGAATATTACGTTTTTTCGACGCTCGTCACAATCCCCACAATAGAGTTATTCCAATTTTCTCTCTTCTTGTGAATGTGGCCAAAGTACAATAGGATGTTTCACAATTATATAATCCTACAATACACCATGATATTATAGTGGATAAACGATCTTGATTGTTACACTCGGCCACGATAACTTGTATTTTTTTTTGTAAGATGTATTAATCCTTATGGATTGTATGTTTTTTTTTATATTTTTTATACGCAGCACGCCTCGAAACAGGGCAACCTAGTGAGGCTGCTGCAACTTAATTGTAGCCAATTGGTGATATGTTGTTCTTGTTCGAGGTATCCGGTTTATCTTTAGTCAGAACCACATTTTAAAGGAATTCAAAAAAATATATTTGAATAATGATTTATATCTTAAAAGTAATGAAAAACTAAATATAATTAACCTGTATTTTTTTGTTCTTATAGTTTAGAACATTATTGTTCCACGTGCAACGTCGTGTGTAAACACAAGTTAGCGAGTAATATATTTATGTTGTTTTCACAGGATTTTTTATTCGGATATGACTGTGGTAAATGTTAATTTATTACGCGGTATTATTAAAAGTAATAAATTTAATAACAGAGTTTGCGTTAATTGGAAAGGGATTTCACTGAAAAAAACAACGGTCTGCAAATAATATTAACAAAAAAACTTTTATTTTTATTCGTTAAATTTTCATTTAAATGGCCTACAATAACGCTGTTTGAAAGTTAACAAGGCTACCGACAGTTAAGAGTCGTCTCGGAAAAAGTGTTTTGGAAAAAGATTAATATTCAGAATAGGTCTTATTGGAGAAGGCTTTTTTACACTCTGTGTTCCCAAAAGGTGTGTTTAAGGGTAAAAAAGATAAAAATAAAATGGAAATCTAAGATATGAGAGTAAAATTTCAACTCTAAATAAAACATTGGATGTAAATATTTCAAAAAGTTAATCAAATATTTTATCGCCAATAATAATACCTAAGCTATTGATTTTCGACATTGATATTACAATATCGTAGTATAGTTAATCCGACGTAAAAGTAATAACATAAAATGAAAATATTAATAAAAAAATATCATGCTGAATGTTCATTCGTAGCATTACGAAAACACATACATAAATAATATTAATATTATTTCATTATATAAGATTATGGATTTACCAACTTATATACATTGCATTATTTTATATAAATATACATTATGTTTATCAATATCATAAAATGCCCATTTTTTTCAGCATAGAATATGATTTCATTGTATTATTTCACAATTCATAGGAGGAAATAACTTCACGTACACTACGAACAGCCGAACGGAAAATAAAATAACGTAAAAACGCCTACACATTTATATTTATTGAAAAGATTTTCATTGAAAGCATAACAATGTACTCGTATTTACCTACTTTCTCTATGAAGATAACAAAATGAATTATTTAAGTTTTTTTTTTATATGAAAGCTAACAAGAATCAAAACTAAAGTAGGTAGTCATCAAAACTAAAATATAAAGAACTATTAATATCTACTTAGGACAAAATTAACATATGGGTGCGAAGCGTGGAGAATTACGACGATAAATGTGGAAATGCTGGTCAACTTTGAATGAAATCCTAAAAACTCTATGCAATTTCTAGATTATTTTTTTAATTTTAATGTTGAAGGTCGTGATATTCTAATGATATTTTGGTTTTGTGAACCTGATATAGTTGTCAACAAACCCGTTTAACATCTGTAGTTTCTGTTTTTGTTTTCTTTATTTTATCCTATTTTAACACTTGACTTTAATGATTTATTATTCAAGATACAATTTGGCATTTACTATCGGTTCTCATTCAGCGATATTGGTTTATCCAAGCAAACCTTTGCAAAATGTGCCTCTGAATTTTCATAGAAATTATTCATTTTAGAGGGTTAATATAAGTCTACTGTTATGTTTTAATTTTGTTTGTTCTTTAGTTTTCATTTTCTAAAAACAAAAAATACCCTGATACATATCTGCAACTAATAGATGGCGATGATGGTTTGTGTTCATTATGCGCTCTGGTAATTTGTATAACCTTTCATAATTGGGATGAATTTAAACTTATTAATATTTATTATTTTAACTGTGTCACCTATAAAATTAAACAATTGAATTGTGCAATTACATTAAATGTGAATAAGGTAATCAAAGCAACTATTGTGTGATTGCATACTATTTTATTACATCAATTGAAATCAAAGTAGGTACCTACACCTGGTATAGATTTAGAAAACAAGAGAGAAAATTAACCCTGAGGCTCCCTGCTGACTACACATGAGATAATAACATAATTATCCATATTGAATGCAGGTACTTGATATACCTATTACTATTATAAATATCTTAATATATAAGATTATTACTTTTTCGTCAAGATATGAAGTTACTATTATGTAGATTGATGCAATATTTATTTATTTATTTATTTATTCATTTATTTATTCATTCTACGGCAAAAAGCCCTTATTACATGATACATATATATAAACAATTTCCACAACAATAAAATTGAAAACACAACACAAACACACTCAAATCTCAATGATATAAAAACATAAAAGACAATGTAATAGAAATTATATAAAAGATATTAAAATTTAAAAATATAATTACAGAATATAATTTTTTTAATTTAAAACCACAACACAAACAAATCCAATGTCAGACATGAAATTCAAAATTCAAAACACGTGTAAACTATCATCAATTATAGTTACCAATAAAAATAACAAGACAGACTGGATACAAGAAGATGGATCAATCATAGCTAACAATAAAAACGACATCACAGAACAATCCTTATCACCGAATCCTTACATTTATTACAAGTTTTAATCCTTACATTTATTACAAGTTTTTATTGTATTATTGTAATTTTTATATGAATTCTTTTCTTAGTTTACGAATTTCATTAGACTGGTATTAATCGATAGTCGCAGTGGTGTTGGTATATGAAAAAAATAAAAAAAATGAAAAATAACAGAGCTACAAAGAAGGTTTTTGTACAAGGCTGAAAGAGAGGGTGCTCGAAGACGCGTTTGTCTCAGAATCAAATGGTTAGACCATGCAGATTAGATACGAATTATGGACAAGTTCTGGATTCGATAAACAGGAGAGAATGCATGAGGAATTGCATAGATCTCATGCAAGAAAAAAGCTTTTGCAAGGAAAGGAGATAGTGGCGCTTTATTAATACTTCCTATATGCCCAATGATGAAAATGGTGTGATGGAATGTGTACGATTTAAATGTAGGTATATCTAAATTACTTCAAGCATTTTTCTCGTGTTGCTGTATTGGGCAAATGAAATGGCCAAGTCCAATCCATCGCAACATCTCTCACAAGTCTGGAAGTCAATGATTTTGAATAAACAGTTAAAACCTATTTGTGTGTTTTAATTTATTATTATTATCATTGAACCATTTCATACTAATGAACTGAGCGATGTACTATATAAGAAATTTAATAAAAGTTATGTTTATTCATGCAGGAATTCACATCTCTTAAATATTTCTTAGGTGTTTGAGTGCTTACATTAATAATAATTTTATATAAACGTTTTAATAAAATGTCTCTAACTGAGATTATGACGAATGAAAATAATAGACGACACGCAGAGATACATTTCTGAGATACATTATTAAGATCTTTTCGGGGTTTAAAACGTTGAAATTAAACCAGTAAAGTCTGTACCTAAGTATTTGTGATACTAACTGCTTAGTGTAAGTAAACAGACAGGTAGGTACTAGTAATATTATTATCATTATTTTATCTTTATACCGTTCTAGCTTAAAACACTTCTGAAATGCGCGATACGTCCACAATCGTACTGTAAGTTTGTCATAAAACGTTAGCGAACCAACGGTATAATCACAGGTAGATTTAGATTTTACACAATAAATCTAGCGATCTTAGTTCTTTCTGTAATAAATATTTGAAAAATATACGATTCATTTTAAAAATCTAAAATTCGATTTATGTTTTTCAGATATTTAAAAAAAAACTTATTGGTTCCAATAATAGGTAAAAAAATGTATGATATATTTGCAATTAATATGTACTTTCATTGCTTGTTTTAAAACAAAGATCTTAAGGACTCAAACGTTGGGGTAGCTAGTAAACGAAAAAAATGTTAAAAAGATTTTTCATAATTTATTACGTTGAATTAAACAAAGTGCCCATTTAGTTCAACTTAAAAGGTCTATCACCAAATTCCAAAAATACGTATAATAAACTGTCACATTAACAAACTGGATGAATTGTTGTCAAATCATACAAATACGTATCATTAATTCATTATTCGAACCATCTTAAATTTAAACAATTAATACCTTTATTTCGTCATGTTGGCAAGGATTGAACCCTTTTATTAGTATTTTACATTGGTACTCTGCCCTTTGTGTAGGTATATGGGATGGAAGGTGGCAAAGAGGATTAAGTCACGCCTTCGTCTTAAGATTTATACATGAGACATGTACCGAGTAATTGCTCGATGTTGTGTAATGTATTTGTGGCGACATCTACCTGAAGTATCAAGAAGCACGCATTGAAAATAATTACTAAATATCTTGGTAACTAGCTAGGTATTAGTTTACAACGATCATAGGTAGATGGCGATGAATATTTCCTTAACAATTATGTCTGGTGGAAGTAGTGAATAATTAGCTAGGTCAGATCTCTATTGAACGTCCAGCAAACAACATACTTTAGTCTAACACATTACTAACATTTTTATTGTTAATTTTATCATGGGTGAATAAACTTTGTGAAAGCATATTTTCATGTAAGTAAAATATTACTGTTTCATTTCGTTCCTTTTTAATCACAGCATGTAATTTCATATAATCATTTAGAGTCAAACTAATTTTCTTACTTATCAAGCCTTCTGCAAATTGTATATGGAAGAAAGGGAAAATATGTACACAGTGGATCTGTGAGGATATTTATCATTTAACAATCTATACCAACAAAGCCCTTCCATCCATATAAATGGTGACCTCGAACGAACACGAATTTATTATATTTTTCTTTTAAAAAAACTTTTTTCTTTAAAAATTTTTGTTACAATACATCAGTGAAAATTTTCCTGACAACTTTTAATTCTATATTCAATTTTGATTTCAACTTTATTTCCAAACTGTGATCGAACGAAACAATTTAAATAACAATTCATTAATCAATTCCTAATTTTATTCACCTTTACTGCTGCGTTCAGAAGAGTTCTCTGTGAACGGTTTTCAGGCATATAGAGTCCCGGAACAAAATACATAAAAAGATATTTTAGCTCCGTATTTTTAAGCAATCAAAGAACAGAAAGCCGTCCACATATTTTATGCCACATATTTTATTAATTATTTTTTTAAAAATATTTTTACTATTATTTATTTCAGACTACAAGTCTTTTTAAAAACCTGCCAAAGGCAGAAAATAACTTATTGTACTTATTTATATAATTGTATGTTCCAGATTTTAAATATAACACAAAGCATTTTGTTTGTAAGTAGCATTAATTATTATTGTATTTTGTGAACATTCACTGTTTGAGACCAGTCGACAGGGTACCAATTTTTTCTGCTAAAAAAATTTATTGTCACAAATATTTTTTCATCTGCAAACATTTTTCCCAAACATTTTAATCAATCAAACAAGAAAGTATATTAATCAATTTTATTCAAATAATTTACATTCCATTTAATTTTATCCAAAAATAAAATAAATATTTTCAATTCTAAAAATTAACTTCAAATTTTCTTCTCATACACTTGATACAAAATGACAACTCCTAACAAAAATTTCGATTCAACCTCCCACCCAGCGAAAGCTAGTACTAGTGAAGGAACAATTAATACAAATTTTCCGATATTTTCAGAACGAGTGTCCGTGAAAATCCCACCGATATGGACAAACAATGTAGAACTCTGGTTTCTACAGGTAGAAAACCAATTTGAGTTAGCCAATATAACGGCGGAAGACACCAAGTATTCACATTTGGTCGCTCAACTCAACCATGAACATATTAGTCAGGTATCAGATATCTTATTTTCACCCAGATGTAATACCATGTACAGCAGATTAAAAAACGCAATCATTCAAAGAATGGGCGAATCTCCAGATAATCGCAGAGAAAAACTTTTCTCGGGGATTCAACTAGGTGACAAATTGCCGTCACAATTATTAAGGGAAACGAAAATGTTAGCCGTCGGTTTAGATTTAGATACCACCACGATAAAATATTTGTGGATGCAACAATTACCAAAACAGGTACAAGCCCATATCACAAGCGATAACAGAAATTTAGAAGAAATTGCAATTTTAGCAGACAAAGTTTCATCAATTTACAAACCCTTAGAAGTAGCTTCCATTCAACCTAAAGATGATAAAAATTCTAGTAAAGTTATTTCCTTACAGCAATCAGTGATTAAATTAACTGAGAAATTCGACAATCTTAGCAAACAGTTGCAACACAAAAATCAAAATAATTTTCATAGAAAAAATTTCTATCATGGCAACACCCGCCATAGTTCACATATTGACAGCTCTGTCAAAAACAACAACGCGTCTTACAAACAAAATCAAAATAAATATCGTAGTTATAATAATATAAAGACTTGTAATAATAGTACAAAACTGTGTTTCTATCATGAGCAATTCGGACACAAAGCTCACAAATGTATTTCTCCGTGCTCATTTACATCAAACAAACCATCTAACTCAAAAAACTTGTAGAACAGTTCACTAGCGAGACGGGTGAACTGCATACAAAAATTCGTCTCTTCATAAAGGACCGCATACAAGGTACGTCATTTTTGATTGACTCCGGTTCAGAACTATGTTTAGTTCCGCGTTCCATATGTTTACGCCAAAGTTTAAACGGTAAAGATAACCTAAAACTCTTTGCAGCGAATGAGACAGTGGTGAAGACATTCGGCACAACCACATTAAATTTAGACCTCGGTCTAAAGAAAATTTTCAGATGGAACTTTATCATTGCAGACGTTCCACGCGCAATTATCGGCGCAGACTTTCTGAATCACTTTAATTTAATTGTAGATATTAGAAACAAGATGTTGATAGACAATACTAATAAACATAAGGTCGTAGGTTACAACACAAACTGTATTGATAATGATATTTCGTCAGTTTCATTACTAGATAAAAATAACCCTTATCATCAATTATTAGCAAAATATCCCAAACTGATTGATATAAATAGACCATATACTGATTGTCAACATTCTACAATACATTACATAGATACCCGTGGCAATCCTTTTATGTTCAAACCTCGACGTTTGTCTCCAGAACTGCTGAAGCAAGCGAAAAAAGAGTTTGAGAACATGGTTGCTCAAGGTATCTGCCGACCCTCAAACAGTGAATGGGCATCGCCTCTTCACATGGTAAAAAAGAGTGACGGTACATATCGCCCTTGTGGTGATTATCGTAAGCTTAACTCTATGACAGTGCCAGATAGATATGCACTTCCACATATTCATGATATTTGTAATGATTTGCACAATTGTAAAATTTTTTCTAAGATAGATCTCCAACGGGCCTATCATCAAATTCCTGTCAATGAAGCAGACATCAAGAAGACAGCTATTACCACCGTTTTCGGGAATTTTGAGTTTTTACGCATGCCATTTGGGGTAACCAGTGCGTGCCAGACGTTCATGAGGCACATGAACACCATCACTCAAGGACTAGAAGGAATACACACCTATATAGATGACATTCTGATAGCGTCACCCGACGAAAAAACTCACATACGACATCTGACTGCTCTATTCGAAAGACTACAGGAGAATGGTATGATACTTAACCCTTCTAAATGTCAATTTGCCAAATCATCCTTAATTTTTCTAGGATATGAAATATCAGCAGCAGGAGTTGGACCAGCTCCAGAAAAAATAAAAGCCATAAGTGAGTACAAAAAACCCAAAACAATAAAGGATCTCCGCAGATTCATCGCTCTGACCAACTTCTACAGACGATTTATACCGAAGGCTGCACAAAAACTTGTCAGACTGAACGACTATCTAAAAGGGGCAACCAAAAACGACAATAGACCTGTCGAATGGAACGAAATCACAAATAACGATTTCGAAGAGGTAAAAAATTCTTTATTACATGCTACTAAGTTAAGTTTTCCTGATGCAAACAAAAAACTGTCAGTGTGGACAGACGCATCAGACTTTGCCATTGGTGGAGTTATACAACAGACAGACGAATCAAATAATTATGAACCAATCTGTTTTTTCTCAAAAAAACTTAACAAGGCACAATGCTCTTATAGCACTTATGATCGAGAACTATTAGCAATATATGAAACTATAAGACATTTCAAACATTACCTAGAAGGTAGAGATTTTACAGTATTTACCGATCATAAACCCCTTCAATTCATGTTCAGTAAAAAAAGTTATGCTAAAGAAACACCCAGACAGCAGAGACATCTTGATTATATATCCCAGTATACCACCGATATAAGATATATCACTGGTGAATCAAATGTTGTCGCAGATGCTTTCTCACGCGTCGAAATGATAGAAATGAATCATAACATATCATTAGATGAAATATCCAGAGAGCAATTAAAAGACATAGAACTTTTAGACATGTTAAAAACAAAAGATCACTCACTTAATTTAATAAAAAACAATTTTCAAGGCTTACAAATAATTTTTGACACACATAATGGTAACATGAGACCTTATATACCTAAAACTTTACAAAAAAAATTTTTCCACAGTATCCATAATTTAAGTCACACAGGTACCAAGGATACAATTAAAACAATAAGCCAGAGAGGTGTGTGGAAAAATATGAAAAGTGATTGCACAAAATGGTGTAAATTGTGCATACCATGCCAAAAAGCAAAAATCCACAAGCACACAAAAACACAAATTATTCCAATTCCACTACCTAACGGAAAGTTCCATACAATCCACGTGGACTTGATAGGTCCATTTATTCCATCAGAAGGTATGCGATATTGTTTAACAATTATAGATCGTTTTTCCAGATGGGTTGAGGTAATCCCAATAGCAGATATCACAGCTACCACAATAATACGTGCTTTATGGGACAACTGGATTACAAAGTACGGCGTCCCAGAGAAGATCATATCGGACCAAGGCCGTCAATTTTTATCTTCTGATTTTAAATCTTTCTGTTGCAGAATAGGTATCCAACACGTCAAAACCAATTCGTATCATCCGCAGGCGAATGGATTAGTAGAACGTTTCCACAGGACACTCAAAACATCTATAAAAGCACATCACCCTATACCATGGACTAAATCCCTAACAACAATCTTATTTGGTTTAAGGTGCACGATACGAGAAAACCATAATTTTTCCATTGCAGAGATGATGTTTGGAAATTCACTGCGCATGCCAGCTGACATTCTACAGGAAAACACAGAAAATGCAGATCCAACTTACTATACACAGCAACTTATAACGTTTATGAGGAATGTAAAACCGAAACCTATTAAACATCACCACAAGGATAATATTTTCGTACATCCAGAACTTGGTAAGGCATCACATTTTTTCTTGAGAGACGATAGAATATATAAACCTTTGCTTCCAGCTTACAAGGGGCCTTATGAAGTTTGCTCGAGGGATGACAAAACTGCCATATTAAAAATAAATGGAGAACAAAAAAAAGTATCGTTGGATCGATGTAAACCAGCCTTCATAGAACATCCAGAGGAAGCTAACAACTCAGTCGACAGACCACATACATACATCACGCGGTCTGGAAGGAAAATATTTCAACCAAATCAGTGAAAAACCTGCATTTTTCACTTGGAGGGGGCTGTGTGGCGACATCTACCTGAAGTATCAAGAAGCACGCATTGAAAATAATTACTAAATATCTTGGTAACTAGCTAGGTATTAGTTTACAACGATCATAGGTAGATGGCGATGAATATTTCCTTAACAATTATGTCTGGTGGAAGTAGTGAATAATTAGCTAGGTCAGATCTCTATTGAACGTCCAGCAAACAACATACTTTAGTCTAACACATTACTAACATTTTTATTGTTAATTTTATCATGGGTGAATAAACTTTGTGAAAGCATATTTTCATGTAAGTAAAATATTACTGTTTCATTTCGTTCCTTTTTAATCACAGCATGTAATTTCATATAATCATTTAGAGTCAAACTAATTTTCTTACTTATCAAGCCTTCTGCAAATTGTATATGGAAGAAAGGGAAAATATGTACACAGTGGATCTGTGAGGATATTTATCATTTAACAATCTATACCAACAAAGCCCTTCCATCCATATATTAAACATTATATTATTTTATGTACATTTTATTAATATGTAAATATTAATAATAATAACAGCAACATGTAAGAATTAATAATAGTATTTAAATAACTACATTTATATTACTATATTTACATATTTAGACACACACTCTCTCTCTTTACATTTCTCTAAGAGTTATGACTTACTTAGTAGTTTACGTGGAAGTGAAATAAATTAAGTGTTCTACTAATATTTTGTTTAACACGAAGGATAAAATAATTATATTGTTTATCTATGTTCATACCTTTAGAACTTTGAAGCACATGTAACCAATAATGGAACGTAATATATTCTATTAAACTAATAACGAATTCTAATAAATTAGATAGAACCTATTTTAGAAAAACACGCGTATTGTAGGAGTGAAATAAGAAGCCATATTAATTTATTACATACTGTAAGGCACTGATCTATAGTATTTTTCAGAAAGCCACCCGAACAATTAAGGTATGTATTCAAATAATAGAAGCTCCTTATAAACATTAATAACGCAGGAGAAGAATTAGGCCTTAATATCAACAAAAAGAAGACGAAGTGGATGGCATTTAGCAGAGCAGATTACTCCGCTATAACATTGCAACTCAATGGTGAGCTGCTGGAGAGGGTGGATCGATTTAAGTACCTGGGTAGTATGATTACGTCGTCTGTGGACCCAGATGTGGAAGTGAAGTGCAGGATTGAAGCAGCCCGTAGCTCATTCAACAAAATGAGATCAATATTCTGCAATGACAATATAAATTTGAAACTCAGGCAGAGAATGTTGAAGTGCTATGTGTGGTCTGTGCTGCTGTATGGCTCAGAAACTTGGACCCTGAAAGTGCACACTATGAACCGGTTGGAGGCATTCGAGATGTGGTTGCACAGGAGAATGCTTCGCATACCATGGACAGATTTGGTCAGCAACTCGGAGGTTTTGAGGAGAGCCAATTGCAGTAGACAGCTGCTGAAGGACGTTAAGGTCCGTAAGATTTCATATCTGGGTCACGTTCTGCGGGGCGATAAGTATAGTCTGCTCCAGCTGATACTGATGGGGAAGATTGAGGGGCAGCGTGGTCCTGGTAGAAGGCAAACGTCTTGGCTGCGCAATATAAGAGACTGGACCGGGATGAGACATGTGGGAGAACTGTTCCGGGTCGCGCAGGATAGGGAAGCCTTCGCCAGAGTGATTGCCAACGTCGGGGGGACCTGATACGGCACGAGAAGAAGAAGAAGATTCAAATAATTGTATGTTTATTCGCTTTTTTAGTCACCTTTGTAATTTTTTGCGACAAGTAGGTAACGAATAAAATAAAATTATTCGAACACATTTATCCGTGAACTATGGAATATCAAACATCTGATACTCGTGCAATCGTAATCTGCTTATCACCAAAGCTTTTGTCTTAGGAAAATATTGAAACGAGAATTCTATTTGATTATTTTCAATTCTGAATTTTTCTCTTAACACCTTTTATTTCATTTTCAAGCATGTATTTTTTTAGTCATCTTAATAGAAGGAATATTATTAGCATTATGAAAAATGGAAGTTAAACTATGACGTGCGTAGGTATTTTCTATTAAAGCAGTATAGGTTGTATTGAAATACAATACGCCAATTCATATTTTGAAAACAGTTTTCCCTTATCACTTAATAAAAATTTCATGATGGTTCAAACAAAATAAAACACACTTAAAAAAATGATTTCCTATATTTCTTTTTTATTAGAACCCACCTTTATTGACAGAATTTTATATGTCCTCAATTAAATGCCATTAAATATTATAAACACGAATTTAAATTGCGTTTCATGTTACATTATTTCAAGGGAATATATTTGTTATACTTTCCTCAACCATACTATCTTACATTCCAGTCACGACACACATTCGTCTTTTTATCTCACCCTAAGTTTTTCGAACATTAGTCTACTATTTTAGCTCTTACTTTACGGCATTAATTCAACATTTTGACCCTTTTTAGTCACGTTCATCTCCAAACTGCATTAAACTGAGTACAAAACAATAATCTCACCGGAATAGTAAAGCATTCATAGGCAGCAAATAGATAAAGGGATATGTTATTGTATATGATTATGGAGATAAATCGATACATTGAAAACATTTATTATTAATAGGTCAACTAAATGAACAGACTGGAAGTATTTGAAATGTGGCTCCATCGCAGAATGCTCAGAATTCCCTGGACAGACATGGCGATTTAGACTTTAAAGGGAGCTGTTGTCAACCATCAAGGTTCGGAAAGTTTCACATTCACAAGAATTAATAGATTTACAAAATCTCACACAAATAATTCATCTCACAAGTGGGGTAACCAGTAGACTTAATGCATGTAATACACATGCAGACTGTCCTCTCAGTGTCAATAAAAGACATTCAGGATAGCTGGTATGCTGTATTACTGAATTATAGACGTTAATTGGCTTAAACCTACTTAAAATTTTACAAACACTTGACTTTTAAAGACCTCGAAAACGTAGATAAAGTATAATAACATTATTCACTTTAGACGAAAATCGCCGATAAATTTCCTTAACTCGTGCATTTGTCTGAATAGCGGTTCACTTATAAGTGTGTTTAAAAACACATAAATTCCAATGAAAGAATCTCATTCATCTTTTTCATTTTTATTGATCAAAATCAATAGGTATACATTAACAAAGATATTCGAAACAAAAACAACGAGAAAAATATTCAATAACATTGTTTTGTTAATCTTCAAACATTTCGGCAGCTCTTAACCGATCGTCAAGTTATTTAAAAGAGTTTTAAAATAGACTATATCAAAGAAACTGTTGTATGTTATTTATATATTAGTGGTTTCTCATTCATTAACGTTATTAACGGTTTTGGTTTTGTAAACATAAATAGTTTTAATTAACGATTGTTAATCCCATTTTACACTCTTTACTTATAGTGTGTTTCAAGAGGCATTCATCAAATTAAAGGTAGGTGTTTTTGAAATAAATAAAACATAAATTATTACAAACAATATTTTTGAAACATCATTAAAACTATTTTATTTCATCATATTACACCTACAGAATAATTTGTATAATACTTATTTATACCTTGTTCGATACTCATAGATCAAAGTAGGAGTATCTACCATATGGTAATAATAATATAAGATCATCAATTTAATTAGTAACTTTTGAATAGTTTAATGTTTTTAACGTTACTTAATGACATACTCTATGAAAATACATGTAATAACATGTACATATGCATTATTGGAGATTGAATATGAAATAAAATTACGATGAAGACATTTTATGATTTGTCTTATACCTACATGCATTTTTTCTCAAATACACACTTGTGATAACATTATCTTGCCTTTTCCACAAACTTAAAAGTAACATTAAGAGTGTAAACAGGGAGGAATGGAATATAATATACAAACTTGTAATAGACCAATTCAATGTGTGTATTGCACAAACTAGACCTCTGATTTTCATTTGATTATGTAAGTTCGGAGTTAGGCATGTTGCATTTTTACAAAAATCAAAGGGGGTTATTGACTTCCAAACCTTTCGGTATAATAACAAGCTCGGTAATACTTACATTAAGTGGCCAACGGTCTTCAATATTGAAATCATGTATCTAACCTAGGTTCTTACTACTGACTTTACTAAACATCAGTCTGATTTACGGGGGAAGTTGATTAAAGGGTTACTCATGAAATATTTGTTATTCTAACAGTGTTTTCAGGGGGATGTGGTCAGTCTAACCATTTCCTTTATTGAATTTTAGGAACCTACTACTTATACGTTATTTATTTTTTGAACCATACCTTTCCCATTTGGGGTGCATTGAATTATTTGAATAGTTTAAATATTGTGTAGATTTCGCCGCATAATCTTGATGAAAGCGGAACCGACAGATGAAAGAAAGAAATCCATATACATAGTTATATGTTTATATGAGTCCTGCTGATGATGCCAAGTAGAAGCCTTGGCGAAAACGTTTGAGGTGAATAAATTTAATTTGGAAATTATACAGTGTTTTAAAATCATTTTAATTATAATGAATTTCCAAAAAGATAACACAAAAACATTTGATTTATTATATGTTTATCATCATATCATATTATCTTTCGTAGATAGGTATGTTTCGTTTAGCGCCCGGCAAAGTATAGATCTCACATTTGTACTTAAGTATTCGAGAGTCCTGTAGAAAGCAGGTGTACGAAAAATAAAGAAATTTAGACTTTGAAATCAGCGTTTAGGTTTGCCACTAATCCGGAATGTCTAATTTTTTTATTGACGCGGAGGAAAAAGTTTGCATGCTATTTTCATGCAGCTCGTCTTCTGACTATATGGCGTGATGGTTTGGTAGAAGTAATAGTTTGTAGATGAGAATATTTATGAATTTAGTAATTTTTATTTTCCAAAGGAGGTTTCATATATAGCTGTTAAGCTTTGATCTTTTATATGATTTTAATATGATAATTAATAAAAAATGTGAAATCATAAAACAGCCTGTAATGTACTTTGGAACAAGAATGCAAAATGTTGCTATGAGTAGGTATGTCACTAATGAATGAAAAAAGAATGCATTATTTCAAGTAAAATAACGAAGACTATATTTTCTGATTTCAGAAATGTTTGGAAACGTAAATATCTGCAAATCACTACTTGAAAGACATGAATACACACCTACTGAAGAAAAAAAAACAAGCTTATAAAATAAAAACCTACTTGTTAAGCTGTGGCAATTTTCTGGTTAAACATTGTAAGAACACGGTAAAATACTGATGGAAAACTAAAAGATTGAATGAGAAACATTAGGAATATTGGTTGCAAAATATCGAGGATATAAATAATAATGAGTTATAATATTTTATAAGTGAATGTGATTTATTTTACCGGGTTGGTGACTAGCATCGTAATAATAAAATATTGTTAAGTGCTAACTGTTATTTGTACCAGTATAATACCTATTATTATATGTATAAGTAGCACTCAGCGCTTCCAGAAATACTAGTAATAACAGTCACGTTACGTTCTAAGAATTTATGCCGTCGTCGTTTTGAAATAACAAAACAAAAGTAGCAGTGAATTTTTATGGATACTTACCAAATAAATGAGTAATTTTTTCTGAGGTTAAGATTTCCTATTTTTTTTTAATGCAAATAAAACGTGAATACATGATTAAATAAAGACAGGGACCGAGCGTCGGCCGGAATAAGCTGACCACCAACTTTCGCCTTACCAGGCGTCTGTTGTCTAGGGCACCCTCTTGTCCTGGAGAAGTAAATAATCTCCAAAGGCGGAAGAACCTTCGTGGTCAACGGCATAGGATGTGGAAAGAAACGGGAAACTACCACATTAAAGGCCCAAGTGGCATCCCAAGAACCAGCAAAACAAATGATTCAATCTCAAGTAAAATTCTCCGGAGGTAAAATAGTCCCCCGTTCGGATCTCCGGGTGGGGACTGCTCGAGATGCTAGATGCACAAAATCAATAGTGAAACCAAAGCCAAATAGTGAAAATACAAAGAACCAAATAGCGAGATGGGCAACGTGGAATGTTCGCACATTACTGCAAAACAGCAAACTGGATAATTTGAAAGTCGAAATGCAAAACGTAAATTTAAATGCTCTGGGTATAGCAGAGATGAGATGGCCCAATTGTGGAGATTTCTGGAGTGGAGACTACAGAATCATCCACACAGGATGCATAAAGGATAAACCTGGTCAAGGAGGAGTAGGCGTTGTTCTGTGCAAGGAGTGGGGAAGACGGGTTAAGGGATACGTGCAATATAGTGGAAGAATTATTCTAGTCAAAATAGAAACTAAGCCAGTTGACACTGTAATTATCCAAGTATATATGCCAACATCAAGTCATAGTGACGAAGAGGTAGAGGATATATACAATGCACTAGATAAACTGATATTAGAGATAAAAGCAGGTGAAAATCTGATTCTCCTGGGAGATTGGAATGCTGTTGTAGGAGAGGGACGTGATGGAACTTGCGTAGGGCCCTTTGGGCTAGGTACAAGAAATGACAGAGGAAACAGATTAACTGAATTCTGCGAAAAACACAAATTAGTAATAGCAAACACTTGTTTTCAACACCACCCAAGACAGCGATACACCTGGAAATCCCCTGGAGACCGACAAAGACTACAAATAGACTATATAATGGTTAGACAAAGATTTAAAAACCAAATAAAGGACTGCAGAAGTTATTCCGGTCCAGATATAGACAGTGATCATAATATGGTAATGGCCAAAAGTCTTTTAAAACTAAAAAAAATAAAAAAAGAGAAATTATTTCAAATGGGATACAAAAGCATTAAAGACAAAAGAGGTCAGTGAAAGTTTCAGGGAAAAGACACAAGAGTGCTACCCAATGGAAGAGGAGAACGTGAATACGATCTGGGAAGAGATAAAGACGAAGATAAAAACTACGGCAGAGGAAACTATAGGCAAGGAAAGACCCAAAGCAAGGAAGGAATGGATAACCGATGAAATTCTCAATATGATAAAGGAGAGAAGAGAGCTCAAAAATGATAAAAGAGCTGAATCACAAGAGAAATACAAAGTGCTAAGAAATAAAATAAATAGAGAGTCAAGGATAGCAAAAGAAACATACTATCGGAATAAATGCGATGAGATAAATGTCGACCTCAAGAGAGGAAATGTAGAAAGAGCTCACGCTGCGGTGAAGGACTTCTTTGGGATGAAAATTGGAAAGGGCAATGCAATAGAAGGAGAAGACGGCAAAATACTATTCGAAGATGACCAAATAGGAGAGAGATGGAAAAGATATCTCGAAGTGCTCTACAATGGCAAGGGAAATGTGGACAGTGAAACATTGATAGAGAGAGAAAATGAGGTGGACGAGGATGATCTGGGAGATCCGATCATTAGAGAAGAGTTTGACCTCGCACTGAAAAACCTCAAAAACGGTAAAGCACCCGGAATCGATGACATCCCAGCCGAACTAATTAAGGCAGCGGGAAAAGGAACCACAGATGCCCTGTTTAAAATGATACAGACAATATATAAGACCGGAAAGATACCAGAGGATTTCGAGAAATGCCTAATTGTCACATTACCAAAGAGGGCAGGTACGACAAAATGTGAGCAACATAGGACTCTTAGCCTAATATCCCATGCCTCAAAAATATTGACCAATATTATTCTGAAGAGAATCGAACCAAAAGTAGAGAACATCCTTTCCAGAGACCAGTATGGCTTCAGAAGAGGCGTAGGAACCATATTTTCTTTAAGAATACTACTAGAAAATAGAATAAAGAGAAACCAGAACACATACATCGCATTCATAGACCTGGAGAAAGCTTTTGACAAAGTAGAATGGACAAGACTCTTCGAGATTCTGAAGAGAATTGACATCAAATACAGAGATAGACGTATAATCCAGGCGCTATACAAGAATGAGGCCGCTTTGATCAGATGCAACCATGACATATAGGAAGCTAATATAAGACAAGGGGTAAGACAGGGATGCTCTCTGTCACCTGTTCTTTTTAACGCCTATATACAGAGTGCGATTGACGACTTGAGAGAGAGAATGAGTCACAGAGAGGGTGTAAAGTTGCACGGGCAAAAGGTGGATATGATAAGGTTTGCTGACGATATTGCTATGATTGCTGAAAGTGTAGAAGAACTGCAAGAGGCCTTAACAACTATGGAAAACATCCTTCAAAATAACTACAGTATGAAGATAAATAAAGATAAAACAAAGTTGCTTACTGTAGGCCGAACGCAACAACAGATGAGAGTAGTGATGTCGGGAATACCACTAAAGAACACCAAGGAGTTTGTATACCTCGGGAGCAAAATAACATGGGACGGTCGGTCTAAGAGTGAAGTCGACAGCCGTATACATCAGGCTAGACTTGCATTTAATAAAAAGTCGAAAATAATAGAATCAAACAATATAGACCTGAGACTGAGAATACTCCTCATCAAGACCTATGTATGGAGTATCCTGATGTACGGCTGCGAGACATGGTGCCTATCTGAAAGAGATAAACGAAGACTAGAGGCGTTTGAGATGTGGACCTATAGAAGACTATTAGGAATTTCCTGGAGAGACCACATCACAAACGAAGAAGTCCTTCAAAGAATCGAAGGAGGAAGGCACCTGCTCAAGATCTTGTCAGAAAGGCGTGCAAGGTGGATCGGCCATGTAATACGACAAGAAGGCCTCTTGCATGCCGTAATGGAGGGTATGACCGAGGGGACAAACTCTAGGGGACGCCCACGCCGAGAGTACCTGGAGGACCTGTTGGTGGACATGCGCTGCTCATCATATGCAGAATTTAAAAGAACCGCACAAGATAGGGAGGAGTGGAGGAGAAGAATTAAAGAGATATTTGCTGCAAACCAATCCCAGGATTGAAACCAGAGAGAGACATGATTAAATAACTCCTTGATTAATTCGAGTAACACCGAACCATATTCCAAATTAAATTTTTTATTTTTTTTAGATTACTATTAAGTACTGGGTTAGTTGGAAGATACCGCAACTCTGCGATAAACTCGCACATTGTGCAAACATATTTGTAAGTATATACCATGTTGTAATCTTAATATTTTTGTCTAAATAATTTTAACAATAACGTTAATCATTATTATTATTAATTAAAAAATATATACCAGTATATTACGTTGCTGCCTGGTGAAAAAAAATCACTAAGATAACTACAAGCTTAAATATGATTGTTGTAGATCAGTTGTACATACATATTTAAGAAAAATAAATTGAATCGAATTAAATATCAAAAATCGACAGTCGTTCAAGAATATTCTTTATGGTTGTATCATGAAATATAATTTAGATTTAAGTGCGTTTCAAGTTACGATTCTGAAATTGATTAAAAATCAAAAGATTGATTGTATTATGTATATTATTTGTTTGTAGTTTCAATGTAAGTTTTTTTTTTATAAACTAACAGCCTTTTGTTTATTTGACTGTTACATCATTATTTTAAGAGCTGTGATTTTGAAATCAAAAGTACTGCTCTTTAGATTCGCACATAGCCAATATATAATCGTATGACATGTTTGTAGTACAAAATGTCTTAAACATTTTGATAAATTATTTCATGTTTGCACTACAGTGTAGCCCATATCTAAAATTGCATTTCCACAAGCAACCACAAGTGTTTTCCAGAAAACCACAACATGTTCCATACAATAATATCACATACAATAATATTACATACAATAATATCAAAATTACTGTACTAAAAACGCTAAACTGAAATTATATATCTACCTTGTGCTGAAAAGGAAGTACATACAAACAAGAAGTTTATAATATGTAAAGCATAAATTACAAAAAAGTAAGTTCAGAGATTAGCCTTAACTATTGGTTATTGATCTGGTACCTGCGTCATATTTCATTGTTTACGTACATATAGTACCTACATATTTTTTTTTAAATTGATACAAAAATGTCCCAACAAAGCGTATCCAATTTCACAAACAACGCGGTACAAAGTTGGGATTAAAATATGTATGATTACAAAACTGCCTTTGGATTATCTGATTCAAAATATTTTTAGCTTTGATAGATGGATGGATTGGCTTATTGGTATCACGGGATGTAGGTATAAAACACTAGAAAAGAGAAAATACAACTAAAGTAATTTGAAACATTCGTCTTATAAAGACTTTTCTCATCCTACTGCTACTTGTATTACTAAAAATGACCCAAAATAACAATCGTTTACTAATCCCACCGAATGTTGGAAAAAACACGTCTCGCTATTGTTTATTTTATCGAGAACTTTATTATCATTGAACAGAATACATAGATTTAACAGTAACGATAAACAACCTGTCTAGATAATCTGGTTGAATGAAAAACTTTAAACGTAATTAAATTTTTAGCTGAAACGTTATTGAATTTTTAATACAAACTTAGTACTTTGACTACAATGCCGTGTTTGAAGTTTGTAATGTTAAATGGAATAAAGAAAAACTTTTATTCGCTACCTAGATAATTTGTGTTAAATTTGTGATTTCTGATGGAGTTTAAATTAAATAAAATTTAATCGGCGTGAGTTTTAATTTTATTTAAATTTCTTTTAGAGTTGATATACGAGTAGGTAGTACTTGTGTGTATTTAATTCAAAGTTTTAAGAAGCAGTCTCATTTCTGGCATTCGAAACACGTACCAAAGCCATAGAATATAGTGTGTTCATTAATATATAAACACTTTTTATACAATTTCTCAGTAGATATTCCTTAAGATAAAAAAAAATCACAAATTATGTCAGCCTTTCAGGATAAAAACATAAAATAAATTATTTCGCACTGAAGCACTGTAAGGAAAGAAAAACGACAATTTTATTGTTTTGATACATCCAATACATATACTTACTTACATTATTGCTACTATTCTTCGTAATATATCATGCTAAAGAGATTATGGATATGTTCTTAGTGAGTTAAATGAAAGGGGAACAATATGTATAGCCGCCGCTACGATATAATTATATCGGTCTCGAATAAGAAAATGTATTGGTCGAGTGTAAAGAAGTAGATCGTAAATCCACTTCGTGTCTACGAAAAACAAACTTTAGTGGGCATTCTTCACTCACATACTTCGATAGAAGTACCACCATATTTTGCGTAAGGCTTACCTCACACGGATAAAATGTAGAATTCTCCTGAACTAAATATAAATCAAAGGCACATCGAGTATGTAGAAAAGTGAGTATGTATTTATATAATGTTCTAGGTGTAACAGTAATATTATTCTAATCCACTGTGAAGATTTTTCAGGTGTATCTATCTGTATTTTTGTACGTACGGTTTTATTCAAAGTTAACAAAAACAGTGACTTCTCCCCCATAAAAATAAATATTGAATTAGGTGTAGATATGTCGCTGCCCGATAATTGAATAAGCCAGTTGACCAAGCGGTTAGTTTAACATCGGCATTCGATTGAATGGCTAGCTGGATCGTTAAACCCATCGTTTAACAATCTTTACGCCACAGTGCCCAATAATAAAAAAATCAACTGTCAGCCTAGCTGTGATCAAGCAAAAAGTTGAACGTTTGTCGCGTTATTAGGATTCATTGAAATATGGCATGGAATCCCACAGCACCAAGCCATTCAGTTAACTGTTCAATTGAACTCTCGGTTGGAAATATAGATTTTCTAACCCAATGCATATTAAAAAATATTGTTTAGTACATAAATAACTATAATATGATCGTAAGATAAAAACCTCAGAAAATCATTAATTTGACTTATATATTCCGTAAAAAAATATTATCCTGTACAAAAACGTGCAGCGTATAAGATATCGTGTGAACGTAGCCCTAATCCATAATGTATGTAGGACTTTAAGTGTGGTATACGCGGATAAAATGTTTTGCGACTTTAAATTTACGACGTGGGAAGGAAAAAGTTAAGAAGTTTGGATATCATTATTATATGTCACAAGTTTTATGTTTGATATTTGTATGGATTGAGACGTTCGGCGTATTTTAAATGAATATAAGGCAGGTTTCCTACTCGGGATTTGACACTTGAACTCGTTGTCATGATAGAGTTATCATTTTGTGTATTTACATTAATAAAAATACAATATAAAATATATTATAATTGTACATTTTAACACAAGTGAAAAAAATAATTATACTTGTTTGTAATTACCTGCATTCGGTAAAATATTGTAAACATTCGATTATATGTGTGTATTTGCTACATTGAAATGAACTTGAATTTTCAAAAGTGGGGTAGCCCGTGGACTAACTGCATGCAATAAACGTGCAAATCGTCCACTCCATGCCAAAAAAGGTAATATAATTCAGGATGCTTTCATTAATATTCTATCTATGAATGTTTAATTCTACGGAGAGTAAAATTAAGTTGCCGCAGAAAATTTCATTTTAAATAACATAGATTATAAATATATGGATACTTTCAATCAAAAAGCTCTTGTTATATCGTAAGTAGCAATTATAAGCTCGAATTTCATCAGATATCGAATACAAACAAACCTCTATCATGAAATATTACCAACCCATCCATCCCTAACCACCAATCAACCCTTCTTCAATCATCCTTCAGATTTGTTTGGGGATGATATAAAGTCGATTAATGAGCTTTTTCGCCAAAAAGTATCCCTTAGTATCGAAATTCTCGGATACGATAACACAATCAGAAGTGCCTACCTATATAAGGTACTAAGTGTATTGTTGATATCCAGGTTTTATTACGTATTTCATTGTTCTTCATCACAAATTTGAAGATGAGGAAAATATATTAGTTCTAACTATTCCTCAGAAAAATCGTATACCTATATAATATTATGTCCCTTCTTAGGAGGATAAAGATCTTATCAAAAATGTTTCTTTCTTTGATTCTATTTCTTATTTGATAACGCAAACAAATAACCAGTCAAATCCGTTCAAAAATCTATTTCAACGTCGAAATGATTTGACTTTTTATGTTGAAATTATGATTCATGAGTGAAACTCATTTTGTGATATTTTAACATCTATCACTTTCTGTTTTATACAAAATACGAAGGTACTCGCATAAGATTGTAGATTTATTTTTTCTTTCATTTTGATTTCTGTAGAGATTTTTCTTATTTGTGTTTTTATTATTGTTTTTTTTTGTTTAGCGTTAATATGACGTGGTAAGATGGAAGAAATCCGTGGAAAAAAAAGATGGTCCTGGCTGGGACATGTTTTGAGAATGCCCAATGATAGTTGGCCAAAAAGAGTACTGTTTTTCCGTCTCTATTATTTTACCCTACCTCCTTTTTTGGCTTTCTACATCCACATCTTTTTAGGGATTTTCCATAGATCATCTGACCATCCAGCCTGAAGTGCTTCAACATTTCTTCTACCCGTTTTCATTAGCCATCGCAAAACTTTCTTTGACCATCTAAAGTTGGAATGTATTGTCCAGCTTCATTTTTTTTCTATGTTGTCCGAACTTCAGCCAAGTTTCAAGTATTCAAAAACATTGCCCATAAGACATTTAGCATTTTCACCCAAAGCATTTGTACCCAAAACGGATGAAGAAATGATGTAGGTATAATATTATCATAAAAACAATATGAATTTGAAAACGTGGATACGTCGAAACAAATATTTTGGGTTTTAATACGCACATTATTAAAACGTCATAAATAACTTCTCACACTTCTGTTCCAATCATTTCAAACAACAATTCGAAATTCAAATAAACGTTATTCGAAAATTATTTTGAAAATCGTCAATCTCACCTGTCAAATGTGCCAGAGCTATCCAGGTCAAAATCCATCCTTGTCTGTTATTTGTTGATTTAGATGTTTTCTCTCTTTCATACCCCGGTATTCTGCAACTGTTGTGTTTATTTTGCTTCATTTCATTTACATCTAAAACACTGTTTTTTATTTTCTCACCCATGATCACGTCATAGAGATTTTTTGTTATATTTCACTCAATTTATTTTACCAAAAAACTAAAAAGAAATCATCAATCTTTGTCTTTACACAGATTCACTAACACTATAGAATTAAATTTTAATAATTTACTTAAATTTCATTTCTTAATAAATTTTTCACTCAACACATTAAGTATTGATAACTTGATAACACAATACAACTTTTACGATGTAACTTCAGCATTAACAGCAGGTTACCGCGTCTGTGAAAAACAAAAACATTTATATGGTAAGTAATATAAAAATAATTTGCTTAAAAATTACTCATATAAAATTTAAAAAAGTTCAACCAGCAGGCTAGATTAATGTACCTAACAACAAAAATTAACAAACAAACATTTATCTTGTCACAAAGAAGCACAAGTTAATTAAAGAAAAAAGTGTACATTCATATGGGATTCTTTTTGGAGTGTAGTCAATTCAAAGAGTAAGCTACATTCATAGAGATTCCCATTTTAATTGAATCCAGGATTCCTAGAATGATTATCCATTACCTATAAAAATAACTACTTAACACTTCATTGTGGTATCGAAAAAGTTTCTTCTTTGAGTTTTTCATTATATAATTATTACTATCTCAGTTTTTGACAAATGTGGCTACCGTTAGACTAACCATACGAGATAAAATGTTATCTTATAATGTCAATAGAACACTAAATATATCTGACCAAACTCGTTCGAGCAGTAAACAAAAACAACAACATTATCCTTTGTGCTTGCAATGCTAATAAACATTATTTTCATCAGAAAAACTTACGAAAAGAATGCAAACTTTCCGTGAAGTAGATTACTTTAAACGTAATGAAATTAAGTCAACATGTTCTTAGTATATTTTGTGTCTTGTGTTTTAGTTATGAATCTTTTTTCTTGCAACATAGTTAGGATTTGAGTTGATAATCCTAATCTTAATGATAGTTGAAGAAGAATAACAAATAAAGAAATGCAACAAAAGTAATTCAATATGTTGAAGTTGGTTTCAACTATAAGTTTATTGATAAAAACTAGCTGCAAACTAATTCAAACCACAAAGATTGACAAACGTACCTACTCTTATTATTTAAAAAAAAAATCTACAACATTTTATAACTATGACCACGTATTTATCTGTCGTATTACAGAAATGAAATAATTTAAGATTTAGTACCTTAAAAAACCTATTATTTGCAAACATTGCAAAGTTACAGTGCGAAGGTTTATTTTATAATACGAGTATTATACATACCTATATGTATGTATGGAGGTAGTAAAATGATTTATTGCTGTTCAGAGCTTCAGGAGAAAGTATTATGAGTTATGATAATGTCCATTAATTTCAAAGTTAACTAACATTAATGACAAACAAGATAACCAAATGCAAAAGTAACAGTAGGTAATATTACAGATACCTACATGTTGAAACAAGTGAAAAATTATCACGAACCAAATAAATTTATGCTTCAAATTATAATGTATGATGCTTTTTTTTAATTGGAACATAAAATTGTGTTCAAGTGTCTTAAAATAATTCACGTATTTGCTCGTAAATATTTTGTTTCGTTGTTAATTTGTGTTCAATCTTAAAAGAATGTGATACGGAGACACCCTGAGATTTCTCTAGGTCATGTTTTGGGAACGTTCAACGAAAGCTGACCAAAAAGAGAAGATTCTGACCTTTCTCAAGGATACACCTTACACCAATAATGACAAAAGTAGAGAAGCGTTTAGGATGAAGGAGGTGGCAACTCAACTGGCGCTGAAGTTCTTCTTGGGATGCGTATGTGGGACATTAATTTATTAGATGATCGATAGTTTTTATCATACCACATATACACGCTGGTGAGTCCATTCATCCCTATATATGTACGTTTGAAGTAGACCAGCCTACGTCACATCTTCTTCTTCTTTAAGTGCCCTGTCGGGTCCCCCCAACGTTGGCGATCACCTCGGCTAACTTGACCCTGTCCTGAGGCCTGAGTCAACAACACACTTTCGTCTCACGTTCCCGCTCCGTTAGCGTTCGGGTGCAGACGATGTTGCAAGCAAGTGTCAATTTCGTTGCTAAGATACACAATAGTTACGAAAATTAACACTTTGGCGCACCATCGTCTGCACCCGAACGCTAGCGGAGCGGGAACGTGACGCAATAGTATGTTATTGACTCAGGCCCTGCTACGCATTAAAATATTCAACGCGTAATACGTTCATATCCACTGTTATACCAATAATTCATAGTTGTCCTTTGTCGTCACTCCATAATAAATAATAATAATATTATATTCTCCCCACCAGGAGTCGGGTTTTCTCGGATACCGTCGGCTGGAGACGAATGGTGCACTCATCACCACTAACACGTGATGTCCATAGAATGTTCTTTTTTTTTAACGTCTTTTCGAAGTCCGTTATGACGAAACAGTTTCTCCTTTACGATGGGTTAGTCCACACGTATAGAGCAGCCCAGTGCCCACTCTGTCCTCGCGGCGGACAGTCACCGTAGTAATTACGACAAGTTAATAGTATTGATAGATAATTAGAGGCAATCTTCATAACAGTGTAATGATCAATCTTGTTGTCCTCCTGCGTTCATAGAATAATTCTTGTTGTGTGCCGTGTAATAATGTACTTTAAAACAACCTGTGTCAATTGTTATGCGCGTGACCGGATTTACCGCCAACATTAGTGTACTATAAAACAATTCTTATTAATAATCAATAGTAATCAATAAACCAAATAATATTGTGAACAGGCTTGAGTATCCTTTGAGTCATATAGATTACGTGGTCGAAGTGATATTAAGATAACATTTGGAGTTTTTTTTTGAGTGATGTAGCGTGTGTATGATTTTGGGCGTGGTTTTTTGCTGTTGCCGCCATTTTACATATCGGTGCGAAATGAGACATCCCATGGTTCTGGACCACTATTCAATGTTGGGATTCGTAAGAAATCACTTAAACAATTCTTTATACTGTCCCAGTGATATAAATTTAATTAAAACGTGAATGAGTTCCGAGGTCGGCAACGAATACCTCATCAACACGGGAGTCTGTATATTGCACGTCAGTGGATTATCGATGAACACTCGTTCCTATGAGAACGAGAAGATCCTCTCTTAACTTTTCTGGTCGCGACCTTTGTTATGAGAGTGATTAAATGATCATCCGTATATGCTTGGACAGACTATGGAAATAGTGACGCCTTATCCCTTTGGCACTGAGAATAGTGTTGAAACGTATAATATTTCTCTTATCACTTGAGAAGTAGCGATCTCTTTCGTCCTGAGGACAGGATCTATCTGATTCTGACACCACCACACCCCTGTACGTCTTTGAGTATAACCAGCGACCGCCATAGAAGCATCAGGGTATGTTTCTTTCACGATCCTGCCATCTTCCGTCTATGAGTGCAAAATACGTCATCAATAACATACTCGTCTTTGTGTTATTCTTCTCCTGCTCGCCTGTCTATCTGTAAGTGACTATATTACTACTGTATATGGTATATGTTGATAATTTTTTCATAACTAAGTTCATATTATCGTTGAACTATCTATATATTAATTTCCTTTGTGTAATAATATAAGATCTTGAGTATGAATGAAGAATGAATGATTCCAATTACATTTTATAGACCACACGATAATCCAGGTATTGATTTATATTTGATTGACAAGCGATGAGGCTTGCCACCCATCCTGAATGTCTTGATTTTATATTGGCACGAAGAGGACAGTTTGCATGAATCTTACGTGCAGCTGATCTGCTGGCTACCCCACTTGTGGGATATGCCGTGATGGTATAGTATAGTATAGTATAGTATTTATATTTGTAATACCAAGGTTGGTGTCTTTAATAATTACCATTGTGTGTTTTACTGTCTCTATCCAAATATGGCAATACTTTCATAATTTTGCGTATTGTATGGAATAATATTCCCTACAAATTTACTTTGAAAGTAACTGTCTTGTTATGTAATGTATATGTTTACACAATAAATGTAAATCACTTACCATCCGATATCTTTCTGTTGAAATCCATTTTGTATACCCGCAAGTAGATTCAATACTCTTAATAATATTAAAGTACATCTCTTCGCCTCCTTGTATATAATCTTCCAATAACCCAGTTTATACTCGGAGTAGTTATGTCACAAAGGTTCATATCCTTGACCAACCATTGGAAGGAAGACCATATTATCTCACTATGAAGGCTACAAAGAGCTAAATGAAAGGCTCCATTGATGGAAATAAAATATCCACTTACTTGGAAAGGTCTGATGTACTTATGATAATCTTTGTTTCACATGATATATATAATTTTGTTGTTTACCTGGATATATCTATAAATTTACTTTGATACATAATAGGAAGATTTTATTCAATAGTTATAAATGGTATACTGAAGGAGCAAGGAGTTCCTGGTAACCTGACTGCTTGTGGACTTAAGGGTAAGCATGACACAGAGGCCTCTCTCGCCCAGAGCCAAGTAAAAAGGGCCCTATACACTTGTAAGAAACCCCTAGACATAAACAACGAGTATAGACCTTTTACTTCTTAATACCTCTAGACTATTTAACGAGCATATAGATCTATATTTATAACAGTAATACTCTAGAGAATATGTATTTTGCTTCTTATAGTTCAGTTTGAAACTTTGTTCATTGTTCTAATTTTGTTTTTGTAATAAATTTGGGTGCTCGTCCGAAAGATGTAGCAGCCCCTGGCGCCGCTCGGAACAGCTCCTCCACACTTCGGATGCCAGTCCACTCCCTTATATTTCGCAGCCAGGACATCTGTCTCCTACCGGGTCCTCGGCGTCCCTCAATTTCATCTAACACAATTTAATGTGTACCATTTTTTATTGGGCAGTGTAAATCTAGGCAGTTCTTCTGTTGAATCTAGTTCTAGGTTTTGGTTTCTTACTGGCGACAATGAGCAACGTAGCTTCACCTATCTTCGATAATGTAGTCCAAGCTTTGAGCAACAGCTTCAAGTTAAAACGTTGTGACATGTATATTTTGTATATGCGGTTTTAGTAGAGGGTTCAAAGCAGTAAAGGCACGGATATAATAATAAATAAAAAGTTAATTAAACTAATGTAACTTCTCAATACTTCAAGTTTACGAGTATTAATTTTTTAATTACTCACATAATTTAATATCGCATTTTTCGTATCTAGGAATTATGTTTTTTTTTATAGGTATCCTACTTTATCTCAAATTTTTCATTTATCTTTTGTTATAAATTATTTAAGTTGATCAGTTTAATCTTGGAGTGGATATATATTATTAAAATAAGAACGTATTCCTTATTGTGAAGGCATTACTAGGAAAAATATATTATATTTCTCAATTAACATATTATTATTATGATTTAGGAATAAGCTTATAAGACCAACTATTTCACTAGCACTATTATAAACAATAATTGTTAAATAGGAGTCCAAGGACTCCTGTTTAACTCTTCCTCACGCTTAAATCAATATTGCTTAATCAAGCTTAAATAAAACTCATAATATTAACGAACTTATTCATTTGTATGCATACCGTTATTTCACGAGATAATAAAGTCATTATATAGCTCATAGCAGTGAAGAGAATAAACAATCAAGTCATTATTTATTATGGAATCCCTACCTGTATACAAAGCTATTTAATATTAAAATAATAGTAATATCCTTTTCCGTTGCATTATTGCAATATATCATGACACGTTGGAATTAAGTTATATCGTTCTGACGTAGGTAATAATAATTTTGATGAAACCGGTATAGAATTATCACATACAATTTAAATATTTTTAATATTTCAACTACACAGAACACAGTCATATACCTCGAATAATGCATCAGGAAATGATTATAATATGTATTAAAAGAAAGTAACGGAAAATCAATTTTTATATTTATTTATCTGTTACATAACGACGTATTCCACAAGTGAGGTAACCAGTAGGTATACTTGTTGAATGTTGTAATAAATGTGGTAGATTGTCTCTCCATGCCACTAAGTATATAATGTGACAATAAGGCGTCAGATGTAAGATGTCACTGAATTGGGGATTCTTGATTTTTTGTGAAATAAGTTGAAATATGAACATTGAAATATGTTGTTTTGTATGAGCCATATGGAGGCTTTTTACTCACGAAGTGCAGAAGAAATGAGATAAATAAGTGCATGAATTATTGTAATATTATTGTTTTCGTAGTTTGTTCTTATTTTTGATGACAAATCGTGATTTTTTATTTTGTAATGAATGATTTCATGTAAAAGGCATTGGCTGTTTATGTGATAAAATAAAAAATTAAATTAAAATAAATATACCTACTCTTACTTTACTTAATTACTCCCTTGCAATATAAGAATCATGAATACTAAGAATGCAACTGTGAATTAATATCGCAATATCCATATCCAATGAAGCTTTCTTCTGTTAAGATAAACTCAAGATTTGCATGCATCTACTCAGTGAACGATTGATATGGTCTCATATTATAAGTTTCCTTCATTGATTGCTCTAATAATTTAATTATAACGTTATAGCTGTATATGGCTGCGTACACACGATCTTTGTCGGTTTGAACCAAGTAACGAACAGTACAATTGAAGGATAACTGAGTTGTTAATTGAAAAGTAAGTAGATAGATGATGCAAGTAGTAAGTAGATGAAATATTCCAATGTTAATGCATTGTTATAAGTCACAAGCCATTATGAATATTACTTCATTGTTCCATTTCAATTTCCTTCCAATGTTTTAAATAGTAGGTATACACTTTGCAATAGACAATAGAATATGCATTATTATTTCGTTCTCAATGCATGGGTAATGGGTATGTACGCCGATGTAGGCACATACATACTTAGATCGATGACTGTTGTATGGCACGCAGTTACAAAATTTGCATTTTAAATTAAATAATGATTATGCAATTTATAGTCAAATTGTGACATTGTCATTAATATAACAAAGCTCTATAATAAAACAGAAATGTCTCTCAAAATATACTAATTTCAACGATATCTATTTAACCAAGTAGGTAGGTATTTAGACACCAACAAAAATATTTATTGTGTCGGTGCACACGTAGTTGAAATTTCATAATTATGACATTTGAAACAAGTGTTTCTTTCTACTATCGATTATTCCCAGAGAGATTTATAATGACCTTATAAGTCAAAAGACGTCTCTCTGGGAATTAATAATCAATAGTAACATAACAATAGAAATCGCACCCTTTGGAGGGTGCTTAATTTTATAACTTTAATGGAAAGCATACATTAAAAGAGAGTATAAAATTGTGATAAAGAGAAAATAAAATCTGCATTATATAGTATGAAATAACAAACAAAACATATTTGAACATTGCCTCTTCTTTTCTAAAATATTTCCAATCTGCATTTCTGTCTTACAAACTGAAAAAAATATTGTTGTTAATTTATATAATTTTTATATTATGTTTACTATAGGTTATACCTATATGTAAATTTCACCCACGAAATAAATCTTAGAAAGCTAGAAAAATAGTCGTATTGTTGTTGGAAACCCAGAATACAGATGTTTGCAATATAAAAATTAAAAATTAACAAAAACATTAAAAATAATGTTTCATAAATTTGCGTACTCCATTGACTAGAATATTATTATTACATATGCATAGAGATATTGGGATTTTTTAATGATTTATTCTTCCTTTATTTACTATAACAATGAACATTGATACTAAAAAAATTCAAATATTTTTACAAGTGACTTCTGTACCTATATGAGTAGGTATCATACATTTTTCAACTAATCGAAAATTATAAATTTCTCTCGTTTATTATTATTTTAATTAAAAAAGTTAACTTTGCAACACCTAACGGGCTTTTATTTTAAAAAAAATACCGCCAATCAATTAATAATAATAAAGTACCCTTTGGCTTTGTGTGATCGTATAAACTTTTCCGAAAAACTGCATAACATTTTTACGAGTAAAGCTTACAATATATAAAATCACAGAACTTCACATATACCTACTCACAATTACGGAATAACATAAGTTCTTGTTGTTATATCGGACTATGAGTCGTGTGTTAATATGTTAATCATGGTAGGTGAATGTAAGGAACTCCTTAAAAGGATCAGCCAACAACGATCTAACTGGATTAGCCACAACATCAGGCACCCAGGCCTGCTCATCACCATCGCGGAGGACAAGACCGAATACAGAAATGGTAGAGGCCGACCAAGAGACACTTATATGGACCAACTCAAGAAGGACATGGGCTGTGACCTGTGACACATAAGTAGAACTAAAAAGACTAGCTGAAAATAGGGAGGAATGAGGAAGAAAATCCAAACTCGTTGCAGAACAATCCGATGGATTGTTACTCCGCATCTATATGTAACACGTTTCTTATTTCAGAGATTAGCGTTATTCCGCCTCTGTGTGTTCTCTTATGTTTTTTTTTTCAAGCTATTTTTGATCGTCAATTCTGCCTTATTTTGAAAGATTATGGAACGATGTATTTTGAATATTGACGAAAACTTAATTTTTTCGATAAAGGTTTGAGTAAGGTCGTGGTTAAATCTAAACCTATTTATTTACTTCTGTTTTTTTTTTGCTAAACTTATTGTCTTGTCATTGTTAATTTATATTACATACTTAATTTATACATATTCTCATTTAAAAAGATTTCGTCGTATCGTCATTTTGTCGAATAAATAAAATATTATATACCTTAAAAAATCTACGTAGAAGGTGGTAAGAGTATGTCACAAATGATACTTTGCGCCACTGCACTCAACAAAGATTAGAAGTTTCAGAAATACCTACATACATGAAATACGATGTTCATAGTTGAGTCATATTTTGAAAATTTCCAGTGGAGCTGGTTTTTTGCCATGTACTCCCGACAGAAGCATTGAAGGGCAAAATTATGACTATTCTCGTTTTAGACAGGGTTTGTAAGCCGCGTTCAAATATATATTTTTCGTTAGTATGGGTAATAAAGTCATACATAACTACCAAATTCTATTGTTATGAGTGGATTTTCCGCCAACACCAACTTTATATTATCAGCAGAAATACGAGTATTGTATGTTTTGTTTTACGATATTATTAATTCACAGACAACCAATAACACGAATTCATTTTATATAGCAAAAACAAAACCGTATGGTTCTACAACCGCAATGTTTGCTATTTTCAGTTTATTACAAAAAACTACTAGTGTTCAAACCCGTCATCTATGGGATTTATTAAACATTCATTAATTAATACTACACGTACCTACATAATGTAGATAAACGAATGAACATTTCTTGATTATTTTAATGATAGAATATTTTTTTAATGTTTTCACTGATATTATTTCTATTGTCCATTTTTCATTCATGCGTTCACATCTTTGGGGCATTTTTCACAATAGTGGTAGCCAGCAGACAAACAACATCTGAAAAAAATGTTAATCATTCTAATATATCATACCTTTCTTTTGATTTTCTATTTACAGAGTATTTATTTCACAATCACGATGTAAATAATTGTTTGGGTATTGCATTTCAACAAGGTATTATTTATTTACCACTACACCAGCACAAGTGGGGTAGCCAGCAGACCTGCTGCACGGAATAAACATGCAAACCTGTCTTTCGTAATGAGTGGCAAATCTTATCGCCGAATTAAAGATGTTAAATATTTTTGTTTCTTCGAACACTGTTTTTAATATTGAATACTAGATTTTGAAAACAAACTGTACTGAATACTTCTATCGCAATATTTTAAGATAAAGGAAAAAGTAACATTTTTATTCTTCATGAACGTGATTAAAGAGTGAGAGTTTGTATACAGGATATTATTTTATCTATTATTAAAAAAATAAGAATACTTATGAAGATTCGTGAATATAACACAAACAAATTGGCATTTTTAAATAAGAATACATTCAAGTATTTACACTACTCAATACATACAAACTACACACTTATTAGTATAATTATACCATAATAATATATCCTATTGTTTACTTTATTCCCACCCACGATATACATAAACCAACCTTTTAATGTAAATAATACTGAAAGAAAAAAAGAAGCTCAGATCCATCGATACAAAAACAAACATTATTATCGATTGAAGACGGTTTAACAGTTATATGTATGAAAATGCATTCATCGCATTAGATTTCTGGTATTCTGTGTCGAAATAATTTTATTTTATGTTTATTTTGTAAACGATTGTTTAATATTATGCAGGTGAATGTTTGTTTGTGAGTAACTTCAAAGATAGATTTAAGAAGAAATGTATACTACTGAAAAAAATAATAACGAAATTTCACAAAGAATCATTGGTACTTACTATTAGATTAGGACCAGAGATAGTAAAAACGATTCATTCGTACGAATCTATAATATTAATTAAAATGAATTTCAAAACACTGTATAATTTCCAAATAAAATTTATTCACCTCAAACGTTTTCGCCAAGGCTTCTACTTGGCATCATCAGGAGGACTAATTAGTTTAAGTTCATATGTAGTGAGTCTGTTTTCTATTACTAACTTATACTAGTGGTGGGGGGGAGTTTGAAGGTGGGGGAGAAAGGGCGGAGTTGAGGGTGTTTGATAAGAGGGAAGGAGATGGGTATATCAACAAAGGAGATGCATATGGTATTTGGATATTCACCAAATTGTTCTTGTTTTTTATGGATTTCAAGAATCTCCAAGGCATTTAATTTGATAATCTTAGACTCGGAGTACAAGACCTTAGTACCTTGCATGTCAATAGAATGATCATGTTGTATACAATGGTCTGCAATCTCCGAGTATCCGGATAACCCCCTGAATGCCCTGTTATGTTCCTGAATGCGTTATGCACCTTCAAACTCCCCCCCACCACTAGTATAAGTTAGTAATAGAAAACAGACTCACTACATATGAACTTAAACTAATTAGTCCTCCTGATGATGCCAAGTAGAAGCCTTGGCGAAAACGTTTGAGGTGAATAAATTTTATTTGGAAATTATACAGTGTTTTTAAATTCATTTTAATTATAATGAATTTCCAAAGTGTTAACACAAAAACATTTGATTTAACACAAAAACATTTGATCTATAATATTAACTTGTCGCAAACAAATTGTTAGTAAATTTACCAACGACTTTTTTGCGAAAAGTTAATATTATAGATTCGTACTAACAAATCGTTTGTATAATCTCTGGTCCTAATCTGATAGTACGTTACGTACCAATGATTCGTTGTGAGTATTTTTCTCAGTGTATAAGAATATAAATGGTCTGCCATATTAACAACTGTAATTTATCGTCATTGTTTTTAGTGGATTTTAAGTTTTAATTGAAAAAAGATATAAAATTATTCCAATATTGTTTCAAAAATGCTTAAAAAGTAATACAAATTCACCAATCAAAGATTTAAAATACATAAAAATAATATGTATACAGATGAGTATTGAACTGAATAAAAGGTTTGTTTTTCGTGCATAAAATTTAAGAATCTTATTAATTCGATTCTTTGGTTTTAATTAATTAATATGCAATGAAATACTAAATGTAACGCCTTTGTTAAATTCAATTTTACGAATTATTTTCATCATACTCGTCTCTCTCCAGACTGATTTCGAAGAAATAATTTGAACAGTAAATGTTGAAATTGAGACACAATCTTGTTCTTATACATATTGAAAACTAGTATTTAACATACGTATATAAAAAGTACTGTGATTAATAAAATGTGAAAAAAAAATATTCTGAAATATGTTTTCTGAAAAAAAAACTTTTTAGCTCAAATAGAAATCACACTTTTTGTCAAATAATTGAGTTTATTTGTTGAGCAATGTTATTTTATAGGTAGGAATATGAATAATGTAAAACGTGGTTGTTATTATCAAACAATAAACTAGTAGGTAGGTAGAAATTGTCGAAATAAAAATGTTGATGTGAAACAAAAGAAGGTTCACATAACATAAACTTTCCTTACTACTTGTGAGAATAAGATGAAAACAGTATTTTAATTGGTATAGGTTTACATAAAAAAAAGACTTTTTGAACACCAGTTATGTCACCGCGTTTGTGAAATCCATCAATTTATTGTTTTTAATTATTATAAGATTCATATACCTAAATTAAATAAACGTTATTTTAAACATATTTGATATCAATAAAACACTGTTTTACTTTTCACTATTAATTTATTTTATTTATTGTTTATTTATTTATTAATTTATTTATTGAGTTCTCTTGAAAATGTCAAGCTAACTTGACGAAAGCGCTTGAGTTATAATAAATTAATAGTGAAAAGTAAAACAGTGTTTTATTGATATCAAATATGTTTAAAATGTCTTTTCACAATGTGAACACACAAACTCTAGATCATTTAAACGTTATTTTGTTTCCTTTTTATGTAATTTTTAATTAGTATCTATGTAGGTACCTATAATAATTATTAATAAGTAAGATTTAATTAATTTTTAGCAAAATAAATATTTGGCTAGGTGTAATTAATAATTTATTCATTGAATACAAAACAGTAGTACCTTGACATACAAGTGCCCCAACATAAGATATTTCTAAACGACCTACAGGTGAAAGTGAGCAAAGCGTGGCGAAAAAGGCAAAGACAGGTGAAGAGAAAAACAGTGACGAAGATTAAGTGAAAGTAACACTTAATAAATCTAATTTATTTCTTTACATTCTCTTTAATTGTGTTTTTGTACAATATTTGTCATGTATATTTAGGTATCTTATTTAATTTTTTAAAATTTAATTTATAAAAAAAATTTCTTACTTAAAAACACGTAACAAAAATAACGGGGGTGACTTTTTGGGGGCTGAAACAGATTAATGGCAGTTCAATTAATTTCAATTGGGAAATGTGCTTTGAGTTACGAGTGATTTGAAATACGAGCAAGGTTGCGCAAGGAAATAAACTCGCATGTCGCGGTTTGCACTACTATATGTATATCTTTATGAATAATGTGCACAACGGCCGATGAAATGTACTTACTAGACATTATGTAGGTCTGATTTTATTTAGGCACAACTTATAAAACTCCATAATTTTAATTTATAAATTACAATTTATTTGTTTTACAAAATATTTAAAATAATGTGACATATGTTTCGGCTGCAATGCCATAATCATACTGACTACATAATCATTCGGCTGCAATGCCAGTATGATTATGGCATTGCAGCCGAAACATATGTCACATTATTTTAAATATTTTGTAAAACAAATACATAAATTGTAATTTATAAATTAAAAAATGTAGGTCTGAGTCTGTCAATTTGTTAAACCTTTACCTTGATTGCTGTCTCTTGACTTTAAGAAAAACCTATATTTCAATTGAAACTTAAAAAAACCTAAACTTATAAATTATTTCATTTTATAACTTAGGTTAATAAACTTGAAATAAAACTGATGGAAATCCCCGATTTCTTTACGTAAAACACCCACACCCACACAACGTTAAAAACAATTATTGTAGGTATTTTTTTCATTCTACTTCCAAAAAAGTCATAAAAAAGTATGTAGGTAGGTACCTAGAAAGTACATAAAAAGGACAAATAATATTTCTTAAAATGAACAAATAATATGTTTATTTATTTACCAGCAAATAATGTTAAAAGGCACAATAACGTTATGTCATTAATAATAAGTTTGTTTTGTAAATAATTTATTATAGATTGTTCTACTCTCGGAATATTGTTTATATTAAAGGTCTCGTAATAATTGAAATTATTACGAGACAAATCAGATAATTATAAATTCCTTCTTCACAATCTCAAACAACCATCGATAAATGTCCATCCTACCCAGCGTGAGAAGGAACGCAACGTTGATTGGGTGAGGGACATCAGGTACAAAAGTACATCAAACATACAAGTACAAATAATGTGAAAAATTATAATAATTATTTGCATTTATTATTTTTTATATTTCTAAGTAGATGTGACTTGTGGTCATAGTACAACAAGGTACCTAAATATAAAAAAAACGCTGATGGTGGTTTACTTTGAAAGATAATTTCATTGGTTTGCATATTAATTAACATGTAGGTATATATTTTATATGTGTACCTACACTCCTATATACTGTATCCCAATTATATGCACAATTTTATAAGCAGTAACAAATCATAATTAAAAAAACGTAATTAAACAATACAAGTCTGAAACAGGACTGGACAAGAATTGTTATCTAAAAATTATTTTCAATCTCATTACATATAATAAAATAAATAATTTTTTTTTTTAATATATTTTATCTAGAAGTAAGTTACTTGTCACTGTATTTTTTGTCTTTCTCACGGTTTACATTATCCCACATTTACACTATATTTTGGTAATGAAATTGATGCCAAAGTTATTTGTTTGTGATATACATTATATTTAAATAATAAAATGATCTCATTACAAGTGTGAACAAATGTTCGATGAAAGGAACATTAGCGCTAGTGATGAACAAAACTAATAAATATTTTAGTCTATTCAAATGTTTATAGGTATACATGTACGAACGTTGCTTTGTTTGTTTGCACATCAAGTTTATATAAACGTGTTAAATTATATTAATAAAAAATAGACTCAACGTGAAATAAATATAAAGGTTTATATTTAAAACTTGAATCACTATGTTTATTTGTTACATTAATTTAAATTACGCTATCGCGATTTCAGTGCACTTGCACTATTGACAAGCTTTTCAAGACTTAAAAAGCTCGTCAATGGTGCAAATGCACTGAAATCGCGATAGCGTAATTTAAATTAATGTAACAAATAAACATAGTGATTCAAGTTTTAAATATTTTATTTGAAAATGTCTCGTAATTGTTACATAGTCAATGCCTCTAAAATAAGTGAAAAAATAAAGGTTTATAATTAAATCATCAAATTTTTGCTTCCTTGTAAATATTTTATTCTACTTTTTTACCGTAGCTCATGAAAGGTATTTTGCCTCGAGTAAATCGAATATGAATTATTATATTAGGTTGTTATAAATTTTGTGAAATGATGCCACCAAGATGTTTGAATACAGAATGGAACCGCTGGTGCTGGCCCAGAAACAATTACTTTATGGTAAAGTAAATCTCGTTGACTAGTGACGAAAATACTTGTAACTATAATATTTTGACATTGTATGGAATCAGCGTGCATGTATGAGAAACTGGATGAATGCAGAGGAAGCAAAAGAAGTATGTAAGTATAGATCTATTTAGCGTTCCGTTCTCTCTGCCTACCCCACCTGGGATATGGCGTGAGGGTATAGTATAGTATATATAGAGTTTTGTTTTGTGTAGGTGATGAATAGGTACTCGTATTTTCTGAGTGATGTCGGATTAATAGCTAGTTTGTAATACATCCATAGATTAGGTTTAAGCATTAGCTATATAGCAGCTAATAATAATTCCTAGCCGATGTTTTCAGTGTTGGTAGCAATCTCATTCGCCGTTCACCATATGGTGCATTGGCCTTATACCAACATCTACTTACCAATCTACTTACTGGGCTGAAATAACAACCGTTCATTTTTGTGTTTTGATTGAAATGTGTTAATGGCAATGGGAGATATTTGGAGTGCTAACAAGCATCTTTGGCATTTGAGAGTTTTTCTTTTTATTTACGCCTGAAATAAACATTGCCAGTATATAATACTTATTTAAATCTGACAATTTACATTTTACAACATAGTTTTTTTCGAGTATCCTATTGAGAGTTGGGATTTATATGGGTACCTAACATAATTTATTTAAGACAAATTCATAGTGATACTAGCTGACCCGGCAAACGTTGTTTTGCCATATACCTACATTATTTCTAGATTTCTAATATCACTATTAATAAATGGGGTTCATGGTAGAAGGGGGAAAATTTAGGGCTGTATATATTTTTTAATGCCTCACCATAAAAAAATATAAGTAAATAAATATTTTGTCCAAAAACAAAAAATCAGGGTTAACTTTTAAGTGTTTAAAAAAATAGATGTTGGTCGATCCTCAGATCTACCCGGTAAGTACACAAAATTTCATCAAAATCGGTTTAGCCGTTTCGGAGGAGTATGATAACAATCACTGTAACACGAGAATTTTAGATTTCATGAACATCATCATCATCGCCCTCAACGCTCCTCTCGAGAGCACAGGGCAGAAACCAGCCTCCTCCATTCATAGCGTCTCTGTGCCAATTGCGTCACCTCTTTCCAAGACATTCGTTGCGCTCTGATATCGTTGTCATAGGAACGGTGTATTGTGAAAGAGGGACGCCCGGGCCGACGGAACCCCTGCGGACGGAAGATGACGGGACATGTTTTGAGAATGCCTAATGATAGTTGGCCAAAAAGAGCACTGTTCATGAACATAATGAATGAAAATTCATTAATATATTACTCACTCAACCCAAAAGGTATGAATGTACTTATAATATTAACTTTTATAGTTTGAGGTATTGAAAAATTTCGAACCGTTTTTACGCAATCTATAAATTTTTGTATGAAAAGTATCCTCAGTAGTTTTCAAGCTTTATTTTCTTAACAACAAAGTTAAATTTATCTCTCTGGACAAAATTTTCAACAAACTTAATTCTTATCGAAGAAAACCAAGTAAATAATTTTATTTATTTACATTAATGTCAAAATATATTCCGCAACTATATCCGATTCGATGTTTTGTGGGCGAAATTAAAGCGATATCAAGATTTATTGCGAGTGATCACAATATTTTGATATTATTGTCGAAGTGATTTAATAGGCAGACAATGAAAATGTTGGATAAATAAATAAATAAATCACGAATTCCGGTTTAATCGCCGATTGTAAATCGAGCGTTGGACTTTTCGAATTTGGTAGGTGTGAGTATTCTTATTTTTTCGATAATAATACTTTATAATACCTACTCAGAATATTCAGATACAAAATTATTTGTAACTACCTTCTGTAATAATTTATTACTTCACTTGTGGTATGAATGAAAGACTTAATTAGGTTATGTTATTATATAATTCAAATTACGATTCTCTTAAACCTTTTCTTATTTTTTAATTAAATCTTGTTCATTTTTGCATTCATCAAAAAATGATTTAAATCATCACACCTATTTTATATTTAATACTCAAAATATTGTTTTATCTAAGGACATTTTATGAAGTAGGTACCTATTACGAATATAAAATATGAAGTTTTTTAAATACATACCCTTAAAGTATACGAGAGTATCCGGTCTTCTGTCCTCTGGTATAGCCTGCAGAATACATTCGGTGGACGTTTCCACTCTGGATCTAAAGACATGGTTAATTCATGCCAATATTTAGGATCTGATATCACATCTGACGAAAGGTTGTTGTGAACTGAATATTTTCATCGCATTTAAGACTCCAAGTTCACTCTGCAATACCTGGTTGTGGTCCTAATATTGTCATGTCACTCTGAATGGTAGATGTTATTTCCATACTCATCTCAATAATATCATGAGTATGCTTTCCATATAAATAAATTTCTGGATTTTTCTTATCCTATCTCTATTTTTAGTAGCATATCCATATGGTGATGATTTGAAATAGTTGAGTTAGGGTATATGAAGTTAAATTTTTCAGCATAGTTTTTCAGTTCTATTGTTAGATAGTAGGTACACACTAGTTTTTAAAATAAGATAATGTCTTCATTTCACATAAAGAAATCATCTGATATCCTTTCTTAAAAGAATGTCAAAAGGTTCTATAATGATAAATACATCACAAACTTTTAGTTGTGAAGTGATAAAATATGAGTTTCTTTTCACAAGTAAAAGTAAATATAACATAAGGGATGATTACAAAAAACACCATCCTGTTACAGGATATTCTGGATGGGTGCTGTAGTAAGGATCTTATCCTTGAAATACGATGCTAAACAAGTGCCTGGAAAGGCTTAAAACGTCAAAGATGATAAAAGAGAAGGCACACTATGATAAATTTATAAAAAAAATCAAATTAAGCGTTCATCCTTAAATAATATAATAACGAAATAAAATTATAAAGTAGGTACCCATAAATATTTAAATTATTTTTAAACACACAAATACAACAAGAGGCACGTTTATTAAATGTAAATGAAAAGGTCAATCAAAATTAAGGAAGAGAAAATGTAAAATGATTCGTATTCTATATTTAATTTATTTAATTTTAATTTTATGATTTATTCATATTTAAAATTATGATAAACAGGTTGCGAACAAGTAAGGCGAGGTAAAAAATTCAAACGCATTCGTTTTTTTTTATTCCGGTTTTAATTCACGAATAAGCATCACTAATAAAGACATCATAAAACATATTTTATTCAGCGATGACTCATGCCACCCATTCTGAATATTGAAAGTGTGTATATTTACAAATGTACATAGTTAGACTTATGAATACGCTATAAGTGGGAGATTCTTTGAGGGTAAAGATAGTTGTAAAATTTAACCTCTAAATAAAATTGCTAGGTATAGTTTAATATTGCTGCATTGTATAGTTGCGTGAATGTGTGTGTGTGATAAGTAAATGTGACTGCGTTTGAAAGGATTGTTGTATTGCATCGAACTATTTGTGAATTTTTGTATAAATGTTCAATGGCCTTATGCCGTATATGTTATTATAAATAAAATAAAAAAAAAAACAAAATAAAATAAAATGCATTGTCATGTTAAGTAATTTGTATCACAATATGCTGTTGATATTTAAAAAAAATATTAAAATAACATGACTATAATCAAAAGAATAATTCTAATAAAAACACGTGAAAAAAGTACAAGACCAATAATTGGTCTTGTACTTTTTTCGCGAGTTTTTGTTTGACCTTTTATAGGCAGTTTTTAAAAAAAAAAAAAAAGATATACTTATCTGTCTTGATATAAACCCAAACTCAACCTTATACACCTTTCACAGTAACCTGAAAGCTTGTGTCGTGAAAGGTGTGTTTTCCGGCACCTGGGATCATATCACGGATCCCTTTTTCACGTGCCCAAGACTCTTTATCTCCAAGCTTCCGACGAACCCGTTGTTCAACACATTTTATATCTTTTTGGTTCTCTTTTCTTTGAGGTTCGCCACTCATTTTAATCTCTTTTTGCTGGCATGGAGGCTGTAGTTTTCATGTCGTGAAAGTGTTATAGTGGTTAATCTAGAGTCAAGTATAGTTTGTTTACAGTTGTATAGTTTGAGGATGTGAATTTCAATAAAAAAACATTGAAAAAAATAGTTCAGTCATATTATATTACGAAAGATGAATTTCCATATTTTGTAGCTTCCGTGTATTTGTCGTGGCGGTTTTTCGTATGCGATAAACCGCGTAATTGAACTTCATCATTAAAATATTTTAATAAATTTGCTTTTATAATAATAAGTTGGTAGTAATTCTTCGAACTAAATTTGCATAATAACTTATAAATTAGATATAAATTAAAATGGAGATATCTCTTTTATGTTATCATAAATTCTACAGCTGTTATTAGCTGATTAGCTGATTTTAATGGACTTTGATAGTCTTTATAAAACAAATTTATTCTTGATACTGAAAATCGTTACGGTGGATTTATCAAAGAACCGAGTTACGTTTAGTCAGACGAGGATAAATGTAGCATTTTCATAAAAAAATATGCAAAAATAATTTATAAAAATCTGTTTAATGTATGTACCAACTTATCAACGTTTTGATATTTTATCAGTAGGTGCATAAAAGGAGATATACTACTATATTAATATAAATGCTCATACATTATAGACATTCCTGCCGTAGATAAACCGTACTTAGCGATCGTCTACTGGCGAACTTTTCGACAATCTACCTACATGTACCGTACAATAAAATTATGCGTTATTGTTGCAATTATTGACGAAAATTCGTTTGTAGTCGATCGCCAAGTGCATGTTTGTCTAGGGGGTCTGGTTTCCAACTTTGCTTATTATGAAGCTGAAAGTTTTTTTTATTGTTTAATTAAATTGAAGTTCCAAAGATTTACAGGTTTGTTTTTCTCGTCACTAAAAACAAGTTAATTGAGAAGTTTGTCGCACGGGAATTGGATAACGTGAATATTTATTTCCCTTTTGTTATACATATATCTGAAATTTATGATCCTAGGTAAACTTTAATCTAAATGTTTGTCTACATACAAAGTGTTCCTTTAATACTTCTTCATATTACAAGTTAGATTATAACTACCAAGAAACAGTATGATTTATTATCAGTCAAATTCATAAATTTTTAGTCATATTTTTAATTTTAACTCTAAATTGATCATTCCAATCGGTTCAAAGACTTACTCAAAAAGGTTGTCACTGTCTTGACATATGACACTTTTTAGGAAATCCACTCTTCGACATCAAATTGTGTCCAAAAAAATATTGAACTAATAATTTTCATCCATTTCTTACTGAAACGATATTTTAATATGAATCTGAGTTTAAAATAAACTCAAATGGGTACATCAATCATCATGCATTTGTCGTTTAAATTTATAGCAGGAAAAATTGATCGCGGAATCTCTCAATTGAAGGCTGCAGACTGTGCCATTAGGTTACCGGCTACATTTATTTATAACAATTTATTAAAATTGTTCTCATTACTTAATATATTTAATTAGCTATCACCCAATTATTTTAAAGCCTAAATGAAATGAAAATATTTCATTTTATCAAATTCAAGTCCCATGGTATATTTAGAGAGGAATAGGGAATCATATAATATAATCATGCATATTATTTTAAAAATGGGTCATTTGGGAAACGAATCTCATGCCGTGTTTATACGAGTGGAAGTAAAGTCAACTAATGTCATTATACTAATCATTCATTTCAATCTTTTACTTTGCTTTAGTAATAAACCACCGAAAAGTTTTTACTTCATTATTATAACTCGCGTGATAAGCCGATTAGGTAGGGAGCCTCTAGTACTTTGAAATTGGTAGGTATAGTAAAATTAGAATTTAAAAATCTGACAATGTTATTACTTATTTTTAGTTTTGACTGACAGCATATTTTATCACGAATCATATAAAACATCATATAAAATGATGCAATGGATATGTTTTTTAATAAATTATATTCACTTGTCTATATGTTCGTAAAATCGTCAATCAATAATTTAACTTATTCATCTGGGTAAAAGTACAAAAAAAACAATGTGTGAAAACATGCCATTTGTTGCAAGTGAGGTAGCTATCAGTGAGTGTATCAACTTCATTCAGGTCATCTTATCTATACCATAAAAAAGATAGGTATTTATTGATTTGAGAAGATATCTGCACATTGACTCTGAAACAAGCGCAGTGGTTTTCAGTTAGAAGTTAATTGAGTTCGAGGCAATGCAGCGACTAGTGAAGAAAAAACAGTCGATGGCGATGGCGTAAAAAGTGAAGTAAGAAAGGCATTTATTTACGATTGATTCAAATACCTTATCAACAAATGACGGGCAGTGTGGAGTAGAGGTAAGCGCCTTTGGGACATGAATTCCCGGGCTAAATTTCCGTCCAGAAAAAAAAGAACGGCCGTTTTTTAATTTGTCCTGAGTCTGTGTTTGCTTGATTTTGTATCTACTACAATATGATTGTATTGTCGCGTTAGTATCCAAAGTACAATGTTTGGTACTCGCTAGATTTGAGTGTATTGTCATAATATTATAATTATGCTATGACATATCACTGAATTTAAAAAAGAATGCTCATATACGATTCTCGAAATACGAAATACAGGGTGAACTTTTAAATTACAGAAACTCTAAAAACTAATTGGACGGGCCGTGGTTGCGTAGACAGGTCACTGGCACCGTGCGACCTTAAGCGAAGCAATAAGTTTCTGATCACTTCTACTGTGAGACGAGTGTTTGATGGATAATAAATTCAGTTACAGGATCCCACAAAATGGGGGGTTATAAAAAGCTAGTGTTTATAATAATCGTTGTTTCCACTAAATGCCGTCCCGTGGTAGATATTTTCCCCGTTTTTTTATTTCACAGAGAAGAGAGATTAAGAGAATATTATGATTAATGTGTTCATCATGTCAGACGGGCGTGTTTACGCTTTTGTCAATGTCTACGAATGCGTGAAATAATTTAGAACGAAACAACACATTTAGAAAATGAACTGGACCGTCTAATTTGAAATAAAGAAATTGTCTTTTCAGAAAAACTACAAAAATATACTATTATTGTTATTATTATTATAACTTCAACTTTTATTTCACTAAACTAGTGTTATTACCTGTTGTAGCTCAGGTTTTCAAAATCAAACAAGACACTCAAAAGAGATTTATATTATTCTCGACTCTTTTGACTGATCTTATATCGTGACAGTGAGCATGGTGGAATTGGCAAACGTTGTCTATGGACACTGAAAGTTATCAACTAAGCCAGCCTAGAGCTAATTCGTTAGCGTTGGGATTCCTTTCTCATTTCTTCCGATTAGATTTTGCCCAGTGTTAGATTGTGTAAAAATTGTTCTCCAATTGAGATGTCCGATCGATTTGTCATCTGCGCGCATTGCTCAAATCCAGTCTAACACTCAATAAAATATTATAAAAAAATTCTATAAACAATAAACATATGTGAAAATTCAGGATATTTTGAAGCTAATAAATATTTTTTTACACAGAAAAAGTGTTCTGACAGATTTATAGTAGATTTAATTAATAAAGTATTAAACAAGTGTTTTTGTGACGGGAAATAATACAAGAACATTAGTTTTTGTAAATCAATGTCAATCAAAAAAATTGAGACATCATTTCTTTTTAAAAAATGCGTTCGATTATAAGTGATTGTGAAAATGATATCAGCTGATTCTATCTCTAATCGAGTTTACCTATAAAAGATAGAGATAATAAACCAATATACACTTGAACGGAATCATACATTTAAGCAGAGATTACTATTTCTTCAGGATTCAACTGTTTCTCCGGCTCATTTTCAAAAAAAATGAAGCGTCTTCGTAAAACTTGGATTAAAAATATATAGGTTTATTTGATTACTTGTCATCAAAAGGATCGCATGAAAACTATATTAATGATTGTCGTAAGAATGTAAAACGAAATTACATTTTTACTCATTCACTTAAATTATACCTATCATTTTATTTTCCTCTTTATTCCATTTTTAAATTAAGAAGTCGTTTTTTCTTAGGGATAGCGACAGATATTCTTACTTTTTGTCCGCGAAACGACACGTCTTTGTAGAACTTAGATTAAAATTTATTAAATCTTTTGTGAATTTGAAAAATGGTCGAAATATAATTCACAAAATGCGGAAATAATTATATAATTTTATTTCAGAAAAGTATTCATAAAAGTAAAATTTTCCTTTATTCATTCGAAATTTTTCTCTGGCCAAAACTAGTGATGTATTTATTCTTCAAAAATTTCAATTTTTTTTCTTGAAATGATCACTTTTAACGTTTTTCGAACCTTGATGTATCAGGTATGTATCGATAAAATTTCATGTAAATGTTTTCTTTACCTTTTTTTCATCCTATAGATGACGCTCGAGTGTTTAACAGTGGCATGGCTTCCATAGGTGCACCGTATTCCTATTGATGAATATTACATACAGGTTCCTAACTAAAGAAGCATAGAACAGAAACAAGTAACAAATAACAGCAATTGTACACATGAAATGTATGCAACCGTTTCCATCTTATATAACTTGAGTTCGTCGGTAGCCTGGAGGTAGAGTCTCTGTCTCGTGAACAAAGGGTCCGTGGTTCGATACCAGGTGCTGGCAAACTCCCCTTTCACGACACAAGCTTTTAGTAGCTTACTGTGAAAGGTGTATAAGGTTGAATTTGGGTTTATAAAAAAACCCAGATATTCCTTTTTTTTTTTTAAATATGTCACTGAAATTAACAAGTCATTATACAAGTGCAAGTGTGGTGCCACGTAGGACAGAAACAGTGAACACTATCTGCAGATGCTATCTGCCGTCTTCTACTAGACTTGGTACACGTTTACACAGTAGGTATATGAGTAGGTATCTAAGAAGTAATCAGGAAAGTTTGTGGTAAGTATTAAAAATATTGTTCCGCCGCTGATATTCGGTGGGTCGATTGTAGATAATGTACTTGTAGGTACCAAGTATATAACGCAAAAAAATGCTATATGAGAATCCCAGACGGTTTCTAGGTAAATTATGAAAAAAATGTTAAATAATAACTCGGTAAAAAAGTGTTTTTCTGACAAGTTTAAGAGCGGTCGGACCTTCCGTGACGTTTTAAAGGATTTATTTAGAATAAAGAAAAATTTAAACACACTATTTTTTTTTACGTTCATAAAAAGGAAGATTTGCAAGGCGTGAACCCTAGAGCCATAGAATGTTATTTCATTTTTCCATTTTTGTAAAATAAAATTATTTCCACGTGTTGTATCTATTATTCAAAATTTGTTCTGAATTATATTCTTAGTGAAGAATTTTATATTTGAGTTATTGCTTAAAACTAGCGTAGGTATATTAAATAAGATCTTCATATTTTTGGTTGGTTGGACAACCGTTTTTTGCAATAAACCATTGCCATGACAATATTTTTGAATTATTTTTAACGACGTAGAACATGATTAAATTAACAAAAAATGATTTCGAAAGAAAATTCCAAGTTTTTTGCTGTCGTCTGAAGGTGAATAAAGAAATCAAATTTATAAGATCCTTATATTTTATCAAATAATCTGTTTGGACATGCATTTGATTTTCATTAATGTTTTTAATCGAAGTATACCTACCTGTCAATATAAGTTGTCGAAAAAATAAAACAGGTGTTTTATTCTACTAAAGATTATATTTTGTGAGAGAGACGTCTTTCGTCTTATGAGGACATTGTCAATTTATTTTTTCGATATGGAATTCTACTACCTTAACACCGACACAGTGAATAAATATAAGTTGTTTTCTCAACAATTTCCCTAGAATTATTCAGATATAACTTTCTTTCAATTCGGGTTTATACGAATAAATTTTATTTATTTCTAAAATCTAGCAATGAGGTTTTCCTCCTTTTATTTTTTTTTTTGACACAAAGATGACAAATTGCATTTTTTTACCAACGACAAGGACAAGGACAAGCAGAGTGTATTATATTAATCTGGTTAAACCTATCTATTTGTTGTTATATTCTTATAAGAACACAGAAATACATGTAGGTACATATTGTTCTCCCTTTCGCATGGTAATTAATAATTTCTTAGAATTAGTTACTGATACATACTACATTGTAATATTATACTATACTCTCTTATCATTGTTATTGTAAATATTTTTATATATATGAATATTGTTGTATTTTTAAAATCAGATTGACAATGTCCTCATAAGACGAAAGACGTCTCTCTCACAAATTAAATCATTAGTAGAATAAAACGCTTGTTTTATTTGTTTCGATATGGAATTCTACTACCTAAACACCGACACAGTGGATATTTTAATGTTTTTTTGTAAAGGTGTGTAGGATTCTTATGGTGTTAATAATGTATTTTACTTCATCATTAGTAGTGAAGAGAGTAATTTTTACTATTTTAATGTAATGGAGAGAAACAGCATAACTTATTACTATAATTGTTAATTTTGTAATTGTAACACAATTTTAAAACAAATGTGTACGAAGTTACCACTTTATTAAGTATATGGTTTAAACATGCAATTTATCTACTCGTTATCCCATCTGTGGACTATTCCGTAATGGTGTAGTGTAGATCAAATATAATAAATTTGTTTTCTTTATAAAATGAAACGATAAACAAACTTTATTCTTTTGCTCGTACAACAACCCATACGAAACGAATTTATTATTTTTGATAAACGATAATGCGGAGGCACAATTACACAATAAATTGCAATATCCGCAAAAGGGTATGAAAACGACCAGAAGGCTATTAATGTATTTGGCAGTGATATCCTCATAAATGTCGTATGTGATATAATTAATTGTTATTTACGATGTTACATTTCAAAATTTTAGTTTAAATCAAAAACAAACGGATTTGTTTTGGATTAAAATAAAGTCATGATAATAACTTTATTTAAAATAAAAAAAATAATATTGATAAAGAAAACAATGCAAAAAATATAGTACTGCTTCAGAATACTACGAGCGAAGACGTTTATGGATCATATATTTTCGTGTTTTTTTTTTTTTTAATAAAAGTGTCCTCTGAGTGATAAGCTATGTGAGTGTGTGTGTTAGGATTGTTAGTATAATTAAATAGAGTAAAATAAATAACCAAAGTAAAGTAAAAAAAATAAAGCGCTGAGACAAAGTTAAGTTGAAAATTGACTCAGTTTGCCATGGTACGGGCTTATGCTCAGTGAGGTAGATTTTATAATATACTATTAAATTCTTCAAATAATAATGTCAATAAAAAAATAAAATAAAAATACCTTTAATGATGCACAAAGAAATTTTTAATAGGTACCTACTAAGTTTTGTTTAAGTATATAAGTTTTTTTTAATCAAATAAGTCTCTAAGTCAAGATATAAAAAAAAAACTCAATTATTAAGAATCAAAACAAAGAGAATCATTGTGTACCTACATATGAAAAATCTGTGTATTATATCTAAGTAGACACCGTATCAAAAAAGTTTGTTTATTAGAAGGAACTTAAATGAGGGAAAAAAGTTAGCATGTACCTTTATAAATCATTACCCCTGGATCTCAAATTCTAGTAAGTTGTTGAAATAGCTTTATTTCTCGGATATTTCAGGAGTCCAAGGACTCCTATTTATCCGTTTAGGTGACAATTTATTAATATTTGAACTCTCTCTAGTCTAATATCACTATGCCAGTGTTGGCATCTCCGATCCTACCACGTCAGTAGGTGGGGGACCCGGGCGACGTAGCAGATCCCATCTTGAGACCCACACATCCGCGAATGCCTTAAAGCGTAATAAAGCGTTTGTGGCATTTAAAAACACTCCCCAAACCAGATGGGTCGAGGAGTGTCAACAGTCATACTAGTAAGTATATCTTTGTTCGCTGATTTATTTAACATTAAATTTTTCACTGAGGAAATCCATTATCTATTTATAAACGAAACATAAATTTTACGCCGGTCTATTCAATATCAACTATCTATGTTGGTATATGGGAGCTCTGAAATTTATGTCATTTTAATAAGTCTTGAAAAATGTCACCAATAATACTATGTTGTCAAATTGAAAAGTTGTCCAATGCTGTCCGCGGCATGTTGGAACCGTGACAAATAAATAAATTTCTAAATAATGAACAATCTTGTCTTTGCATATTCGTACATTTGTCATCATGATACGGATTCTACAATATACATAAACCTACATACTTACAATATGAAAAATTTAAACGGTTTGAAAGAAAGAACTAATTTACAACACTTTTCACGATATGGGGCAGTAAGTAATAAGGTTTTATTGAATTGAGACTAGCTATATCGTGCGTCGTAAAAAATAAGATGCTGCATGAAATGTCCTCTTCGTGTCATAAATACCAAGTGCAGTGGCTTAACTAGATTTGATTGTTTCTCCTTTTATCTTAGATAGATTACAGAGAGCCAAGAAGTACTTCGTATAACCCATTCGCCATTTTCAGGACATCAGCTGGTCATTATATTCCCTTATTGGTGTAAGTTTCTATAAAATTTACATAATATTATTTATGTAATACAAATTTATGTATTTGTGGTGATAAACTACTGTAATTTAAATGTATGTATATACAACTACAAATATAAGTAATTTGCCGTATTCGTTTCTATTAGTAATTGTGTAGGGTTAATAAAGGAACTCTTTGAATCAGTGTTTTCCTAGGAAATTTCATCAAGGATAATATTGTAATTTCAATAGAATTGAGTTTAAATGATGTTAAGGTAGAATAAGCACATATGATTATTAATTATGAATGTTCGTTCTACACAAAGAGTTGACACTGAAGAGCATATGTGACTATCTGACTAGTTCTTTGTATAAGAACTTAAATTATAGATTTTCTGATACATATTATACAATGGTTTATTATATTCTCGAAGTATAATGCAGTATTAATTACTTTATTTTTTTTCTTTTTGACACTTCTTTCATGAAAAAAGGCTGGAAATAAGCCTTCTTTATTGAAAACAAATTTATTCGCTCTTCCTATAACATCTGTAAAGCATTCAAATCCTTGTTTGGTTGTAGAAAAGTTGTATTGCAAGTGTCGATAAGATAGTCATGAATTTTGTGATGGAAACTGTGTTATTCTAATGACCCAGCAAAGATCATCTGATACCCAAATAAATTTATTACAGCTATTCTTTACAGATTACGTGGTTTGGAAACAAATAAAGAAAATTTTTTTTTTTTTTAATCAACACATTCCATAAAATATCGACGACTATTAAATAAGCATTGTAGTAATCTGAATATATTAATATCAAATAGCCTTTTTAATAATTAGTATACAATATTTATTTTATTAACATGAAAGGAGTTTTGAGAAACAGAAACATCTGAGTACCACTCCATAAATTTTAAAGAATCTCTTAGTTTAAAAATTTACCCAGATTAAAATCTGATTAAATTTAGACGAAAATCGTCAAAAATAAAATTAAATTAAAAGAAAAATGAATTCTCTACAAAGCTTTGAAAAATCAGTAACTTTTCTTTCTATATTTTCTTTTCAAGAGTAATTTTAACAAAATATTGTTTTTTTTCATATCGCATTAATTTTAAACACAAAAGATCTCTGTTCATATTCCATGTACCTATTCAAAAGCTTTGCATTTTCAATTATAAAACCGGAACGTTGACGTAATTTTTACTTTTGAAAGTATTATAATTTCTCATGTTGGTAGTTCGTACAGCATCCGGAAACACCAAATAAAATGTCATCAAATATCAATGAAAAGATTCAGATATGATAATCAAAATAATTACACTATTCATCAAGAAACAAAGAAGAATCTTCTTTATTAGTAAACTGAAGAAAAGGTTTTGTTTCAAATCTATTATTTTTATTTTCTATTCTGGCACACTGTTCCTTCTTTCTTAATTATTTCCCTTCATACATAAGAGCTTCTCACACAATTAAGCACATATAAAAGTCCCACATTCTATTCTTGACTTTCTTAGAAAGCCTTACACAAAATACAATAAGATTCTTTCATAAAACATTTTGCCAACAAACCTTCGTTTCATATACTTACTTATTTTATTTTATTTTGAAAATTGCTCTGGGAATTCTTTTTCGAAGAAAACCTCAAAAAGCCTTTTTTTAAGAAACGGCTTATTTGTTTTTTCTCTTTGGTTGGAAGAAATTGCCTTAGGCGAAGATAAGCATGCCTTTGATAAAAATAAATTATATTTGAATATAGTATAATACCACAGACACAATTTAATTTATAAATTTATAAATATTTTGCAAATAATCATGTTCATTTTATGAATTATGCAAAAACATGGATTTGCATGTAAAAAATATGGTATAACAACATTTCTTTCTTCCGTGGAACATTTAGTTCTCTACTTTAACTTTTCTTGCTACCATTCACACAGGAGATACACACGTAGGTAAATGGTTTTGATACGTAAATATTATTATACTTATTAAAAACCAATAGGAAAAAGCAGACATTACAAAATCTTATAATTCTCAACAATCAGGTACATTTCATCTTCAATTCAACGATGACGTTTGTGATCCATCCTCAATGGCTCATTTTTGTAGAATGAATAGGATAATTTTTGTACTAGCCAATAGAATAACGAGTACAGAAGAGTATCTCTTGACAAAATCTAAATACGATCTTAATCTTAAACATACGACGCGCGAAGTGACTATTAGTCAAAAATACGTACTAATCTTGCGGAAGCATAGCGCGGTATTTTGGACCATAGTCCCATCGTGTGTCGTATGATTAAGATCAAGACAAGATTAAGATCGTATTTACATTATGTCAAGAGTAGCCCTGCAGTCCAGTGACTTATGTAACTTAAGTCTACAAAGCTACCTCACTTGCGAGAGATTTGGCGATTGTATATTATGTAGATAGAATAATTCTAATAATATTATTGCCAATAATGTTCAAAACGTTCTTAATTATTTAAGTGAATTATATATTCACTGTTTTACAGAATAATGGAGTAGCGCGATAAATAATTCTACGAAGTTGTCATACTAAAACTATGTTCAAAGAACAGGTAATTAAATTAATAATAATATTTAAATAAACGAAATTCTTTCACACTTTAAATTAGTGAATTACTAACTTCAAACATTTATTAACGGATAGTCAAATTAATTTCTTGTTTTCTTTCTTCGTTCTAAACCAATCTTCTGGCTTTTTGTCGGATGTGTGAATACACTTCTTTTCGTTGTTCTATAATATTTTTTTTTATCAAAATATATAAACAGAGTTAAAGCTTCTCGCTATCTTTGAAAAATTTCTTATTTTCGTAATAAATTATTACGTCATTTCAATTTTATCAAACTTCTTGTACTATTTCTTTGATTGTATCGTTACTGACTTTGCAATACGTCATTTTAAATTGTATAATAAAATAGACAATATAAATTATTATTGTATGGTGTTACTTAAGTATATACATTTTTTTTTTTTAAAAAAAGATATATCTGGGTTTTGTTAAAAACCCAAATACAACCTTATACACCTTTCACAGTAAGCTAAAAGCTTGTGTCGTGAAAGGGGAGTTTGCCGGCACATGGGATCGAACCACGGACCCCTTGCTCATGAAGCCGAGACTCTACCTCCAGGCTACCGACGAACTCGATGAACTCAGTTACGTACGATTGGTTTCGTGGACTCAAATTTGGGATCATTTGGTGTTGATCTGCACTGAATAAAACTAAAACAAATGAAGAGGTTTAATTAAAAATATTATTAAAAATATTACTCACTTCATTATATCATTCATACCATCACAATATATATTTACTTATATCAAAATTAGGGGGTAACCAGAGTAACAAATGTTGCTCATAATCATGTAAATTGTCTTGCAAAATAATATTATAAATTTATCGATTGAGGAAATTTTTTATTTCAAATTGCCTCTTTTTGACCTATTAGCTTCATGTTTAGAACTGTGGTATCTGCAACAGTACTCTTTTTCACTAATTTTATTTTCACTGAGTGAGTAAAACTCCATTATTAAATTAAAATAAATAAGTAAAAAATACTTTAGAGTTTTAAATTTCTTTAATTAATAGTTACACGTGTTTCGGGTACTAGTATGAATATGGCCCTGTAACCCGAAACACGTGTAACTATTAATTAAACAAATTTATAACTCTAAAGTATTTTTTACTTATTTATTTTTAAGTACCTACTCTTTGATTTTCTTTATGGCTTTTTTGAAAATTAAATCATGGTTTCATTTCTAACATACGTTGTGCTTAGAGTGTGTGAAATTAAAAATAGAGTAGATAGGAACATACATATTAACAATAAAGACTGCATGTTTTCCCAAGAGAAATCTATTTCAAATAGGGTTTTTAATTTAAAGGTTACCTTGTTCTTATAGTTTTATCACAGTTTGTAAAACATGTGCTGCACGATGCACAAAACTTAGCTAAATGTGATTAAGTTAGCACAAAATGGCTCTAAATGAAAAACGATTATTTCTTCTGTGCATTCTCATTGGAAATGTTGAAGGACATAAGAAGAAGACAGATAGAATGTAAGTAAGAATTTAATAAGTATCTGTAGTTAGATAGATATTCGAAAATGCGTATATTAAACATTTTAACAAGTTGTTAAAGTTGTCCAAGAAAGTTTTCTTATTACTACGTATAAACTTTTACCTAACATCAAACGGATTATATAATATTTTAATACACATATATCAAACAGATTACGTTGCTTATTATAAATATATGCATTATATATTTTTTTTTTGTATAGATAAAACGTATGTTAGAAGTTTACGTCAATGATCAATCAATGTGTGAAACGAATTATTAACGAATAAAAAGGTTTGCTGCCAAACCAAAACATTTTGTTTTTTCATGGTAATTATTAGAGAACGTGTATTCTGTACCTCATTTTAGTTCATTACCTATGAGAAATGCTAATAAAAAATCTGTTTTGTAGTCAAAACAATACAAGTTTTTATTTAAGAAAAATAAAAACATCGTACTATGTTAATGGAGCGTTTGCTTGTTTTTATATTCGGCTGCTTACATAATTTATTTTTTCGTAGAAAAAAAACATGATTATAAAGAGTAATAATAAATGAAGATGCTTACTTGTAGGTACCTCCATATATGTAGGAAGGTAAGTATCTACGTCTAAAACAAAATTAAATTGTCATGAGTACTTTTGATAATAAAAACATGCTCTGGTATATTAAGAATGGGGATGCAGAGAGTTTATACGATTAGTAATGAAACAATGAATTCTAACAAAATGTAAAATGTCTCAAATAAATAAACATAATTCTTGTTTTCACGTTTCAGAATCAACAACAGACGGAACTTGGTTAAGAAAGAACATTCTTAAGATAATGAAGTCAGCAATTGTGGAGAAGTCATAACAATATACATCGCAGTTAACATTTTGAAGGAGATTATTGTGACTACAATTTTCTTTTATGTATTCTGGAATAGGAAATGAGAAGGTTACTTTACCTAGGTATCTAAAATCATATGATATAATATCTTTTGATAAAAATATTGTATTACAAATTTTCACCCCTTCTTCTTATCCCATATCCCATCCCATATATCAATAAATTCCTATCCCATTCTATGTAATTAAAAGCATGCGACTAATAAGACTGTGTGCCAGCACACTCAGAGAAAATATAATATATTATGTAGTCTTTGTAACACAACATATACGATACGGCTGACGCAATAGCCCGAACGTCTTTTTCCTAATACACTACTCTTATGTCAACGAAATCAGAGAGCTGGGATTATAATGGGGAGGAGTGACTCCATTGGTGCAAGGACCTTTGAGGTTGGTTTCTGGTCTGTGATTCCGAGAGGAGCGATAAAAAGTAATAAGATAGTTCTGACAAGTTTTTCTTAGTGCAAGATATTTCTATAACACAGCTTCTGGTGTTTTTCTCGGGAATGTGGAATAGATATCGATATAAAATTGAGACTTAAACTGTTGAGATAAAACATTATGATTTCAGTAGAACAATGGGTATGAGAAATTAAATCTACGTTTATAGTGAAAGCACAATATAATACCTTTCTATGAAATTTGGCTTTAGAAAGATATCAACAATAACTTGGTTATGTAGGAATAACAATAACTTCTCAGCTTTCGCCAATCATATTATAGAAAAACAAGCATAACTTTAACAATATTTAGTTTAAATTCTCAAACAAAACGCAATATTGGATATAAGCTGTACACTAAACCTTGGAAATTAATAAAAACATATTTAGTAATTAAACGAGTTCTAACAAAATTTTCAGTCCTTACAAAATCTCCCTTCTGTCTTCGTTTAAACTTTCTCATATCCCACCCTTCCGATTTTCCAATTGTCCTCAACCCCACCACCCCCTTATAGTCTTACTTGTAAATTTATTTTATAATTTCGTTTAAAAATGGTGAACGTCTCCACTGAAACCGTGGTAGCGATATAATTTATTTTAAATTATTTACAAATTAATGTTTATATTAAAACAATCAAATATGGAAATTAAATTTGTTTGTTGAACGTATTTGTTAAGTAGGTACATACTTAATCCTTTTAGATCTTTATCTCATTCTTTGAAATTTATTCTATTGTAAATAATGAATGTGGTTTTCTTAGAAACAATATTTCATTGCTTTGTTAGATAATAAAATAACTCGTAATGTTGAAAATGGCACAAATTTCAGAATTAGTTAGATATCAACAAAGGTTTATGAAGTACTGTCGCTGTAGATTCTTGTATGAAATCCTAATAATAAAATTATTTCAAATAAAAAGTAATTCCGAAACACAACTGTCGTTCAGGCTAGGATCAGAAAAAGTACAATTAAGATTAAAAGCATTGCGAGTGGAAGTAAACTCACAGTGAAGTTTTATAAATTAAACATTTGCCTGTGACGTCTAATTTTTTCAAATCTTTCTATTTTCATTATATTCATTTCCTTCAATCTAGGTAGCAAATGATCTGACTGCACGTCATAAAAAACATTTTGTCCTCATTGTGCCATTAAAATAGGTAACACGATCATGATGAGTATCTTGCCTTATCGCAAAATATTTCGGATGTTATGTACATACTATACTATACCCTCACGCGTCCAGTGGGGTGGGCAGTTAATGTTACATACCTATCCTACATATGTGATACATTGCGAAAACCTGTCTCGAAAACTTCAAAAAAGAGTGGAAGACGTATTTGCCCGTGTTCTCCACATGTTACACATTCAAATTAATAATAGATATCTCAAAAACTCTTGAAATGAAAAAAGATTGCAATATTTACCAAAAGATCATATAAGTTTGTAATTTCAGTCTTCTCAAATAAGTTTTCACTGATTTACTTTACGATAGTAAAATAATAGTCCTCTGCGTTTGATATAAGACATTTTCTACCAAGTGCAAAGCAAATATTTTTCTTGAGTTGTATTGATAAAAAAAATTTCAAATATATTGTCAATCTGAAAGGGCAAGGACGTTGTCTAAATGTTCTTGAAAGATGAAAGACAGTAGAAAAAACATTTATTTGTAATTTCATTATGGAATTCTATGACCCAAAAAGGACACAGTAATGAATACAGTAATGTATGTAAATCTAAAGAAAATCCTCCATACAATACCACAAGGCAGACGTAGCGTTTGGTAGACCCAAACTCCGTTGGATGGACGGTGTACAGAGGGATGTGGACATCATTGGCATCAGGGATTGGAGGAGTACATGCCAAATAGAGGGAGATGGAGGCGAATGTTGGAGGAGGCCAAGGCTCACAACGGGCTGTAGAGCAATTGATGATGATGAGTGAATACATCAAACACTTTTTTTTACATTTTGTAATCATTGTTAAACGTATGCATATTAAATCTAAGATGAAATACAGACTTTAATAAAATATGATTAGACGTAACATTCAAACGTGTTATTTGGTTGCTTTATTTAGAAATAAGAAGTTATTTGTAAGTATTAAAGTAACGTAAGTTTTAGCTAAAAGAACATCTATAAATAATGTTTTATAACTATAATCCAAACTTCATTATTACTTTTTAGTCTGAAAAGTTTTAAGAGGTTTTTTTTTATATAAAACTTAATAAAAAAAAGTATAAGTAGTCAATGCGAATCCAACACTGTCTTGTTTTTATTTTCATACGCAATGTTGTGTGGAATATTTTTGCTTACAAAGGAATAACATAACACACTTATAATATGAATTATTATGTTACGACTTTTGTGTCATGAGATTAGATTAATTGAAGGATCTCTCTTGTACTTGTGTACGTGGATAATATTTTTATAAAAAAGAAAATTCAGTAATATATATAAACAATAAACATAACAATATAAAGCCACGCACATTACATATGTATGAATGTGGCTGTACAATCTACATAGATGTGTGAGGATTAATGTTGTTAACACATTGTACATAGTTATTGTTAGTAGATGGAAACTTTTGATATTTTGTTATTATTGCTGATGGGTGGCGGACCCATTAAGAATTTTTTTTTTATGTAGAGGTCAACGACATATGCGTTTTATATGTATTTAATATTCTTGTCTGTGGATTTGAGACTAAGTCTGTCTAGGGTAATGGTTAGATTATGAGACTCGACCATGTCTTTTTCACGTGCCCGTTTCAGAATCGCGGTGTTTGTGTTTCTCTTTCCAGAATACCCACTTGACATTGGTTGTGCATCGAGTGTTGTTTGATTTTGTTCTATATAAGAGGTTTTATTCTATTTTGAAGAATTGATCACGTTTGTTTTTGCGTTGAGTGGTGTGATGTGTAGTGTCTATGATTGATAAATCTATGATTAGGAAATGAGAAAATCATTCCAATGAGGTTGCATCGCCAATATTATTAAAAAAAAAAACAATCTTCTCGTCACTTTAAGGGCATGCTATGACGGTAAAGGTAAAAAGATACATAATAATAAATATGCTCATCGCATGCAGTTAATAAGTAACTGATGATTTTTGTGTTGATGCTATGGATCGCTGAAATAAATTACCATTGTGAATAATAATGTTAAATAAGTCTTGGGGCTGATTGTATTTATATAATGAGTCACAATCCATTGGATTGGTCTGCAACGAGTTTGGACTTTCTTCTCCACTCCTCTCTATTCTCAGCCAGTCTCTTCAACTCCATGTATGAGCTACAGCTCATGTCCCTCTTCAGCTGGTCCATATAGGCGTCTCTCTGTCGGCCTCTGCTATTTGTGCCTTCGGTCCTACCCTCTGCGATTGCGATGAGCAGTCCTGGGTGCCTGATGTTGTAGCCAATCCAGTTAGCTCGTTGTTGGCAGATTATTTTGAGGAGTTGCCTTTTTTCGCCAACCCTGGTTAAGACTTCTTCGTTTTCGACGTGTTCCGACCAATGAATCTTCAGCATGCGTCTATAGCACCACATTTCAAATGCCGCTAACCGTCCGCTTTCACTCTTGCTGATGGTCCACGTGTCGCACCCATATAGCAAAATGCTCCACACAAAAGCTTTAGTGAGGGCTGATTGTATTGTCTCTAATTTACAAACAGAACTTGTTCTTCAAATCCCATATCCAATGAAATTTACTATTACAAGATAATATTTTTTGATTATTTTCAAGCAAATTGACTAAATTTACGAACATATTATTAAAAAGATGCTATGATTTTTGAACTTTGTACATTTAAACTGTAATTAATACATAGTCAAACATGATAATATAGAAATATTAAGTTTTGATATCCACCTGTCTGGTCTATTTAAAGATCAAATTAGACTATAAATGGTCAAGGGTAGAGCTATAATTAAAATTAAGGGCTCATTCGTAAGGTTTCCTTCGTGCGAAACCTTCTGGTTATTCAACAGACAATGATATAAATAAACAAATTGAAAAATGATTGAATTGAAAAAATCATACCTGTTATTTTTTCAATTATATTACGCTGTTATTTTCATTAGATATTGTTTCCTTATATAGAGTTGTATGGTTAAAGGCGAAAATTGAAAAAGGGACAATTCATTCTCTGCTCCTTAAGGGTTGTTGAGCATTGCGGTTAATTTTTGTTATGACAAGACAGAAGAAGAAAATATTATACCGCCCACGGTGGTTTCCGATGTGAGAACGACAGTCATACAAAACACGGTGATCATAAAGATATTTTTTCTTAAAGACTTTTTTTCATATTTAAGACTAAATAAGTGGAATAAGAGACAGAAAAATTTCAGATAATAGTGAGTTGGGTATCTCACTCCAGAGAAGGTGGTATAATTACTGAAATAAGTTTTATATTATTAATCAACATAAGATTTCAAAACTTGTGGGTTAGTTGGAAGATATAGCACCTATCTGATAAATCTGCTCTTTTTACACTGCCTGTTTAATGTGTATTTTTACCGGGTTTAATCGCTTGTAATCAATATGTAGCAACATTTAATGAAATATTTATGTAAATAAAAATCATTGATATATTTTATATTGGAACCAAGGTTATTTATGCATAAAAATAAAACAGCTTTGAGAGTATTTTTGGGTTAATTTTAATCAAATCCATGTTTCCTTTTGTCAAAATAATTGGAAAATATGTAGATTGTTACATTTAAACCCAAAACTTATTTAAACATGGGAAGATAAACATAATATATACCCTTGTGATTTCAACAAATTGAAAAGCAAGCAAATGGCCTGTAAACAATAAATGTAAGTACTTATGAATATTATACAAGATATCTTTTCAGACTCTGCGTTGAAAAAGTGAGGCAAGGGAAATTAATAAAATGAAAAATCTAAATGTTGCAGAATATAATATTATTACTTGTTATTCTATCTATTATAATATATTTATTGATCTATAAATAAGTTTGTCTGTTAACGATTTCTATAAAGAATGAAACAAATTGTTATTATAAGTATATCAAATATGAGTTGTTTTTTGTTACCATAAAGTAAATTTCGTGATATCATCATGATGTCTGGTTATGATTGAATATTATAACAGCGCTAGTCACTGACGAACACATATGTGATAATGAAATAACTCTATTTAGGTATATACGCATTATTTGGAGCCGTGATGCTCATAGACACTAAGTCAACTTTTTTATTATTGGATTTATCGTATGTAATGAAAAAATGGGTCATCTTATTCGTGGCAAAGAGATAGTTTATTCAAGGTTTAAAAAGGCGACGTACGTTCATTATTAGGTGACAGAAAATTATAATCCATGAAGTCCTTGGTAAGAATACACCATCCACTCTTTTCTGTAAATTTTTGAGTGCCCCGTAAAAGGCAGGTATTCGAAAATATCACTTTAAAAACATTTGATATTAACTTCGGATAAGCAATAAGGCGTGCCATCCGTTTTGAAAATCTTAAGCTTTTTATTGGCATGGAGAGGACGATTCTCATGTTTATACAAACAGTTTGACCGTAAGCTACCCCACTTGCGGGAGATGCCGCGTAATAGGTTGAGTGGACTTTTCTTAATATGTTTCTAAGTAAACTTTTGGTTTCTAAGTACCTTAGTATCATAGTTATATTATTTACAGACAAATTGCTAAGTACCTACATAAAAAAAAAACTGAAAGAAATTTATGATGAAATACAGACAAACTGATGTTTGCTGCATAAAGTACTTACGTGAATATTCAGAAAGAAAAATGAGTATAAGTTTTTCCTTTTAAATCTTGAATGTGTATTACCGACTGATGTACAAACATATTATATATAGCTTTAGAAATATGCCTACATATTGAATAAATAGCTTCAGCTTACATACTCGTACGTTGACAAGTATCTATGTAGGTACTACCTTGAGACGTAAGTGGGGTACTTGAAAATATAGGCACTGCATGGTAGATTATATAAAACAATGTATAAAGCCACCACATCGAAAAAAAACTGTTATTTTTGCCATAACTCAAAACTAGGAATGGTGATGACTACCAAGGTGTACAAAAAAAAAACAAGCAACAGAGATGGGTTTCCTGAAGGGAAAGGAGTCAAGCTGTTACTGTGGAAAGTTTCGAAATGATTCCCACTTGCTGTGGTGCCATTAGGAATGAAGATGGCTTGAGAGCGGCTAATGATAAAGTGATATCCGGCGCTGCATGTAATGTAACGTAAGATCTAAGGTAATGAATATTAGTAATTGATATCTTAAAATACCTACTACATGCTTCCACTCGCTTTGCTAACGTGGTAATCCAGGTATCAAATTGGTAGAAATGACGTGTATGATTACCGCAAAGAAGCTCAGAGTGGAGAAGGCTGGTTGAGGACGATCGAATTAAGTTAAGTTGAAATTCAATTAAACCTAACACTTTTTAACTCACAAACTATCAACTGCCAGCATAGGCTTTCATTATTTCGGTTAGAGATTGGTATGGCTTGACATATTGTTGCATCACATGATACAAATGTAGGCACTACATATACAAGAGACGTAGAAAAGCGCTAGCAATGCAAATTTCTGAATACATTCCCCACATCGGTAACAAATTCTTATTGGAGATGTTTTCATCTGGCAACACTTTTGAATACGAATGTCAGAATTTTCGCATTCTGAAGGATTTGCAAATTTAAATCTGCGGCATAGACGATGACGAAATTACATTTATTATGTTATTCATTTAAATTCATGATATACTTAACCAATAGGTAACCAGCAACTTATTAGATTGACACGTGATCAGAATATTATTATTAGTTTGTTGATATTATTTCTGTTATGGAGTGTAAATGCGATCTTCTAACATGCGGTGTTTTTGACGCTGACTGCAATTATTTTAATTTGATTTTAAATTCATACCTGTATGTGGCGCAGTGCCACAAATGGTGTATCTAGTAGACTAACTGAATGTATTAAACATACGAGTTGTTCTACATGTGCTTATAAACAAATAAAGACATTTAAGGTGGGTGGCATACCTAATAGCTGATGTAAAATGTCTTACGTGCGATGTTTTACAAATACTCGTCTTTCAAAGAGTGTGAGATATTTTCTTTGCCGACAACTCGGTCAAAATAGTCGTATTGAATTCATCATCATCATCTCGCCCTCATCGCTCCTCTCGGGAGCACAGGGCAGAAACCAGCCTCCTCCATTCAGAGCGTCTCTGCGCCAATTGCGTCACCTCTTTCCACAACATTCCCTGCGCTCTGATATCGTTGTCATAGGAACGGTGTATTGTGAAAGAGGGACGCCCGGACCGACGGAACCCTTGCGGTCAGAAGAACAGTGCTCTTTTTGGCCAACTATCATTGGGCATTCTCAAAACATGTCCCAGCCAGGACCATCGTCTCTCCTGTATTACGAAGATTACAGGTCTCTGCTGGATACGCCGGCGCACAACATCATTAATTTGTAACATGTTCATACCATTTGACATCCAAAATCCTTCTTTTATTTTGATTTTGTCGTATTGAATTACTCACCGGGTATTTATTTATTGAAGTTTTTTTGGGTTTATTACATAAAAGAATGCATCTGTGTATCGCTATTTAAATATAGGGGTTTATGGTAGAAGGGTGAAAATTTAGAGCTGTATGTATTTTTTAATGCCTCACAATAAAAAAAAATATATTGACTAAATAATAAGAAAAATACGACGTGGACCACCCTTAACTTTAAGGGGAATGCAAAATAGATGTTGGCTGATTCTCAGACCTACCAGATAAGCACACAAAATTTCATCAAAATCAGTTCAGCCGTTTCAGAGGAGTATGATAACAAACACCGTGACACGACAATTTTTTATTTTAGATTATATTATAATACACAAAAAAGCCACTTAGTAATATTAGGTACTTAATATCATGTTGAACTTTGCTTCAATCTAATTTTTCCATTTCTGATATACATAATTATGTTTTCATATTCTTATTCAACATACAAAACGAAACGATTAGGTACCTAACCATTATAATCAAATGAGAAATTATAATACAAGCGAATACCCGAACCATCAACGAAAAATTTCTGACATTCAGTTATAATAAATTGCTTTGCATGAAGAAGTATTCTCGTAATAATAATTATTTTGTCGCTGTATCCATCTGTCTGATTCGGTGACAGTAGATTTATTCTCAGGGTTCATAGTGACAGGTTATCTGCAGTGATTTTAATAACGAGCTCTTCTTCTACTACTAACAATAATTATCTTAGAGGAAATAATGCGGACGTGGAATAAGGAATTTCGGTAAATTTTCAGATAAGGTGAACGCATTAGATATATATTTATGAATTTTCTACATAAATATATTCATGTAATACCTTTAAAGTTTTTCACCCAATAATAAATGTTATGATTGTCAATAAATGTGCTATTGTATAAAACACCCCTAGACAAACCCTAACCCAACCTACAATTCAGTCAAATGTAAAAAAAAATAAGTATACTTGTGATATGTCAAACGCGTACGAAAAATTCGAATAATAAATATTGTGCTTAAAGGGATCCATACAATTTTACCGAATTCTTATTTTTCAGTTCAAATACTGCATAGGTATTTCATGGTACATGAAAATAATTCATAACAATCGATGTTTAGATACGTTCACATAATCTGAATAAAGTTCGAATTTTTTTATGGATACTTAAGAAAATAATATTACTGATTAACATAATATTATAAAAACTTTTTGTAGGTGTGTGTGTCTGAGATTTTCAAGTGAAAGTTACATTCAAATAAGACTTGAGAATTGATTATTATTTGTTGTTTGCTTGCATCCTAATTATTAATCATAAAAATACAGTGATATTAAAAAATAAAGTTTGCCAAATGTAAAATATTTTATTTCTTCACATCTGTTTTTATTTTTTCTTCCTTTGGGCACACGAGGAAGAAATAAACACAGTCCATTTAAAGCGATTTCATGGCAGTTAATTTGATTGAGAACAGTATTTCTAAGCTTCTTCAGTATTGCTATATTTCATCATATTTTTAATAAAATCCGTAAGTTTTTGTTTAGTGTTTTTACTTCGTACCAATACTTCATTATAATAGTAAAGAAGTACATACTAGTGATGTAACGAATATTCGTATTCGCATTCGCATCCGCGAATATTCGCATATTTTAAAATATTCGCATTCGCAAAAAAACATGCGAATGTTTTGCGAATACTTACCCGGTACATTAAGGAAAAAGGCTCTGCAAGAAAATATTCTTTAAGAAAACCGAGGAGTTTTGAAATATTTCAAATTCCTATACCATTTAGAAAATTCGGCGTCGGGGGGGGGGGGGTAGAAATTTTAATGTTTGAGCAATATTGTAGAAATTTAAGCACGTCAATATTCGCTATTCGCATTCGCGAATGTCGGCAACAAATATTCGCGTTCGCGAATATCCAAAATCACACATTCGTTACATCACTAATACATACTATCATGTACGAGTATTTAAATTACGTATTAACTTTGGTGAATAAACTTTCTGTTTTTTTTTTGGAATATTAAAATCACCAGCTGTTTTCGTCATCCTTCACAAACAGTGAACGAACTTTCCAATTCATTATTAATTTTTTTTCAAGCGTATCAAATTCTCTTTGACAATTAAAAATACATTTCTAGGAACGTAATCAAAGACTTCCATTGATATTTATTTTATTTATGTAACAATATCTTGACTTTGAAGAGATGTAAGTATTTTTTCTTCAAGTCGAATTTTATATATAAATTTTATATTTGGTACTAATCCGTGGAGTTCTCGGCAAAAAAATAGATCACCACTTTCGTGTCTGTAATTTTTGAGTGTAAAAGAAACAGGTGAAGACATTGTCAACATACGGGCGTCCCTCTTTCACAATACACCGTTCCTATGACGCAATTGGCGCAGAGACGCTCTGAACGGAGGAGGCTGGTTTCTGCCCTGTGCTCCCGAGAGGAACGTTGAGGGCGATGAATGAATATGAGACAAGCCACCCATTCTAAATGTATTTTTCATTGTTTCGTAGAGTAGGTATAGCTTGGATGTTTATTATATGGCTCCCTTACGTGTGAGAGATGTCGTTGGATTATAGGTATAAATATTTAATATATACGTTTTTTCACGATCACATTTCGTATGAATTTTATTAATATTTGGTTGTAAATCAATATTGAACACCCTGTACTGTAGGCGCGATACAGTTGTATTCAGACAGTGCATTGTACAAACAGTATTATTATTTTCCACCGACCAACCCGCGTAAAGTCTATTGTACTATCATAATAGGTACATCCGCGATATGAAGTGTGTCTGTAACAACCAACCGCAATGCAAACAATAATGCCAGCCCGCACATACTTACTTACCCACACACACAAAGTTTTATGTAATTATGACACAGTGAAGATTACACTTTTGTAAATACAATAATAAAAACACAAATGACGACAAAACCGGGTTTTTTTTTACCTGGTATTTTGATACCAGGTAATTGCCATATTGTAGATATATATCTACATATATTATGTACTATATATTTTTTTGAAATCATTTCATGCATTTGTTAGACGAATCAAATCTTTTGCAATTTGTGATCAACTAAACACATTGATGTGAAAAATATATCAGACATTTTAGAATAAGTTTATCGATGCTATTATTACCTAAAATAACCATTGTATGAGGTCGCATATGTACATAAATCAAACACCCTAAACTACCATATGAGGCTTAGAAAAGGCAACGTCACCTTATTTGGTAGTGCCCCGGACAGGACACCTACAATATATTAGGTACAATATATTATATTGTACCTAGTGGATAAAAGGCGTCTGGACTCAGCATTAGAACAATATACCGCTTGTTCAATGCGTGCATCATCCCAATCCTTCTATATGGCTGTGAGTCTTGGCACTTAACCAAGGCTCAAGAGCGGAAGATACTCAGCTTTGAAAACAAGTGTCTTAGAAGGATTTTGGATGTCAAATGGTATTTTTATTTTTTTATTTTTGTGCCTAATGATGGTTGGCCAAAAAGAGCACTATTTTTCCATCCGCAGGGGTTCCGTCGGCCCGGGCGTCCCTCTTTCACAATACACCGTTCCTATGACAACGATATCAGAGCGCAAGGAATGTCGTGGGAAGAGGTGACGCAATTGGCACAGAGACGCTCTGAATGGAGGAGGCTGGTTTCTGCCCTGTGCTCCCGAGAGGAGCGTTGAGGGCAATGATGATGATGATGAGTGGATAAAAGCAACAATCCATAAAAGTGATCATAATATATGTATTTCCAAAGCACCAAGCGCTATCTACATAATATACAATACCTGATATCGACGGTAACGGGTATTTTAAAATAACGGGTACATACTTAACAGACATCACTATTAAGAGTATAGACACACTAGAGGGTGGTGACTCGTTATTACGTATATAAGTATCATTGACGCACTTGTATAATAATACACACTTTTATCTTTCTCTCACACCATAAGTGAGATAGTCTATTGTCTCTCTCATACTTGGAACTTACTAATCAACGACTTAACACTATGCCAAGCTGTTCTAGTCTTTCTTCTTTATTAACAACATTTTCTTTTCAATGAGTAAAGGTAATCATATCATTTGTATGTAACTTATGATAACTAACTAGGTATATTCAATATTTCTTTTAAAGGTAAAAAAAAATATTATATTAATTAAAGATTTGAAACTACACACCAAAACTATGCAAAAAAAAGTATAATTTTTCAATGTTTTATTTTAATTTTCTGTACTTTTTTGCATCTAATTGGGATAGCTTTTTGTAAACAAACCTTGTTAGTAAAGAGTCTATACTGTAGACTTTCAAAAAACATCAACACTGTTTAAAAAATATAGTTTAAGTACCCTATTGTAACCTAGTTGTGCCCTATGGCAACGATAGCCAAACATAAGAACATTTCTCCAGTTTTAATTGGATATATCTACCTACCTATTATTCATCAATTGGAAAATATATTTTTTAATCTTCATATTCTTAAAGTTTTATATTATAAAGAACATAAAAGTTATAGTTATAGACAAATAGGTAAAATAAGATAAATTGAAAAATAACGGATCAGTTGGAAGAAATTGCGTCTTTGCGATAAACTTGCACTCTAAATATTGATTGTATTTGATATTGTTATATTTTTTTGTAAAATTGCTTATTTTCAGTGATCAGTAAGGAAGAAATAAATAAAAAATAAATAGGTGTTTAATATTTTTATCACCTCATATTTATATCGTCTGACTGTGTTATTTTGTTTTAATAGCACTAAAAGAGTGTCTGTATTTGAAGTGGGGTGATTAAGCTGGTTATCTCTCTTTTCACATGAGGCGATAATTTGATATTAATTAAGGTTAAATTATATAAGATCTATGCCGAAAAGAGGGTAAATTTAATGTTAAATAGATGCAGAGTGTTCAATGGCTACCTCATTTGTGGGGGATGTAATACATAAATTTACAAAACGAATGTTTAATCATATCAAAATTTACTAAAGCATTCATAGAAAAAATCTGATAATTAAAATAAAATACCTACCAACTTTAATTATACTTCAACAGAAACCGGAAAAATATTCTTTGAAAATTATTCTACCAAAGTATTCATGGACGAAATTTTAAATATAAACCGTTGCTAGTCGAGTTTTTGACCTTATCTACAACGTGTATTGAATATCATCACGTTGGTAATACTCTAATTCCATTTTAAATATTAAATTATATTTGAAAAATCCAAAAGGGCATCGGTAGCATGGCGTTAGAATTGCAATGTTCCAAATTAAGCTCATAAACCAAAAGTCACAAAAACATATTATACTTAGACCTAGCATACAAACCATGCCTTGATAAAAAAATAAAAAAATATTGACCCATAATGTTGAGAGATTTTTTCGCGATAGATATAAATTCAAAACAACGCTAATCTCTTGATTTACTTCATATAAAAGTAATTATTATTAACATAAATTTTCATTCCTTCAATCAAGTTCGTCTTCATAATAAAGTAGGTACAATGCGGATGTATAATATATACTGAGAGTATCTCTGAAACGTTCACCCGTCTAATTTATATTTCAAAATTAAATCATTGATGCCATCACGGCGTTTCCCACAAGTGGGGTAGCCAGCGGTCTAACAAGTGGCTTATCTGCTTGCTATAAAAATGCATGCTGTCCGTGTCGTGCCAATAAAGTTTGAGACATTCCAAATTCAGTATATATACCGCCGAAACGAATACTCATTCGTAAGTATATTTAAAGCAGTGACTATTGTTTAACAAGCAGTCAGCATCCAATGATTTTCTTTTTCGTATTGAATACTTACAAAATTAGTTACAGTATTTCTCATCTAAGGTGTTGAAATTTTATTTTGATAAAGTGACCAATTTGCATATCATTTAGAGATATTTTGCTTCTTTTTAATGGGAACATCAAGTAAAATTAATTTTATTCTGAATAATAATTATCGAGGAAACACGTAAATAAAAAAATGAAGAACGCGGATCCAGTAATGTCTACAAAAACGAGGTAATTTTATTTTATTCTGACAATTATATTTTATTTGTTTAGATGAAATAAATTTGTGAACATAATAACAAATATTTAACTTGAATTATAAATACCTTTGGTGTACAAACTATTATCTCAAAAGATTTAACAATAATTGTTTTTCTCTGTTTGAATATAAGGTAATTTCCATTTGTCCAGGGTCCCATGACCTCTTGCTTCACTATCAAGAGTGCTACCACTGTGCTACGTGTATCGATTGTTATGTAGGAACATTTATTTATTCACTTATTGATACATTTTTCGGCATGAGTGCTTGCTGTATAACATTCATATAACAAAACATCATCATTCATATAACAAAATCAACATAGCAGTTTACCTAAGAAAAAATTTGATGATGTGCAGTGGTAGGATTATCACTATGTAGAGATTATCATTATCGTGGCATTATATTGAAGAACCTCTTAATTGGGGAACTGGCAAGATCTTATTGTATGTTTGTAATTTATGTATTGTGTTGTCAGTTTTTTGTGAGTGTCTCTATAAAATGAAAATAAAAATAACAATAAAGTTGTCCGAAGAATTGTAAAGTTACATGCGAGGTGAGAAGAGGTGAGGCGATTCGCACAGAGACGCTCTGAATGAAGGAGGCTGGTTTCTGCCCTGTGCTTCCGAGAGGAGCGTTGAGGGCGATGACGATAAATAAATAATAAATAAATAAATAAAGCTTTATTGGCATCAATATTTATAATGTGTACATGTTTTTGTTCCAATAAACTACCAAAAGGCGGGCTTATCGCATATGCGATTTCTTCCAGCCAACCCGAAAAAATAAAAAAAAAATAAAAATAAAACAATAGAAAAAACATATAGATAAAAGTATATAAAAACAAGATGCTAAAATAAAAACTACAAATGAAATATATAATAAAAACAAGATAAAATATAAAAAGCACACATACAACAAGAGTAGGAAGGGAAAGGGAAAGGGCAGAAAGGGCGAAAGACGATGATGATTTTAGAGGCAAAAACTATGTAACAGTTTCCTAGATGTTTAAAAAAGTTCCCTTGAATTACTACGTATATTGTTAAATTAATATTAATGTAACAGTATAGGTTATTAAAATATTCAGAAGAAGACCGTTAGGCAGACCAAGACAAATATTGTTAGGTAACATTAACCGAGATTTTTTTTAATGTCTTTTTAAAGTATTCTACAATGCACATCCGTTATTTGATTATTTAAATCGCGATCGATTTCGGTAAACCTATACCATGGACGAGCGAAACAATACTCATCGATACAACAATCCATCGCGATTTAAATAATCAAGTAACGGATGTGCATTGTAGAATACTTTAAAAAAACATTCAAATTGTCTTGTTACTGTTACATAATTTAATCCTTCTAATATAACTGATAACGTCAACCGAGATCTAGAGTAGCTAAATGTTTAAGACGACTGGCATTTCATTGCTCAAGATAGAAGGGCTTCGAGATCTGTTGTTTCTGAGGCAAAGGTCCTGCAAAGGCTGTTCGGCCATCTGAAATAAATTAGTGAGTAAGTTAAAATATTCAGTACAATCATATGTACATATAAACAACTCTAAAAATACAAATTGGCATTTATATTGGCACGGAGAAGACAGCTTGCATGTTTTATATGCAGTTGGTCTGCTGGCTGCCCCACTTGTGGGATATGCCGTGATGGTATAGTAGTATAGTATAGTAAAAATACAAATGTATGTGGATACATTAGAAACTAAACAATAAAATATCACATCAATTCCTTGCAATAACTATTCTTGCAATATGTATTATAGTGGTATTGGTTTAATTGATTGGTAATATTGTTATCAAGAAGTGATGTTGAAGTGAATAATACATATTATTATTAAATACACATAATAATTTGTTAATGAGATATTTAATTAAAAGCACTTCGTTGTTACAACATTAAGCAAGTAAACATTGCGTGTGTAATAATAATTATTAACTTGAAATTATCGTCGCTCGCGAGGTGGATATTATTATTATTATTCGATATAATAAAATATATGCCTACCAATCCATCAATTATATGTAGGAGAATAATGTAATAATACTCTGTGATATGCATGTAGGTGTTGATATGAATGGGATGAATGTAAGAGCGTTAGTGTTTGCCGATGATTTGGTATTGATGGCTGAAAGTGAAAGTGATCTACAGCGAATGATGACGTGTGTGTATGAAAATTGTGCGATTAATGGATTGAGAATGAATGCATAAAAAGACAAAAATCATGGTGTTTGAAAGAGGAAGTGAGAGAACAGTATGCCAGTTAATGATTCACAATGAAGTGTTAGAGCAAGTTGACGAATGTGTGTACTTAGGTAGTTTGTTCACGAGAGATGGGAAGTGTGAAAGCAATATTGAAAGGAGAAAAGTTGCTGGCAATAAGGTAAATGGTGCAATCCGACCAATAATAGCAAATAGAAACATATCCACCACAGCTAAAAGGTTGGTGCACTCTGCTATCTTAGTGCCAACACTTATGTATGCAAGTGAGACGTGGACATGGTTAAAGAAGGATGAAAATGTGGTAAAAGTCTGAAAGATCGTGTACGTAACAGTGATATACGAAAGCAATGTGGAATGAAAGTTGGTGTAATAACAAGGATGAATGTAAATAAGTTAAGATGGTTTGGGCACGTGGAAAGAATGAATGAGGACAGAATGACTAAGAAGATATATTTGGCTGAGAGGAATTTTGCTCGGAGACGTGGAAGTCTGAGGATTAAATGTCAAGATCATTATCAAATCCTACAGGACGGTCACGTGTTGAGCACATTGAACAGGAGAGCATGCATGAGGAATTGTATGACAGTGACGGAAATCGCAAGACAAGAAGAGTTGTATTTATATGAAGATATAAAATATTTCATGCTAAATATAGAAATTTAAATATTGTTTTCTTATGGATATTAGAATATTACCACGAACTTTTATTATGTAAAAAATATTTTTAAATAAATTACTTTGTTTTAAATAATAATGAAGCTAATATTATATAACTTATTACATCAAACAATGATGAATGTCGCCGCTTATTGGAGTGGGAAGATTTAAAAAAGACCGGACACGTAAAGTAAGTAGTAAGTAAGTAAGTTTATCAAACAAAACCTTTGTGGTTAAAATTTTAACTAAAAAATAATATTTTGAAGGATTGTGTAACTAATATTTATGTGGATGCGTATCATGACGTGTTAATTTGTGCGAATGTAACATAAGGTGTTTATATTGTACACTATGTACAATATATAAAATATGTATTAATTACTATTACGAATAGGAGAGTACCTATCTATACCTTAAAATAAGCTATATTATGTATATCAATGTATAGATATAGGTATATCTACAAACTTACTAGGTACCTATGTTAGGTCCCTAGCAATATTGAAAGATGTAAGATATACCTACAGACCAACAAATTTATAGCTATGTATATTTGTATACATAGTAAGAGAAAGTAGGTACCTACAAGTTGATTGATTTCTATGTAGGTGGAAGTATAATATGTATATACAGACAGTACATTATTAGAATGTTTGGATGGAGAATAATATTCAGAAATTTCTAAATACACAGGTAATAGGTAATATTATTGGGAGAGAGTTTCAGCTATCCTAGCGCTTATATACCAACAAGTATTCTGTAAGTAGATATTAACTTGCAAGACAATGAGGAATACTTTTGACGTTTAAGGTAAAAAATAATATTAAAAGTAGGTATTATCTACACCATCACGACATTGGCCGTAGACCGTAGGTAGGGTAGCTAGCGAATGGACTAAGATGACCCATAAACCATCAAAGAAGGTATGGCATTTACAGACGTCCGAGAACTACATGGCATGATCACGTGGATCAAGTTCTGAACGACGGCTGTGTATTGAGAAATGAACATGCATGTAGGACAAAAAAATTAAGTTGTTAATATTCAAAACAATATAGAATTCTTTCAGTCTTTGTACAAATTTTAACTTGTATATTGTATTAAATCAGTATTTCAAATTTCATATTAAAAGGTAATGGCCTCTTTATGAATTTTGTATCAATAACACACAGTGAAATGTGTTTTTACGTATGTGCTTTCAGTATTATTGATACAATCATAATAATATACACATTTATTTGTTTATTAAAGTAAGCGTTATAAAGCAGGACCTTGACAGGACACTATGCAGACTAAGGAAACACATGACGAAAATTGGATAGTCAGATACCCCAGTCTGCAGATTTTGATCAGAGGATAATGAAACACCCATCCACATCCTCTGTAACTATGACGCACTCGCTCGCAACCGAAGTCACATCCTCGGAGGTCCACTGCTGGACTAACTCTGAGAAAGTGAGACTTCTCACGCCAAGACAAATAGTGAGCTACATGATGCACCTAGGTCTTGAGAGTGAGATATGACACAGAAGGATGTCACAATAGATCTATTATGGTCGCGGTGACACAAGGGATGTAAGGTCCCTTGACCTTTATTTAAAAAAAAGCGTTGGAAAAGTGTATTCATACTAAAACGTTCTACGAGTTTGTATTTTCGGTACAAATATCTATACATACTCACTCCCTTGTTATGTATCTGAAAAGTTTTAGAATTCAAAACAGTACTACCAACATTGTAAATCATTTCAATATTTAATTAATGATAAATTGAATGATTTATTTCATACGATCCGTTTTGGTGGAAAACCATATTTCTTAAACGATAATCAACAGCGACTCATTCCAGTCTTCGAATAAAAAAAACATCGTGTATAACAGTTTTAATATCTTCAATTCAGCGATGAGGTATGACACCCGTCCTAAATATTGTCTTAACGACATTTTTTAAGAAATGTGGTAGTATTATAGTATCAAAAAGGTTTGTCAAAGAGTGGTTCTTGAAATGAAGATTTCTTTATAATTAAAATTATGTTAATACTAAGTAAATGTATGTTTTATAAATAAATAAATAAATTACACGGAGAGAACGAGTTTTATCTTTTTATACACAGTAAGTCTGCTGGCTACCCACTTGTGGGCTATGTTTTGATGGTTTAAATGGAACAAAACATCATTAAAATCATAAAATATTACATTTTATATTTCATCTATCTTTATGAAAATTTATTACGCAAAGACATTTAAATATTTGAGTTACTGAACTTTTAATAAAAAATAATAATTAAGTCCAGCCACTCGCTCAATATAAATAAAACGATTTGTAAGTCATAAAGTGCGATTAATTTTGACATGGAATAAGCCGCAGAAGCTCAAATGTATTCAATAAAATTTATTTAGAAGAAATCGAAAAACACGAGTGAATATTATGTTTACATAATTATTCTAATCTCATGTTTTAAAATAGAAACTATTAAGAAAACATTAAGTAGGTAAGTATGTTGCGTAAATTCGGTGCAACTTTTAAATAGCACGTTAGTAATGGCTCTGAAGTCCTCGACATAGAACATTTCTGTCATTCTATTCATTTTTTTTATTCTGAAGAAGGCAAATATTCGGACATATACTACACCACGTCACCCATCTCAAATATCTCATAATTTATTGGTAGGGAGGGCACAACCTGTAAATTCATTATAAGCAGCTAGTCTTCTGATTAGTGACAGATGTTGTTACGGTAATGATAGATGTGGTAAATGTATAAATAAGGTTGTGTATTTTTTAGAAAATAGATTTATTATGTTATATAATTCATCAAAATATCATAACACGGAAGAACCGATATTGTTGTTATTTGTTCACAGAATTTAACTAAGATAACAATAAGAGCTTAAGCAATTAACCTTTGACCGTTATAACTCATTAAAAGTAGTTAAAGTTTACATAATATAATGGCGACTCCTATTGAGTTTCAAATTTTGCTCTCTAAGGCCTAACGCATCAATATATAGTTAAAAGTTGTAGTTAGCTATCTAAAGGATAAATATATCTTATGGATAAAGTGATGGTTAAATTTATTTGCCGCATCAATCTAAAACTATCCAATGGATAGCTATCCACCAGTCTTAAATGTTGGCTACACTGAAATCGCATGTTTTGTCTATGGTTTTAGCTTGATCTTTGTTTGGCGCCAATTTTGCTCCACTCTAGCGTATATATCGTAATAAATATTTATTATTTGCAAATCAAAAGATATTTTAATATAAAAACAAATTTATATAATTGTAAAAATATGCTTCCAGGTAAAGAAAAAATATTGTTAAATATATTTTTACACATATTACGAAATACTTTGCGTGAAAACAACAATCATAGCTCGAAACATTACATAAGGATTTTACTTTTGTTGTTTTTCAGTCAAAATTCCGTTTTAAGTAATTTTTTGTGGTTTATTAATACATTCTACCACATTTTGAATACATTTTTATATAAAATATTATACATTTTTGTAGTTGATAAAATATGCAAATAATCTGATAATGCCATCTACCGTATATAGCTAAAAGTATTACGTGAATCGATTCTACGAAAACAAAAATGGCGGTTATGTCATCTTTCCTTCAAAGTAATCACCGCGTTATTTGTAGAATATTTTCTTTGAGATGGTTGATACAATGATTTAACAACATTTTTAAACATAATACGATATTGTTGAACATCAAAAAATACTCATACTCGATGTATGTAGCAAAAACAACACATAACGTATCCTTCACAGCTGTTCACAAACGACGCCATTTTGATAATTGGGATGATTTATCCTAAGGATTAATTTTATCCACCACTTTAAGTTGTAGTTAAAAATGTCGTCGTTTATCCTAGGGATAGGCCGTATCTTTACATTGATGCGGCAAATATCCTAGAGATAGGCTTATCCTCAGGATAAATTTAGCTATCTACAGATTGATGCGTTGGGCCTAAATAAGTGACAAGAAAACCCAAATTCATCGATGAAAACTATGAATATTTTATGTTTTGTTGAAGATACATATACCCACCCTATATAATAAATATATATTTTGATTGAAATAAAAATGTGATTTTATCCAATACCTTTAATATTTTTAAACCTTATTAAATATTTTAAAACAACTTAAACTTCATGGTTTTATTGAGTTTTATGCACTTGATTGCGTTAAGTTTCGGCATATTGAATAAAAACCGCTAGTTTTCTCAGTGTGGTCAAGATTAACTGTTATAAAAATGCGAGAGTCTTTTGCAAATAAAAGGCTACAGACTCGTGAAAAAAAAACGATGTACCTACTTACTTTTTTTGTTCTCTAAGGATATTTTTAATGTATCATTATTGCCACACTTTAAATACAAAGCAGTTTGAAAAATGCATTCATAAAAAAAAATTAACAAAATTATTTATTTCAAAGATCGTGGTATAGCGTCATCCTGTGAGTTTGTAGATGTGTGTGGAGGTACTCCCTGTAAAATAATTCATTACTATTAAGTCCATCTCTTCTAACACACAAAATGTCAGCTTTGTTTGTGAGAGACAAGTAGGTACAATACATATAAAGGTAGATTATTGCGACATTAACGCTTGCCGTGCTAATGTAACGGAACACCACGAAGTAAAGTTCTGATATCTAAAGTTTTGTTTTGTTTATTTTATTATACCCAGGTCTATGCAGGTACCTGCTTCCATAATACTTTGTATATTTGATACTATGAAGACATTATTATTTCCATAAACATCTGTAAACATTAACACTGTGTATTTAACAATTTACATAAGATTACACACGTGGTGTTTTCATTTGAACATTTGAAAGTTGTAAAATAACTACAAGATAACAACTTGTGTACATCAATGGTTCAATATATTATTATTATTATGTTTATTTCTTATTGATTTTTATTTATTTAAAATAGATATACCACACAACTAATGTAAATATTAACAAATTTGTATGTTATATCGTTTTTACTGTCGATAATGTAGGAATCGTGTTTTCTCATGTCTTAATGCATGTACACAGAATGTGAAAGAATATATTTATTTATTATACATTTGCTGAAAACCATTGTATATAATGTTTGAATTAAATTGTATAACAAAAATCGTTATATAATTAATATTTTTACTCATATTTACTTGAATATTCGATAAAAAATATAAATTTGTATTTTTGTATCTAACGCAATAGGATGAATTCGGGAAATTAATAATTTTATTCATTATTGAAAGAATTGATTATATTATTATATTCATGATATGTCATAAGAATGAATATATTTATTTAATTATTTTTTTTAATAGTTTTAAAATAGCCAAGAATGCTTTAAATAATGTAATGCATTTAAACAGAAAGCAATTCAATGTTTATTTTTTGGCATCTTTTTTATTAAATATTGCCTTTATTAAGGAATGTAAAAATAAGTAAATAAATATTTATCATCACATAAATAGGTAGAAAACCTAATCAAGAATAACAATTCTACAACTTGTCATGATCAATTTTAGCAAGAGGGTTTTAATTGCCGTGGAGCCTCCGCAAAAGAATTGGTTGCCTACTCTTTGGTCTGCTGACTACTTCACTTGTTGGAAATTAGTTATAATATACATATATTCACATTATTTAAACAAAATAAAAGGTGCTTCATATTACGAAAAACACTCCACAAATAATTTATTCTAACTCACTTCATTACGTCAGTGTATGTCTTATACTAAATTTACAACTTAGTACTATATTCCATCCATCTGTACCTATGTATCGTTTACTATTCCAGTAAGTAGTATAGGTACTGATATTTTGTAGGTGTTGGTATAGATGGTGATACTACTTATTTATAGTGGAGCACGCGCCTGAAATTCTGATCACACATGTTAACTCTTCTGTACACTTAACTGAAATAAAAATAAATATAGAAACATTGAAACAGTGATTCAAAATGTATTTTGGTATTCAATTAATTTTAACTAGCTTTTGTAAACAAGGCTCGTAAAGAAAATATCATTCAATGAAATAATAAGTAGGTATTTGAAAATAATTTTTTACCTTTTATTAAAAATCACTGAAAGAAGTGCAATGACATCGCCATGCTTAAAATTAACTTAATGCCGAGTAGTTCAAGCTCATTTAGCATTTTCCACGATAAAAATACGCTATCAAAAAAATTAGAGGCATGGTTTTTAAACTACCCATCAATGGTAATTACATTTTATGTTTCATTTTCACATTCAAAATGTGCTCCAAGTGCTCCCTCTCGTATCTTCCAACAAGAAATACCAAAGAACTATCAAAAAAGCTCATTAAATTCTTCACATGACCTTTAGATATTGACACACGATTTTGGAGTACCTACCGAGACCGACACGGGAAAAACAGCAATACATTTAGGTAAGCAGATACAAAAGAATAACAAGATTTTAATACTGTTTTTTTTGTGCACGTGAGACAAAAATTACTCAAATTTTTACATTGGATTGCGGTCTGTCAGACCGCTATCAGTACTCAAGGGTTAAAATAGTACCTATAATCTCTTTTTATCAAAATTGATCTCAAAGCTTACCTTAATTCTAACTCAAACAATGGAAGTTCACGCATAATGTACATATATAATATATTAAACGTAACATACGCTCAAAATGCGAGGGAAGTGGAGACACAATTGCGAGCGTTTTGTTTTCTTTGGGGTCACATCGCCCAAAAGTTGTAATGGTCCCAGTAGAATGTTATATATTTTCAATAATACAAACACATCGAAATGACGCAGACTATTTTGCTTAGAAACTGATACTTATGTATTTATTTCTATACGGATAATACTAATAATAATACTATAATTCCTTTTCCCTTAAGCTCCATTCATTAATCTCATCAATAAAGGGTTAATCTACCACGCCTTATTACATTCCCTAAACGATCTGAGCTTTTCTTTACAGCCACCTACAACTATTAGCTAAGCACATTTTAAGTCACCCACATTATTTGGTACAGAAGGAATAAAAGTACCTATAGAAAAGAAGAACACCTATTCATAAAATAACTTAAAATGTACATCGCAACATATTTGATATTCATAGAATAAAACTTTCCATGACTCTGATATTGATATAGCCTGTTTTATGTAAGATATACAAAGGTTTCATAACTTATTTGTATTTTGAAAGGCCTACATAATATGTAGGCCGTGTAATTATGTTGAGTCTTTCACTTGGAGTTTTGAAGACGAGGAAAAGGTTATTTACTGAAATCAGATGGCCCCTAACTCAAGACTTGCTATTAACATTGTGTATCTATTTTGTTTCAGTAATTTTGAAGCACGCAATATTACCACAACTTTATTTATTCCAAACAAATAAGAAAAACTTCAATTTTGACTTCCTGTTCCCAGACAACTAGATGTGGTTTCAGATTTGGTCTAGCATTCCAATACATACACAATAGGATTTTTTATTGAGTAAATTGTAATCAAGTGAATGTTGGATCTATCTGTGAGTGTTTGCGATTTGTCTTACGAGATCAAATGCATTTTTTTTAAATTTATTTATTTCCGAAATATTACATTCTTAAATAACAAGAAAAAATCATAATGGAATATAATGCCCCACTAGATCGAAATCTGTTCTGGGCAATACTAAGAAAATACTAAAAAATTATTACAATTTAACAGCACAATTAAATAACTATAAAATATTCAAAAAAAAAAAAAAATAATAAAAAATAAGATAATTTAATAATTAAGAAAAAACAACACAAATTAAAAATATGACTACACATACTATCTACTCGTTCATTACATTCATATTTATCTGTAGATATTCAATTTCAAATATTTTTATTAAAATAAAATTAACAATTCAATAACATTACATACACACCTTATTACTAAAAAAAAAACACATTTATTACATATTTGACCCTCAAAATTGAGCAGTGCTCGTGCTTTGAGGGTTTAAACATGTTTTATATAATTTAGATAAAACAATAGCGCTCATCAAACAACAACAAAAACAAACACATATATCCACAATACAAACAGCAACCAAATACAGTTTCTTAACAAAACTCAACAACAGAGCAGTTGAACAGCTATTTAAAAATATCTTTCAGATTCAATTTAAAACTCTGATTTTTTTTTGTACATGATTTGGATGTTTGATTATTTGTGTGAATTTTGCTAATTTGACTGATGACATCACACACATTGATCATTGATCAAGTCTTCTAATATCGACCTAATTGAAACATAATATGTTACTAAATAACAACATTCCCTTTTTACTCAGATATTAACTTATTTGATGAAAATTTGTTTTAATGATTATCAACCAGCAAAGTAGCGCATGACTTCTGTAGTGAACTGATATCATTATTGTGGCATAAGTATCTTGGAATCAAAATACCTGTAGGTATACATATGTTACTTCTAAATTCACAATCTCGTAACAATTTTCTAACATACCACATACACCTACACTTTAATAGATTTTCTACTACGTATGGATTACTTTATCAGTTTCTTGTATCGCGTGAGTGAAAACTCCAGGAATAAACTTGAATACAATATACATATTTTGATATCAAAATCATTCTCCTGCATAATATTATTATTTTTCGTACCTATCTCAATTTTATTATAGTTATTATATGATATTTCTTTCACTGGAAAATCCATCCTCCAATAAATATTATTTTGTAATACTAGCTTATATGTACGCCTTCTTTTAGAGTTGGTCAAAAACAGAGGGTTTTTGAGTGATCCCTTTTCTAATATGAATTCCGATTCTTAATTAAATATTTATCACCCATTTAATTCCTAAAATAAATTCTTTAAAATTTAAAAAAAACATTGTGAATTAGAATGTGTTGAATAATTTGGAAATGTACATTCCTCATTATGTTTAAAAAACCTTACCCATGCGGCATTCTTTTTCGTCATTCATTGATGATTCATGACACCTTTTCTTTTTTTCTGCTTTAGTTAAGACTGCGTTTTATTGTCCTCAGAGCCTTCTCCTTCAAGGTACATAGATGTTCAGTTATCCCTCCATCGTTTTGGTGGTCTCTCTAAGAGTTGGCTTTCTATATGCACACGTCTGCTATCCTCACCACTCGGTCTGAATCTGAATCCTTCTGATTTTTTTTTTGAATACTCAAAAAGGGTGTCCTGTATGACATTATTTTAATACGAACAGAAAGTAAGCATGGTACCTATCTACCTACTCTATGTACAAAAAACTTTTATTTTATCAATAAATCAGCAAACAATTACATACGGTAAAGCTTTTGTCAACTTAAATCAATATATTTCTTGAAAAGTTGTAATTTCTTACGTAGCTTGTTCATGACTTCAAATCATTATATGAATAACTGTGTATATAACCAGTGCAATACAAAGTTATGAGATCATAATATGCTTGAGATACATTTCTAACATAGTAAATTTTATCTTAAATTTTTCTCTAGGAACCGATTATTGGATCTTTTAGTACTTAAGTAGAACTATATTAGAAGAAAACTGTGCGAAGTTTTGCTGATTGCGCGTACCCTATAAATATAATAGAAAACGCCTTATAGGGGATTCTGTAAGACCCAATTTTTCAATATATTAAGAGTTATTGGTAGTCTAAAGCTAAGAGATTCATGCGTCGAGTTAAATTATTGGTTAGGTCTTTATTTTATATCTGTGAATCTTCTATAGAAAATAATGAAAGTGGACTGCATATAATGAACATTCAAATCCTTTCCGAGCCATTGAAAATAAAACATTTCGGAAGGGTGGTTTGTAACTATACTCGTACCTCAATTAAGATTTCTATGGAAATCAACATTCGATATTCAACAAAACTTTTTAAAAGATGTTAAAAAATTAAAATTAGAATAAAATTCGCATATTGTTCACATAAAAAAGACATCTAAGTGATAATTGAAAATTGTCTACTGAAAAGTCTCCGAAGAAACAACGCAACATGAACACATAAAAAAAAATGTAAAATAATCCGCCATCATCTCGCTTTTTAACGCTCTTCTCGGTAGCACAAGGCAGACACCAGCCTTCTCCATTAAGAGCGTCTCTTCGCCAATTGATTCACCACTTGCCGCAATATTCTTAGCGCTCTAATATTGTCGTCATAGAAATGATGTTTTGTGAAAGAGGAACGTCCCAATAAAGATGTAATTTAATATTTGAAAATAATGACTTTAATTTTATCATTCTTCCCCCGTTAGGCATCTGCTTCAATATTCAATAAAATTTTAAGTTTTCCTTTTACGTAACAATATTAATATAATTCGTAGAATCGATGTTAGGTAATTAGTTATTAATGATCGTAAAGGTGCGGCTACATTACGACTGCCAACAGCAACACATTGACCTATCAATAACTTACGTAACACTGGACTAAAGCTAGCCATAATTTTATAACATTGTGCAGTGACGTTTTAATGTCTAAAGGGTCGTTCACATTTGTTCACTTCCAGTGATCACTCCGGATGATCCTCCAAGATGAATAGGTGTGAACGGGCGTTTCATCAATAGTGATCACTAGCGATGACGGGGGAAAGAGATTACCACTCGTCATAATTTTGATGAAAGGTCCCTTCACTGAAACGACCATAAACAAGTTTTATCTTATTATTTGTTTTACTATCTATGAATTTGTATTGAATGTCAGAATCATGTACAAAATTATTATGCAGTCGAGAGCTATATTAGTTTATTTTATGTGTTATTTTTCATTTTTGAATTAGTTTAATTATTTTTGTACGAAAATATGTGAAACTACATACAACATGACTGAGAGTGTTGACATGGCAGTAAAAGCATAGGATGAACAAATGTGTACAGACGTGTTCACTTTCGATGAACAGGTTTGACCCTGACACTCTGGATGAACATCCAAAGTGAAGCAATGTGAATGCTACTTTAGATAGTCTTTCTAAATTAGTCGATAGTTTGGACATGTTGAACAAATGAACGAGGTAAGAATGACAAAGAGGATATACTTGTCTGAAAGAAAGGGTGTGAGGAAGCGCGGGCGTCCGAGAACCACGTGGCTTGATCACGTGGATCAAATTCTCAAGGATGGCCGCGTGTTGAGTAAGAGGAACCGACGTGCGTGTATGAGAAACTGTATGAATGTGGAGGAAGCGAAGGAAGTGTGTAAAGATAGATCTGTTTGGCGTTCTGTTCTCTCTGCCTACCCCACTTGGGACACGGCGTGAGGGTATAGTATAGTATAGTCTTTCTAAAAGAAAAACACGGTTCCATATAAATGTATGTATAGTGAAATGTTTTGCAGTAGGCCGTTGTGACGTTAGTGAACGCTGGCTATCGCTATCGACGTCTGGCATCTGCAGCGAGGCACGGAATCGTATTTTCAGTATTGCTTCGTATTTCCTACTTTCTATCAATTTTCAGAAAACATCAGCCGTTTTATCTTCAGAAAGTTATTTCCCTCTTATTCAAGACGGTATTGTAATCAGGTACTATTCCAGTGGAACAATTTGAGAAATAATTAACGCTTTTCAGGCATTTTGTGAGAGGTATCAATCAATTTGAGATTTGCCTTGTTTGATGTAGGTACATTAAAATTATTATTGTAGACTAGATTTTAATCTTATTTTGTTCAGGCAATTAGGTATCAATAATAATTAATATATATTACATTGTTAGCTTTAGAAGTTTCCGTGGAGACCCTGGCTAAAAATACTTTTTTGACTGTCCTTTTAGAATTCATGATAAACACGTTTAACAATTACAATTCAATTTTATTTTGTAATAGTTTTTTGTTTGCTTTTACTATATATTATATTATATAATTACTTACCTACTTATTTTGATATACTATAATTGACTCATTATATAGACCTTTTTTAATCAATTATTATTTAATTGTTTAATTTCGATCTTAACTTGTGAATTTGCAAAATATGTGGCTGTATATCATTGTTTTTTTTTGTTATCCGACATATTTTTTTGTTACGTATATATTTAATAAATAAAATATATAGGTATGGCGCCGTTTAATGATCCATGATCATGTCAAGGGCGTTGTGGTTTCCCTGAATAGCAGGGTTACTCTTGACGAAATCTAAACACTATCTTAATCTTGTCTTCAATTTAATCCTACGATGTGCGAAGTGACTATAGTCAAAAATACGTGACTACCAATCTCGCAGTAGCGGTAGTGAAATATTTTTGACTATAGCCCCTTCGCACGCCTTATTATTAAAATCAAGAGAAGATTGACATCCTAGTTGGATTGTGTAAAGACCAACTATGCGGGAATGTTTTCAACTTGCTCCTAAATGTGGTAGTAAGTTAGTTTTGTCTTAAGCTTGTTAGTTATTTATTCCAGGCAATAATGACATGCAATTAATCTGCTGGCTACTTAATAACCAATGTGAGAAAAAACAAAACATTGAAAGCAGTGCTTCCACCTTTCTGGCAAATTCAGCGTATGGTACGTTAATTAATATGTCGTCAATATTCGGGGCAACACTATTATGATTTATTTCATTGAAACAGTTTTGCAATATTTTGACTGTCTCGATGACGTTGTTGAAAGGGGCTGCTTTCAATTTGCTTTTGAGGCTCAATCTACATTGAGAAAAATACTCAAAACGAATCATTAGTACGTACTATCAGATTAGGACCAGAGATCGTACAAACGATTCATTAGAACGAATCTATAATATTAACTCTTCGCAAACAAGTTGTTGGTAAATTTACCAATGATTTGTTTGCGAAGAGTTAATATTACAGATTTATACCAATGAATCGTTTGTACGATCTCTGGTCCTAATCTGATAGTACCGTACCAATGATTCGTTTTGAGTATTTTTCTCAATGTAGATTGAGCCTCAAAAGCAAATTGAAAGCAGCCCCTTTCAACAACGTCATCGAGACAGTCAAAATATTGCAAAACTGTTTCAATGAAATAAATCATCACCATCATTAAATTATAATCAGTCTCTTAATAAAACTTCATTCTAAAAATTTGCGTAGAGCATCCGGCAAAAAATTGGCCTTCCATTTTCTCGTAAATTATCAAGTGTCCTGTAAAAGACAGGTATTCATATTAAATTCAGAGATAAGATACCTCTCATTCTGAATGTCTTGTTTTTTTGGCATGGAGAGGAAAACTTGCATGTTTATTGTTTTCAGCTGGTCTGCTGATTACCACATATGTAAAGTGTGCTGTAATGGTATAATAGTATTAAGTAGGTAGTAAATAGTTGCTAAAATGATATGCAAGAAATGCTTCATTTATAAGTACTATGAAATTATCGTGATAGTCAATTTTAATGGATACTCTCAGAACCAGCAGCTAATCAGAAAATATACAAAAATGGCATTTCAAAAATGGAAATATTTTTATATAAATATTTATGACTTTATTTTCTGTAAAATATTGCGACATTTTAGTTTTCCTATAACCAAACATAATATCTTGTAAGAACTATTTTATCGTATATGTAAATAAATATACATAATAAAATATTGATACGTACAGGTGAACGGTCTCAAATATTTATTCGGAGATTTTATAAAGTGTAGGCAAATATTATTAGACTTTATTATTCAATAGAAATCTCGTTCAAGTATGTTATCTAAAAAGAGAATCTTGTTTCTACATAAAAATATACAAAATAATACAAAGATCGAATATTTTTCGTAAATGTTGTTTAGGAAATATTTTACGCGAATCAGTAAGTATGTTTAATATTTTATTTGATCAATATCTTATCTAAAAAAAAACATTTCCTTTTACGAAATCATTTCTTTTTGCTGAAAATTGTATTATTGTTAAGAGTAAACATTCCTACGTAACTTGTTGGTACATAGACAGTTTCATAGCTAAATAATATAATGTTGACTATTCACTGTGCGCTTTTCAATCTTTTCCTTGCATTACATATATCATCATCATCATCATCGCCCTCAACGCTCCTCTCGGAAGCACAGGACAGAAACCAGCCTCCTCCATTCAAAGCGTCTCTGTGCCAATTGCGTCACCTCTTTCCTTGCGCTCTGATATCGTTGTCATAGGAATGGTGTATTGTGAAAGAGAGACGCCCGGGCCGACGGAACCCCTGCGGACGGAAGAACAGTGCACTTTTTGGCCAACTATCATTAGGCATTCTCAAAACATGTCCCAGCCAGGACCATCGTTTCACCTGTATTACGGAGATTACAGAGGCCTGTGTCAATAATACACTTTCAAGTCACGTTCCCGCTCCGTTTACGTTCGAGTATAGACGAAGTTGCAAGCAAGTGTCAATTTCGTTGCTAAGATACACAATAGTTACGAAAATTAACACTTTGGCGCAACATCGTCTGCACCCGAACGCTAACGGAGCGGAAACGTGACACGAAAGTGTGTTATTGACTCAGGCCTCTGGTCTCTGCTGAGTGCGCCGGCGCACAGCATCATTTGTAACATTTTCATACCATTTGGCATCCAAAATCCTTCTAAGACACTTGTTTTCAAAGCTTAGTATCTTCCGCTCTTGAGCCTTGGTTAAGTGCCAAGACTCACAGCCATAGAGAAGGATTGGGATGATGCACGCATTGAAAAAGCGGAATTTTGTCCTGATGCTGAGTCTAGACGCCTTCCAAACTTTGTTCATGTTATTGAAAGCCCCGCTAGCTGCTCCTATGCGGATTGGTAATTCCGACCGGAGATCACCCTCTGACATATATAATATATTGCCTTTTAAAGGTAACGATGGTCTAAATTAAATCAGTCCTGTCTTTTGTTCTCTGAATGTAGGAAACTGTTGGCTTTGATGATTTCTGCCTGTGGTCATGAGACGAGACGCGTCAAAAAAAACTTATTACATAATATAATTACCTACATGTACATGTAACATTAAGCCTACCTTTGGAATCTTTCGTAAGCCTATTCTAATACATAATTATGCTATATTGATAGCAAGTTATGTAAGACTTATTTATTTATTATTTTATACTTCTGAATATGTTCCTTTATTTTTAACATGAACATTTTCAGATACTTATTCTAAAACTATGTATCTTACCAGTTTTCACCTCGCGAGACGTCAAAAGCTGCATTGTACTCGTATAAGCAAGATACATTCCAAGATGTCTATCGGAGAGAAAATTTTATTTTGTTATTAAATTTATGGTGAATTGAACGATGAGAAAATAATAAGAAACGAGTTAACTCACCTTCTGTATCAAAAATAATGCAGCTCTGACTGACATTAACACTTGAGAATATTTTACCGCCATGAAATTAATGTTTTGAAAGATGTGCACTGAAGAAATTACCCAAATTATTCTTCTCTAAAAGCTTTAATAATATGTATAAAGCTGGTGTAATAACTCACATCTTGTTCCTCTACTGCATACGGTGCAACAGTTTAATCCAAAGCATTAATAATTCTCTACTTTTAACAATCCCGGTGCAATGGACTAGCTAACTGTGATAACAATTTTATATATTAACCCAGACAGTCCCAAATAAAAAATTTCGTCTGATTTAGTTTATATTCACAAGATTTAATAAAAATGTCATCAAAAAATCATAATTGAAATCAAAATTAAATTACATCAAGCCGTTTTTGAGAAAATTGGTGTTCTTTTTTTAGGACAGTGGGACTATAGGCATGTATGGATGTATGGAAATGAAAACATTCACACAAATTTCTAAATTTATATTTATTCTAGGTTCCTCTATATTCTAACATTTATACATAATGCTTAACAAATATAAAATTCAACATGAAATAAAAAATATGGACATATAAATGAAGACTTATAATAGGTAGGTAGGTATATTATATTCTTTATTCCTTCTTGTGATAAATTTCAAAACATTTCAAATGCAACGTTATATTACATTTTCTGCACTTTGTTGTTGCTTTTTTATGACAATGTCGGCATCGAGTTTGCTTCTCTTGCTTTATAAGAACATGATGTATCTCTTGATATCTAGAATCTATATTTTCGAGAAAAGATGTTCGACCTGGATGTGGAAATCTCTTTCTCCCGTATAATTCTAATAGCGTCAAAACCAAACGACGTCTAAATGTTAAATGGTCGAATACATTTTGCTGGATACAATGAATTTGCCAAGCATTTTGCTCAGCTGCGTCTATAGCATGTGCTATTAGGGAGAAATACCATTTTTTGCCTCTGATCGATGTTCTATAGAGACTCATATTCTGATCCGCTCGGTCTACTCCACCCATAAATTTATTATACATACGTATTATATGCGGCTGTTTTATAAAGGGTTGTTCAACAAGAACTTTGTTTTTTAATTGTGGCAACACCAGCAACATGATAGTTTTGACATTTAATTTTTTGACGTATTCGTAGTGGATGCATTGGCAATTGTTGCAATGAATTCAATTTCGCTTGAAAATCGCATTAAAATAATTAAAATCCATTATGAAAATGGTGGTTCTGCTAAAGTGACATTTCGTCAAATTCGTGATATTTTCGGACAACATAATCGTCCTTCTGAGACCGCTATTAAGAATTTGGTCGCTAAATTTGAGTCGACAGGCTCGATACAAAATGTGTTAACACCAACGCGTGTACGACCGGGTCGTTCAACTGAAAACATCGCAGCCGTGAGCCACAGTGTTGAAGCAGATCCAAATTTGTCAATTCCTCGACGTTCTCGACAATTGGGGTTATCCAAAACCACCACATGGCGAATGTTGCGTAAGGATTTGGCTTTGAAGCCTTACAAGGTTCAACTGGTGCAGGAATTGAAGCCGAACGACCATTCAAATCGCCGTAGATTCGCTCAATTCATTCAGGAATTACCCGCTGGTTTTTCTGAAAAAATCATTTTTTCAGACGAAGCCCATTTTCACTTGTCAGGGTACGTCAACAAGCAAAATTGCCGCATTTGGGCTTCTGAAAATCCTAGAGCAATTATTGAGAAGCCGTTGCATGCTCAGCGTGTCACTGTATGGTGCGCTATGTGGTCTGGAGGCGTGATTGGGCCGTTTTTTTTCGAAGATGAGACTGGAAATGCGGTAACGGTCAATGGATCACGCTATCGCAAGATGTTGACAACTCAATTTTGGCCTATTATTGATGACGTGGATATCATTGACATGTGGTTTCAACAGGACGGTGCCACATGTCACACAGCCAATGAAACGATCAATTTATTGCAAACCAAATTTCCCGATCGCATGATTTCACGAAACTCAGCTGTTAAGTGGCCAGCCAGATCGTGTGATTTAACGCCACTGGATTATTTTTTGTGGGGCTATGTTAAGGACAGAGTCTATACGGGGTCAATCGAATCGATTGCAGCCTTAAAACTCAAAATCCGTGATGTGATTAGCGAAATAGTCCCGCCATTTTGCCAAAAAGTGATTAAAAACTTTGATGAAAGAATCGACATCTGTCAGCGTGCTCGTGGTGGACATTTGTCAGATATCATTTTTCATGCATAATTGCCAAACTTTTCTCTTTGTAATTCAATAAAAAATTTAATCATCTTCATCAAATTTTTTTGTTTTATTTTGTTTTAAAAAACAAAGTCCTTGTTGAAAAACCCTTTATTTACTCTCTGTTTCCTGGCTTGTGAATATCTTTGGACAGTTCCTACTGGATTATAGGACACTGCATTACTCGATATAGTCACCACGTTATTGTCATTCCACCTTGTAATGAGTATATCAGTATTTGTTTTTCTATATTCATACGTGCCACGAGGAAGTTTTTTAAATTCTTTTGAATTAGGAATAGGGCACCTGTGAAGTCTATTTTCCCTTATTGTACCGGTTGCTGAAAATCCATTAGATTTCAATTCTTCTAAAAGATGAATGCTGGTAAAGAAATTATCAAAATAAAAATGGTAACCAAAATCTCCAAGAGATCTTAAAATCTCGCTGTAGGACAAAACAACAGATCCTCCCACGCCGAATTTTTTTGTCGGGCGCTCTTATTATTGTAAGCAGCTCCTTGATAGGGATCCATATTTACAATATATCCACTACTGGTTGTTCCTGTCCATAACTTGAACCCATACCTGATGGGTTTCCCTTTTATGAATTGCTTTGCTCCATGTTTTCCATAATAAGGAACCATTGATTCATCAATCGAATGGTTTTCCTCGTGAGGTGCATGATCTAAAAACCTCTTATTTATTATATTATATAGTGGCCGGATTTTACTAAACCGATCACTATGATCAAGTTCATTATTATTACAAACATGTATGTTTGACATGATGTGCTGAAATCTGTTCCTACTCATCGACATTGAGACAAGTTCATTGTGGCAATCTGGCTGAGTATCCCAATAAAGTTTTTTTCTAGGAACATCGACATATCCACTTAAAAGTAATATTCCTATAAAACACATGATCTCTTGTTCAGTTATGTCATTTTCTCTATTTCTGCTTGCTGCATATTTATTTGTATACTCGGTAATCATTGTAATGACCTCATTATCAAAAAATAAATTGAAAAGTTCCAAGGGTGTTAAATTGTTTTCCGCCGAATGCATAGGTTTCCACTCAATATTATTTGTCGAAATATCTTGCTTTTTCCACTTATAATTTCTATCTATCTTCCTAGACAACTCTTCAGTATCTCGAGATCTTCTATGCAACATACGCAACTCAGCGGGAGCTCTTAACTGACTACCTGGAACGTTATCCAATACTGGAGATTCTTCATCACCTGAATCTTCATCGGTTAAGTCATTACATGCATTTGTTGGTGGTAATAACGTTATATCAATGGTGCTTTCTTCCATATTTTCAATTTCATCTTCGTTTCCTTGAATGATCTCCAGAACCTCGTGCATTGATAGGCCCCTTAAAAAAATTGTATAATAATGATACCTATGTAACAAAAAGATTTTTGTATGGCGTCCTAGAACTGACAATGAAAGAAAAAATGTGTCTGTAGACCCCAAACAACGACTGATGATGATGAAAAATACATATAATGTAACTTTCAATATATTTTGTGATGTAAAATAAAAAAAAACCAGTTTAACAGACTACTTGAAAATGCAGTACATTGATGCCCATAGTCCCACTGGACTAAAATAAGGACACCGAACTTTATGTCAATATATCTTTGAAATAAAATATGTAACAATAAATATAAATGTAAGGTTTTATAAAATGATAATTTTAAAAGTAAGATTCAGTATAAAAATCAAATTATATTACAAACTCAAAATATTATACTTACTTTTCTAACGGAATGTCGTAAAAATCCATCTTAAAAATTATCGTTCAAATTAGATGTGTTCAAAATGGCGACTGTCAAGAAACTGATAGATTAAATATGTCAAAATCAATATAGCCAACCTTAGAAAACACAAATATGGTGTTACCAGTGGAAAAAAAATGTCTACACATGTTAAAATTTCTTGTTTAGTGAAACATGTCTACTGTTCTTTTTTTAGGACAGTGGGATCATCTGGGTTAAAATATCCACCAAGCTGAGGATGAATAACATTAGGTATTTCATAAAGGTATGTAGGTATTAAATAAATTTACTCTTTGCTCACTTTTTACAAAGCACTGCGTTAAATATTTAAAGTTTCCAAGGTAGAAGATTTGATCACATAAATTTTATTATAGGATGAATTTAATTTAAAAATGCTATTAAAGAAAAAAAATATACTAACCAAAATAAATTATTTCAAGATTTATAAAATAAAGTATATTTACTGTCGTTGTGCTACTTTTGATGAACTCCTCGTTGCGGTGAAAATGAAGAATAAAATGACGAGACTATTATAGGAATTTCGAATCGGTGATAAAACAAGAGAGCGCAATAAATGTGTCAATTGCACGGGTCCATAAAACAAAATTGAGAATTGTGACGGTGGTACACACAAGACTCCATATAATTTAATGGGGTCAATATTCCCATAGTAAAATAACTGTGTCTTTTAAGTATATACCACAAACTAGATATGTATGTGCACTTATGTGATGAACAATTTTATAACATTTTGAGTACCTACCTATCTAGTATTGGCAATTGTTGATTATTTGCAACTGAAATATTTGTAGTAATATGTGAAGGCGAATTATTTAATAATTTATAAATTTAATTGATTCCAATGAATATAATATTTGAATAAAACGATAGGTTGTTGATAAATTATGTATAGTATAAGAATCGCTCCTTGTTAAAGGGGCGTAAGTCACAATTTTTGCTAAATTGAGTTATTTATGCAAAAATGTCGAAAAAACACTTATCCATCCGTGTAGCACATAAAATGCAACAAACCGGCGTAATTCGAGTGAATATATACAAAAATTATATCTTTTTTTTTCATTCCATGTTAAAAGGGTACATTAGGTTCGCAATTGTAATAAAGTTATGACTTTATTATAATACTATCAGTAGGAACTAAATATTTTTAGGTAGTTTACTGTATGGCAACATTGCAAATTGTCAATTAGAACATTTTACCGCCAAAATTGACATTGACATTACGACACTGACAATAGACTGTGATCATGGCATTAATGATTAATAAATACTCTACATACATCTATATAATTCATTTTTATATTTCAAAAGTTACGTCTGTCATTAGAATACATTTATTTATTATTTTAATATTACTATTGTGAACTATATTTATACTTTTTATTCTGAAATTGTTCATTTATTACAACTCCTTTACATTCCTTGTAAAAAGGGCGTAAGTCCAACATTTTCAAATAAAATTTTCTCACAGACTAAAGTGAATTTCTCCATGATTGATAGATAATCGTATGTAAAATATACTATTTTACTTTAATAAATGTAAACAAAAAATTTTTTCCTTTATTTTTTTTTTCACCAGAGAGTTTTATTGCATTCCTGTAAAATTACGTGAATTGGACTAACGCCCCTTTAACATGGAGCGATTCATTATTTTGACGAGCATGACTTGCAAATACTTTAAAAAAAAATATGATGAATATACATAATTCCTAGAGTTAAATCCCATACACCTAGACATTCCCATGATACTCACTGACGCAACCTGATACCTCCATATCTAAAGACGTGACACAAACAAAAACATGCATTCCATGTCCATCATATTATTCATTTTAAAAAAGAAAACATGCACTTACTCTGGCTTAGTTGGAATAAATTCGTCACACATTTAACATTGCTAACTTCTATTGTTATCTATTACTTTGAAATTAATATTTTTTATTTACTTATTGTACCCGGAAATGTGTACCTACATATTTTTTGTTGTACGATAAATCTAAAAAAATATACCTTAATAGAATTCATTGAGAACTGTTTCCTCTAAATGTGGTAAATCAGCACATACTTAAATGAATCTTTGTAATCTTTGGAAATCATCTATTCGGATATTGACTTACTTTATTATCTACATAAATATAAATCCTTTACCTTTTTGTCTAGGGATTTCAACTTTTTTGAATACTTCAACATGAACAGAATGGTGAATGATGTTATTCGCGATTTTTCTAAATTTGACATTTGGAACACAATCAATCAATTCCAGGCACATTACATATTACATCCTATGGGCAATAACTTTTAGTAATATAAAATTAATTTATCATGAATTCTACTGTTTTTGTTATATGTTATGTTACGCCTAAACGAAAAAAATAAATATCCACCTATTTTAGCCTCTGAAAGTGTTCAACAATGTAGCTGGCCTATTTATTGTAAAATCCGGATTCATTTTACTTTGGAAATAATCTAACAAAGGCAATAGGTACAGCTCTAAAATATAATATTTTATTTTGTGAAAAATGGGACGGTATAATATATTTGTCATGGTAATAATTTAGGTTAGAGAGAAAATTGAAAATCAATAGTTAGATATGCGAAAAAAATGAAGGTATAATGCTATTGTGCAAAATTCTTTTCATCTTATCCTGGTTGAATAAGGTCTGCGTGTTGGTTCCATTCTTTCCAATGCTTTCTGTCTTGGGTAATTTCCGCCCTGAGGTCGGGATTTCTTAAAAAAATCTAATTTCAAGCCGTCTAAATCAAGGCGGGCTGAAATACTTACGGGAATATGAAAAAATATCGACAACATAATATGAAATTTATAACAATGGTAATAGTTAGTGGCTTCCAGGAATAAAATAAAACTTCAATTTTCTCTATAACATTTTTTAGTAATGAAGATACAAAATAGGTGGGAACAAGGAAATTAGCTGCTTTTAGTAAAAGAAGTTATTCAGATTAAGGCTCTGAAAAAAATATTTCATTCCTAACTAAATGAGTTATACAAATAAATTTATTCATTTATTAAATTTTTGAATTCATCAGAATTCCTGATAGCTCAGACAATGATCTTGATTAGTGCACCATACCTATACAAATAGATATTATTACAAAGTTAGGAACATCATGAGAAAATGCGGTTATAGTGCTCCAAAATTGCTGTGAGTAGATAAGACTTTTCCTTTTTTCGCGAATGAATACCATAACATATATCCACCCACCTTTTTATCAGTAGCGTGTTTTCCACAGAAGCCGAAAAGTCATGATAAACTTAAGGTTTTCAGGCTTAAGAATAATAAAAAATGAAAAAAAATATTCGCGTTAAAAATCCAACCATATAAAATACTGCGCACAGTTGCGCACTGTGTATGAGAGTAAAATCCATTGGTGACTTCGATGCCGATCGCCATTGAAAACATCAAACAACTTTTGCTATATTATGCAAACGAACCGTACTAGGTTAATTTTTGTTTCACTGTACACAATGTTTCTTGTGAGATTTGTATTTTTCCTCGCACACTTCAATACTCCTTTACGATATGGTACACCAACTAGAGTAAGCTTTTTAGCAATGTTTAGTAGATTATGGCGTATTGTATGGATCTTTTCTCTTCCGATCACATGACTTAAGAAGCAACATTGGGCACTCTCAGTTCTTAGATAGATGACCGCTATACATGAAGTAATATAGTGAAATTTTATTATAATCATTCTTATCGGTCTATTATTTTTTATGTTTTTTTTTTTTAACTTTTGTGTGATATGGAACTATTGTTTTCACTTACATGCTTGAAATGCCTCAAGGCCATTTACTCGTTTACGAGTGATTAAGTTCCTTAATATTTAATATAAAGCTCATTAAAACCTATTCATTATTGCGGGTGAAACTACCAGGTATGAAAACCTTAGACACGCCACTGCTATTTATAATTTTATATTTAACACGAGACAACACGTATCTTCGTCTACATGTCTTGGGTGTCAAGTCAGTAATATTTAGCAGCAAGGAGAAGATGTAATATTATATGTTCTCTAGATAATGTATCTGCTGGCTTTTCGTGTAATTAATGCTTAAGATTTTTAATAATTTGTTGGAAATATAATGTCAAGAAAAATATGGGCTATTCTTTTCTTTTACAAGCGGAATAATGTTTATAGTGTTTATGTTCGAAGCAAATATGAATACAAACGTGTAATGATAACATGATGAAAATGATTTATATTCAAAAACATGAAGGCGTTTTGTATTATTCTTTGTAGAAATAGTTGTAAAAAGTTCATAATAAAAATAATATATTTTGAGGTTATTCATAACAACGCTGACCGATAATAAAATTTAACTGGATGAATAATTAAAACATCAAAACTTTGTTAATAAAAAAAGTTGGAACGAATTTATAATCTTGTTGTAGGAGATTATGTTACAGTTTTATTATTATCATTAAAATTTGGAAGAGATTTGTTTTATTTGAGATATTTACATCAAAATAATTCGATAATTTTTTTTTTATACACATTTAACATCTATGGCATTTCACATAGATTGAGCTAATCGCAAACTAAGGCAAGGATATTATTTTATGGGTATTAACGCGTATACATTACAAACAAACCCAGGATAATCTAAAAAATCATTTTAAATTTGGGAATCGAACCTGGGACCTCGTGACTCAAACGCAAGAGCGCTTACTCTGCACCGCACTGAAGCTTTGAAACGGGCGAATTTCAGCAATCATAGCAGGACCTCGTAATTAATAGTGCTTTTAGTTTTTTCATCTCGTCCTGAAGTATTAGTTTTCAAGTTAGGAAGTAGTTCTTAAGTCTGACATCACTTTGTATGTCGAATAATTCTTCAGGTTTTCACGGTCTCGATCATTTTGTTCGGTGGTTTTTGGTGTGGTGTGCTTATTAAATCACTTTTTATAATATGACGAAACTATACATCGACGTAGTGGTGATAAGTATTTGGAATATTACATTTTTTTTAATATAAATGTGACCCCACTGTCACTATAGCAATCGCTTAGCGTAATGCATCTAATTAAAACTCTTTCTAAGATTACTGATTTTATTATGGTAAAAATATTAGTATGGGGCATTTACTTATTCGAATGCTTGTTAATGGTAGATACGTTCTCACACAATATTATTACATTAAAAAGATTTACGTATTCGTTTTCGTGTAATAAAAATGTAGTAAACAAATTATCAAAACCAATAAAATAATAAAAAAAATATCTTTAATTTGAGTGTGTAAATGTTCAAACCTTTGATGCCCATTAATGTAATATTTTATTTGAAAATATTATTTATGTCACAGTTCCATTATCAAAAATATTCACTGAAAATAAAATGCGTTTCGCACACATTTTTATAAAAAGGATTTACTGTCATTATAATAGTGGGATGGCGCGTCTCGTATATTCTTTTTACTTTTTACAAAACTCTTTATGATAAAGATACCTACATATTTCAAAAATTCAATCTCTATACGTGGTTGAAGTATAGCGGGGAAAAAAACTCATATCACTATCTACTACTACTACTATACCATCACGGCATATCCCACAAGTGGGGTAGCCAGCAGACCAGCTGCATATAAAACATGCAAGCTGTCTTCTCCGTGCCAATATAAATCTATGTCTATCTATCATATCACTATCTAATCTATGATAATCTATTATTAATTATGTATCATAAGTCTTCTAGAATTCAGTACGAATTAAGGTTGTGGTTGATAAGAAATACAAAAAATATAATTTCTTTTGCTGCAATGTCCCCTTGTGATCTGAAGATGTCTAATGTTAAGGTGATGTCAATTGTTGCAAACTAGAGTAAAAAGTTCTGAAAGCAGAAAATTCATTCCTTTAAAGCATTAATCGACTCGTGAAAGCCTGGAATTTATGTTTATATTAGCACTATGTTTTAAATTGAATTGACTCAGATTCATGATATAACGCAAAAACAAAAGTCATGGGAAATTGTTTTGTATATTTTTAGTCCTAATTAACTATATTGTTAAATCTTCGAGTACTGGATACTATTATCCTTTCATGGCATATCTCACAAATAGGATAGCCAGCAGACTAGCTGCATGCAATTAACATGTACCTAAGCAGTTTTCTCCGTGCTAACAAAAATAAGTCATTCAGGATGGGCGGTCAACCTCATTACTAAATTAAGATGTGAAGTGTCTTTATTTTTTTGAACACCTGCATTTTACAGGACACTCTAAAGCCTACGGAAAAGAGTGAGGAACCAATTCTTTGTCGGATGCACCTCGGCTACTGTATTTTTAAATCTGTTTATGGTGATCTATGAATTTTCTATTTACGTTAATTTACTTTTTCTTGTTAATGTTATGTATTTATGAACAATCGTAAGGGACCCAAACAGTTTTGCAATAAATGTGAAAAAAAAGTATTGTTTAAATTGAGTTAGTCGGAAGATATCGCAATCTAGCGATAAAATCGCTCTCTTTACATTGAGTTTTTTAACCGGTAATTTCATGATACTTTGTAATAAGAGATGTTATAACCGATGCACCGTAAAGAAATAAAACAAACAGTTTCATTAATTTTAATTTAGATTAAAAGTTGATTTCCACAGTATAAACACAAAACTCTTGCATTATTAATATGTACATTTATATTATCTTATAAGTTACCTATATTAATTATTTTATTATTTAAGCCGAGAAACAAACCAACAAAGTTCCCACGAATTACCAGAATGCATAAAGAACACAAAACATCATCTGGCAACTACTATTATGTTAAATAATATTATGAAGTTCATTAGATAATTTTATTAGCATTATTTGTGTAATCCAACATAATATACGAGAACATTAATTCATTGTATTACCCAATAATAAGCAAGTCACTTGTGACTTGTCTTAATGATTCAAATATGACACATAAGATTATTTTGTGTGGAGAAAAAACAAGCGCGTGACGTAGAGTGTTAAGAAGCTACCTATGGAGATGATAATATTATGTAATATCATTATGTAGATCACCCCATAAAGAAGAAGGCACACTATTATGAACACGCGTCTCCAATAACGTGTAACACATTTTGTTTATAATGTTTTTTCTACAGTCGTGTCGATCATAAAGTTGCGGTCTCGCATTGAAAATACAGAGTCTTGTTATTGTAACAAACTACATAGGTAGTACTATTATTACTCAGCTACTTACAAAAACAGGAGCATATATCTAAAGCGTGATTTTTTTCATCTTACAATAAAATACAGAATTTTATTAAATCATATGAGAAATTGTTTTTTTCTTTGTTAGCACGAAGAGGACAGGTTGCATGTTTACTACATGAAGCTGACCTGCTGGCTACCCCACTCGTAGTCGTAATAGCTATTTAATCATAGCTCTCATCTTTCATAAAGAAAGTGACGGGCTTGCACTGGAAGAGAGTTGCGTCCAGCTGAGGAAGTCCAAAAGGGAGAGCTGTGTCCAATACTGAACACAAGAAGAAAACTCAAGGTCTCTGCTAAGGTAAAAGAATGGCGTACCTAATTGGTAAACATTGTCCACAGACACTGAAAGTGATCATCACTTATTAAGCCAGTCTAGAGTAAATTCCTAAGCATTGCGACACCTTCTTCAATTATTCCGATTATATTTGCACGATTTTACATTGTGTTAACGCAGTTTATCAATAGAGATATCTGACTGTTTTGTTAAGAGATTTCACAAGCAAGACGAGAAGATCTTATTTTAACCTATTAATTGATATTAAAATTTTGCCTACTAAAATTTTATTTTACTATTTTCGTTCCGGCTAAGTATTTATTCTTTATTACAAAACACATTTTGTTTATTTCAACCGTGCATAAACAAACAAAAAAAAAACAAGAAGGGTTAAAACCATCACAATAAAAAAAAATATTAAGTCGTTAATGGTTTAGCTGGAAATTAGTCCAGCAGGAAATAAACTCTAAAAACTGATGTTGAGAATGTACCAGACTCAATTATTTGTAATGTAGATAATTAACATTCTTCTCTATTTTAGAAAAAAATATTTCAGTACTTAGGTAAACATTTATTTCATGCCCACTGTGGTTTACGTAATGATTGATATCGATATTTTATTAAATCATTATCAGTAATACGTCTATTAAATAAAAAACAATAAGTTTTCAATTCAAAGGATAAAAATTAATAGGTTCTACGGTGTATTTTGAATGTTTATTTCGCGTGCAAAAAAGTCGAATGATCATATAACATAAGTGACATTAAAGAAAGTTACATAACGATGGTTTTGGCATGTGTAGAGAACGAATGAGGACAGAATGACCATGAACATATATTTGGCTCAGAGGAATGGTATTAGGAAACGTGGTCGTTCGAGAATCAAGTGACAAGATCATAATATTATATCACCTTGAGAGGGTCTAGGGACTGTTTAACGGCGTCAAAACAAAATCATCCACAATCTTCAATTGAACAAGAGAGCATGCACGAGGAATGAAAGTGACGGAAGCGGAAGGATTGAATATTTTCTTGTGAGCATATAACACTCAATCTACAGCTTAAGTATATATATTATGTTCATATGCAGGAGCAAATGTTTACCTCCTAATATTACTAATCTATAAAAATATGTAGGTTGTGCTTGTAAATAAATATTATAGATATAAGTGAATACATTTTACACATCTTGATTGCTGTAAAAAAAGTGTAGGCGCGTACATAAAGTACATACATGTGTTATAAAAAGGGTCACACTTCCTGAAAAGAGGAATTAACGACACGATCTGCTAAACATTATATCCTTTTTATGTTTATAAAATAAGGGGTTGCCTGTAATAATTGGTTTACTCAAAATACACATTAAATTTTAAGTGGTAACTTCACATACATATTATGGGATGAACTTAAAAAGTATATCTACCTAATGAACTTACTGAATAAAACGCTGAAAAGCTGTCTTTTTTTTAATTAGTGTTAGAACAAAAAAAAAAATGCCTGTTAGCAAGAAATAATTATAAAAGATGTTTTTTTTAATTAACTAAAAGTTAAATATTTCAAAATATGCTTACAAATTTTGTTTAGTGGTTTAATTTATAATTAGTACCATAAAACTATTCTGAACTTTGTAAAATACCTTTTTGGAGTCTTAACAAAAATTCTTTGCTAAATCTTATAAACAAAATGGCTTATTATTAATGCGTTCTAAACACAATTTTGGTTTCAAAATTCTTTTTTATACTAAATTTTCTTAACTTTAATGTTATTATTAATTTAAAATGAGTAAACAAAATTTAATATCGATCAGATACTGGTAGCCTACAATGTTGAAAACAACACCAACTTGAAACAGGATTGGATGTCCCTTTTTCACAACAAACACTCTTCTTGAAGTTTTATATCCAAAAACTTTTAATTATATTAAGATATAATTACGTCATTAGAACGTCAAGAATATTGTGGGAAGAGACTCAGTTGATGCAAAGATGCTTTAACTGCAGCCTGTCCAGCATATTCAATATTCGGAATACTATAACTTCAATTTAAACCATTCTAAGTAATGTCGTATGTCGATGTCGTAATAATTATGTATGTATATTAAGATATCATTAAGACATCAGACAGTCAATTATATTGTGGAAAGAGACTCAGTTGATTCAAAGACGCTCTAGCTGCACGAGACTGGCTTGTGTTTATGCTGCCGGAAGTATCGCTGAAGGGCAATCAACATGAATAATAACATTGTCACTGACAGTTGTCTAGATTTTTAATAAATATAACACAAATCAAGAGTATTATATTTTACCTAAAACGTTTAACTTAATTTAATGTTAATGTTACTCTTACGAATGGTACAGAATGCTTTCTCGATTCGCATGTGTTCTACTATTACGTACTAATAAGAATCAGTGAAGCGAATTTCCTTTTTAAATGATGATGAAAAAATAGACCCATGTTCCTGTGTTCATTGTGGAATAAATCGGGGATGGTAAGTATTAAATTAAATGGGTTCTAAAGATAAGACTTCTTCCACACGCAAAGTGTAGTATTGGAATCTGAAGGATATTAATTTTATCACTATAATCAACCAGGTATTATTTTATAGAATAACGGTTTACTCTTGAGAGAAAATATATATCGTTTAACGTTAGATTTTAGAAACGATTATGACTGTATTTAAGAGTCATATTTTAAGTACCTAACTAGGATTAAATTGAAGATAGTTATTCTAAATCATAATATTAATATTATGAACCATATTGTAGATTTTTATCATAAGACTTGTAATTAATATGGTTAATGATATCAGACTCAAAGGGCATTATTTAAATCCTTCTTTGCCTAGCACTACCTACACATTTGATAATATAATATATTCATAACACAAAGCATTTTTTCCTTCATATTACTCTTAGTGTATGCTTCTGTGTTCTTTTCAAGTTGAAATGTATCTCAATATTTTTAAAATTGTACATTTTTAAGCCAGAGTGTTGGTCGCCTTCTCTCATTTATTTACTTTTTATTTATATTAATTTTCTCTTTACAATTAGTGTTTCTTCTAAATATATTTTTTCGAAATAACCATACTAAATATACATGATTTTAAACATATCACATATTATGACGGAATATTAATGAAGATCTTATGTACAAAAATAACTCAATTTCTCCTTTTTATCTTGTTTTATTTACTTTTACTCAAACATTTACCAGAACATTTCATTTGTTTAAGCGTTTTCTTTCTAAGTAAATCCAAGATGAGTTTTGTACCATTATTTTTCTTTTTTCTATCATTGAAACTTCAGAAACTGAGAGTGCGAATAAGCGAATCACGATACTCGGACGTTAATGTCACTGAAACTGTGTGCCGTGAAAGAGGGTTTTCTCAGTTGGTTCATATTTTATTTTATTTATTTTATTTTTACAATTTATACAGGATCAGACAGTCGATTATAGTAGGTACATGATAACAATTTACAAAATCAAAAGGTGGACCAGTGAAGATCCTAAATTTACCAGAAGGGTTTCAAAAAATCATCAAAGTTAAGAACAAAATACAAAAATACAAAAACACCACAACATGCATTTAAATTAATAAATAAGATAAAATTCAGGTGAACGAGTTAATTAAGACTAAGTGAACAAAAACAAAAACAAGACTAAAAAATCAACGTAAGTAACAAAATAAAGCAATAAATACAAATGTATTAAAACAAATCAAATAAAATGAATGGATTCCAATAATGTACAGAATAGCAACAAATGAATAAGATTAAAAATCAGACAATATGCTCTACTAAATTGTAGTTTCTACTCATTGTAAAGATTGTGTTTTTGTGCATTTTTATTTACATGAACCATCCGAGAGACGATGCTTACCATGAAGATCCTCAGAGCGATGGAAGGACAGCTGGGAATCCACATTGCTGTATGAACAGACCTTAGGGTCTAATAAAAATTTAGAAGACGGGGAAAAATATATTTTGAAAAAAAGTTATTTCGCTGGCTCCTCACTTGTGAAAAATGGCGTTAGAATGAAGATTGATAAAAAAAAAACAAGTTTTATTGTCAACGCGAGTAAAAAAAACAAGCAGTTTCATTTCAATGATAGCCAACTTTCCTATTATTTTCATTTTATTTTCTCACATTTCGTATCTACTAGTAAAATCTCTTTTCATTTCCTCTCCCTCTTCGCATAATGTTGCTTCTTAGATAATGAGTTATCTCATTAGTTACTTTCCTTTCAAACTAAATAATACATTTTTATATTAGGTAAATAATATGTCTAAGCATATACTTATAGTAATTATATGGAAAGGATAATACAATAATACTCCAATTTATTATAATAACAAATCATGAAAAGATTTAATATTCTTCTTCATACGGAGGTCACAAAATATTTTCATCGAATATGTGTCACCCATATTGTTATCATTATAACGTTTAAACGTTAAAATGATAAAATAAAACAAATATTTCTGAAGACAAAAATATTTTGTCATTTTTTTAATAAAGTGTATGATGAAATTATTTATTTTTATAAAAAAAACACAGTTAATCTACTTCTTCTTCTTCTTTTATATAATACACGAAAGTACTCGAGGTTTTTCATTAAAATTAAGTAAAAAATTAACTGTTTTTTTTTTAAATAAATACTATCATCAGTCATATTTTTGAACCACTTCAGATTAATCATTTTATTTGATCACACTCATCCATAGTCAACCTATTTGAATATGTATTAACTAGGTAGGCATGTTGTATACTTGTATATGATACACATACATAAAATATGTGAACTTTCTTAAGGAGTGTACAACACAGAACTTACATCTAAACCTGATGATTAAAGCAAAAGCTCTTGAAAGTAGATCAATAAAGTCACCGTGGAAGTATAAGCGTTTAATTTTAAATAATTTATAAAATATTTCATTAAAAGCTCACAAAGCTTATTAATTTTGAATAGCGTTAATCTCAACAGATACAATTAATTAATATTAACATTTTTTTAACGAATCATCCAAATTCAAGAGCAATTCAAAACATAATATTTTCCCACTTGATAATCTAAACCACTTAATGAATAATTAACAAAAAAATATTTTACTAAAGAGGAGCAATTCTGATTTTGAAGGAATATTTCAGAGGAGTTTTTCAATAAGTGATTCAACATCACAAACAAAATAATGAAAAAAACATATGTTTTTTTTCTACTTTATTTTTTTTTAATAAGATAGAAGTCTTTTCGTCTAACAAGAAAATTGTCTAATAAAAAATCAGATTAAGAATTAAATCTTTTTATTGAAAGAGTTGTATATTTTAATCAGGTTGACGATCTCATTGTAAGACGAAAGTCTCTCTAATAAAAAAATAAAAAATAAGTACCGAGTAGAAAAAAAATCATAATTAAATTTAACTAAATTCACGCCGAAAAAAAAATTAATTGTATTTTACAAAAGAAAAAACAATAAAATTCATTTTATTTCTGTTATCACTGCAAATATTTTTAACGTCTTTCTTTTGAAAACTTTAGAAGTAAAATAATTTTTAATTCTGAAAATTTAAGTATGAAACTTTATTTTATTTAAAGAGAAAAGGTTGAAATGAGTTATAAAAAAGGTTGTTTGGTAGTTTCCGTAATGGAAAGAAAGAATATTATTATGAAATTAGTTTATGGGTAGATTTAACATTGTAATTAAAACTTGGTTAGGATATTACACATCTCTTTCAACTATCTCAACTTAGGCAATCCTTTGGGATATTTTCCATCAAACAAAGGAATAATTTCATTAAATATACAGGCGAGCAGGTAAATATATTTCTAATAGTATCTCTTACCTATTGTGCAGTGGTGGAAATATATTTTTCAGTTCTATCATACTTCTGAATAATATTTCAGCGCTTATCTAGAAAAACGAAATGATCAGAACACCTACCTACTTGAAAAGTATTTTGGATTTTCAACTTGAGTCTGAAATTTATCTTACGTCTGCTCTAACTATCAGTCCAAAGCAGGTATAATTCGTGCTGTAAGGGTGATATTTTTAGAATTATTGTTTTTTTTCCATGACTGTGAATTTATATGGAAAGTGCGTCACTGTTTACGTGTTACATGTTCTACATAATTATTTGTCGGACACGGTAAAACTTTGGGATGAAACTCGTAATAATTTATAGTTAACAAACAAACTAATTTACGAAAACCTTCAGTAGATAGGGAATGTCACTTGTGAATACAATCCAATAATATCATTATGAATAAGGAATAGTTGAAATAGATGGGTAAATGGATAGCACTAAGTGCAAGCTTTTAGCAAACCTAAGGGAAAAATGTTGAGATATTTACCCAATATTACCTACAAGATAAAACTACTCACAAAGTTTTGAATGTATTAAGTGTAAACTTTCCATAGGCTTAGAATATCTCATAAGTACTTTTCGGTAATTACTAATCAAGTGCGAGTAATGATACATAAGTATTTACATAAATTAGTCAAACAAAGACGTTTTGACTAGATATATGTAATTACCAATATACCTACTTTCTCTTTTCAAGAAATCGTTCCTGTAACATCGAAATATAAATATAATGTTGTGACCATACTCTAGCAAATTGGATGGACTCTTATCACTTTCATTAATTGTTATATTTTATCAAATTTAATTATTTCCGTTTAATGATAGATTTATACAAGTGCTAGTGAAAAGCAAAGCATTGAGCACTTGTAAGTTATACATAATACCTATACCCTATACGTGATATTTGCCATAATATACTTAAGTTGTGTCAAAACAGCGAGAAGAAAATGTACTGAAAAATATCACCATCAATAATTCAAGTTATCTTTTTACCTTGAAGAGCATTTCCCACCAATAATAATACTGAATTTATGTTATCATTTTTATATTGTACGTACCTATTCCTTCAAGAAGAATGTGATAGCGTTATATATTCCTCATTGTCTATTTATGTATCTTCACTTATCTATTATATACATACGAATCAACTTACAAGATGTCGATACACTCAAATTACTTTTGCACACACATGGCTTTTCTCAAGGATTTTACGTAGGTACCCGAAGAGTTCTGAAACAATTTAAATAGGAATTTGAACTAAAAGGTCCTAAACTCTTGCTAAACTTTTATCCAGAAGGGTTTACTTTTGACTTATTTCAGAAAATGTTTCGACTTTTAGAAATACGTAAAAAATATCGACATGCCCGTATGTCATTTATCAACTTACTAGAGGAACGCAATTCCCTTTCCTCGTGTCCTGTCGGGTATGAGGTGAGACTATAAACTGAACAGTTACATTGTAATATTGTTAAAAAAAACTTTTTTTCAACTATTTAACAGAAAGTAGAAATTTTTGCTCAATCACATTTCAGCTAAATACCTTTGTTAGTTGAGAAATGAAAACTGTTCTAGATAAAACAATTCGACAACGGGGTTCAAAACTCTATTTAAGACGCAGGTACGTAATCAATATGATTATTATGCTATCTTATAGAATATGGAATAAAAATGTTTGCAGATATCTAATAAATTCAAAAACTTATAGATACTTCTAAAAAGCTTGTAAGAAGATAGTTCGATAATGGAATGATAGACCATGGGAATTGAACTAACTAATTTATATAAAACAAAATTTGCACATCTACTATTTAAGAGATAAAATTTTGTGCTCCAATTTTAGCTGAAACATTTATCTTTCGGGGAATAGTAAGTATAACATAAATTTAAGTAAGAGTAAGTTATGTATAGTTATTTGTATCTGTTGCGGATATATCTTACACTTTAATCCTTTATTATTTATCGTGAAAGGAAAACAAGTCAATATTATTATTATTTATTTACATATTATTTGGATTTAGTAGGCATTTTGAATTCTAAAAGGATACCTCACCTTGTTAATCCCAAACATTTAATCTTACCCTTTGCCTTGGGTGTAATAATGTTAAAAAAAAACATTCCAAAAGGTAAGTAGGAACACAACAAATACGTTTACATAATTAAATAATAATGTGTTTCTATTTGTAGATTTGGGTTTGTTTTGCATTGCTTTACCGTCGCAAGAAACAATAAGAATAATAAAATATGTACTCTTTTCCGTATATAATCTTGTTCTACTAACACTAACAACTAACATATGAAAATCTAAATACACGAATTGTTTGTAGTGTGAATATTTCATATTATGTATCAGTATTTTTGTTTCATAGAAATAAGGACAAGGTTTTTTTATAAGACAAGCCTTGACTTCAAGAGAGAAAACTTTTCGCATATCTCGAGCATCGTCAATCTTACTGTAGACGGGCGACAAACGTCTCATACTACATAAGTATTACTTACTGTACTATACCTACTAGATATTTATGCTTTCATATTTCTCTATTACTATTGTAGCAAACAAAATTCTGATTGATTTTATAAAATGTCAAAACATGTTGTATCCACTGATGTATAAAATGTATGGCACGTTTCGTAATAATAATATAACAAGAAGTTTAGGATAATGATATGATAAACATTCTCCCACCCATTTCAGAGAACCGCCAGTGAATGTGACAGTTTTCAGTTTGCTTCTTAAGTCGGGTTAAGGCTTGGGAAATATATTTCGGGCATGTGATCCGGAAGAGTCAAAAAGCCTTTTCAAACAAGATCGAATTTGCGCAAACGGTTATGCGCAACAATAGTATCAAGTTTAGGATTTGTTTGTTAATTCACGGTTGACCGTCATGCATTTACATATTCAAGAATTCACAATGAAAATTCTCTCTTGTTGTAACGTATACAATAAATGCTTTTAAAGCTTTACTTTTATATTGATACGTTTATTGATGGAATGGTAGTCGTATTTTCGAGCATTAAATTAAAATACATCGACAAAAAGAGCATTATTTCATTGTTGTCAAAGACTTCTTCCACAGTAAAGTTTTTGGTATAGGTATTTACAGCACAGACTACCGAAGTTAATTTAAAAGAGAAAATATACGAGCATTTTATTTTCATAGAGGTTATGTATGTGTCACAAATCAGAGTAAATGGGTTAGGTAGCTACCTGTATAAAGGACAATTACATAAAGACTCCGTGATGTATCGAGTGTCACATAAATATACCATTTCTGATATTGAAGTGAATGCGTAAAAAAGTAAATAGACTTGTTAAATGCTATGGCTTTTATTGGTTCCGCTATGGTTGACATTATTAGAACATTCCTTTGAAATTTCATTGGAAATTAATAAAATTTTGATAACCCTTTCTTCCGAAATATGCCATGAAAATAATTCAAATTGTTTCGTTTCAACATGTCAACAAGTCAAATCATTAAATATGTTCAATTATGTTTATTATGTTAAATATGTACAATTCTTCCATTTATTCTAGTTTGTAGCTTGTTGTGCCTTTAAAAGTTGTTCTTCTTTTATATTACATGACAACCTTATGGGCTAATGAAATATATCAAATAGTTAATTTGTATACACTTTTAAATTGGGCAATGCATGGTCTCTTGTAATGATTATAATTGTTTGTATTTATTTGTATGTGTTGTCTGAAGTGTGTAACTGGTTTTGAATAAATAAATAAATAAAAAAAAAAGAGTTTTTTTTTCTAAATACTCCATTTCACGCTTGATCTTTCTAAAGGATCTCTCGCTATTCTCAATTAAGTCTCTTTTTTGTCTCAATTTTCAACTGCTCTTACTAGCTTCTTCTGGGATGTCATACAGTCTTCTGTCACTTGTTTTTTTATGGGTACAAACCCATAAGTTTTTTCAAATAGTTTGAGAATTATGATGTAATAAATCATAATTTCAAAATACATTTATACATAAAATTGTAGACATCTGCAAAATAGCACTAAGATATTCTCAAAAGTATAACAACCGGAATTTAAACTTAATTGGAAAACTTGAAAATTTTCGTCGAATGGTGTTTTTCAAAACTCTTGGGAAGAAAATCTGTAAGATCTTTTTCAACACTTCAATTTAGCTTCAGGCACTTAAATTCATTAAAAAGAATTTAGTAAGTGTTGAGTTTGCATAGTATCTTTGTTAGTATCTGTATCGTGAACTTTTAAAATGTTTAGAGACTAAAAGAGTTACGTAATTGGGCAGCACGAAATAAGAAAATTGGGGAAAAATTATAAAATGTAATGTAAGCGCAGATCATTTTGTAGGTACTCCACAAACAATCAAAAAAATTATTAGTGTTTAAAACTATCTATCAATCACTTTGTGCCACATTCTGAATTTAATTTTGAATAAAGAATAAGGGAATAGACATTCAAAGGTGAAAAAAATATAGCAAAACACTGTTTTTAAACAAAAACACAATTCGCAATAAATATATCAAGAGTGAGGAATGAGGATATTATAAGAATGAGTGGATGCAAGAGGAGTGTTTTGGATAGAATGCGTGTAAATAAATTGAGATGGTTTGGTCATGTGGAACGAATGAAAGAGGAAAGAATGACAAAGAGGATATACTTGGCTGAAAGGAGGGGTGTGAGAAAGCGCGGGCGTCCGAGAACTACATGGCTTGAAAATGTAGATCAAATTCTTAAGGACGGCCGTGTTTTGAGTAAAAGAAACCGACGTGCGTGCATGAGATATTGTACGACTGTAGAGGAAGCGAAAGAAGTATGTAAGGACAGATCTAATTGGCGTTCCGTTCTCTCTGCCTACCCCACTTGGGATACGGCGTGAGGGAAGAGATAGATAGATATATCAATAACGAGTAGGTACCTACATATATATAGAATCTTATGCATGAAATATTAACTTATGTTTACCTTCCATATCAAAATGCATTTTCCGCTCGCATGTTTTTAGCTGAAATCTGAAAAATCATAATAAGCAAGTTATGGGTTTTTGATGAAAGTTGTAAGACAAAAGTATATTCGTAGGCGTCTTTACATTTGTAAAAAAAAATATCTGACACACGTGTAAGTAACACGACATTATTCAAAGACCATTTTAAAAAGCCCGTGGGCGATTTAAGAATAATATTATCGTAAGGTAAAATATCTCTATCATTATTTTGGCTTCATAAGAATATAATACGGACTGATTTTACTTTACATCACCATTTACATATGAATGTAAAATATTACTGTTTGATGTAGCATAAAAATATCACAATGTGTTCAATATTTTGTTAGGAAATTAAAATCACATTCATTTACCTACTTGATACAAAACAACATTCGACGCATTCACACGTAGACCAAAAATACATTTAATTTGTTTTGTCTTGATATGCATGGACAATGCACACATATTATTCAGCTACTCCCAAACTAAGATATGACTTTTGTGTCATGAATACTTACTTGAAGTTATACATATTATGTACCTACCTATACAAAGTACATAAATATCTAATATATTAACTCAGACTTAGTAATATTTGAAAATTTAATTTAATAAAAATAAAAGAATATATTTTATGTAGCCCTGAAGTGAATCGAAATCAGGATCTTGTGACTCACAGGCAAAGTTATCTCTGGACAACACCACCAATTAACCTTTAACTGTAGACGTGATTTGATTTTTACATACCTTGGACGTGAGGCCTGACAGACCGCTATGTTTAAATCCATATTATATAATAAACACTAGTATAAATCGCTTAAAAACTCAAGCTTTATTAAATTGTTGGCTCATAATAATAAAATATGGGAGTATTATAGTACCTACTTAGGTAATTTTTAGCCGATTTTTGACAAAGCCATAATTTATTCAAAAGCTATGATCTAAAATCCAACCAAAAACATAATATTCCTTTTTTTTCAAAAATTATGATATATAAGGTTTAAAATAACAAATAAAAATAATTACTAAGCGCGAAAACAAAAATTCTGACAAATGACTAATTCACGTAATTTATTGTCAAAAAATTTAGAGTATTGCAGACAAATGGGCTGTCTGCATCCAATAAAAACATATGATAACTTTATTTTAATTTTTGTTGGAAAATTCTGTTCATTTTTATCACTTTGCCGCAAAATTTTTTGATTACCAATAGCGTTTTAAATTCTTCAATTTTGTTTTCGATATCCGACTGATCCGAACCAAGTAATATCTCATTCAATTCTTCTTCAAAAGAAGAATCAGTCACTTGAAATATTTTTTAGCCATTTTGTACTTAAATTAAGAAAAAATACAAAATCTTCCTATGAAAATATTTTGTATGATAAATATGGACAAGCGGACTGACGGGCCGCTGCCAATTTTTTAAATAACATAACTTACGCACTAATGAACAAATGACGCGACCTCCTCTCAAAATAGTTATCTCACAACTAAATACGAAGCTACTGAGCTGGATAGCTGTGCAGAGAGGGTGGAAGGATCCAAACTAACAAAACGAAATTGATGCGGGGCCTGTGAGACCGCACGTCCATAGAAGAAGGTTAAATTATACATAAGTTCTGCATTTCTTTCAGATTTCCTTCGAATATTGAGTAAGTATTTCTGTATATTTACTAACGAATTCCTTCGATAAAATAATAATGTTTTTTCATAGCTTTTCTCCAAAACACTTTAAAGATATATATATATATTCAAAGAATTTCCTCTCCGCCTTAAAAAGCAGTAAAATAAATTCATTTTAATATGCGTAATGCAAAGGATTTTTTTTATCGCGTTTTAACATCAAATCTTTCCCGCAAAGAAAGCATAAATATGGTGGTTGGATTTCATGTATATATACATAGATCTCTCTGACGAATCAGATTGAGGCAAGTCATGATATATTATTTTTATAAATATATACCATCAAGGACCACCCATACCTAAGTGGGATAACCAATAACCATCAGAACAACTGAAAGTTATTTTTTTTACTATTTGTACTGTGTATTGACTACATTAATAAGGTATAATTCAACATTGAGTTGGTTACTAAGAGATTGAAAAATAAACACTGTTAATATAATTATAAATATTCCTTTCACAGATTTTTTTGACAAATGTTTAAGGTCGATGCAATCCATCGACCTAATTTTTACTGTTTAATATACATTGTATCCATAAATGAATGGATCTAAATTAAAAACGATTTAAATATACATTATTCTCAATAGTTAGTGACTTTCTAATTATATAAAAAGTTTTTTCGTACGTTAGGTAAATCAAGATTTCTTTACATTATAGGTAGGTACCTACCTAAGTGTAAGTGAATACCATACTATAGATTTATAAATAAAAACATATTGTGTATACAGTACATATGTACCTACTATGTGTCAAATAAATGCCAGTTTCAAATATACTGTTGTATTACGTATGTTGGTAATATATGATACAAAATAAACAAAAACTCTCACAATCTCATTATTTAAGTAGGCATATGTTTTTATTGTTTTACGCGATGAATTGCAGATTTTATTACGAGGCACATAACTTTAACAAAACAAGTATGACGGAATGTGTTTTTACTTACTAAAATTTGATAAAACGAGCTACATACGATAATAGGTAGTAAAACCCTTCAAAGGTTTTTGTCAAATCTACATAATGTCTCTGCTAAACAAAAATAGAATATATCTAATAATAAAGAAAATAATTATTCAAGTAATACTTTATATGTGATATATTATATTACATCTCATAGTATTTTTAATGAATAATTCAATTCTTAAGCGACAATGTCTGTGTGTGTTTGTGAAAATTATGGTGCTCTTAAGTAAAATTGAAAAACTTTTTGTTTGTGTTACTTCTTATGTTTTTATACTCGTGTTATATTATTTTAGTACTAGCTTTTAAATTCAGCTTCTCTCGATAATTTAACACATTTTCATATCAAAGCAGTTTCAATGTCGAGTGATTAGTAGGTAACTACGCGTCTTAATACCTCCCTAGAAGTGTGTATTCATTATTTTTTTTTTATAAATTCAATTATTTTATTTTAATATTTTTTTAATATGTGATTGTGGATATATCAAAATAAAAAACTTACATATATCAAAAAAATATTATCACCTTTTTTTTCATTTTACATAAAAAAACACAAATCATCACTCAATCCATTAAAAGATACATCATCCAAGTACACCAATAAAGGTTTCACGGATTTCCAAAGCATAATAGGAATATATACATTCAACATAGATTGTCTATTCCCATTGATAGTTTGAACTATGGTTTTTTGTCGATGGAATTAAGGCTCTTTAGTCTGTATAATCGCAGAGTGTTGTTCGATCTCCTCACATTGAATAGAAAAGTGACTGGCTCTCTTAATTGCCCAGAGTTGCTTGATTTAGTGAACTTGAGGGTCCCGAGTCGTAGCACCAGAAGTCAGGCATTGTTCTATGCTACGGGATCATCGTCAAACTATAGCTATTATTCAACGATGAATCGACTCAATCGGGAATAATTACTGTGAAGTTGATATCTTCAACGATTTGGAGTACACCGCGAGGAAATGTGCTATGAGCGGTTTATACAAAGTTACATGCTTTCCGTTGAGAATGTCCAGTAGTTTCTATTGTCATGTAGTATTCATTGTCTCTTATATAATGATTGTGTCTGTTCATTTAGTATGCGTTTTTTTAAGTTATTCTACTATAAAGAATAATCAGCCGTAATTTTTTTTATAAATAGATAAATAATCTGTCATCGTTTTAGTTAGGTACAACAAAAAGTAAAAAGAAATCAGTATATTTTGCGTAAGTACCTACTTATATACTCGTACTTATTGCTTATTATCCTTGAAAATATTTCAGGGAAGGGAGTTTCTTTCGTGTTGGTTTGCATAGAGATATAGTACAAATATAATACAATATAAAGGAACTTATATTTATATTATGTTTGGATTGTGTGTTATTAATAACAATACGGGTCGTACGAATGTAATATTATGTCAAAACTTGACATTATGTCTGAAACAAAGTGATGTTAAGGGACTTGGTAGTGAGCTATTTTGTTGTATGTAACTTGATCGACGTTGATTTAATATTAAAAACCCTTGTGTAAAATGTAACAACTTAATCATTATTCAGAGTGAGAGAGCTTCTGGAGGTCATATCAAGTCAACAGTATGTAATTAAAAAATAATTGGTTGTAAGATTAATTTGTGAATTATAATCTGAAATTATATAATGAGTGCGACTGAAAAAACAAGACGAATCTGGTTCGTATAAAAAATTGTTTCCACAAACAATAATGAATCAATTGGAATATCATCATCATCGCCCTCAACGCTCCTCTCGGGAGCACAGGGCAGAAACCAACCTCCTCCATTCAGAGCGTCTCTGTGCCAATTGCGTCACCTCTTCCCACGACATTCCTTGCGCTCTGATATCGTTGTCATAGGAACGGTGTATTGTGAAAGAGGGACGCCCGGGCCGACGGAACCCCTGCGGACGGAAGAACAGTGCTCTTTTTGGCCAACTATCATTGGGCATTCTCAAAACATGTCCCAGCCAGGACCATCGTCTCTCTTCTATTACGGAGATTACAGGTCTCTGCTGGGTGCGCCGGCGCACAGCATCATTTGTAACATGTTCATACCATCTGACATCCAAAATCCTTCTAAGACACTTGTTTTCAAAGCTTAGTATCTTCCGCTCTTGAGCCTTGGTTAAGTGCCAAGACTCGCAGCCATATAGAAGGATTGGGATGATGCACGCATTGAACAAGCGACATTTTGTCCTGATGCTGAGTCCAGACGCCTTCCAAACTTTGTTCATGTTGTTGAAAGCCCCGCTAGCTGCTCCTATGCGGATTGGTAATTCCGACCGGAGATCACCCTCTGGCGTTATGGTTGCTCCCAGGTACCTGAATTTACTAACCTGAGATATTTGGGAATTGCCAACCATTAGTGGGGTGTGAGTACTCGTGCATGTACTATTTCATATGTACTCCGTTTTACCAGCGTTGATACGAAGGCCAAGGCGCAAAGAATTTTCATAAAGAGCATTAGTGTTGCACTGTAATCCGTCCACAGATCAAAAAGGGCTAGATCATCCGCATATTCAAGATCGTGCAGCACTCCCACAGACGTCTCACTGTTTTCACGCTGTGATAAAGGCACACCGCCAGGGCTCAGAATAGATTTTCTGAGCAGGTAGTCCATAATTATGGCAAAGATAAAAGGTGCCAATACACAGCCCTGCCGGACTCCAGTGGTGATCCTGAAGGTGTCAGTTGGACCACTTGATGTTCTGACAGAACATTCAGAGTCCATATGCAGGGCTTTGATCATGGTTACCACCTAAGGCGGGATGCCATACGCGGCCAGTATTTTCCATATGGTTGGTCTGTGGGGGCTGTCAAAAGCTTTTTCGTAGTCAATGAAGCAACATGCAAGCGGTGAGTTGAACTCTTGCGACTGTTGGAGTACACATCTGGCACAAAAAATTGCGTCCGAACAGGACTTGCCAGGTACAAACCCGCATTGTTGCTTTCTCAGAGATGCCAACACTGGTTTTTGAATGCGACTCAATATGATTTGTGAGAGAACTTTACCGGGCACACTAAGTAGTGTGATGCCACGGTAATTTCCGCATTCCAGTGGGTTTCCCTTCTTGAAAAGTGTCACGATGGATCCATTTCTCCAATCTTTCGGGCAGAGCTCCTCATTCCACACCTTGTTAAAGAGATGGTACAGTGGGTGGATAAGCGCATTCATGCCATACTTAAGGAGCTCTGCGTGGATTCCATCCTCACCTGGGGCCTTGTTGTTTTTTAGCCTTTTTACAGCTGCCTCAATCTCCTCATGTGTTGGGGGGGTTTCGGCTATCCCAGATACCTGTGGGATATCTAGGTCGCTATCCTCATTGCCAACATCAAAAGGTGAGGAGGGGTCCGGTCGGTTTAGAATGAACTCAAAGTGTTCTCTCCATCTTCCTCTTACTAAGTCAGGGGCAGAGATCAGGTTTCCACTGCTATCATTAATTGAGTCAGCAGTCTTATTCTGACCTCTTCCTCCCAACATGCGGGTAATTTCAAAGAGAATCTTCGAGTCATTCCTGGCCGCGGCAGTTTGTGCAAGCTGTATTTTGGTTTCGACATCACGTCGTCTGTCTTTGCGCACAGAGTGCTTTACCAGACGGTCTAGCTCTCTGTACGAATTTCTTAGGGCCTCCAGTTTCGTAGGGGACTTTTCAGCATCTCTGAGTATCTTGACTTTTTGGCGATCTTGAATATATCCCCAGGACTCCATAGACATCCATGGTGGTTTGTTCCTCTCTTTGAACCCAATGGACGCAACCGCTGCAGCCTTCACTACTCTCCGGAACTCCTCCCAGGCCGACTCTACTGAGTCAGTATCGGAAAGATACCGAGAGAGTTCAAATCCTTGGTGCAGCTCAGCCTCATACTTCATGTGAGACCGAATATTCCCCAACCCACAGACGTCAAACACTCGCGGTGCAGCTGGTCTTGCAAATTTATTGAACCTTAGCTTCATGGCTCCGACAAGGAGCTCATGATCCGTTTTCAGGTCCGCTCCACGAAATGTCCTGACATCCTGTAGATCAGAGCGGTCTCGGGCCTTAACCAAAAGATGGTCAATTTGGTTTCTGGTACGTCCATCAGGTGAGGTCCACGTGTATTTGTGGATATCCTTGTGAGGAAACAGTGTTATATATATGGACAATTTGTAAATTGGTGAGTGTTCCTCCAATAAGGAGTCCTTGGAGTGTTGAGTATTCTATAAGACGGGAGCCGTTGTCATTTAGCACCCCCATGCCATGCCCCCCCATTACGCCAGGACCGTTTAGTGGGTCGTTGCCTACTTTGGCATTGAAATCGCCCATTACAACGATCCTATGCCTTTTAGGAATTTTGGATGTGACGGCTGCCAGACAGTCATAAAAACTGTCCTTGACCGTCCCCTCCGCATCCTCTGTGGGGGCATAACACAAAAGTACCGTCAACGGGTCACCCGTTGCCCTAAACCAGGCGCGTAGTAGCCTGTCGGAGATGGGTTCCCAATCAAGAAGCGAGCCGGCGGCCCGTTTGCTCATTAGCAAGGCGACACCATGCTTGTGTTTTGTCTTGTGGCCAGAGTGAATCATGGAATAGTTCCCCGCCTCACTCCTACCACAATCCAAAAGACGTGCCTCAGACACACCTAGCAGGTCTAACCCATAGTCACTCGCTATCTTGGCGGCAACCAACTCCTTGTCATGCCTCAGCAATTGGAATATACTCGAAGTAAACTATTATATCGGATTCGTTACTATAAATGTTATTTTTTTATATAACTGTTACTGACTAACATAAAGAAATAATCACGGTTTCTGATAAATACTCGAATATACCAACCTCAAAAAATTTGCTGATATTAATAAAAGCTTGTCATATTTATGAAGGGTTTGGGTGAAAGAAGACAAATTCGATATATTTTTTTTGTAACTAAATATGTTAATTTTATTGATTGTGTCGGTGCACATGTAGTAGAATTCCATAATTAGGTAAATTAAAGCAAATGTTTGTTTCTTGTCAAAAGACACACTTGTTTCAACTTAACTAAATACATACATACAAACATATGTACATCTTCTTCCCCTTGTCCTAGTTGGGTCGGGGGCCCATTGCGCCCAGGTACCTTCTCCAGAGATCCCTGTCCACTGCTGCTTCCAGGACCTCGGGCCACTCCAAACCAAGCCTTTCAACACACAAATTTGATACATGCCCTTGCCAGCTTCTTCTAGGGCGGCCCACCGGTCTTCTGCCCTCTCCCACAGCCTCTAAAGATCCAAGTGGTAATCTGTCTTCTGGTATGCGGGGAACGTGACCCAGCCATCGCAACTGCGACCTCTCTATATGCAGGAGTACTGGTACCACCTTGAGAGCCTCACGAACCTTAATAGCTCACGAACCTAAATACGTTGATAATTATATTTTTTGTGTTAAGTTTTATAAAACCGCCATTCTTAAAATAGTCAAATTTAAAAAAAAAATAGGGAAGAAAACAAAAATTTATTATAAAAATCAGTTTAAGTCTAATAGATGTCCTGGTTCCGCAACATTAGAGTGTGAACCGGAATGAGGACGATGGATGACATGTTCATGGCAGCACAGGACAGGGAGGTTTTCACCGGAGTGATCGTCAACGTCGGGGGGACCTGACATGGCACAGGAAGAAGAAAAAGAAAATGTAATTAAAATAGTTTCAAAGGGCTTTATTGACATTTTTCTTTGAACATTTTTGTCCGGATTTGATACCAAATCATACCTTCATATATATGAAAGTGGAGTGGTCGGACAGCAAAGTAGTTTATTCGAATGCATAAAACTATTTCAGTGGGTCTACCACCACCTTACTTCATTTCACGTAAAGTTTGTCTTTTTAAAATATGACTCTTTCTAAATTTGGGTTTTACATGTATGTTTGACTATATCGGAAGCACTGGATGTTCTAAAAATTCTACATCTACGAATAACTATATTAAAACCGATGTTTTACGAACATAAATATTTTTTCAATGACAATCCATTTTTTTGTAATAAAGAGTGATAGTTCAATGATATTCTGTAAATCTGCGAGGTTTTATATTTTGGAAGTCCCAAGGGAAATATGCTTGTACCCGTTAGAAACTAACTGAAAATTGATTGAAAAAGAGGAAAAATACTAATATATCATTTGAAAATTGACAGCTTTTCTCGTCCTGAGTGAGATCAATATCAGAATGTCAGAGTAAACGAGATATTAACGAGTCCAACAGGAAACTTCTAACGAAATAAATACATACCCATCTAGCTACTATAATAGTGTTCAAGGCGTGCGTATAATTCTCGGAAGTGAGAGATTTCTGTGGTTATTCATAAGTATCGCTGCCTACTTAAAATTTAAATTGGAGCACCCACTTCTTGTACAATATTTGTTAAAGAGATAAGTAAAAGGGATACTACCTCCTCGAATTCAAAGATGGTTGGCCCGATACGAATCTTGCATAATTGACACCATCGTGACGACAACACGACGCCTGATTACAAACATGCCGCTCGTAGAAGAATATTCTTAGAATATTGATAAAAAAATACATTACAAAACACACAATGTTGTGAGAATTTAGTAATATTTGTTGATAAATCTTTTCAGTGGCTTGTCTATCGTGTCAACCCTTGCTCATAATAACGTGTCCACCTACATTAAAGGTCCCTACAGACCTAAATCTCTTTTCAAATCTCACAACGACTAACTTCTGTACGAGTATTTTTTTGTTGTTCAGCCGTTGAACCCAATTTTATTACTAGGACCAAACCTCTTTTGACTCACATTTGGGTAGATTTATCGTAGGTGTTTTACGCCACACATTCTAGTATTGTATTTGCTAAAGGGTGTAAAAATTTAAGTCTTTATTGCTTATAATAAAGATGATCCTTTTGCATTGTTCAAAATAAAATAACAACACATGTTTAATACAAATGTGAAAGCGGTAAAATAACACTACAAGAGCAATTTGGGTCGAGATAAATCATATTACAAAGATATTATGGAGGCAATTTATACCTAATACTGTTATTGCTTTATAAGCTTTTTCGATTCAACCAAATTTCTACATTACACGACTAAGAACTTCGTTTATCGATTTCAAAGCTGGGATTTTGATATATACATAAATATACGTGTAATAAATCAAGGAAATTAATACCTTAATAATAATAGATTTCAGGGGTAGAACTTTGGTTTTGAAAACAAATCATCCAACATAGGAAGTTTGTTAGATAAGATAGGTTGTCGGACTTGGACTAAAACATGGAAAATTATTGTAAATGATAAAGATCCTAAAGTCACAGAGTTTGCGCTCAATTTAATACTCTCAGTGCTTATAAGTGACGGAATAATTAATGTTCCTATGTATCATTATTAAATCCCGCAAATTAAATATTATGTGTGTAGAAATAAAATTGAATAGACAGATATTTTGTTTTAATTTGCATACAAATCTAAATAAGTAGGTAGTACAAAAATCATTATATGAATTAACATCGTTATATTTCAGATCAACAATGATTTTACGCCCATTGAAATAAACGTGATAATGCGAACAGAATATGTACTATAACATGAATTTGAGCTACCGAAATTGAAAATTATATCACATTGTTCAAAATTCATTTCATTAATTTTTTCGTCTCATAAAAACTTATATACCTATTTGAATGTAAGGATATTTAAAAATGTTATGAAAATGGTGTATAAACATCTAAAGTGGTATGAACGATTCCATGATCCAGTTTAACAAGGTATAATGATGCTTAGCAAAAATATTCAAGCTAAAATTGTTTTGGTATTATGAATATAATATTCATATGGACTATATTGTTATTTGCTGTCATTACAACTGTTATAACTTCATATTTTAAGAATTGACTTACTTTTAAAACTGTTTAGGTTTAAACTTTAGAAGGAAATTTAAATATCGCTCTTCGCTTCTAGATACCAATACAATGTAATCAAGGGCGGTTATCAAATTTAATTTTGATAACTAAACGCAGTCGCGCCAATGGAAAGTGTACATTGTTTTTATAATTACCTTAAGTGTAAGAGACAAAACGGTTTTAAAAAAGATTTTATAATGTAATAAAAATTTAAGGCCAATATTATCCCCAAAGATAACATGAAACATTATTGTATTGAATGTTAAATGTTAACTGTTACTCGGCAGTTAAACCTTTGATTTCATCATAAGCATAAATAAAAATCACCCATAATTTGACGATATGGAAAATTAAATTATAAATTACTTAAAAAAACATGAAAAATTGATGATTATTTAATCTAATTAACTTCTAGCACATTTTTTAAATATTGTATTCTAAATAGTTTGGCAAAAAGGTAAGTACCTAATTAATAAAAATGTTTGACACTACCATTTTGAGTTGCAACAGTTTTTTAAACGGTATGCGATGTAAACCTTCACAATAATAAAAGCATTTTTATAACATACGATTATAGTAATGGGAACTTACGCTGTTTCCAAAAAGTTTGCAATATGGCGGAGGTAGCTATGCTACACTTTAAAAAAATTAACGAGCAATGCGGATGGCAATTACCGTAAATATTAAAAGTTTTTTTTTTGCTTTTGATGTCATTAGTGGAAACTATGAATAATATGAGATTATATTACTTATGTATTTTTTGGTTTTGAAAATGTTTATTGTAGAGGATTTATTTTAAACTCAGCGTAATGAATTAACGAATAAAAAATGCTTTTAAATATTTAATCGTGTTACCTGTGCATAAAGTTTTGGTTAAATGGTAAATGCATTTTATGAAATTAAGTTAGTACCAACAATACTTAATTTATTATTCATCGTCCAAATGTTGATGGATATTTTTTTGTTGATAATATGATAATTATTCTAAAAATGATAATACAATAATTTTTCAAATAAAAACTGTGAATATTTATACAAAAAGTAGCAGAAGACACTTGGTTTTTAATTTCGCAATATTTCGTATTTGTTCATGGTCTCTTATTGAAAAAAAAATTACAGTGACAGCGTGTTAAAGAAAGCGGATAAATCTGTGGCAGGATTGAAACCTCGCACTTTCTGATCACCAAGAGTCTAGCAACATGCTATCGAATAATATCTCATGTGAATTAGAGACATTTTATACCTTGTGTAAAAGAATCTTATGATGCTTAGTTAAAATTCAGTGTTTTTTGTGGCAAATTAACTATACAAACATTATACACTTCTTACACAATAAATTTATGTCCACAGTTCTTTTTTTTAACACCACACAACATAGAGTATAGATTCATTGTAAGTAATCATGTAATACGCTTTAAGTTCGGAATACTTGTTTCCCCATTTAAAACATATGGGATGACCGTTTGTGCACCAGTAGCTGTATTGCACAAATGCTGTAGCTCTCTAATATTATCTGCACTGGCGTGTAGCTAAATATACTTACCTTATGTTGTTTAGCAGCCTGTCATAAGTTACGAGTTAGTATATTGGATGTGACAAGTGATGACATCATTGAATTTAATTGCTTAATAAGTAAATGACAAACCAAGTAAGCAATATGTTTAAATGGAATTCATGCAGTGCAAATATTTCCAACCTTGTTTCAGAAATATGATTTAATATTTGTAATTTGTTTGGTAGCACTATGGTCTTTAACGAAAATCTTGGATAATTATTCATATAACATAATCAAAATTTCTTAACTAAAGTAGGTACCTATTATAAAAAAACAGAACATATTATAAGCCATGATTTGTCAAAATGGTGGGGGTCACAAAAAAATGTAAATCAGCCATAGCACGACCAAAAATGGTTAAATAACTAAATGTAGAATAAATTGTTAAATTTGTTATCTAATTAATTCATACGAAAGTCGGCTGTCATTATAAAAGAATTTGAAACGTGTGAGAAAGGTTACAAACTCATTCATTTTGTGCTTACAAAATGAAGTATTTTCTATATAAACATTCGTTGAATGGGCACGAAAAGATGTATATAGTTTTTTTTGGAAAACATTTTTAAACTCAAGTTTAGTATCCCATGTCAATATTACAGAAGTTGTTATATAATATACGTGTAGATACAGGGTGATGACTACTGAGGTACCTATATTTTTTCCATCCTCGTTTTGATTCTAAATCAAACTTCATAGCTTATTGAAAATAGTTTCTGATCGAAATAAAATATAAATAAATAAATACAAAATAAAGGCTTATTCCCACAATTACTCGTTTTATTTTTATTTCTTCACAGTTTTATAGATATCTAGTGTGATGAATAGTGTTAAAGTAGACAATGTACCTATATAACAAATCTTCCAAGTAAAAATCGTGAGTACCTGTCGAAAAATATTTTTGACTCTTTCCCTTATTTGTGTGATACGTATAATCTAAAGTGAGCGCACTTAAAGTTTTTGGCTTGAAATTCACATCTGGGAAGAAGACGCCAGTATGCACTTAAAAATATTGGATGAATAAATGAAGACAATGTTCACTAGAAAAATAATAGGACACGACGCAGCCCACATGGGTTAAGATTCATCAACACCGAGCCATACGAAAAGTAAAGTAAGTAAGAAAAATAATTACCTGCTTTACGCTTCGCCATGGAAATAAACAAATTGTTTTGTAAAGCAACAAAAAAAAACACTATTTACTACTACTACTACTACTATACCATCACGGCACATCCCACAAGTGGGGTAGCCAGCAGATCAGCTGCATGTAAGAACTCGAACTAAGACACTCGAAAACTTACGCAGAAGAGTGGGAGACCAATTCTTTACCGGGTGCTCCACGGGCACCACTATTTACCTACTTATTCTATTCTATTCTATTTTTCTCAAGGCCATCCACTCGTCACATTTACCTACTTATAAGCAAGACATCTACACAATTAGAAAAATGAATTTGATAAATGCCATGAAACGCATTACATAATATCGTGTATCATTGTGAAAAAAAAAAAAAGCAAAAAGAAAAAAGAAAAAAACTCTGCACCCGTTAGTTGGACATCCTGTAGTTACTATTGAGTTGTAGTAGAAGTAGGAGTAACATCACCAAGGATGTTTTGGGTTTGTGATAAATAAATGAGAAATAATATATTTGTATGTATGTTTGTAAGTTGGTGTGCCAATAATATATTATTCACTACTTGTAAAGCAATGTTCACATGGCACATATTTTCTTGTTTATCCTATATTCAAGATTGCATACATAATATATTGGACAATGAATTTTTAATCAATTTTTTCTTACAGAGTAGATACATATATGTTCAAATATTGACTAGTGTTTTACTTATATAGGAATGTCTGCATGGACAATATTATTTGACAACATGTACAACAAGCTATAGCGACGACATCAGAGGATCAAAAAATATTGTGAGAAACTTTGATTCAATGGGTGTAAATTTGCTATAAATTGAGGAGGCTCGTTTTTGGTGTGTGTTCTTTAAAGGAAAGTTAAAGAGTGAAAGGAAAGAAAACGAAACGATATTTTAGATATAGGTATACCTACACTCCATATAATTATGTTCTCATGTTTCTCCGATAAGTACCGTTTATGTTTACCAGGAAACTTTGGTTTGATCTGGGATGATAATAATTATCCTGATTCGCAAATAATTTAAAACCATTTTCTCTTCATCAGATTACCAAAAATGTTTAATTTTGATTATTCATCAACACGGAGTAAACATATTCTTAGGTTTCATTGAAATCAATATAATCAATTATGTGAAACTAATAAATGTACTTACATATAATTATCTTGAATATTTATCAATGTTCCGATATCAAATCAATACATTTCTTTAAGCAAATTTTATACCATAATCCAGCTCGTCATGAAGGGAAAGATCGAGGGCCGCAGAGTGGTCGGCAGAAGATAGCTCTCCTGGCATCGAAACACTTGAGAATGGACCGGTGTCAGAACCGTAGAGAGCTGTTTTGCGCCACACAGGACACGGAAGCTTTCTCCTAAATGGTTGTCATCTTCGGAAGAACACGTGAAGAAGAAGAAGCGAATTTTACAAGGCGTCAGGATAAATTTTAGAAACCTAAATATTGATGCAAGTTTACTTTATATTTTGCCATTCATTATGGCGTAGGTGTAATATATAGATTCAATGTTTATTTAAGCTATTATGGGTAGAAACCGTGACTTAAAAATATTTAATACAGGTATAAACTTCAAATAAAGATATTTTCGTTAAAGTAGTTGAATGAAGATCCATCGGTGCTTCCTTGAGAATAATGATTGAATCTTGTTTCCGTGTGGAGATTAAAAGATTGTTGAAGATTGCTTCCGAGACGCACTTGAGTGAATAATCTTTTGATTGAGTGAACTCCCGCATACTAATTACATATCTTCGTTTTGAGTGGGTACTAATATTTATAAATTAATTAATATACACGTATTAACTAATTGTATTTTTTGTTTCTCTTCATGTAGCATACAGTGTGTGTAGTTAGGTAGGTACACAATATCTTCTAACGAGTAAACAAGTATGATAAATTTCATTATGATGGGAATGTGTACAATACATTATATACCTTATATAAATTGTATAGAATAGTATTTTATGAGTGTTGTATCAGTAACAAATGTCCACAGCATGTAATTTCCTCATACATTGGAATACCACAATGTGAAAACGGTAAAGCAATTTATATAATGGTCAAAATGCTGAGCGAAAATACAAATGCTCCGATGATGAAGACACGGTAGGTACCTACAATAATAACATATAGTATTATGAAAATGATGATAATATTATGTTTGGACAACCAATAAAATCTGAACCAATATTTTCGGAACAGAATGTTTCTCCTCGTAGAGGGAAATATAATAGAATTGAACCAAAAAATGCTTTGTGAAGAAATGTTAGATTTTTACACAAAATATTTGGTTGAATTTTGTGATGCGAAGTAACCCTTTTCAAGATATTTCTTTTCCAAGAAGAACCTTAAAAAATAAGAGCATTTAATAACATACAACATATATAGGTACTAATATATATATACTTAAATATATATGAATCCGAAAGTATCATCTTTAAGTATATATATACGAAAAATATTGATATTTTTTGAAACCTAAATATATTTACATAATTCAGTGTATGCGTTAGAAGGAAATGAAAATAAATAACTTTTTAGGTATCCACATCATATTTCATCTATATGTAGTGGGTACATTTACAATTCGGTGAGAGTGGGTTACTTGGTTATGGATACATTGTACACAGAGATGCCGATCTGTCTTCGTTTGTGACAGAAATGTAAAAAAGAACACTTTTAAAAACACATTACTAGCTAGGTACCTCCTAACCTAAGGAAAATGGCTTTTTCAGTAGGTACCTACCTAAGTAAAGGGGCTATTAAAAATAATTTTTCACGAGAAAATGATATTGTAAGCTTACGGAATTGCCCCTTAGATGTAAAAATATTTTAACTAAGTATTTGCAATTTACGTTTAACTCAAGTCTACAATTAACATATTATTATAATAAGTAAATTAATGCATACATGGGCTTAAATCTAAAAATAAAATCTGCTAGTACATTATACTTGTAATAATAATTATATCTAAAATAACCTGGTCACGAATATTCGGGCAGGTAAGTAAGCCTAATAATATTTAGCGATTGTGTGGGTACATACCTAAAATATTGAAGTAGATATATAATATAATAATCATTTTATGCGGTGGTTTCAGCACAAGTTGTTCTGAAGTCCAATAGTATAAAGTTTTACATCGTCCATGGTGCGTGTTATTTTAAAGTTGATCATTATTCATAATAAGAAAAGTTTTCGCTAGGTCTTCATCAAACCGACACACGCGAACTTTTTTGATATTGCGTTTACAATACAATAATACACAACAATAAGGTCAAAAGCATTTAAGCACATGCATAATCGTCACGCCGTTACTGTGGAGAACCTACTTTCCTGATTTGTTTTCTATTATCGCTTCCCTGGAATCACTTTCTATCACGAAACAGTAAAAACAACCACCAGCTAACAAACGTTATCAGGTAATCAAACCGATATCCGATAAGTGTAATATTTATATAATTTATACACTCTCATAATCGAGTTGACAGCTTAAACTTTTCATCAACTTTTCAAAATGTACCTGCTTACAATTTATTTATTTTAGTAAACACTACACAAACACTTGTGTTAGTATGTAGGTAATAATAAATAAAATATTACGGTTAAGTATTTATTAATTACTATAATAATACCATAAGTGGAGCGATAGTTTTTAAATACTAATAAAGTTGCGAGTAAGTTTGTTAAAGTGTTGTAGTGATATAATTTGAATGAGAGATAGCTGATATTATTATTGGTGCCGGTCGCGTCACGAGTTAGTTGTTCGCTTTAGCGCCGTCGTCGTTAGACTGGCGCTGTTACAGATCCGCCCCACCCCTACACTTTTGCTTATACTTCTCAAACAGATGCTGGAATTTGGCTTGTTGTAATATCCTGGTTAACAGACTAGGGTTCACGTACCACATTTTAATAATATTGAATTATTATAAGGAACGATAGTCTCCGACACCCAGTTAATGAAGATTCAACTCCATTAAACTGAACCGATAAATCATTGCTTTCAAAATATGCTCCATTTCACTCGTAATTTGTTTTCAAACTCTATGGTCGTTTACCCTTTCATGAAATTAATTTAATTATTATTGTTAAATATTAAAAGTATGCTGAAACTTCATTGCTCATAACCCAAAGACTTGATTTATAAACTTGTATTAATAACCAATGAAGCGGAAGCCAATAGGTATTTCAACGAAATAAATTCACGATATTTCGACATGCAATGAGAAAAATAAAATTACTGTATTTGAATAGCTATATAAACTTTATCTCACGATAATTTATATTCTACTATAAAACAAGCTTCCATCTTCCTGATATGAAAAGAGGATATCAAATTTAATCATCAGTAATTTAAGTTCAAAATGCTTCGTCGAAAACTCTACAATTTTCGTGTCTGTAGCAAATGAAATTAGAACATTAAAACGTTCTTTTGTAACGACCTCTCGCCCCTGCCTCGAGGACAACATCTTGCCATTTTTATATCTTCATTTTTGAGAGATGTCTTGTGTTCTTCCATTACACTCTGAAATTATCATCATTTGAAGATGTCGCGTCCTCAGTATTCATTTTACAATGTAGGTACCTTAGTCAATTCAAGAAATATCGAATTTCTCTTCACTTACAAAGAAAACCCGAAATGCCTACTTGTTAGTCGTAGATAGATAATAAAAAAAACATAGTGAATATTGCTTTATCTTCTCAATTGTATTAGTCTTAAAGTATCCATTTCAATCGCTAGTTTTCTAGTCCTACTTAAGATATAAAATACAGCAACTTAGTTTTCGTTCTCGTGGGGTTTCTTTATATAAGGAAAGAAAAGAAGGTTTTTGTGTCGTTAAGTTAAATAGGTAGAAAAAGCAAACAGCGCTATCAGTAAAATACAGAATCAATGAAAGGCGCCTTTACATATTTAAAAATTCACCATAATAATTATGATCAACAATCTCGGGAAAAAAAAGAATCCAACAAAGTAACGACAGTTTATAATGAGAAAATGAAAAAAATACAAAAGCTGAAAAGCCTCGACTATGTAACGATATTGAGTTTCCTATTTTTTTAATATCAATAAAAATGTTTGTCTCTTGTTATTTTAAAGAATATTATGAAGTGTAAAAAGGAATATTATAACTCATTAATATTAATGGAACCAACGATTCTTCGTGGCCGGTGAATTTCTACGATACGAGTATGAGAACAAAAGATATAAAAAAATACTTTTTTTTTTTAATATCTTCAGTGAATTCGAAAACTTAGAGTAGCACTGAGCCTAATTATACAACAGAGACCAATCAAAAATACCCAAGGAAAATTCGGACTTGCTTCTTCGACTTATTAAAACTGATATTTAATTCAAGTGTTACATCAAAGGAAACATTTAGAGAGTGAAAACTTTGAAATTAATTATCTTTGTTGAACACTCTGAAAGAATGAGAGGAAAAAACTTTGTCTATAGGTATTGTTTGTCGTTAAGTTGGCGTCTAACAAATAAATTTCTACAACATATTTTTTTAAATAATAACAATATTATGTCATATAAATTTTGCATATTTATCACATACTTGCGTTAATAAATTTTCTTTTAATGTTTATTACAGTTTGTTTACCTGCGTCGTTTATTGTTAAACTTCTCGTAAAACAAGAAGTGAGGTGAGATTTTTGGTCGATTGTAGCTAAGCCATTCTGACTAAGGCGCGTGCTATTGTGTTTCATTATAATATTATACATGTTGTATTTTATCATCCATCTTACTTAATGGACGAAACTTTTGCAAAAGAACACATTATGAAAGTCTAAATTTTCATCTTTCCAAGGACTTAATACTAATTGTTTACAAATTTATTGCCATTTTATATTGAATCATATGTACAAGCAAGATTATACCCTGTTTTTATTAATGAATTATAACTTTGTTTTTATTAATGAATTATAACTTAGCACTTAAAAATTGTTGATTTTATTGGTGGAAGATGCGACAGGGATATTGAAAGAAGAAAAGTGAACGAGGCAGTAATGAATAATACAATCCAATCTATTGCTACAAATGGCAATCTGTCGAATATATGAAAATACAGATGCACGATACTGTTCTGATACCGACACTTACGTAGGTAGGTATGTATGCAAGCAAAATAAAAAAAAAGATAAGTGGAATGAATGCTGCGGAGATGTGATAGCTGAGAAAAATGGTTGGTTAAACGTTGCGACGTAGAGTGAAGAATGAGGAAATTAGGAGAATGAGTGGATATAAAAGAAGTTTTATCGAAAGAGTGCGTGTAAAAATTGAGAATGGTTTGGACGTGTGGAACGAATAGATGATGAAGAGTGTAGGTATATTTGTCTAAAAGTTTTGTTTTCGAAAACACACGAACACATTTTTTTGACCAAATATTTTAGAATTTAAGAAGAAGTTTAATTTATTACGTGACTGTGAGTACCTTAAATTAACAATATTTTTTTACAGAATTACATTACATTTTTGACGGACATCCTGAAATTAATCTAATTAATTCAGGGACAAGTCTAAATTTGTTGAATTTCTTAGATATTCCGTTGTACCTAGTTGTTGTTGTCATCGGCCTATTCATCTTGTAAATAGTACCACTACGAAGGTTTTGTTTCACTAATTTTCCCCGTGACAAATTTTTGAAACATTTAAGTACCTTCATAAAATACCTTTTAGGCATCTGTTGTAATTTAAACTAATATTCGTCATAATAATAATAATATAATTTTATAAATTTTATTATTATTCATGCGAACATTTTGTTAGAAGGAATGAAATTGTTGTCACCAGGCGATGTTTATAATAAATCAACATAAAAAAATATTATAATATTATTTTACCTGTTACTTGGTGTTAGCAAAGTTCTCTGCGTTAATATGCAAAACGTGTTGTGAAAACTTTATAATAATATTTCATATATTTTTTTTCAACAACCTTTTAAAGTACGGAGGAAAAATGTGATATAAACTACGTACCGGTACCGTTATATGCATTAATCATTATGAATCTTATTATATTACGAAAATATATTGGATGTTATCGTTTTCTGTGGATGTCTTCAGCATTCATAATTTCTAAAGAATCTCTATGAGAAATACATTTATTTCTGACACTTCGTTTAAAACTATCATGCTGCCGAACATAATAATAAAAATGTAAATAGGTAGGTAGGTACCTATCTTACCAACTTCAATTTGAATTATCCAATTTGAATTGAGTTTCATTATTTACTGGTTGGATGAAAGAATAACAAAGAAAATGTACTTTTCAAAACGAGGAGATTCGAGAAAGTGTGGGCAACTGAGAATAACGTAAATTGATCCTGTGGATCAAACCTTCAAGGACGACCGTGTGTTGAGAAAGAGAAATCGATGTGCGCGTTTGAAATTTTGTTTTAATGTGGAGGAAGCGAGAGAAGTATGTCAGGATAGATCTGTATTATGCTCTGTTATCTCTGGTTTTCATCATCTTGGAATACGGCAAAAGGATATTAAATAGGAGTATAGTAATAACATCAGGCACCCAGGACTACTCATATCGCGGAGGGTAAGACAGAGGGGACAAATGGCAGAGGCCGACCAAGAGACGCATATATGGACCAACTGAAGAGTGATATGAACTGTGGCTCATACGTAGAGCTGAAAAGACTGGCGGAGAATAGAGACGAATGGAGAAGAAAAACCAAACTCGTTGCAGACCAATCCAATGGATTGTAACTCATTATATATATAGTAATAGATCTACTACATGTTCAATAATTATGGAAGGAATGAAGACTACGGAATTTCGTGAGGACTGGAGAGCTATATGATCGTTTTTGCATGGCTGCAAAAAAATGGCAAAATAAAATCAATATCATTAGGTAACATTTAATTGAGAAAAACGTGTCATTCGTCCTCTCGTAACATAGTAATTAATAATATTAAAAAAAATCATTTTTTTTAAAATAATACGTTATTTCTTGATATAGGTACCTATTTATTGAATTATTTATTTATTTATTTATTTATTAAATAAACGGCTAATGCCTTTTACAAACATAAAATATAATAAAACAGAACAAAAAAATACACATTTCACATTAAATCCAAATCCAAAATTATCTTAAATTATTAATAAAATCTTTTAGCAAACTAAAATTCCTATAAATATTAATTCACAAACCATATATACGGAGTTTAGTCAGCAGTTATAAAGCAATGTATAATAATTTATTACTTACTTAAGTTATTAAATTACAAACAGAAATAATAATAATAATGTATTATTTTATTACCAACAAAAACTTAGCTTTTTGTAATCTCTTAGTCTATTTATCTTAGAAATTATGGTCATTGCTTAATGTGGCAGGTAGGAATAGGAAAAATCATAATTTATTACAAACTCTATATTTTTCTACAATTTAAGTTAGGATTATTTTACTATTATTATAATGTAGTATTAGCGATAACATTCCTGAACTGTATGGGGCCGGTAAAGAAATAATAGTATGTAATAGTACTTTGAAAGTTAAGTAATATATTATTACGTACCTTTAATACAGCCTTACTACATAGTTACATTATGAACCCTAAAAATATTTTACTTGATAGAACTTTAAAAATGTATATTTTCATTCTAAATTTTATATAAGGGTTTTCATATTTCCGCTCCGAGTCCACAAAATATTAACTATGAGTATCGTCAGTTCATCTTTTTCAGATTTGTTTTTATATTTTATAAAAAGGTAAAAAGGTATTAACATAATAATATTTTAATATGGACCTTATGATAAAAGGGGACTCAAAATATACCTACAATAGTAGTAATAAAAATATAAATCTTTTCTTCTGTTCAATAAAATAAGCTTTGAAGTCAAATGAAAGCTTAAGTCTAATCCAATAACGTCAAAAATATCAAACCCGTGAAAGTTGTGACAATTGAATTTCTAGTTTATTGCTATAGTGGAATATTTTCAAAGTAGTGTTCGATAGCTTTCTAAGTGACAATTTACGTTACTGAAACTTTTTCTTATAGAGCTTTGATAATACGTACATAGCTACGTTAGCCATGTTCGTGTCTCAGAATGCACAATTTCCTGGCGTTTAAAAACTTTAACGAGAAAATATACGTAGTATTTCTTTTCTTGAATGCATTCTGGTACAAAACACAGCACGCCTTTTTGAAAGCTGGTCAAGTAAGAAGCATATTTAAACCGAGTAGGTACTTATGTTTTAATATAAAGTAACTATAGTGTAGGTACATCTTACTGTTGTATTATTTCATCGGTACTACAAATTAGTTTAAATTGAAATGTCAAAAGTTTTATAAATTAATTTGGAAAGTAAGAAAACGGGATTTTTTCGTTAATTGGATATCTACGTTTTATCAAATTAAAATATGGGGTTAGGTTAATAAGTTCAACAAAGGATTCATTAAAAACATGAACTTGTGTACAAACTTTTTATCAACATTGATTACTTATTTTAAGGTTAAATATATACCTACTTCAAATAACTGTCGGCCTGTTTAAAAAATAATGAAAAAGGAACACCATTGGGATGAAAAAAAATGAAGGCAGAGTTAGTAGGTACACCTATATGTATCTTATCGCGTCACGTAATTCAAAAAAGAAAATCTATAATATAAACGAATGTTGACAAAGTATTATTTTGAACGTTCTTCGTATTGTGATATCAAAAATATGTAAAATATAAATATCGATAAAATTGAGGCGGAGAAAACCACGAAAAAGTAATTGATTTTTAAATGAAAAAAAATAAGTGAAATGCTCTCAAAAAAGTAAAGTAATTGGATGAGATGTTATTTTCATTTCGAGCCGAAGAAGAATGTTAGTAGTAATAAAGTATGCATTAGTATTCAAGAGATCTGAATACATTGACTTGGATTCTCTCTAATGTTCCAACTAAAATCAATATATTATTATTTTGAAAATACCGTTTGAGATTTATAGTACCTAGGTTAGTAGATAGCTTTTACCTACTTTGCGACCAAACTGTGTCCGAGTGGTTTGTTGGTTATATAAACATCACCTATTGGGTTAAGTACATAGTGGGTACTTGGTATTATTTCTAGCTGTGACACGTAATGCATACCTATGTGTATCAACGACAAACACCATTTCGCGTGGATAAAGAGGAGCGATGTCTGAATACAGGAACAAAACAAATACCATTCAATAATATTACGAACTGGATCCAATAAATGCCTTTCCGAGGAATAATACGTCTATAGGCGAATAAACGTTGAACGAACAATGTGGATCCAATAAAAGAAAACTTATCCATACCTACTTTCATATTTTTTTTCTGTTTTTTTTTCATTTGAAATTTCAACGACAAACAATAAACATCGTAATAACCGCAAGTGGACTTCGATTACAAATAGGTCATTTAACTGATAATACAAAATAATTTATTAATTAATTTTAACTGAATTATGAAGAAACTTGTGAAAAATATTGTATTTAGTTACATATATACCTATCTTTAGTTACGTTTTTTTACCTATCTTTATTCACTTATTCACCTGATTTTTGTGTAGTTATGTATAACTTTAAATATTACTTTCCGTGTAACCTAAAATAGGTGTAGGTACATATAAGTCACCATTGTTGCAGATAAAACTTGTGCATTTTTAAAATTCAATAGGAACCCATACTAAAAACAAATATTGGACAAATTTTTACTTAAAATAGGTAGGTTTTTATATAAATAAATAGGTAAATTTTTACTTAAAATAGGTAAATTTTTACTTAAAATAGGTAAATTTTTACTTAAAATAGGTAAATTTTTACTTAAAAAAGGCAACTCCTTAAGAGAATCAGCCAACAACGAGCTAACTGGATTGGCCACAACATCAGGCACCCAGGACTCCTCATCGCCATCGCGGAGGGTAGGACCGAGGGCACAAACGGCAGAGGCCGGCCCAGAGATGCGTATATGGACCAACTGAAGAGGGACATGAATTGTGGCTCATACGTAGAGCTGAAAAGACTGGCTGAGAATAGGGAGGAATGGAGAAGAAAGACAAAACTCGTTGCAGACAAATCCAATGGATTGTAACTCATTATATATAGGTAGGTAATAGTTCTGTTACATTTCATACAAAATCGAACATACTGCAAAACCAACGATTTACGTAATATAGTGAAAACATTAACAGTCACATGCAATTATAGAGGAACATTGTACTTAGTTAGGTAATGACTTTTTGTATAACAACGACGATATTCGAAAGTTAATAAAACATTATTTATTTATTATATATTTATTTTGGAAAGTCGATTTAAGAAATACCTACTGTATTTTATTGTGAGATATCGTTTCCCACTCAAATATTTTATATATTCCTTCATAAACATGGCTAAAATATTCAAATATTAAATATTTGAACACTCCAGCCATGTTTATAAAGAAAAATTTATTCCCTGTCAAAAATTGATTTTTATTAACAAACATGGCTTAAGGGTTCTGATAATGTTTCTCCCTTAAATGAAGTTTCCTTTTCACAAACATGGCTTAAGTGTTCTACTATTGTTTCCCTCTCAGATATAGATTCTTATTTACAAACATGGCTTATGTGTACTGATAATATTTCTCTCTCAAATATAGATTTTTCATTTAATTGAAATATATTACACTGAGAAAAATACTAACGAAATTTCACAACGAATCATTGGTACGTACTATCAAATTAGGACCAGAGATCGTAACAACGATTCATTAGTACAGATCTATTGACTTCGCAACCAATTCATTGGTACATTTACCAACAACTTCTTCACAGTGACGTCATCAACTTGAAGTTGGCTGCAGAACGAATCGTTGGTACGAATCAATTGATTTACTTGTCATACTTACGTAGGTACCTATACATAACCTCAAAATGTAGCTGTCAAAAGTCCAATAATATTAATCGCGTTTAGTTGTAAAATGTGATCTATTTTTCTAATAACGGTATAATTATTTGAAACATACCAACAAAAATAATATTATTAGAATAATTATTCACACTTTACAAATAAACATTGTGATTAATATAAGTAGAAAAAGTAGGTAGGAAATTAAAATAAAAAAAATCTTTTAAGTAGTTACTTGCGTAAAATAATAGTTTATTAAAAATTACAAAGGAAAAAAATAAAAATAAAGACAGTTAATAAAGACACACATTAAAACATACATAAAAATATACACCATATTATAGGAAACCAAATAAAACAGCCATAGACATACTATACTTGTAGTGCAGTACATTTTTTTGGAATATTCCTGTTCCAACACTTCCAACATAATACGCATTAATAACAATAATAATATTGTGATGTCTCACTCCATATCGTTTAGATGATAGTGGTATCTTTGTCTCAGCTCTGTTACTTCTTGTTCATTCAATATCAATGTCCATTTTATTTTCTGTGGGAAAACATAAGGAATATATTAAGTTTAGGTCAATGCATCAAAACTTCAATAATTTAGAATTATTTTAATGTAGCATTATATCTGGGAATAACAATGCGGTGTAATATTGTGGTTTTATTAAGCACAAAATTATTTATACACTGATTTGTAGGTTAGGTTAGTTATGTAGTCTGGTGTTTTTTGTGCAAAAGCACATTTATTGGCAATCATTTCATTAACATAACATTTCTTGAGTGAAAACTATGTATATAATTACGAGAATATAAGTAGAAATAAATAAATATTGCACATTAAATTAAAACAATATGACAAACAACAAATAAGTGATGGTAGGTACTTACTACTGAATAATTCTATTTTATCCTCAAATCCCCAGGACTTTAACAACTCAAAAAGATACATAGCTTTGTTTCATTGACAAAACACACTAACTTCACGGTCAGCAGAATAATAAATTCACAATTTCTCAATAACAAAAGATTAGAAATCGTTGCAACGCAATATTTTCGATCGAACATCTTTTGTATTTGTTGTTTGTATAGGTACATAACTACATACCGAAAAATGACAGAAAAAATGGAAACGAAGTAACAACGTAAGTAAACGGACGTGCCAACGCGTTTTTTACTTTATTGTCTTATATGATAAGATCACTTTTTAAATAAACAGAGTACTACTCTTTGAATCCACTAGCGCCATACGGATTTTTAGTTAACTAAAACGTTGGTAAAGGAGCCGAATAATTTCAAAATCTGTAAGTATACACAAAAGATGATGGTAAGCGCCGAGAAATTTACTGTTACGTATAATTAAATGATTGTTTGCGTCTTATTATATCAATAGTAAGGCGAGCAAAATAATTTATTGTTATAGATCAATTGAATTTGGAGATGTACCTTTTCTCAGTGTATGATCGTTATTTAAACTATAGTGTCATACCACAAATCGGATCGTGTGAAGAGGGTCTTATAATAATTATTTATGTATTAAACTCGAAAGGAATATTTTATAATATCTACCTAATTTTATGTTTTCAAATTTATAATCACTTCGTAGATACTTCCAACGAATTATAAATTTGCTGTAAGTTTTTCAGAATTAATTTTAAATTAATATAAAATTAATGTTTACTTACGTAGGTATAACTACTCCGTATCTCAGTGGAAAACAACAAAATTATTTCATCTGAACCAGGTAGAAATTGTGTTATGTTCATTAAATTGTTTGTTTTGATATGGGTAATGTATTATTTTCGGATACATGTTGTTAATATTATACCTACCATACCCTGAATGCTCATCTGAACCTTTTGTCCTACGTCAAAAGTTTCAAACTAAATACAGGTATGGAAAATCATGTACCTGCATATTGTTTGTAGGTACTTAATATTCTTATGTCAAAATTAGAAGGGAGGGTTTATTTCCAGCATAGAAATCCACTATTTATTCGCCTTAAACGTAATAGATAAATACACTACAATTCAGCGAAAAGTTGTATTGTGATATAGGTATGCATTCACAAGCAAAAATATTAATTGATTTAAAAACATAAAAGGGGATAGTGATTGTAATCTATTTGAAACAACTTTGTGAAAGTTTATTTTAGTGAATTTGAGATAAAACATACATGTAAAAATTAAACACTGTTTACTTTTAGTATGAATATCACAGGCCTCTTATAAATACTCACTGATGATGGATGCCTACCCGAAAGGCCTCTTCATTTGGTAATACTATTCATGGTGAAAGAAAACAGTGTTTTAGTTTTAATAAAAAATGATTTTGAATATAATACCTACAAAATGTATTAAAAAAATGGGAATGTTTGTCGCCACGTAGTGGAGTGGAAACATTTAGATCGAACACGAAAAATAAGTACCTAATTAATCAACAATAAAAAAAAATTAGTTGGTTAAAAATCTGCAATGGTAGATGTTTTTTGAGCATCAAAGCTATGGAGTTTTGAGGATGGTAGTATAGTAGTACTTGATCAAAATAGGTTGTATATTTTTCCTATGGTAGGTATCTACTCATAAAATATATATTCATGGTACTCTAATCCATGGTCCATAGTTTTGTCAGTTAATTGAGATATCTTATTCAATTTAACGCTCAAATGGTTCTCCAATAAATTAATTAATTAATAATAGTAGAAATGATGTGTCAAAAAAAACATAGATAGTGTTACTATTCACAATAAAGTATTAAGTCGTTTTAATATATTCACATGTAATTAAAATTGAAAAAAACTACTAAATTAATATTAAAAATATTTTATGATAGAAAAAAAATTAAATGATGATTTCGAAAATTTCTACACATTTTTTTTTGCTTATTAAATTTTCTAATATGTATCTGGTAAAACCATAATACACTCTAGATTCGCTGAAAGCAAACTGGTAAAAGTGCGTTGTCGACTTTTGAAATTTAGCCGCCCAGTATAAGCTCATGTTCATAGTACCTACAACTACACACACCCACATCAGAAATTTGCAATCTACATATTAATTTTCCAAGTATGTGATCCACAAAGTTATTGAACCGAGATTCGAAATATCGGCAGGCTTGCGGATTCTTTTCATCCCATACATTTAATACATATTATTATTCATTCATTCATTCCAACATGAGAATTCGAATGAATTAGATATCTCGACATCTAAATGTTTGTTTGCGGGTACGCGCCGCACTGTGATTACAATACTCTCTTATAATACTCACAACATAGCACGTACGGAATGAGATGTCATCACCTTTAATGGTAGTTGTTAACATATTATTGTTATTTTCATGGAATAATATAAAATGCTGAAATATTTTGTTTCGTATCGCAATTTCTTTTTCACACTTATTATTATTATTATATCTTGATCTTAGGTAGATACCATTTGTCACACAAGTAAATAAATTATCCAGATATATATAAATATCCACCTAATATTTTGCTAAAATAATGTAGCTCCTAGTAGAAACATATTAAAAATATTAGCTTATTAATTGTGTCAGTGCACACGTTGTTGAATTCCATAATAATGCAGTTTGAAACAAGTGTTTCTTTCTACTATTGTTTATTAATTCGCAGACGTCTTTCGACTTATAAGGTCATTATCAATCAAGATTGATCATGACCTTATAAGTCGAAAGATGTCTCTCTGCGAATTAACAAACAATAGAAGAAAGAAACACTTGTTTCAAATTGCATTAAAAATATTAGCTTCAGAAGATATCTAGGTATATTAAAAAGAATACTTAAATTTACGATAAATTATAAATGAATATTAATGTATTAACAATATGGAAGTTTAAGTTTATTTTTTTTTGAAATTATAAGTAAAATAAAAAGTAATTAGGTAACGGAAATATTTGTGATTTATTTTCATGTAAGTGATTGAAATTCGAGTAGTAAGACAGCCAAAAAAATGACGATGGACGCCTGGACGCCGGTGAATGAATGTGATATTCTGTTTTTTTTCTACTAAACAAAAGGCCTAGATAAGTATCAGTAAATAAAAAAATACATTTTAAACTTTCTATTCATTACTTATTCCAAACGTCGCTTACTATACTTTTACAGAAGGATTCGAATTCGATCTGCTGATAAATCTCTTGTTAATATTCTTCCGTCGTGTCCTGTAATTTAGATAGCCCGTCGAACTCTGAACACGTGACCCGCAGTTATACTTTTCTCCACTTTAAACAAAAAAAATCATAAAACTTTCATATCGTGCCCCAATCCTTTTAACTTTTTACTATGCATCATAGTATATTTTTACATCAGTATATTTTGAAAAAAAATTATACAATAAAATATGTAAAAACCATAGAATATATTTCAACAACATAGATAATGTTAATTATATAATATCATAAAACAAGTAGAAAAATTAAATATCAACATAATCTGATGACACAAAAAGAGTTGTTGATGATTGGCTGCAGAAAAGCCTTGACCAATTTCCGGCAGTGGATGGGTATGGCTGATTTAGTATTAATATGTGGGGGTGATTCTAGTTATCGTTTTCTATTGTTATCATTACTTATCTTATAGTTCCGTTTTCAACCATTCATTGGTTTTTGTCCATGTTAGGTATATCAGAAGATACATAATAATATGTAGTATCTAATAAAGGCTCACCACTGTAATCATTGACAGCTATCAATCAATTCAAAAGAAGATCAGAGACCGTGTAAGAGTTCGATTTGATCGCTAATAGAGATATCATTTGTATAAGTATTACTTAGTTACTTTTATCTATTTTTTCATCACAAGGCGGCGGCGCAAAACGTCTTGAAATGTTATTGGTATTATCTTCCTGAACAATCAATCATCCAATCTGTTAATAGCATGTGAAGGTAGATACGTTCATGTCCGGTTATAACAAAAGGATTCTACACACAATAACTAACTACTGACCAAGCTTTTCTATTAAAATATACAACCTATTTTCTCATTGTTTGTTTCCAAATAATGTTGATGTTTCTCAATATGCAATACCTATCTTTACTTAACACAATATTCTTAAAACCAATAGGTATTGTTCTCTGTTTTGGACAAAACGAAAAAAAATTAGGACAAAGAGGATAGGAAGAAATTATTGATTTTTCTGGGTAAGGATAAAAAGCCATATAATATAATTTTAGATAAGATAACAGCTCAAGACTACATATGAAAAATATTATATCTAAGTGACATACTTACAAACGAGAGGTCTCCAATAATTCTGTATAATTATTAATTTAGTTCCTTCAAAGTTCTTTCGAAATAATCATCTGAAATTCATAACATTCCAAACGCCACGATCTCAATGTCAATCAATCAAATCTCAGTAAAAACTTAAAAGAGTTTTATTGTGAAAGAGATTAGAATTCCTGCTTATTTTCAATTTCTAAATATGTTTCAATTGAAATTAGTAAACAATTTTCAAGTATTTTAAATTAATTTCATATATTATTGAACTATAAACCAATTAACTATTAGAGCAAATGACTAAAGCAATCAATATTTTGAAGTACACACTCGTTCAGTTTGAAATAGAATTAATTGAAACGCATATAAAATAATAATTTTCCGAGGAAAGTTAAGTGAGAGCATTTAACATTTTACACGTGTTATATATAGAACGCATGTAGTATGTACACTGTGAAACATGCTGTGCTGCTGTAAGTATTTTTTTATACAAACTATACTTAAATTTGAGTTGGTACGTGTGTTGAAATTCGTGGCTGCCTACTTTCAATCTGCGCTTTAATTTTGTTAGTAAAGAAACTCGTTATGAATTTTCATAGATGGATAATTTCCGTATATAAAATCTCTCGTTTCAGTTTTGCAAACAACTTAATAACATTTTTTTCGAAATACGATAATTATGCGACCTACTTATTTGATATGAAAAAGCGTCGTGCGTGTTTTAAAATGAAAAAAATGCTGTATAAATATTATCAAAATATTATCTTCCCAAATAATTTATTTATTACAAAATTTAAAATGATTTATTGTTCTTTTTTTTCTGTAAGTAAAATAACTTACGTTTGTTTTGAATGAGTGTTATAATATAGAATAAAATATTACTATATAAACTTCAAATTAAATAATAATATTATAAAGTATTTGTGAAATAATTCATTCATAAAACTTCGTTTAACATTTAAGTTCTAAGGAATTCATTGAAATTTATATTGTAAAATTGTAGACGTTATCATACTGTATATTATTATTATTTTTATTTAATAACATTGAGGTCAAAGAACATATCGAAATGAGAATTTTTAAAAAATATTTTTTCAAGGAAAATAGTCCAAACTTTTAACCCAAGATTATTAGTATAATTCATGATTAGGTATATAAAATGAATCTTTGAAATATTTTTTTTCTTAATTTTGCATATAAAACAATATCACGAATAAGAAATTTCAATTTAGCAACGAGGTGTGCCACCCATTGTGGATATCTTATTTGTTTATGGCACATAAAAGACGACGTGTGTGTTCATTATACGCAGTCAGTTCGTCAACTACTCAACTTGAAGGCCATGTATATTTACCCGGGTTATTCCCGGGAAAACCCTATAATTTTTATTTCCCGTTTCCCGGAAAAAAAGGAATAATTTCCCGGGAAAAAACACAAATTATTAGTCATGCAGATTGCCATACCGATACCAAAATCTTCGTTTAGTTAACTGTAATAGTCGTAATAATTTTGTTAAAGCTGACGAACATTTTGATGTGATAAAATATGAAAACAAATATTAATTACCAACATTAGTGTTTTACTTAAAAAAAAACTTCATTATACCTAGCTTCAATGTATTCGTTTGAAAAAAGCATAATTATTCTAAACATCGAAATCGGGGGTGTGTTTGGCCGACAATGTACAAGATCCTAGGATTTTTCATGTTTTTTTTTTAATATTTCGAAATGTTAGATAGGTAGTTCTTTAAAATATTAGTGCAGCCAATTGTTAATTTTTTTTGTTTTATTCATGGAAATTAACCGATTTTAAAAATTTCTCATTTTTTGAAGTCAGAAATCACCAAATGAACTCGATTTTTGTTTATTCAAAAAGCTTTGCCAAAATCCATAATATTTATTCGCTTGATAGGATGATTAAAAATAATAGTATATACCTATATTTTGTAAACACTTTGTATTTTGATATAACATAGAATACCTAAATAAATCTTGTCAGTCGTCTATTAAGTTTTTTTAAGCAAATAACTTATATTGGTAAAAAAAAAATTATTATTTTTTTTATCAAATCAAAATGTTAGCAATGGTCAACAACTTTTGAGAGTTTTTCTTCCAAATTTGTTATTTCATTTTTAATTTTCCCGTTTCCCGGGAACGAAAATAATCCGGGAAAAATTACCCTCTTGCCATGTCGTTATGGTATAGACAGATAGACAGAAACCCAAATGTTACAATTTTACACTTGTAACGAAATTTGCTTCAATATGAGATGTAAAATATTATTATTTGAGGGTGGATGTCAATGAATTTGTCAATTTACAATATTCTAAATTCATGAATTTATTATCATCTAACTACATATGTTGAATTATGGCATCGCTACTAATTCATATATTGTCTGTTATCTGAATTCTGTATAGATTATGATTCTATGTCGTTAGCTGTCGAACACAAGATGTACATGGAATATTATCATTATCTTTGATTACGTAAATACATTATGTAATAGTTTGTGTTGAAAACTATGTAGGCGCATTGATGAAACTTTATCAAGTTATGCCAAATATTATAGTAATATTTGGGTATTACAACAGATAAAATAAATGCCTTAATGTTGTTGTACATGATGTAGTGCTACGCATTAAATAATCGCGGTGTAAGAAGTTCATACTAGCTAATGTTCCAATATCCATTTGTTGTCTATGAGTCTTCCATAATAATAATAATAATTGTACGTTACAAAGAACACGTGACTAGCTGGTGCACTCGGCCCAACATCGTATGATTCTCATTCCCTTGAAGAATAACCGTTAAACGTTTCTTGTCCCGATCGCGTCCTCTTGCAGTCAGTTGAATTCGGACCATGGTGACGTAATTACCTCCCGCCTGGCTTCTTAGCCATGCCATAATGTTGGCGCGAAATCGTTCGTTTCAATTCAAAATTGTATATTGTATTTAATTATTTATATTGTATAAATATCTATCTGTCCGGTCCAGTTAATTAATAACTCATCTTACGAGTAAAGGTAGTGATAATTCAGTGAAAAGGACGTAACGATAATGTCGTCACGCAACGTGTATTTTTGTAAATTTCTCCGTAAAGTAAATTAGAAACCATGTTTATCAAAGAATAGTACAATATGTGGTCAAAGTGATAATACCGTATAAAATAAAGGAATGATTACTATTGCATTGCCATCAGTAGAAAAACTTCAATGTCTTATAATAATGATCACCATAATTAAGTTATTCGTGGAAATGCTATCCGATAATACTCTAAATCGTGCATAAAACATATATGATTGTTTCGAGGATAACGCAACAAGTGCAATAAATCAACAGTTGGAATAATTATAGTTTGCACAGAATATACTACTTCGAGTAACAGGAACCTTCCCTGATAGAGGCTTCGTCCGTGGCTAAATAGATAAAGGAATGTGGATCTATCAAAGTGTTATGGATCATCTTTTCGCGATCCGTGGGATTATTATAACCTTAAAACCACTAATGGAAAGAAAAGGCTTTGCACAGTCATCTGGCTGTGATGTGCTTGTCTCATGCGGGATCCGTCGTTCCAAGGAGCAATCGACATCATGTGCTAGGAATAATGAGTCCATTGCGTATGTTCTTGTGTAGAGAATATTTCGACCCAAGTGTAGCGACCCGTAGTTTCATTATAGGATACCCACTGTCTCGTTTGTACATGCGACCAATTGTAGTTGAAAATCTTGTAAGTACCAAAATAATATATTATGTATGTATTCCAAAGGCCTGATAACATATCTGAACAGACCAAAACCTTATGATTGTATATGTATAACTATCTACTCTATTTGTCTTTTTACATTGTCACTGTTACCTGTAACTGTTATCTCAATATAATTGAAGCATTGTTTATGTTGAATAGTAATGTCTGTTGGTTAACGTATTTTATAATGGAGTCGATAACAGAATTTCAAGTCAGAAATGTTCGGGATCTTTCTTATGTAACTGTGTGATAAAGTCAACTTCATTTGCTATAATTTGGATTAAATACTTCTTCATTATGCTTAAAGTAGTATTTGGAACTGAGAATGTAACCTCAAAGTTAATTATCATTTCTAGTAATGGTGTTCCGTGGTTTTCCATTATATCTATTAAAACAATTGCTGGAGATAACTTGTACTTAAATTTATACACGGCTACAGTAAATAAATAAAGTATCTGCCCAAGTAAATAAACTCATCATTGTAATAGGTTGACAATGCCTATATTTAGATCTGATCACTGTACCATATATATATCGATAGGTTTCTGTAATTATGTATACCATGTATATATTAATATGTTTATGTAATTATGTATATTTCACAATGCCACTTTTATTTCAATATAGTATGTCTGTTATAACCTCAAAATATGTTTTCATTATCTCATTATTGTATCATATCCCCAATGATATACACAGGGTGTATTGATGAAGTTATACTAACAATGAGAGTACCATTGAGAAGCTGAACATAATTACAAAAGTAACATTGAATAGATATTCTTGGTCCAATTCCGGAATAAGATTTACATATAAATGTTGATTATCAATGACAAGCTCAGGTTTGAATCCTGATTGTAACTATATGGGATAAATGTCTAACAAGGAGTATCTATTATTGAAATGTGTACTATAATATAACCTGGAAATAAGTATCAATCTGAAATAATGTCTACTTGGAGAGTTAACCTATGTTGCTTAAGCCTGGATTAGTTAATCCACTGAGATAAATACTTAACTGAAGAATCACTATGGATTTCAATTGCTTAAATTACCTATATATATTCTGTAGTAATGATATGATGACCATAAGAAAATGATGAAACCGAAGGATAAGGAATTCTCTGAACTTTATGTAAGTATATCTATGTACCTGTCACTCACACAATGCATTCCTCTTGCAGACTAAGTAGAATCATACCTAGACATGAACTTGAGCCAATATATTAATCTTTATATACTTTCTCTATCATATAATATAATTAATTTTCTATGTGTTTCGCTTACGTACATTGCAAAATGTATGTAGCGAAGCTGGGGGTTACGAGCCAATTTATATACTTTTCTTATGTACAATTCATGTAAATTCATTTCTTTTAATATTTGATAATTTCTCTTTTGATAATTTTGTATAATGAAGGATGCGATCGTCCTAGTGGACGAAATCGTATCAATTTGTGTGCTCGTCCGTGGATGTAGCAAGGTGGGCGGACGTGTACGTGACAATTTGTGGGCTATGTCCGTGATTTAACAATTCGTATAATTGTTGGCCCGGAATTTTAAATGTATTGTGTGGTGAGGGTGTATAATTGTAAGGTTCAGAATTCTTATCTTTATTGTGTAATTATGTGTATTGATATTAATTGAAAATGTAATAATTTGGTGTGTGTATGTATATGAAAACAATTTTAAAAAAATGAAACAGGAATCGTAAGATAAATAATTTAAATGTCCGTATTTAAAAAATAAATGTATTGGTGTATAGCGCAAACGTTTGTCGCGAGTATTGTTATAATGTGGAGTAAAAAACCGATGCCGTATAGAAAGAATTGTATGGTGAAAATATTCTGTTGTAAATGTTTCGTATTAAGCGGTGAACAGAACATCGTGATTCGATCTACATAATATAATGAAGATGTAGTGTGTATCTATAATACGTCGCGCGCTAAGAAAAGATCGTATCAGTAGAGAACGATAATATTATTATACCGCAGTATACATACCTACCTATACAACGTGTAGTATGTACCTATACGTCGCAAGCGAAAGAAAGAGAGACAGCGTACAGACCTACCGCAACAATGTAATAAAAATATTCACGCGCGAAACGGGAACTCCGCTTTACTGGTAAAATGTATAGTTGAAAATAATAATATTGGAATGAAACGAAATAATATGTACCCATAGTGTTATAGGTATAATAAACCAAAGTGTACAAAGAACTTTGCCGGTAAACAGAATTTTGTTGTAATGTTATTTTAATAGTAGATTCATTTTCAAACGATGAGAGTAAAAATCGATGTTAAATATTAAATTGAATTAAATTTTTCGAAACAGTAAAATGTTGCATTTGGAATAAAAAAAAATCTTTATTGAACTCTTGGAGAAATAATATTAAATGAGCGTTGTTGTGTAAAATTATGCGTAGTAGAGTTTTGATAAGAATATAAATGTGCGTACGTAGTGATGTGACGAAATAATAATGATGAATAATATTAAACAAATATTTTTGTTTTAAGAATATTAAAGTTAAAAATAAATCGAAATGAATAATGTTAAACCCTTCACGACCGTTCACGAAATTTGAAAAATAAATACAGTTAACCCTTAGTGAAACATGACCGAATTTGTTAACCCTTTGTGAACAGTAATTGAATTTTTTTTAATGTCAAGTAGTGAACTGTAACTGAATTTTTTAATTTAGTTAAGAAACTGTTAACCCTTTGATGACCATCGTTGAAAATTTTGACATTAACGTAAATAGTAGAATGATGTTTTGTAAAAAAAAAAAAAAAAAATTTTTTTTGAAATTAAAGAAGTAACCATGTAACAATGTAGAATTTTTGCTGTTGAATATTAACCCTTCGTGTACGGAATTTGTTATCTTTTGTGAAGTAATTAGTTTTCTTGAAATGTTATAATGAGACTTTTGCGGCTTATTACCATCGTGAAATATTGAAGTAATCTATGCCTTGTTTATTTGAGAACTGAGTCCGTTTAGTGAATTATTCCGTTAAGGTAAACTAACGAACGCTCTTTGATAAAAAATGAGTTATGTTTATGTAATATATAAAGCCGTGATAGGAGAGATGTGTTAAGTACTTTTTTGTGACCTTTTGTGTAATCAATATAGAGACGATGTTATCTGGATGTGTGAAAGATAAATCGTAATGCTCTTTTTGATGAATGTAGACAATGTGATTGCTAATCGTTCATGCCTATTATTTTGAAGTTTGAGTTTATATGACGTTTAATTCCGCGTAGGACACGTAGTAATCTCTTATGAATTGTAATTGGAAATGTTTGGATGTAGTATATCCTTGTTGAATTAAATAATCTTGTGACTTTGTGGAAAATTTGTTTATGTTGCTTGAATACATTGGAAAATGTGATAGAACATTTTGACATTGAACGGGAATGGCTTATGAAAGACACAGAATAAAACCTGTAGTGGAATGTTGGCTACAGATATTCAATGGGATAATTTTAATTAATTGTATGTTAGTGAATAAAGATGATGTATGAATCTGTTTATGAAAGGTGAGCCCTGTATGAAGAAGTAAATGTTGAATTTGAATAATGATGTATATTAGAATTTGTTGAACTTGTAACTTGTATATTGTGTAGCAAAGATCGAAAGTTGTTCAATGTATTTGTCATGTATTAAGCCTGTGTGAGGGTAGCTCCCTCTGAGATTATCTCTATGTGAGAAATCTGTCTCTGTGTGAGAATTGTGACTATGTGATATGCGTAGAAGGATTTGACGCCATTAATGAATATCGGTTACTGTAAATGTGATTGCAGTCGTCGTAATGTACCATTATGTCATGTCTGCGTGTAAATTGTTTTTCTAATATGTATATGTCCTTATTATGTATGATTTCTTTCTGTGCTTTGCCAATATCTTTGTATGGTACATGGTACATGAAATCACTTGTATATGAGTGCTATTAAGCTTAATGGGTTAAATGAAGCGTAAATGTAGTATCTCTAATTCCACCTATACAAAACTGTTTATATTTATTTAGATCCCTTTATGTTACTTTTCCCTTGTCGGATACATGTAACTGGAATCGAGAATGATGTAAACCAACTTCTTAAGTATGTAACTTTTGTTTTATATGTTTGTCATGTTTAAAATATTAACTTGTCGTCGATCGTAGTAAATGAATCCATCAATGAAACGTACGTATGTTGATAAATTATTGAAGAAAATAAATTTTATCACCAATGTAGAACGAACCGTATATTGTAACGTAATAACGATCCTGAGTTTCTATAAAATTGTATTGTAAGATGTTTAAAGTTGTTGTTTTCATAACCTGTGTTTTTCGTATACATGCACATATGCACCTGTCTATATATATATACACACCTCTATGTACTATTATATTGTTATGATTGTAGCTCTCAAACTTTTGTTAGGAGCCCCGTACTAAAACAACTAAAGTGAATTTTGTGTTATTATTAAGAAGTGTAAGTCAAAATATGAAAACAGTTCGCATCAATTTTGACTATGGGCAATTTACCGCGAGTGTTTAATAATAATTGAACGGGCTATAGGATGTAAGAAACATTGTAATAGTATATAAGCTACCATTTTTTGAATTGTTTGTCTGTAATTGGGTACCTATGTAGTTGCTTATGTATCCAATGGTTCTCAACTTTTATGTAACCAGTGGTACTCAACTTTTTTATGTGACCAGTGGTATTCAGTCTTTTCATGTAACCAGTGGTTCTCAACAATTTTTGTAGTGGTTCTCAACTTTTTTTTGTATAATTGAGGAACTTGAAAATTTGTCGCTTCTCTTCAAATTTTCAAGAGGGGCCGAAAGGGAGAATGCTACGCATTAAATAATCGCGGTGTAAGAAGTTCATACTAGCTAATGTTCCAATATCCATTTGTTGTCTATGAGTCTTCCATAATAATAATAATAATTGTACGTTACAAAGAACACGTGACTAGCTGGTGCACTCGGCCCAACATCGTATGATTCTCATTCCCTTGAAGAATAACCGTTAAACGTTTCTTGTCCCGATCGCGTCCTCTTGCAGTCAGTTGAATTCGGACCATGGTGACGTAATTACCTCCCGCCTGGCTTCTTAGCCATGCCATAATGTTGGCGCGAAATCGTTCGTTTCAATTCAAAATTGTATATTGTATTTAATTATTTATATTGTATAAATATCTATCTGTCCGGTCCAGTTAATTAATAACTCATCTTACGAGTAAAGGTAGTGATAATTCAGTGAAAAGGACGTAACGATAATGTCGTCACGCAACGTGTATTTTTGTAAATTTCTCCGTAAAGTAAATTAGAAACCATGTTTATCAAAGAATAGTACAATATGTGGTCAAAGTGATAATACCGTATAAAATAAAGGAATGATTACTATTGCATTGCCATCAGTAGAAAAACTTCAATGTCTTATAATAATGATCACCATAATTAAGTTATTCGTGGAAATGCTATCCGATAATACTCTAAATCGTGCATAAAACATATATGATTGTTTCGAGGATAACGCAACAAGTGCAATAAATCAACAGTTGGAATAATTATAGTTTGCACAGAATATACTACTTCGAGTAACAGGAACCTTCCCTGATAGAGGCTTCGTCCGTGGCTAAATAGATAAAGGAATGTGGATCTATCAAAGTGTTATGGATCATCTTTTCGCGATCCGTGGGATTATTATAACCTTAAAACCACTAATGGAAAGAAAAGGCTTTGCACAGTCATCTGGCTGTGATGTGCTTGTCTCATGCGGGATCCGTCGTTCCAAGGAGCAATCGACATCATGTGCTAGGAATAATGAGTCCATTGCGTATGTTCTTGTGTAGAGAATATTTCGACCCAAGTGTAGCGACCCGTAGTTTCATTATAGGATACCCACTGTCTCGTTTGTACATGCGACCAATTGTAGTTGAAAATCTTGTAAGTACCAAAATAATATATTATGTATGTATTCCAAAGGCCTGATAACATATCTGAACAGACCAAAACCTTATGATTGTATATGTATAACTATCTACTCTATTTGTCTTTTTACATTGTCACTGTTACCTGTAACTGTTATCTCAATATAATTGAAGCATTGTTTATGTTGAATAGTAATGTCTGTTGGTTAACGTATTTTATAATGGAGTCGATAACAGAATTTCAAGTCAGAAATGTTCGGGATCTTTCTTATGTAACTGTGTGATAAAGTCAACTTCATTTGCTATAATTTGGATTAAATACTTCTTCATTATGCTTAAAGTAGTATTTGGAACTGAGAATGTAACCTCAAAGTTAATTATCATTTCTAGTAATGGTGTTCCGTGGTTTTCCATTATATCTATTAAAACAATTGCTGGAGATAACTTGTACTTAAATTTATACACGGCTACAGTAAATAAATAAAGTATCTGCCCAAGTAAATAAACTCATCATTGTAATAGGTTGACAATGCCTATATTTAGATCTGATCACTGTACCATATATATATCGATAGGTTTCTGTAATTATGTATACCATGTATATATTAATATGAGGCGTATCAGAACAAACACGGCAGTTTCCACTTTTTACCATCCAGAGCTATTTAACAAAAACATGTATTTTTTTTATCTCTGAGAAAATAAGGATAATTTGATATTTGTTTATTTGTTTTCATTCAATACTTTATTTTTCATGCATCTTATTTAGGATATATCATTAACTATAGAGTTATAAACAATTTTCGAATGGAGACTGCCGCTTTTGTTTTGAATTTTTGAAAACTACCACCTTTGTTTCAAACACGTGTGCATACTGCCGGTTTTGTTGTGTATGCCTATTATATAGAATTTGTGAAGTTACAGGAAATGTCACGAATTGATAATAATTGAAACACTTTGTTTTGTTATTACACTTTAATAAAAAAAAATTATCAATAAAAATAATATTATAATAATAATAATAAAAAGGAAAAAAGTATCCCAACTACATTTCACAAATAATAAAATAAAAGTAAATTTTAAAATATTAAGGATAAACACTAAGATTAAACATGTACATTTTAAACACGTGAAAAAGTAGGTTTAATCTGTAAAAATATTATAACAAGATTTCAAATGAAAAAAATAATGAAGTTTGTGAATAGTAACTTTTTTTTATTTTTTTTGTAAAATTATTTGGCATCGCCCACACAAGTTTCTTCATCGTTTGATTCCACATTGGCGCACATATCTAGAATAGGTAAATCTGGTAGTAGACTCTTATAAAAATGAAGGGGAACAATCTCTCTCCAGGTATCCCCATAATGAATTTTGAGCAAGTTGTCTACATCACGCAATTTTAATGATTTAATAACTACCTTTCCTGGTTCAATTAATGTAGGGCGGATTTCGGATACTTCTTTTCTAGCTTTACAAAGCGAAACATAATTACATATTTCGCTTTGGTAGTTGGCTTCTCCTTTAACTAAAACTTGGTTGTTTTTCTCATTTTTTTTGAATAAAAATCTTTTTGTTTCTAAGAATTTCATTGGCCAGGCGCTAGTTGGTCTAAGCACATTTTGACATGCGCTCTTCCAATCGTAAACTTCAACTTCAAGGCCAAGTTTGATAACTGTGGAAAAATTCTTGATGGTATCAACGTATTCCTCAGGATTTATAATGGTTTCTTTTTTCCTTATGAGTTTTTCAATATTGCCAAATACTCTATCAGCTGGCATAAACGAATGTCCAGTAACCGGAAATATAACTTCTAGTCTTTTTACAGATTGTGGTGATTCTGAAAACCACCGAGCACACATGCCAATTACGACAGAGTTTTTATTTTGGCCCGGACACCCATCTGCCATCAAGCGTACTGTATTGATGCCATCTAAGTGCAAGTTCTTAAGTCTGTGATAAACGGCAGATGCTACCTCGTTGGATCCTTTTGAAAAATCATTTTCGAGCCAACAATAACTAAATACATTGTTAGGCGTCAAAGGTTCTTTAGAAGATCCAACAACCACAGTAAAGTTATAAAAATAAATTTGACGACTATAGTATGCTTGTTGATCCGGTACTTTGGGTAGAATCAGGTTTTTTTGACAATCAAAGGAAAGTGTGATTAAGTCATCTCGTTTTTCTTTTAAAAGGTTGAAAAAAGATTTGTATTTTAATGTGTGAATCCTTTTTTGTATAATTATGTCTCTTGTTTTGTTGACATCCTCTTTAAACTGTTTCAATTTTTCATTGCATTGGAGGCAAAATGAGCACACATCTGTCCTGGGAGAACCGAATCCTAAATTAAATTTTTTATTAAAAATTTCGCGAAAAAACGTATGTTTTATGATCAGACCCTTCTTCTCTCCTTCTTCTGAACACATTCGATGCATTTTTTTAATGTTCAAATCTGAGGATAAATATTTTCTTACACTTGTCGAACTGCGGCAATAATGAGCCTCTGTACAATTGAATTGTTTTATGAAATTGATCACAAACTCTCTCTTTTCTGCATATTTGTGGCTTCGGTGATCGCCACCACGTTGTTCTTGGGGCAAATACCCCAATTTATAGATTTTCTTCATGACATTTTGTACCCTGTGCTTTGTTATATTAAGGGCTCTTAAAAATGTATCTTGGCAAATTTGTACTACATTTTTATTACTCAGTTTAAATAAAAACTTTGTCTGAAACTGCTTGGCACTGTGAGCGTGAGCTACATTATCTGTAGTACGTTTTCTTTTGATAGAATTCGGTTTACAATATTTTAATAAAACCATGTCTTGATGTTGTTTTTCTGATTTTTTGTAAAATATATCATGAAAATAAATCAAATCGCGCATTTTAATCATTGAACATTTATAAGTTTTACTATTTTTGTGTCTGCATTTTGGTGCACAAGGGAGATCTTTAGCAGAATATCTGAAAAAAATATAGAAAAGATTTTTATAGGTAAATATCATAAATTTACATAAGGGTAGGTATTTCAACAGCAGATATGTCTTTAGTCAGTCAAAATTTGTAGCAATGAATACAATAATTTTATTCAGTATCTAAATAAAAACGTATGTTTGAAAGTATAACTCATTATCAGATCTAATGTTTTTTATACATTATTGTCATTCATTGGCTTCCCCAAAATTCTATATTATAATTAAAAAAAAAAAAAAAATCCTATATTATGACTTGTATACCTAACATTAGAAGAGTATATCAAAATAAGTGTCGTAGGTATTGTTACTCTTTTACCAGAATAATTATGTATATCAGACAGAAATTGAGTTACCTAATCTAAGTGTTGTAGTAAAAAAGATGGTAGTTTGTAATACCCTTACTACTCTCAAAGACCTTTAAAATTAAATAAATTTATTTATTCTTCAACGTACATTGATTACAAAAAACTAACCCCATAAACAAATTTGACAAAACATCTTTGTAGTTCTTATCACAAACTACCGAAATTTTGACATACCAGTAACATTTTATTCATCACTTACCTCTGTTTTTTGGCAATATTCCTTCTCGTATTCTCTGGATTTCTCACTCGTTTCCTTGCCACTTCTGGTAAAACCACATCGGGGAAACATTCCATTTTATAAATATTTAATAATAAATATTAAACTCTTTCAATTTTATTAGTAAAATACAATAAACACAGCAGGAGTATCGTCACGTGCGCACTACTTTTTGTATGGAGCGGCCATATTTAAATTTGAAATATTAGCTCTCTGATTGGTCGAAAACAAAACTGCCGACATTGTTCCAGAAACTAGTGGTAACTGCCGCATTTGTACCAACACCTACTTTATTTTTTTTAAAAAGTATGTTTTACTGCCGTTTTTGTTCAGTAATGTTTAAATAAATCGAATCCTTTTTTTATCTTCTATCTAACGGTATACTCAACTCATTTTGACTCAATAATGGAAACTGCCGTGTTTGTTCTGATACGCCTCATATGTTTATGTAATTATGTATATTTCACAATGCCACTTTTATTTCAATATAGTATGTCTGTTATAACCTCAAAATATGTTTTCATTATCTCATTATTGTATCATATCCCCAATGATATACACAGGGTGTATTGATGAAGTTATACTAACAATGAGAGTACCATTGAGAAGCTGAACATAATTACAAAAGTAACATTGAATAGATATTCTTGGTCCAATTCCGGAATAAGATTTACATATAAATGTTGATTATCAATGACAAGCTCAGGTTTGAATCCTGATTGTAACTATATGGGATAAATGTCTAACAAGGAGTATCTATTATTGAAATGTGTACTATAATATAACCTGGAAATAAGTATCAATCTGAAATAATGTCTACTTGGAGAGTTAACCTATGTTGCTTAAGCCTGGATTAGTTAATCCACTGAGATAAATACTTAACTGAAGAATCACTATGGATTTCAATTGCTTAAATTACCTATATATATTCTGTAGTAATGATATGATGACCATAAGAAAATGATGAAACCGAAGGATAAGGAATTCTCTGAACTTTATGTAAGTATATCTATGTACCTGTCACTCACACAATGCATTCCTCTTGCAGACTAAGTAGAATCATACCTAGACATGAACTTGAGCCAATATATTAATCTTTATATACTTTCTCTATCATATAATATAATTAATTTTCTATGTGTTTCGCTTACGTACATTGCAAAATGTATGTAGCGAAGCTGGGGGTTACGAGCCAATTTATATACTTTTCTTATGTACAATTCATGTAAATTCATTTCTTTTAATATTTGATAATTTCTCTTTTGATAATTTTGTATAATGAAGGATGCGATCGTCCTAGTGGACGAAATCGTATCAATTTGTGTGCTCGTCCGTGGATGTAGCAAGGTGGGCGGACGTGTACGTGACAGTAGACATTGTGTAAAATTAAGAATTGAATAGAAGCTAAGGAAATATTAATTACTTACTTAGTTATAAATTATAAAACTAAGACAAGATGCTATAATACGTACATAATATAAACCTATATACTTCGAGTTTTTGAGTTTAAATTATTGAAACTGATTTTTTTCACTCAATCGGAAATTGCTTTTTCTGATTTTGGTCAAATCGTACTATCGTTGACATTAAGAAGCTGAAAGTGAAGAAGTATAATATGTTTTATGTTACAGTAAAAACAGCTTCATTCGATATCCACTATTAAATGTCCAACGATAAGCTTCTTAGGTATCACTTTATCCGCGGGATTTGACTTAAAGTTGATCTTTTTCTGTTTGTACTTAACTACATACATATACACCTTATAATCTTCATCAAAAAGAAGATGCTGTGCTAAATAAAATATTTCTAGTGAACCCAATCCTCAATTCTTTAGAGTGCTTCATCCAACTTTTCGGTTGTTGCTTCAATGCTGAAGGAACGACCAAAAAGAAGATGCTGTGCTAAATAAAATGTTTCTAGTGAACCCAATCCTCAATTCTTCATCGAGTGCTTCATCCAAAGTCCCTTCTGTTCTTCCTTCACCTGGTCACATTTCAAAGTACCTACATAGAACAAATTTTTCCAGGTTGTCTGGTCCTCTTCAGTGGTCAATCGTTCTATGTATGTGCTGTTTACTGTACGCGCAGTTGACGCCTCGAGCATCACTTTTCGAAGGCATTTATTCTAACACATTCTTAACATTTGACTGTCCAGGTTTCAGCTGTATGTAAGAACTTGTGTTTTTTTTTTGTATTATTGTTTTAATCATATTTTTTAAACCAGTTTTTAATATATTATTATTTAAAAATTAAATCAAAAACTTTTATATTACCAAAACAATAATAATCTAAAAAAGGTCAGGAGTAATAAACAATAATTATAAAAAATAAACCAGGAAAATAATAAAAAAATGACCATCAAACTGTAGCATTTTACCTATAAAGTAATTAATTCTTGTTTTTAGTAGCTTCATACTTATTTTAAATTTGTTTCTACTTTACAAGTCAGATAGGTACTAAAAATTATAATTTTGCATTTTATATTAAGTACAGTTATGGTTAAGAATTAAAAGGCAAGTCACGTAATTTTACTTAAAGTTAAAAATATCCTCTTACTTTTCTTTGATATTTTAACGTCGTAAATAATAAGATTGTATCAAATTTCTTTGTAAAATTTTAAGTAAGTGAGGTAATTATTCTTTTGTGTACCCAAGTTTTTGAGTATTATGTAAAAATGAAGTATTTCTATTCTATAATGATGTGTGTTTATGACATGCAATTTAATGTAAGAAGGTGCCAATATTTATCCAAAATCGTATTAATTTGACGCTTAATTGTAAAAATCTTTTTTTTTTTTTCAAAACGCGTCCACACTGTCGTCCAGTAAACCTTACACAGTATTATATGATGTACATGTATTAACTAAAAAAATAGATAAGATAAGATATATGACACTAAGTCCTTATAATCTGTAAAAGTTCGTGTACGAGTACTCACACCCCACACTGAAAAAAATATTCACAATATTCACAACGAATCATTGGTACGTACTATCAGATTAGGACCAGCAGGGCTACTCTTAACAAAACTAAACACGATCTTAATCTAGTCTTGATCTTGATCATACGACGCACGAAGTGCCTATTGGACAAAAATACACGCAAAACGATCGCGCGTTAGCGGTAGTGCGGTGTTTTTGACCATAGTCCCTTCGTGCGTCGTATGATCATGATCAAGACAAGATTAAGATCGTGTTTAGTTTTGTCAAAAGTAACCCTGCTGAGTTAGTACAATCGAATCATTAGTAAATTCGTTGTTAAACTTACCAACGAATTGTTTGCGAAGAGTAAATATTATAGATTTGTACTAATGAATCGTTTGTACTATCTCTGGTCCTAATCTGATAGTACGTACCAATGATTCGTTGTGAAATTTCGTTAGTATTTTTCTCAGTGCACTAATGGTTGTTAATTCCCAAATATCTCAGGTTAGCAAATTCAGGAACCTGGAAGCAACCATAACTAAAATAACGCCAGAGGGTGATCTCCGGTCGGAATTACCAATCCTCATAGGAGCTGCTAGCTGGGCTTTCAATAACATGAACAAAGTTTGGAAGGCGGCTGGACTCAGCATCAGGACAAAATGTCGCTTGTTCAATGCGTCCATCATCCCAAATCTTCTATATGGCTGTGAATCTTGGCAATTAACCAAGGCTCAAAAGTGGAAGATACTAAGCTTTGAGAACAAATATCTTAGAAGGATTTTGGGTGTCAGATGGTATGTTTATGCCACAAATGATGCTGTGCGCCGACGCACCCAGAGACCTGTAATCTCCGTTATACAGGAGAGACGATGGTCCTGGCTAGGACATGTTCTGAGAATGCCCAATGATAGTTGGCCAAAAAGAGCACTGCTCTTCCATCCGCAAGGGTTCCGTCGACCCGGGCGTCCCTCTTTCACAATACACTGTTCCTATGACAACGAAATCAGAGCGCAGTGCTCCCGAGAGGAGCATTGAGGGCGATGAATGAATGAATTCCTAATAAAACAGAAACAAACAATACCTAAAAGTACCAAAAGTTTCAACATATAACCGAATATTATTTCGTTGTTCATCATCATAATAAATTATTATTTAACGATTGTTCTTATAAAAACTTCATTTACAAAATATGTTATAATTATTAAGATATAAGATAACAACCATTATCAAAAGCTGTTAAGATCTACTCAATAATAAGCGAAACCAAATATTTACCTATCTAAAAAAAAATATATTTAACCACAAGCAAGCGATAACTGGTGTTAGTATATATAACAAATTAAATTTTAGGCATCAAGAGCAAGCAGATATAGGTAATTAATATCTGTGGTAAGTTTTCATGTTTGTTGTATTGCCTGAGAACAAAAACACACATTTTTATAACAGTAAAATATTTATAAAGGATTTGTGTTTGAACTTTTTAGGATAAGTCAATCTCTCTCAGCCTTCAGCAAATATTTTAGTAGAATAAAATCCTTTTTTTGTATTTATTCAAGGTGGAATACTATTGCTTGTTCATTTATATACTGAATATAGCATACCTTTTTGTTGATATGTCTATGATTCATCGTACATACTATAAAAGCACCTTGTATTTTCAGCTGGGAGATTTGAAGTTTGATTTTCACTAACAACATAAATATTCCTCAACATAAATTCATTTTTTTTTATTTCTTTAGCAGTTTTTTTTACAGATTCAACATAATAATATGTTTGTTTGATTAAGAAGATATTCAAGGAAGGTAAGATTTGTGGTGAATTATCAGAAAACGGTATCTTGTATGAAACCCAATAAACTCCCACCCATCACTGACACCCTTGATAGCTACACGTTTGAAACAATATATAAGTTCACATACCTCGGATCACTTATAATAACCAATTACAATTAGTTCGTTGATCCACAGTATCATTTGTGACATATCCACAGAAGATATATTTACTTTCTGATTCTTATGACAACGACATCAGAGTTTAAAAAATTGGTAGGAAAAGATTAAACGATTGGCGCAGAGATATTCTGTGTGGAGGAGGTTAGTTCTTGCTCTAGAAGAAAAGTTGAAAAGAGATCGATTGAGTCTTTTTTTTCAAATAATTGTTTAAGCTTTCGCAGCGTCTTGTATCGTTGAGGTTCTCGGGTTTGCTGCGTGGATCTCCGTCGTTCTTTCTTCTAGCTTCTAGCTAAGAAAGAACGACAGAGATCCACGCAGCAAACCCGAGAACCTCAATGATACTTTTGTTTTTCATTTGCCATTCGTGTATGCACAATATTTAATCGCACGTGTAATTGTAGGTACACTATTGCCCAATAGTATTATCTAGTGGGTAAATAATATACACTTTGCTATAGAAATTGCCTGTATTTTATTTAAGTTGGATTATTTATATGTGATTATATAAATGCCTAGGATGAATGGTCAATGAGAGACGGGAACATAATCAAGACATAAAATGTCACATTGGACAAGCACGAAAATCCAAGATAACCCAGATCTTTCCCTGGATCTTATAATGCGTATTCGTTGTTATGTTTTTCAAGCCTGGACTGGTGCGACAGAGAGGTATATGAAGTCATTGAAACTCAATAGCTATAGAAAAATAATTAAAATATTTTAGAGAGACAGAGTTACCAATAAGATTATTCTCCAACGGATGAAGAAGCATCTGGTGTTTCTCAACAGTATAAAAACAAGAAAAAAACAATACTTTAGTGACGAAATGAAATGAAAAATAGTGTATCAACTCCTATAACGTATATTTTGTAAATTTGATTTTATTCTACACTGTACATTGGTTACAGCATTATGCTGATAATCGCCAACCTTCGCGGAGGAAACGACACACAGCGAATAGAAAAGAAAGATTATTATAATGTAAAATAAATATTTCTTGTATATACATACAATGTAAGTATTTCCTTTAGTGTTATCCCGCAAGAACAACTTCCTTGCATTGTTATTTTAGACTTATAAAAGTTTTCATCGGTTGTGTAGTGGCGAAACGGGCTTAAAACAATAATTATACTTAGTACTAAGGTATGACGTAGTTTACTAGACATTATTACTTATTTAATGTTTAAACAACAATGTGTATAATATGTACATAACGTTATGAATACAGAATTAGAAACAATGTGAATAAGTAAATACAAAGATATGTGTTTAATATTATAATGTAATTGTTACTAAGAACACACGTACATACAAATACTATCATAGTTTGAAACTACATATATTATTATTATTATGGTTAAAGACAATGGCTATATCGTTAGAGTTCCTAAATATTATATTGTAAATATGTTATGTATGTTAACAATTTCACCGTTGAAGTATTTCAAGGCAGTAACTAAAATTGTTGATGGACATACTTAATCGACACATAAATGTTTTAGTTCGTTCGTGCTACTGTCCTCTAAGTGTCAAAAAAAAAACAATACATTCAGGATGGGTGGAAACCTCATCGCCGAGATTAAGATTATTTTATTTTTATTTTTTGAGTATAGTTAGGTATGTCTTTTATCAGTCACTCGAATAGTTAATTAAAGAAAAGAGTGGGGGACCAATTCTTTGACGGATGATTCACGGAAATTCACTATACCTGATCCATTACCATTGATCAAAATACGCACAATTTTATAGAGAAATGCATTCAAATAAAATACAATCAATATATTTAATGCGGATGTTATTAGGCTTAAAAACTATAATTATTTTACATGTTGACAGAAAAACTATTTTATAATACACTACCTATGTATTTTAACAGATTTTATGTTGGGAAATAAATACATACCTGAATAATAAAAAAATATTATAGAATTTTCTTGATGTAGGTATTAAGGTGATATATATACGAGTATCATCAATATCAATATTTTATAAGATCTAGAAATATAAAAAATGCATAATGGTGTTGGCAGTTTTAAACATTTCATTCCGATCATTTCTTAGGAATTATCTTATACTATGTAACATTTTAAATCTTTTATTTTTATTTTGACGCAGAGAAAATAATCTGCATGGTTGTAATAAAAATCCAGTACCCCACTTTAGAGATATGCATTCATTATTATAATAGTTTAAATAAATCGATGGTACTTTGAAGATAATCATTTAATAGGTTTAGTTAAATTGTGAATACAATTTTTATCGTGCATACGCTTATTCTTGACAAAATATAAATGAGTAGGTATAGGACATGGGTAGGTACACTGATTTTGTATCGGAATTCGATCCACGGTTTTACTAATTGACAAATATATGTTTTATTTTTTGTGACAAACAAAGTTGGGTGATGAAGAAATGACTGGTAATGTATTCCACGATATTTCAGGAATTGAATTTTATTTTTTTTAAATATCTAAGAATTATCAAAAAGCATAAAAACTAAAATAATATTTATTTATCACACTAATGATAATAAACTCAAGCCCTTTCGTACATTTGTCACACGTACATTTCCTACATATCAAGCACTTTAATACATTTTCAAAAATTTAGAATATATTTTTTCACAATGTAAACGTAAAATAAATCTTCAAACAAAATATAATATCTAAGATTGTACCACCAGTACTCCTAGTACGAGTTCTTACTTGACCAAGCAATAGGTACGTGAAAGATCCACCGACCACCCAATTAGCGCAGAAGTCTGGGGACTTCCATTTATCCAATGAGATGCATAGATTATAATTTGGCATAAAAATAAGTAGATTTTGACAAGATAGACTTTGTAAGTTAAGACATTTTACATCTTCAATTCAGCGATGAAGCTTGCCACCCATCCTGAATGTCTTGATTTTATATTGGCACGAAGAGGACAGTTTGCATGTTTCTTACATGCAGCTGATCTGCTGGCTGCCCCACTTGTGGGATATGCCGTGATGGTATAGTAGTATAGTAGACTTTGTAAGAACCAATGCAGCTTTCAGCCAATGCGATCATAGATCACGAGTTAGCTAAAAATATTTGAGATTTCCACATTATATTTACTTACGTCTAACGTCTAGATTATTACGATATAACCCACAATTATTGGAGGTGCTAAGCAACTACTTGCGTGTAGGAAGCATTCAAATTGTGTATACTTTCAAATAAAATAAGAGACATTTGGGGTGGATGTCTTATGTAAAATGTCTTATAATAGGGGGGCTATTCTTTACCGGGAACTCTACGGGATAACAACGATTGTGACGTGAGAAGTACACGTGTTAGGGCTACATGATATCCAATCATCCATATAAATATAGGTATATAAATACGAAGTTATAGGTATATAAATACGAAGATTGAGGAGCAGCGTGGTCCTGGTAGAAGGCAAACGTCTTGGCTGCGCAACATAAGAGACTGGACCGGGATGAGACATGTGGGGGAGCTGTTCCGGGTCGCGCAAGACAGAGAAGCCTTTGCCAGAGTGATTGCCAACGTCGGGGGGACCTGATACGGCACGAGAAGAAGAAGAAGAAATACGAAGTGAATAAAACGTTGAGAATTCGTATGTACGTGCAAGAAATATTTCAATTTAAATTGCCAATCTAAGTACGAATTAATTATTTGTGTCTACACTTTAGTATTAAAACCAATTCATTCTCGTCTTTTCTATTATTTTTTTTATCAATATTAATATTTTGACATTTTCGACGAAATAAAACTTGGTCGACAAAATAATATCTACACAAATTACCGTTATGTCAACAGCTATTTTCAGTACTTAAATATTTTTTTAATAATTATTATTACGTGGGTACTTATAAATAATATAAATAATAGACGGAAGTCGAAAACACAATTTCCGATCTAAATAATTTAGAGTTGAAATTTGATCGACGCTCGTGTTAATAAGTAATGACAGGCGTACCTACTTTAAGTTGGCCTTATTATCACAAACATCTTTGGGAATCCAATTATATCGCTTAAACTATTTACAGTACCTACAATATTTTATATCATAAAATAATCATATCAATGTTTATAATAATTTACCTATTTATCTCTAAAATTTTAATTTCAACTTTTTATAACCATTCACCGCCCTTCAAGGACAGAAAAGAAGGGAGATAAGTAACCTTATTTTATGATTTTTTTATAGAATTACTATCATTGGAACGGTACATTATGAAAAAATAAAGTTTTATGAACAAAATTCCTTTGTACATATACATATGTAATGTTTTTGAAAGGAATAACGCAAATATTTTTAATATTATTTAGGTAGGCACTTAACAACCCTTTATTAACACCATCCTCCCTATATCATTCATTCATAGGGTCCTGAACCCAAAACGTCAAGAAAGTTGGTTCATGTCAGTGCCGCATCTTTCATAGAAACTCAAAAGTCATGTTTTATGCATTACAGAATAATAAAAAAATACTATAACCATATTTAATTAAGATTCAAGAAATAAAAAATTCGCACGCTCTGGTGTAAGTGATCTCGTAAAATTTCGTCAAGATAGCTTACCAGATCTTTTGAAAATTCCAAGCTATCTTGACTTAAACGTTGGAATATTATATACCCAATCAGTAGGTTATAAGAAAATTATTTATTTACATTTTGAAAGTACTAAAATAATATGTTTAATTCACGAATTAAACTCGCAACAATAATCGCCTTCTAACAACAATTATTGTAAATCATTAATCTAGGCTAGGTTTGTGATTGATTACATTTTTTTCTATACATATTATGTTTTCTTATTGAATTTGTTAAATGTACATATTTTCATTTTCCAATATGTTTAAAAAAATGTTTCCTCTCATACCAGTGGCTCAACTACTGACTGAGGAAATTATAAAAAAAATATAAAAGCACTATAATATTGTTATATTTGTCCACTATATAATATATTGTTTTTTTTGGTCTTATTATTGAATAAATAAAAAAATATAATAAAAAAGTATGCATTAGTTTCCGTTTCTTAATCTAATTTAAGCAGCATTTGAAGCACTGCACATGAATAGATGATTTATGTTGAACAATTTTGCAAAAGTTGTTGTTAATTACTATTTTTTGCAATTGAGTTGGGTTAATATTATAAAAATATGTGTCACTTTCATAATAGCCCAATTTCATAATAAATAGAAATAACATTGTATTTTCATAAATTTGTATTAAATGTGACACACACCACTGGTTCATACAAAGGTATTTAGTAATAATATTATATTAACTATTTGAAAGCCTTCAGATATTATTATAATTTTGGTTATTAGAAAACTAGAAATTTAGGTAGTACATACAAATGTTAATACTTTTGGACCTTTATGGGAATTCGGAGATACATCAGTAGGTAGGAAATATCAGTATAAAGCCTTTCTATATACCGCACGAGAAAAGGAAATAGTAAACAGGTATATATATGAAATTATCAGAATATTGGATATATTTTATTGCTCCTTTGTATTACATTTAATTTGAAAATCAGTGAATGGTTCAGTTTCATGTGAGACAATATGGTATAAAATACTAAACTGAATAAATCGATCAAAAATAATTCTGGTTTGTATAAAATTCTACCTACTATTTATAAATAATATTTTTTTATGGGAGTAAAAATATAACTTATTTGAAGTGATGAGTTTAGGCTGAAAATTGAGAGATTAGTTTAGTTTGAGCTTTATAAGTTGGTGTATCAAAATTTCCCAAAAGAACTTTAGGTCCTTTCTGACCAGGTAACTACCTACCATCAGACTCTGTGAACCGATGAACTAATTATGAGAGCGGCAGTTTCTGGAAACCGGCTGTGACAAATAATGTGACGTGATATTAGGTACTATGCAAAAATGTTTTTTTTTTGTAAGTAATAAAATTGTACACGGCCTGATTTTGTTTTGTCCCTGCACCGTATTTATAGTTTAAAAGAACAAAACACCTAACGATTTTTCATCCGTGGTTTTTTTTTTTAAGTTGTATGCTTTCTTCTATAGACAGAGTATATTGATTATGATTTAATTACATTAATTCAAAAATCATATAAATATTGAATTGAATGGAATTACCAACATGTCAATCTAATGATAATAAAATTTGAACGTCTCTTAGATAAAATATTATTATTATTTAACAAAGTAGGTACCTACCAACATTTTTTTCATCAAAAATATTTAACTAGGATAGGTACCTTTATATTTACACGCATCAAGATATTTTCAAATTATATTTGATTTTTATACTCTGTAAATAATATAAAATATTTTTCTCACATTTCTCAGAAAAAAATAATAAAGTTGTCTGACAATCAAGGTCAATATCTACTTCATTGGTTCTCAACTTTACATATTATTGTATCGGTCACCGCCCACACTTTGAGATAAAATAAAAGCTCTTTCACAATAATCAAAAGTGCATTGTAGAAAACTTGTTTATAAACATTCAAAATTTCTCGAAACTATTATGTAGTCAATTCTTCAAAAAAGATAATATCTATTAAAAGGTGCTTTATAAAAATATATTTCATATAGGTACCTAGTTCTTTTTTCACGGTGTTGCCATACTTATTTACGCTGTTTATGATGTCCGTACAGTCTTTTACCAATTTGACGTTTATTTTGAGTTAGGCCCAATTTAAAATCAAATAAAATATGAGGATTAAGCTTATCTAGATTCCAGGAAGTTGTAATAGGAGAAATTTTGGAGTAGGCGTGACAATTTTATGAGTAAGTTTCAAGAAGCAATTCCTTTTATTTTCTAAGAAATTCTTAAAACAAGTAGGTAGGTAGTATTAAATTCTTAAAACAAGTAGGTAGGTAGTATTAAATTCTTAAAAAGCTTAATTTACTCAAGTCAGTATTAACGTCATGAAAAAGAGAAAGACTACATATTTTATTTTTTATAAATATACCTACATTTAAAAAAAAAAAAAATATTGTTGATTCCTTGACGACGTAGGCAAAAATTTCTAACTCAAAATACTCTCAAACTTACTTCTTTTCCTAACAGCTATTTAATTAATAATATAATACGTATTTTTTCCATTTTTTTCTACAATGTAATGCGCCCAACTTTGTAGGTATAATAATGTAGTTTCTCAGACAAACAAAATGCCATAACATATTATTATACATGAAGAATATTATCCGTATACCTGATGTTTCGCCGTGATATCTGGGTTAAAGTGAATTTCACTTATGATTTTTTTTTATAAAACATCCAAGATGGATAAGGTTCTCTTATATACATCAAATTAAAGAAGGCTTTAGAATTACGAAATTCGTTTCACTATATACTGCAGAAGAAAACCTAGTGCGACCAACAATATTGACATGGTATCATTACTGAGATTCAGGGTTTACTTTCCGCTTTACGTGAAGTTTATAATGAAAATATTCGCATGCAATTGAGACACCACTTGTCCAGGAGAAATGATGATAAATGGTAAATCTGCCACATTGACAAAGTGTTATACGTATTTTGTCAAATGTGGAGAAAGAATACCAGGATACTAACTAGTTTTTATATATCACTTTCAGTTTTGTAATAATACATTTGGACTATTATTTAGCGTTAACACAATAATATATAGGTAATATGAATTTAAATTTGCAAATCATTCTTGCAATCAGGTTTAACATTTCTATTATTTCAACACGTTCGCAAAATATTTTTGATTGACTTCTTTTCTCTATTCATAACTTGTGCTGTGATATTGATAAATATATTGTTCTTTTTTGTGTTTTGTTGACTTTTAATTATGACTGTTGTGTCTTAATTTTCTATACTTGTTTGTACATCATATGAACTATTTATGTAAATATATAACATGTTAAAGGCTAGCGTCGTGAATTGTTAATAAATAAATAATAATATCAACACTCTTTTCCGATACCTAACTGATAATAATTCTACTTATTAAACACTTAATAAAATATCATACTAGTTATGATTCCTACTCATGTAGGGCTCAACAGCGTCATGACAGGTCACGTAAAGTCATTTGATACTTGTCATAAAGTCACTGTAACGTGAACCACATATTATTATTCGTATTTTTATAAGACTACAAATTACATTATGATTTCATACAGGAGGCGAACGTCTACACAAGGGCGTATCCAAGATTTAATAAAAGATTTGAGGCAAACTGAAACAATGTTTCCTTCTAATATAGAAAAGGTATAAATCGTGACAGAGACGTCTTTCGACTTATTAGGTTATTATCAATATCATTGATGAAAATAATGACTTGATAAGTATATGTATAATATATCTCTTTTCACGATTTCTAAGATATTGATAATGATATGATAAATCGAAAGATGTCTCTCTCGCGATTAATAATCTAAAGTAGAAAAATACTTGTTTCAGTTTGCCTTGTTATGGATTTCTACCACTAGTGCATCTATACAACTAATAATTTTATATGAGATATTTCCAAGAAGAAGCAGCAGTTACAGAAAATATTTGTCGCCATGACGTAGGTCACACTCAAGTTACATTTTTTTTGGGTCTCGACTTTAAAATATTGAGAGATATTTTTTGAATCTCAACTTTCACAATTTGCTGTTGGAATATGAGATAACACACTCTTTCAGATGATTAACGTATATCATTTTTGGAATTAATTTGAAACGAACAAATTTTGAATGAAAAAGTCACTCTGGTGAATATGTTTTAACGATATTTCATTTTATATTTCGTTTTCAGAGAGAAAGCAGTTATACACTCTGGTGCCATTACTCTCACGCTTTGTACTACTATTTTCCTACTTTGACATTATTTTTTGAGATTCTGTGAAGGTGAGTGGTTGAAGCGGTACGCCAATGGCGGTCTACATAATATTAGCTTGAGAAGTTACATGGACTAAAGTATAACATAGATGAAGACATATAACGGGGGAAATACTAAGTTAAACTTATGCAAAGCTTCGTATTAGTTTCAAATAACTATAATTATATTGAAGCCTTCCTCCTATACCCGGATAATTATATCAGATGTTGAAATTACTAAAAAGTATGCAATTTTTTTTCTTATGCTTGAAAAAATAATATTTGAAAAATCCAAACGGAACATCACTTTAACATTTTTATTTTTAGCCATAGGGTAGGTACGTCATCCATCGTGAATTTGAAATTTTAATGACGCAACGAATATAACTTTTGCTTATTTTGTAGATAATATTTAAAAAAAATCAATGATGTAACCTAAATTTATCTTGTTGATTATGCCTTTGCACGATACAAAAACAAAAAAACATTCATCATAACTTAAATATTTTCGTTGAAAATATAATATTTTCATACTTAATACATACATTAATTAAATGACACAAGAAAAAATATTGTAATGATTTTTAAAAATATATAAACCAACCTTAATATTTATGAATTTACAACAATAATATTTCAAATTCAAATGATTTGATTGTAAATATTATATATTCCCGAATATCTTTAATCTTCATTTTTTCAACGAATCATTTAATTATCTAATAATCTACTCAAAACAAGCTAAAATTAATCAACACAGAAAATATAAATACATATATATTTATCTTTACCTGGAAAATTTTCTGAGCGATATTTTTCATTTGATATGCCTTCAGATGACAATATAAGTGGAATATTAAATTCTTGGAAGATCAAGGCTGAGAATTACTGTGAATATTCATGAAACACGCGAAACAAAGTCATCAACTGATCACAAAACATATTATTTTTAATGCTGTAAATAATTCATATTTTTTTTTACATTATTTTGACACTGTCGAAATCCACTTTAAACTATTTCATCTGCAGCTTTTTCGCAGGGCATGTCCCACAAGAGGGCAGCCAGCAGATAGGCTGAATAAAATAAAAATGCCAAAATGCATTTGGTCCTCAAAAATACCTCCATAATATATTATCTGAAATTCTAAACAAAGACTTTTGTTCTATTCATTGTGTCGGTTATTAAGTAGTAGAATTCCATAACGAAATAAGTAAAACAAATGTTTTATCCTACCTACTATACGATTTACTTTGCGACTTTGACAATGTAATAACAAAACGAAAGACGTTTCTCTCAAGAATATACTTACCGCATAGTAGAATAAAAAAAATGTTTTATTCGTTTACCTTTGTTCCGATAAATTATATTTGAATTTTAATATTTTATATAGGCCCATATTTATACAATAATTTAAATCGTACTTCGTATTCCTCGAAATTAAGCAAGCTCGTGCTTTGAGGGATTGTTCTACTATTTCGTATACCTACACCTATGTACACCATCATATATTATATACCCCTCCAACGGAGGAGGCAGTGCATAGAATGAATATACCTACAGGGCGATTTTTTTTGCACCACAAAAATAGGATATTCAGGATGGGTGGCACATCTCATTGCTGAATTTGAAGATGTTGAATATCGTGATATTTCATTCTACAATAAAGTCATTGAACATTTTTATTGTATAAGCTAATTAATACCTCAACCATATGGGGATCAAATTTTATGATAGGTACCTATAGTTATAATATGAACAACATCTCATAAAGAAGTGATAATAGGTAACATGTTAAAAAAATTATCCCTTTTCTTGTCCACACCAAAAAACATGCAAGTTGTCCTCTCCATGCCAATAAGTCAAAACATTCAGGGTGATGACATATTTCATCGCAAGACGTTAAAAGTCTTTTGAGATATAAGAATTTATATTTTTACAGGATATCCTAAAACTTGCATATATATGTTTGAGGGACCTATTCATTACCGGGATTCTACGAGATACTCCACTACAAATTTAAGTAGGTATATATTCATACAGTAGAAGAGTATATATGTAGTTGATAGGTAGTACCTACTTATCCAGGTGTTATTCAGATTCCCGTGGAGATGTGTAATATGTCAATAATATTCTAACAAATAAACAAACAAGGGTCTCCATTTACACTACACATTACCTATGTTATATTATTAAGTTATTATTATTATAAATATGGGATCGACACGGGATGGTGAGGCGAATGATTGGTAGTCAGCTGTTATGGGCGGCGAATATGTTTAAGTTATTTACTTCTCAATATATGTATCTATTATTATGATAAATTCAATCCACGTCACTTCTCTTGCAAGGCAGGCTGATAAGATCAAGCGTCATACCTATACATCTGTCTTTGCATATGTTTTTTTTTCTTCCTTAAAAATCATACAGTTTGGATACATCACTGGTTTCACTGGCTTATGAACCATACAATATTTATTATTTAAGTTATACTGTATCTTCTAATATATAAAAGGAAGTCGTGTGTGTTACAACACTTATAACTCAAGAATGGCTGTACCGATTTGAATGATCTCTGATTTGTTGGATTCTTCTTTGCCCGGAATAAACTATAGGCTATTAAAACATCTTACAAATTCACAGGAAGAAACAATATGAAGAAAATTATTTACGCCATACATTTTTAATTTCAAAAATAAAAACAATATGGAGAGTTATGGCGCTCTTAGCGCCCCTACGTCGCCTGTTGCATTGTGCTAAAATAATATGTAGGTTCTGTTATATTAAGAACCAATTACTATAACTAATATGAACGAAATGTGTACTAATATTTGTTTACTACATATAATTCGGTAGTTACATGGCAATAGGTTGTCGGCATGGCAATAGGCCGAATTATTCGACTAATATTTATGTATCGATAGATCTTCTGTCACATTAATGTGGACGTGCACAGATTATATTTGAAATTGTATTTTATTTTTGCAGATGGAAAATTATTATTGAACCAAAAATTGTGCTATTAAAGATGAAAATAAGAATGTGTTCATGTAGGTAGTTCTGATGCAAGATTGTGTAGTGAAATTTGCAGACAGAAGAATTACGAAGAAAATTATTTACGCCATACATTTTTAATTTCAATAAAAAATGCAATATGGAGAATTATACAAAATCAACAATGAAGTTTTTTTATAGATTGGCCTATTTATATGATAATTTTTCTATACATTCTCAAATTAGAATCGTTATCCATACAATTTTACATCTGTAGTTCTGATATTTCAATTTTTAAAAAATCATGGAAAGAATTTTTATAAATTTTAAATGAATAGGTAAAATCTACCTGAAAAAAAATTAGTACCTACATAATTATATTACGTACTGCAGATAATTTATAAACAAATCTGAGTTAAGTATAATTGTTCAACATAAATTGTTCATGTCGGCCGGTGTGGCGCGGAGCTCTTTCCTTTGAGTCACGAGGTCCCGGGTTCGATTCCCGGACAGGGCAAAGTGAAGAATGACCTTTTTCAAATTGTCCTGGGTCTGGGTGTTACATATATATGTATATAGTGCATTGTATATATGTGTGTATCGTCGCGTTAGTACCCATAATCAAGATTCATCTAAGTTTGGGACTAGCTCGATGTGTGTGAATTGTCTATGTAAAAAAAATGAATGTAACTTTCGCAGTATAGCGGCCCCACCCGTTGTCGAGTACTTTTTTTTCATAGAAAAGGTAATATTTTTGAAACTTGAAATGGTTGCCATATGTAGAATTATTTTAATTTGCCGGCAAAAAAAAATCCACTTCGAAAATTAATTTCCTAAAATTCCGTACATATTACTCGACAACGGGTGGGGCCGCTCAAGTTTCATAGTTGCGAATTTTTTTTCCTATAAGTAAAAGAATTTTCCAAAAATTTGGTGACCAAAAAATAATTCACCATATGGCAACAATTTCCTCATGTTTCGAAAATATTACTTTTTCTATGGAAAAAAAGTACTCGACAACGGGTGGGGCCGCTAAACTGCGAAAGTTCCAAATGAATTATATTTTTTTACACTATACCTTCGATGACACACTTCGACAATTACGGGAGTTTGTAAAGAGATTAATAAAATTAATCATTCATAAAGTCAGTGGGAGAGGGCAGAAGATAGGGCAGGTGTCGAACATGTGTCGAAAGGCTTGGATTGGAGTGGCCAAAGGTCCTGGAAGCAGCGGTGGACAGTTATCTCTGGAGGAGATACTTAGGTGCAATGGGCCCCCGACCGAACAAGGACAAGGGGAAGAAGATGTATGTATGAAATCGTTCATTGATTCTTAGGCGGTACGAAGTTCGCCGGGCCAGCTAGTAGGTAATATATGTAAAAGCTGTTTGTTTGTTTTATATCAATAAAATAAATAAAAAATGGGTATGCGCGTAGTTATATAAAAACATATCGTGAATAATAATAATATGGTCTTCAACCTTGTGTTGAATAGATAGGAATTGAATCACTTTTTTTCTGGAAAGCGGCGTTGAAAGACTGGAGCCGTGGATCTTCTATACATTCTCTCTCGCCAATCACCGACGATATCGGGTAAAGAGCTAGTCTAGCCTTGTGTAGTTTGTAATTATGAATGTTTTGTTATATGTTATAAGTATTAATAATATTCGTGATATTATTTTTATATGTGGTTTTAACCGCCAAAACTTTTTTTCATATCGGCGATGATAAGGGTACGTTATTGTTTCCCAAAATATTTAATAATAATATCATTGTTGTGTATAATTACTGTTGTTATTATTATTATTGTTATTACAGCGAATGATCGATGGTTTGATAAATTTAATTATGATATACGTTAAACGAGAAAAAATATTGCTTCGCTGCTTACATATTTGATCTGTTGTCTAAGTAGGTATATACAACTTTAAGTATATTTGATTAATATATGTAATTTTTATAACTACCCTTCGACATTATTTTACATCTATTACCAGATGTTTGTAGAACCCCTTTCGTTTCAACTAATGAAAATTGGTTAGTATTTTGTATTATTATTTGATAACGTGTATTATGTCTTTTTTGCCATTTATGTTTTATAGTCGTGAATTAGGTAACTGAGAAATGAATATAGATAAATAAAATTCTGTGTTTATTGAAACTAATTACGTCTTATAATCATTATTTATCTACATATTCTTCGTCGTTGAATTAAGGGTGTAGCTTTATGCAGCAATTTTTTTCATTCATTTATTGTTATCATAAGAAGTGTTTATTGAAGGAGACCCACCATCCACCCGGATAGCTCAGATGTCTGTGGGCTTCCACTTATCCGATTGAATTTCTACATTATATAACAAATTTGTCCATATAAGAGGTGGCATGATGGGCAGCCTGAAGGACTTATATAACCAAATAAAAATTTTCAAACCAGATTGGTTATTTGATTATATTATTCCTTGTCCTTGATTATCTTATTATTTGTCCGTGAAGTAGGTATCGATGTAGGAGTCTCAAAGCAAAAACAACGGTCGTATTTCAAAGTCAACAAAAATAGAAAATAAATTCAAAGCTTCAAATTGCAACTCTAGATTCTTAGTACTTAATAACTTATCATCAACACACTAACTTGAACTTACATAAATCATTGAACTGAACATATAACATCAATATAAGTTTGTTTTGACTAGGTTTCTCTCATTATGTTGCGGTTAGATGGGAGAAATCTGCCACTGCATTTTGTCCTAGGTTTTTTGAATTTTGTATTGTTTTATTTGATAATTTTAATTCAACACTGTTATAATATATATAATGATGATGTGCAAAAAGAATAAATAAATAACATGAATTGATAATAGGATTTGGAATTTCTTTAACTACGTATCTATTTTTTTATCAGATAATCCATTATATTATACTAGTCCCATAAAAATGAAATTAAAATTCCTGAAAAAACCTAAAATACTTGTTTCATCTTCTTAAATACCCACACATCATATAATATCTAACAGATTGTTATTTGAGTGGCTCAGAGCAAGAGGCGCCTATTCAACAAGACCATAAATTTATAGTTAGTTAGGTTTATATTCCTTTATGAATCACTGTACATTATTATTTACAAAGCTGTCTGCCATCATTAGTGATTATAATATAGTATAATATAATCACTATAATGGTAGGCATCGTTGGAAATAGTAAAGTACCTACAGTATTGTAGTACAGCAATGAAGAAACATAATACGCCTTACTACAAAATATTTTTGTGTTTGTTAGATAGTCACCTCTGACTCTGAGCCATTCATTTTTTTTTCCTTTTTACTGAAACTTTTCCAACGTCCACTCTGTCATTTAAATGTCATATGTCAAAATGACAAAGCGTATTATGACAACGTTCAACATTATATTTATTTAACAAGTAAATATTTCAAAACCATGAAGCGTAAAAAAAATGTCAAATCATAACATATAGTACTTATACCTATAATATGCAAGTTGTATGCATGGTTGGCCAAAAACAATAAAAATTGTATGTTAAAGGTTGCAGATATTTCCCTATTTTTAATGGTTTATGGTATGGTCTTTGAAAAAAATTAATGATTCATCGTGAGGAAGCACTTTTGTATAACATTTTATTTCATGTACAAGTATACGTGGGTACGTACTTAATTCGGAAACAATAAATTTAAATGTCTATGAAGTCATTGACCTGATGGTTAAATTTCACTTTTTATTTTCATTTTTGGTTGTGTATTTTATAATTAAATAGGCCAAATTAAACTATTGGCAAGGAGCTGGAGACATTACAATAGATACAAATCTTGCATAGATTGTGTTTTGAAATGAACAAATGCCGAATATATACTCAAATGATTACTAAACCGGAATCTAATTTCTCGAGAAATTGCAAAACAGTTTATATTTCGACTGACCAGTTCCATAATTCAACAAGTCAATGATTTAATTAATTTCCAATTCATTGATAATACACACAATCAATGCCACTCATTCAACTTCACAAACAAATAACTATAAAAAAATACATAGTTCCCTTGTGTTGTGGAACTGCACAGTCGACTAGTATAGGTGTTTTTTTAGTATCCATCTTCAACCAATATTAAAAGCAATACAAACATGAATTGTAGATCATCATCATCATGAGCTCGACAGCCCTGGGTGGGCCTTGGCTGAATTCAGTAGTCTCTTCCACTCTCGTCTATCCTTTGCTTTTGTCTTCCAGTTAGATCGTTGTCCTTATTTCGTTTGCCGTGTCGTCCAGGGGTAGTGCCGTTATGTCCGAGGCTCCTTGGATTTTTCGTTACTTGAATTTTTTTTTAGGGTGAGGTTGTCATCAGCCTTACGCCAAACCCCCTACCAGGATGGCCAGGGTTTTTCTGTTGGGGTTTTCCGTCCCTTAGCTGGGTTGCTCTGGTTTTATGGCGCCAGAGACTCGCCATTCTTCCTCTCCTATCTGCTATGGCTGATGGAAGTGCCAGTGGCCATATTGCCCGGAGCTTGCGGAGCCTTAAAGACCACTCGAGGACGCTAGGAGTAGGACTATTGGTAGTGTAACTGATGAAGCGCAACTGTGGCATTACACGGCATTTGTAGGACACATGTTTTCCAGCAAAACAAGCATCACCGTGGCCCTACAAAACTTTGAGCCCCATGAATTGTAGATACCTACTTGATTTTTTTTAAATAAACCAAGACTGTGGGTACAATTTATACTTTTGTATAAAATGTATATGTATTTTTATTTGTATTTTCAATTTAACCTGCTTAGTTGGACAATACCGCGATAACGTGATAAACTTGACCTCTTTGTTTTCAGTTGTATATATGGTTGCGAGACGTGAACCATCAGCAAAAGTGAAAGCGGACGGTTGGCGGCCTTTGAGATGTGGTGCTAAAGACGCATGCTGAAGATTTATTGGTCGAAACACGTCAAAAACGAAGAAGTGTTAACTAGAGTTGGCAAAAAAAAGGAAACTCCTCAAAAGATTCAGCCAACAACGAGCTAACTGGATTGGCCACAAAATCAGGCACCCAGGACTGCTCATCGCCATCGCAGAGGGTATGACCGAAGGCAAAAAAAGCACAGGCCGACCGAAAGACGCTTATATGGACTAACTAAAGAGGGACAAGAACTGTGGCTCATACCTAGAGATGAAAAGACTAGCTGAGAATATGGAGGAATGGAGAAGAAAGTCCCAACTCATTGCAGTCCAATGCAATGCATTGTAACTCATTATATATGTATGTAACTGATAATTACACGATACTTCGTAATAATTATGTAATGAATGTATTAAAGAATAAAAATAATAATAAATATAACTTATACCTACCGTCATTATTTAAGTCGCTTTATAAAATAATGTTAGGTAATGAGATAATTTCATGAATGCTAACATGATCTTCAATGCTTTGTCCACTATCGTACTAATCACATCCTTTCATAGAGATTTCCTCAAATAACAAACATTTCTACACAATACTAAATAGGAAGGATTCCATTAATTTCTATATGCGTAATACGATAATCCCGACTTAGTTATACCATAACAATACTAATGTACTAGATTTATGCGTAATATAATAATACATATGTACTAGGTTAGTAATAATAACGTTTTCATCTGCTAATGTTATCTTACTATTATATTTTCCTGACCTACATAGAACTAAGTATTATTAGTGCGATTACAGTAAGTTCGCAGAAAACTTTTTACATAACTCTTCTTCTTCGTTTATAATAATAGTTTGATATGGAGGGTCTGTGCATGATGATAAAAAAAATTATCCCGAATATTTTTTAAATAATTTCGTTAAGATAATATTAATAATAATAATTAAAATTCTTAAATTGTGTAATTTTGCGCTGTGTTCGGTGACCAGCTACAGTCATTTTAAAAAAACGTGTTCACCATTCTTCAGGAATGTGACGTCCGGGTTACGATCTGCTCGCTATTCACACATAATAATACCTCGTATTTAGGGGTGTGTGTCTGTTTGTATGTTTATTGTAATTTCGATGTAAACGCTCTTGTAGGTAGGTATAATATCGAATGGGATATGGAATACTGCCTACACGAGTGTATATACCTACAGACATACACCCTCATTATTATTGTAACTAGTACGTAAGTTATATTTAGGTATTTTTAGTTAGGTTGTTAGGATAGATTGGTTTTCTTTGGGGAGTTGTGTTGATTGAATGGGTGGAATATTAAATGAACATTGATATGCAGTGAAAATGGACACTTTTTTAAATATAAAATATGAACTATGAATATGTGCGCGAAATATGCTGGTAGGCACCGAGCAAAATATCCGGTAAATACGAGCTGGTACGCCGTATGTTGGCCGCGGTTATTGTTTTAAAAACAATAGCGGCCTAACGGGACATTTTTGGCAGTGCCGACACTAAGAAGCGGGGGTGCAGTATGATAGCGAGGGGTGAGGTACCATCCCCCTAGACGAGTGGCCAGCAACAGGCCACGGGAACACTATCCACCAGACTGTCGTGAAGGCCGGTTCTCTTCCAACCAGGCGCTATAGAGGCAAGACGACCCCGCCGGGCCGTCCACGGAGTTCCACGTGGGCAGTTTCCCGCCACGGTCTCTGGATGGTGCAGACCTCCTTTGGGGCGGCAGCCGCCGGCCTCGGGGCAACTCCACCCTGAAGGCTATATGCCAGGGTGCCTTCGGTGGAAGGACTGCGCCTGCCCGCAATGGCCGCGGGCGGGACGATCTTCAGGCTCCATGGCCGAGATGGGTGAAAATCTATTTTTTAAAAGAAAGAAATCCGAGAAAGTATATTTTTTTTAAAGACATTTTTATAAAAGGGGGGGAAATAAATAAGTTAGGTTTAGGATTTATTTTATCGAAAGTTCATTTTTTATTTTTTTTAGTAATAATTTTTAATGTTTGTTCTTTTATTTTAAATAAATAATGTTTAATTAAATAACTGTGTTTTACATCATCTGCCTTCACATCATAGTAATATGCCATAGTCAAATTCAATATTCTCTTAATTTAAATTATAATTATTATGTATAACTCTGAAGACAACCCTCCAAACATATATGGTAAGTGGTAAGTATCTAACAGGAATGGATATAATATGTTATTTATTGCTCTCTCTTCTCTTGTTGTTTCACTCTTCGCCTCCGTTCCAGCTGAGGAAGGCCTTGTCAAGTTTATAACTATAATTATCCAATAGATAGATAGAAGATAGAATTATCCAATCCTTTCTAGTTAACAAACCCGGAATGACTAATGCTACGCCATCATGGCATATCCCACTAATGAGGTTGCCAGTGGACTAACTACTTGTAATAGATATGCAAGTCGTCCTCAAGTCGACATTCGGGATTGGTAGCACACCTCGCTGCTAACTTTAAAACGTTTAATGTATTATGTGGACAGTTTAACGAACACCTACAATTTACGGACTTGCTTCATAAGTTTTAAGTTAATTTTGCTAACAAGAAGCATACAATTTTACTATCCAATTTACAGACACTATAAAATTTACATAAAAAAGTAGAAAACCAAAGAACACGCATAATGTAACAATAAATTTTAAATTTTCGGTATACCTAATATGAAAAAGGTATCTAGGTGAGAAAAAACTGTTTTAATTTTTTTTACATTACTCTACTGTTTTCATTTTCGGTTTGACATTTTATAGCTATGTATGTTTTTTTGCTGAGTTTATGATGTAAGAATGACCCTTTATCCTTCAAAGCACGAGCTCTGCTCAATTTTGAAGGAACATATAAAAGAAGAAATACCTACCTACGTTTTAATTATTATTTATATTGATAGTTTATTGTTTTAAGTGTGTATTTTTTATTCAAGAAATATATGTATTTGAATTTGAAAAAAAAATGTGGAATATTAGATGCGATTGGAATACAAAGTTTAGGTATGCGATGGCATACTCTATAATAGAGATCAATTACCTTTGTGATGCAAGAGAGATGTTCTACTGGCTGTTTGTGTTTCGAGAATGTCTGATGAAAGTTTATCATTTTTTTTTCACAAACCTTGCCACAATTCAGATGACCTACATATATATATGTATAATACTTTTTTTTTGAGTCAACGATATCAGAGCGTCAGTGGTATAATGACATTTTGCACCTTAAGATACGAAGAGGACAGCTTTCATGTTAGTTTTCTACATATATTCTGCTGGCTTCTCCACTTGCAGGATGTGCCTTGATGGTATAGTTGTAGTAGTTGTAGTATTAACATTCAGAGGATCTCTATAAATAGAGACCTGTTTTTTTTCGTATTTCCTAGAAAAGCGTTGCAAAGAGAATGAACAAATAAATGAGAACAAATAAAGAGTCAAATTTATTATTATAACCTAGGTTGGTGTCAAAGAAAAAAATGCAAACAACGCTATACTTATATATGAACATACCAAAAAATTGATGTTGGAATATTGTGTTGTATATTTCATGAAGATATTTTTTAGATAATATTTTTACATGTTCCACTACAAATATTATTATTTTCATTTCCCTACAATATATAATTCAATTCGATAAATCTAAAAAGTCATAGAGAATAAGAATAATAATATTAGTAAGAAGGTCAGCGTACATAAATTACCCGAAAATTTGCCGATAAAGCTCTTAAATTTGCAAGGGAAGAAAAGCTTTCACGCTGTGTGTTGTTAGTACCTACATAGAATAACTACTCGTAGTACTTACAACTACTACCAATACTAGACTAGATACTTAGTACATAAGTTTTACTATATTACGTTCACTAGTATATCACTAAAAGTATATACTACACTTATTTTATTTTTAGCACTTCGTGATATGAGTTTGATTTTTTTCATAGTGACACATTAATTCAACACTGTTTACGATTATCCTTCACCCTTCCCCAAGGTACAAAGGTAAGGTACATTTTTGACATCCCTTTTTTATTCTTCAATTTATATTATATAAGATATCGATTTATATTAGATATCGCGCTTCTGCGATAAACTCGCCCATTGCACAAAATTTATTTGTGTAGTTAAATTGAATATTTTCATATGTTGATTTTTTGTGCAATAAAGTTTATTATTATAATATTTGGTAAAAACAAAATTTTTAAAACTATTACATATTAAGTTATAATTGCTTATGTCAACCATTACGAATGTCTTGTACATTTTTATCAAGTGAAGGACAACCTGGATGTTTATTACATTCAATTGATCTACTGACTACCCAGCTTGTGGGAGATGTCGTGATGCAATAGATAATTTGTATTCGTTTTACCGTATTTATAATTGTGATAGCGGGCGATTTTTACGTTTAGCTGCTCTAAATTATCCAGATAACTTTGAAGAAAAAAAGAAATAATTATTTTTAAATTTGAACACAGGTGACTATTTTTTGAAAAACAACAAGACTTAAATATTAATATTTAAAAAAAAAACATGAATATTAGGTACCTACTTAATAAGATAAAAATTTACCCTCCACTAAGTACTAAGTCAAGGGCTTATTACACCGTCGAAATAAAGCTATAAACACATAAAGTGAAGAACATTATATTATTTAAAAATATAAAACAAAATTTGGATACAAAAACATGTTAATGAGATAAAGCTCGCCATTCATGCCGTGGAGAGTTAACATACACTCAGAGGTGATATTGCTTTGTCATAGAAGGATGAATTTATAGAAGATATTAAATTTTACCCTGGCACTTTGTAACCGTCGATATTTTATATTGTATCAGGTAGTATTATGACACTTCTTTCGTTTGCACAAATTCTCAATACCAATAATAAATCTATTGAATTTATTGTTATTATTAAACTAGAGATGGATCACTAATAATAATAATAATAATACAATAGTTTGACCTGCTATCGATGACATGTTTTGACGATGAAATATAGAAGTTTCTCGTTTCACAACATGCCTCAACGCCATTTCTAAACGTCAGTTTATATATGGCTGTAGTTCTGTGGGGTATATCTTCATATTAAATTATTATTAACAGAACCCGAACTTAAAAAAATGCATATTTCGACGTGGCTTGGTAACCATGGCTAGTTTAAGAATATCGTTAAATATCTGATTTAATCAAAGTCTTACTCATAGATGATAGTTGGCTAAAAAAGCACTGTTTCCGTCCATCCGCAAGGGTTCCGTCGACCCGGGCGTCCCTCTTTCACAATACACCGTTCCTATGACAACGATATAAGAGCGCAGAGAATATCATGGGAAGAGGTGACGCGATTGCCTCAGATATGCTCTGAATGGAGGAGGCTGGTTTCTGCCCTGTGGTTGTGGTTACCCCTTAGCCAGAGATAATATTTGAAAAGGCAGTTATTGGAACTCACATAATTGTTTCAAATTTGTGACAATTACAAATGCATTCTTTTTTTTTAATAGTTAAATTAACAATTTGATAATCACAATAAACAAATTAAAAAAAAACTGAAAATCCGCCTTTGCGGTGGTTTGTACCACAAAACGGCGCTAAATAAATTGTCCAGATTATCAATATTATTCCATGATTATGAATAATGTTACAAAACGAGAAGTTTAGGAAACATTTTATCTTACGTATTTTAACAGCGGTATAAAGGGTCAGATAGAGATCGTTATGATAGTAAATCTATAACACATTTGCCCAACACAGCAGAGGGCGAAGATACAACGACAAAAAAGTTTTTTCTTCTTCTAAATTTATCTGCCCCTAGTATGTTAGATTCTCGAAAACGAAGTATGTTGGGAGAAAATAAATATTTTACTTTATTTCGAAGACCTTTTCGATCTTTGTGGGTAATGTTGAGAATATTCGAAGATAATAATATATCAAGTAAAAAAAAAAGTAACATAGAGAAACATACTTAGGTACCTATGTAGGATATAGTAGTTTGCATTCAGTACACAGATAATCGTACTTAATCTGTACATTCGTGGTTTAAGGATAGATTAAGAGGAAAACATTTCTCAAAAACAGTTTCAAATTGACATGTTTCGGTACCGCAAGACAAGAAGGTGTAGAACGTTAGACGAAAGAAGCTTAAAACGGTAAATAAATAATAATAAACTCCCGTATTTTTTTGTAATAAAACGTATGTATATGCAATAAAAGTTCTTACTGTCTGGAGGCAATCAAGTTTTTTTTTCTATAGTTTTCAATAATTTATATCAAGTGTTAAAATATATTTAATTCGAATGTTATTTTCATGTATCTATCTGCTATATATGCGGAATGGATACGGATATATTTTTTTATTAAGTTGAACTGTGACGTAGCAGTGAATGATTTATGTATACGTTGCGTATATGCAACGTTTGGAGTACCCCAGTTAGGGTTTGTCGTAAGAAAAGTCGTGAATATTTGGTACAAATAAGACTTTTATGTGAATATTTGGTGTTTATAAATTAATTCATTATCATAAAGCTTTGTAAGTACATTTTATAGTAATATTATATTAAGACTCGTATTTCTTATGATATAAAACTTTTTTAAAAACTATTTTGCATTTTTAGAACGATTATTTGCCTTATTTTTTAAATAAAAAATGACTTTCCTCGAGAAGAAATTTCATTTGGAGTGTTTTTACAATTTTCATGAGTGATTTCCCAACTTTTCTTTAGTTTCATTCATTTAATGTGCATTTATTTTAAATTTTGAACAAATAAAAGCAAGTAATCGAAAATTTTCAAAGATTTTATTTTACCGGAGAACTCCTAACGTTGCGCCAACGTAACATTATGTGCGATGTAAACGACAATACATAATGCTATTTAATATTATTTCAATTATATTAAAGAGAAATTTATGAAAAAATTGCATATTTTTTTTACGATTTCTGACCTTGGGAAGAAATGGGTTAAATAAAAATACGTTCACGCGTAACATCCATGTTTTTTTTATAAAAGAAAATTTTGAGTAGAGACTAGGTTATTTATGAAACTCTTTTGGGATTTTATTAAACTCATGTTAGATATTATTTTTTTACATTTTATTTGACTACACCATTATACTCACTTGTTTTCAATGAGAAAGACGTTTATTAACAACAAGCTTTTGTAACCCGGCATTGCTCGGGTTTAAATAAACAGAAACCGTGCAAATACATGGGTTAAAATGACATAACCTTATTGGACTAAAATGGAGTATGCGCTTACATGGAAAAAAGTAATAAAAAGTTATAGCCAATGAGAATACTTAATGTTTGACTTCCCACATGCCCATATTTAACTAACAAAATTGATAGGTACCTTCATGAAAAAAGTGTTACAAACATCTTCCCAATGAAAAATCTTAAAGTTTGATACCCCACATGCCGATATTTAATTAAAACAAAAGAAAGTAGGTACCTACATCGAAAAAAGTGCTGAAAAACTTAAAGTTTGACATCCCGTACTTAAATAAGAAAAAAAGCGGGTAAATATGTCATTCTGAGAAAAAAATTTTTGGTACCTAAATGTTATTCTATTCTATTCCTCTCAAGACCATCCACTCATTTGCGAGTGATTTTGGACCTAAATGTTATGTAATTGCCACATTCGAATTGGTATTTTTAGTTTGTAGTACCTACATAAATCTTCAAGTGATTTGCCATGAAATTAAAAAAAAAGTAAAGAAAAATATTAGGCGAAAATAAATAGGTTCTTATGGCTTGTACCGAGGTACTTTTGTATTTATTTATACAAAAAATCAATTAACATTGTTTATAGATTTTTTACATAATACTATTCTTATTCTACAGTATGGATTTCTATGGTCTCATAATATCCTCCATTATGAAAATAGCTCAAAATGTCAAAAATATGCAATTTTTATTCACTTAATTAAAGATTTTTTGTCATTAGCAATCACAATGTTTCATTATGTAAACAGTCTCTAATTATTTAGTTTCAGTATTGTTTTATTTATTGTTACATCCATTTTGAAATTAATTCAATACAATGAAACATGTTTGACTATAAATATTGGATTTTCATACATTCGCTTGGCAATTTTGTCAAGCGAATGTATGGGAATCTCATTAAAATTGTAATATCTTTATCAATACATAAGATATTTAAAATGTTTTTAGCCTTAAACCTGCCCAGGAGATAAGACCTCGTATAGAGTGTATTATTTTACTTCTGTCTTTCCTTATTTCAGAGTCCATTGAGGACATACGCACATACGAACCGACTCAAATATTTATGTGTGGATTTCCCGTACCTTGCCATGGAGTTAACTTTAAAAAGTTTAAATATATGTGTACGTTACAATTCAGAAAGCAAATCAGTTGATTTGACAACAATATTGGTAATATGTGATCGCATAAGATTCAAATTCATATTCTACAAGTAGTATCGGGTGCAAGGAGTAAAAAAGGGACATTATTTTCGATGCTAAATCATACATTATTTGATTTCATGTATTAATGTTTTGTTCATTGCTTCTCCAAAACGTTATCGTGAGAGTTTAATGGCAATTCTTTTTTTTTATTATTGTCTTTATAGTTCCTTTTTGGTCCTTTCCAAGGATGACGGCTGAATATTAAACGATTATAGGGACGGAATTCCGACCACGTTTTACAATGCTTTTTGAAAGGTTAAGGTATTAAGTTTGCTTTAATGGTACACGATATTATAGCGTACGTGTGTGACATCTCTGAAGGTACCTGGTTTATTGTGTAGTTTGTACAAGGTACATACATGGCAAGATCCTCACTCTGATTCATTTAATTTTCATGTATGTACTTACGCACTACTCATGTTATATTCAATCTGCAATATACTCAGATGTTACGCCGTAATGTAGGTATACCTATTTAACTATACCCTCAATGTTTACTTTACTTAGAATCAAAAATAATGAAAAAAAGTTCTCATTACAAAACTTCTATTAATAGGTAACTTTCACGTCACAAATTTGCTTAAATTTATAGCTATCCAAAAATCACCTACAGAATAAAACATTCTAAATTTTACTATGCAAGATGACCACATCTCAAATTGGGAGAGAAGAATTTTCCCGTCACGATTCAAGAAACTCAAAGCTAATATTTAAATGCGCATTAATAATTTGGGCATTGAAAAAATGTATTTGGTACTTTTTAGTACCTACTTAAGGGTACTTACTTGTACTTGATAAATGTACTGCAATAATTCAATAAAATGTTTCATAAAATATTCTTGACAGCGAGGATCGTCTATGTTTTCGCACAAGTATTGATAGGAGTAAGTAAATTTATTGGAAAATGTACTGTATTATACTGAAGTCGAGAAGGGTGATCCCTGACCCCATTGGGTAAACAAAATATTACTTTATATTTACCTCGGTTTGTTTATTTTCTTTACATAGAATACTTTGAGAAGGTCAGCAAGCAGAGTGACTACCTACATTAAATAATACTTTCTTTTAGTTTTTTTTATATCCATTCAATAAATTTAAAATAATATATAGACAATGGTAGTTACTGAATTTGTATTTTTTTTAAAAAACGTTTAAGTCTATTCATAACAATTCACATGTCAAAACTGAATAATTTCTATAGTGTCTTTTATTTCATCCATTCAATTTATTTTCCTACCTCAATCATTTGAGATCTTTTAATATTATTGTATATTATGAAAAGTTATAACAATAATAATAATATGTGTCTTATGTTTTACTGTTTACATAACAAAACAAAACATACAAAAGATGTCGGTATGTATGTATCTTTATATATTATCATTTTATTTATGGCCGCACTTAAGCTATTGGGCGTAGATAATATAATATTTATAGATTGCAAACAAGAATAATACCTACTTAACTAAATTGTATACTTGCTACTTATGCGACTAAAATTATTTCTTGTGATTGTTTCTAAGACATTAAATAATTATTCATATGGATTGACCTATATATGTACATAAGAGTATACTTCAAAATACATATTTTAGTGTGAACACAACATAGAATGCAGTTTTATTTAAATCTTTGATACAAAAAGACGCTGTTTTTTTTCTACAACTTTAATGATTTAATTTATAGGCTTTTATTTACCAATTTATAAATTAAATATATTTACAACAAAACTTGTATTTCAAATTCGATTTCGGAAGCCTGGAGGTAGGTAGGTAGGTCTCGGTCTCGTGAACAGGGGGTCCGTGGTTCGATCCCAGGTGCCGACAAACTCCCCTTTCACGACACAAGCTTTGAGTTTACTGTGAAATATGTATGTAAAAGGTTGCATTTGGGTTTAAAACAAAACCCAGATATATCTTTTTTTTAAATGCATATTTTTTTTCTTAAGATTTGTTAATGTTTTTTAAATTCGTAAATCTTCATGAAAAATGTATCTAATATTATTACCATTTTAAATATTCTACCTTTAACTGTGAACAAAATGTTTTTTATTAATATATTCGATATCGATAATTCAAAATAATTCATTACATATGAAACATTATCATTAACAATAAAATCAATATAACTATATACCTATATACTAGTGATGTAACGAATGTGTGATTTTGGATATTCGCGAATGCGAATGCGAATATTTGTTGCCGACATTCGCGAATGCGAATGCGAATAGCGAATATTGACTTGCTTAGATTTCTACAATATTTCTCAATCATTAAAATTTCTACCCCCCCGTCTCCGAATTTTCAAAATGGTGTAAAAATTTAAAATATTTCAAAACTCCTCGGTTTCCTAAAAGAATATTTTCTTGCAGTACCTTTTTCTACAATGAACCGGATATGTATCCGGTACTTTTACCGAATATCCGATACTTTATTACCGAAATAATATTCGCAAAACATTCGCATATTTTTTTGCGAATACTTTGAAATATGCGAATATTCGCGAATGCGAATGCGAATACGAATATTCCTTACATCACTACTACCTATATACATATTAATATTCCACGAGTCGGTAGATATTCTACAAAACAAATATTGATTTATTTTTAACGAGTGTAGGCAAATTGGTGGATGATGTAGAATGATAATATAATGTTGTAATGTTTATATTAATATAAAATTATTGAATTTGAATTCCAGAAGCGTGTTATTATAAAATATTACATGTATGACAACGTGCTAAATAATCACTACACTGACATTCATGTCAGCCGTTACTATAACTGATGTATAATTAATCGTACGGTTCCGTACGTTGTACTCGTGTGAGCTTTAATAAAATAATAACACATTAAAATAGTCTGAAATAACTTCATTCACTCATTCACAATTCATACATTTCACTCTTTCATAAAGGAGGTTTCAAATTTCGAATGGATTACAATCATACTTAAGATTATCTTAATTCTTAAATAAACAAATAAATCTATATAACACTACATATGAGTACGATGTTTCGCAGTTGAAATAAGTAGAAATGGGGTTCTTCAACATATATGTTCACACTTTTACTACTGTATATCATTCATATTATTTTGTTAACACTGTTATGTAATGATGATGTGCAAGAAGAATAAATAAATAAATAAATAAATAAAAAAATATTTTAAATACCTGATATACGAATACGACAATGAAAAAACGTAAGCACCTCATTTTATGCTCTATTAATGCGTAAGTAGTAGGTTGTTAAAAAAAATCTCACCTCTGCAAAAAAATCTTCCTCTGTATATTGATTGTTCTTAATTGGATATTTATTGATATATTTTTGTATAAATTGTTTGAAGTCAATTTATGTATAGCAAAACATAAAAAAAGAATAAATTTATAAGACTTAAACGTTTGTTATTGTGTCTAAAATTAATTTTTTAGAGATTTATACTTATATTTAAAATAAAAATTGTTATAACATAAAAAATAATCAGGTGTAATAAATCAAAATACCAATCGTAAATCCTCAGTATTTAAGCTAGGCAAAGATCAATTTATTTAAGTAGATCGAATGAAAATCATAAAGTTATATGTAGGTACAAATAAGTCAAGGTAGATATTATATTTAAATGCTATTTATTAAACACATTAGCTTAATATATAAAGCTGGGCACGTAATATATTTATGTGCGTATTAATCTGTTGTAAGATTTATGCGTTACAAATTTGCTAAAACAAATTAAAATCGTTATTTTACAGTGTGGGAGGTCCAGTACTAAACACTAGTACAATGATTCAAATAATTCATTCGTACAATATCCAGTATTGGGTTGATTGGCAGAAATCGCCAATAGGCGATAAATCCGCCCTTTACATGTTAATTTATGTGTAATAAAGTTTTTATTTATTTATTTATTTATTTATCCAGCACCTTGGTAAAGGATTATAAGCAATATTGCTAGTATTTTATATGAAGTAAGATCTCATTTTTCCATACATGTTTCTGTTCATACGTTGTACAAATATAACTTTAAGTTTTGCATGCATATAAAGTGTTGTCAGGGCCGTATTAAGTTTTTTCTTGAAAAATACAATATAGGTTTTAGGTATTCAGCCAAAACTATTATCAAGTGAATAATTGCATTTCAAAATTAATTTATGTATTTTACAGAAAAATGTACCTATAGTATTTTGTTTTTATTAAAAAATTACCTTACAAACAGTTTAGTTCAGTTAACATAACTGTGCTTTACCAAGACCTGGCTCGAATAGAATTTGTAAATATTCATTAAAAGTAGTAATAAAGTTATGAGTAAAAAACCCAAATAATAATACAACCGCGCAACACACTTTGTTAAGCAGTCAGAATTTATTCTTTTTTTTACCATGACTTAAGGAATTTGCAGTAAAATTTGACACGATCATATTCTTGACAAGTTGAAAAATTGAATTAAAAGAGTGTATTATTCTTCAATTCTATTACTGTATATGGTGGTTATTAAATAAATTAATGTGTATTATTCTTCCATTCTTTCACTGTGAATGGTGGCGATTAAAAATATATATTACAGAATAAATATAATTACATGTCTGTAAAACACAGTGCGTAAACGTTTAAGAAGCATTATGGATGTTGATGTTTACATTTCGTGTGATTTTTACGATCTGACTGTCTTGGGAAGCAGCAATAACACCCAAAGATATTTTAACAACGCTCATCTACAACTTTTAACACATCAATGGTCCACTAGTACATTCTAGAAGCACTAGTAAATTTTATAACTACCGGATAGCGGTTATCCGGCGAGATTGTAAACCAGGTGCCTGATAATTGGATACTTTATTGGTTAAGAGCAAGTTATACAATACTGATAAAGATGAGGTGATAAATAATCCTGTTGTTTAGTACCGAAACCCATTTGCAGTAAAAAATCATTTTACAAATCGTATTTTTATGACATGGAGCGGACAACTTGTATGTTAATTATATACCTACAATCAGGCCGTTAGCTACCCCAATTATTGTGGAAAATGTCGTAACCTTACTCTACCTTCTTCAATCTATAGATAAATCGAATAAATTTGCATTGATTTCATAAACTTTTTGAAGACAATGATTACGTGATATCCTACGGTCGGATAGTAGGTAAGACTAATCCGAATGAGCCAGATATTGAATAATAATTATTGGATAATCATTCCATATCTTTTATGTACTAACCTAAGCCGCTATTAACTCTTTCACAACCAACGCGTTGGTTTCCATTAAATTAATCTCCCTACAAAATCATCTCAACTGATGACGGTACTATTATTTCAGCTGCTGACGTCAACATAATTTAATAGGACAACTCATTAGGTGTTAGCTACTATTATTATTAAGTAATTTATGGTTTTCATAGACACTGCAGCTGTAAAAATGTTTCCGTTAGAAGAAATTTTATTCGTGTTTTGCTTCTGTAATATTTTAAGAAGTTTTATAAAAAGTTCAGACTAAGGTAGTATATGTAAAAATTACCAAATATCTTCATATGTAAAAATTACCAAACCACGATACGTCCTACAATTGAAGTAGCCAGCAGATCAACTGAGGACAGTTGAGAGGATTCCGTGCCACATAAAATGAAGACATTCAGAATGGATGTCAAAGCTCATCGCTGAATGTAACAAGCAAAATGTGTTTATTTTTCGACCCCACCTTTTACAGGACACTCGAACACTTGTGGTAACTATTATAATTCTGCATATCTGTGAAGGTCTTCGGTTCCACACTACACGAATAAAACTCTGGAGTGATGTTAATTATTTATTCGTATTATAATATTAAATCGCAAACACAGATGCTATGATATTACAGGTATGATTATGTATTGGAGATGTGTGATAGTAGCTGGAGCGGAATGTGCGCTCTAAGATGTATGATGGAAAATGGTCTCAAAGATTTTGTTTGCATATCGGTTTTATGCAATTTGAAATATGTGGGTGTGTCAATTGGTGCCACCCTTATTTGATAATGGCCAATAACAAGGTTTGCTAACTCTTAAAATTGAACCAATGAAATACTAGAAAATGTTATAATAATTATAGTTACACCCCCTTGTATTATTTATTTATTCCTTGGAAACAATTATTGTGCAAGAATAAGCTTTCTCTTCTATTGTAAGGTGTTAGCCTTTACTCTTTTGTGTTATTTACACAATAGCTTGCAGGTGTTCAAAGAATTTAACCAAACAATATTAATTGTTAAGGTTCTTGTTGCATCAATATTTATAGTGGTCTTCAAGGACAATATCAACATTTGTCTATTCAATACTATAGACAATTACCAACTCTAAACTATTTAAAAATATAATTTCAAAAGAATTTCATCCTTTTCAATTTAGTCTTATTGTTACAATTTAATTTATTAGTTTCATCTGCCACCTATTGTAATCTACTCATAGGTACCTAACACCTCCCTCATCAAGTTGAGTTATCGGGGAACAAAAAGATAACTCAACACTCACATATCTCCAATATCACAAATAATTACAATTTAGAAATGATTCCAATTCTTAAATTGCTACTTACAATGTATGTATTTTCCTAATGCATTGGTTACTTGCAGTTGGGATAATTTACCTTTATTGGCAAGTAACACCCGCTTACAATACTAAAATTTAATGCAATTCAGCATAATCTACATTTTTATGCAAATAACCATACAGTTCTTAGTAAGTATTCTTATTATCAGTAAGTGTTCAATTCTTAATTCCTAGATACAATATTCCTATCGCGTTGTTCATTCGCAGTGGGGATAACAACCCTTTATTGGCGAATAATTTACGCGTTACATGATTACAACATTAAAATTATAATATTTCAATTATTAGCTTATCAACCTACAATTAACGATTAATAATCAATTTCTTACTTCCTAATTACAATATGTATTCCTATCAAGTTACATAATATTTAAACGACATTCTTTGATTCTTTACTTTGACTTATCATTATACTTAAGTAAGTTACAAAATTCTTAATTGTAAACTACATTCTACTTTCATTAGCATATTGTTAATTGTGTAGGATGGTTAAACTAAATTGTTTTTTATTTTATAATTCATACTTAACCATACATATTTTTATCATTTTACTATACATGTTTTAACCATTTACTATACATGTTTTAACCATTTATTATACATGTTTTAATCATTTACTATACATGTTTTAACCATTTTATTATACATGTTTTAATAATTTTACTATACATGTTTTTAATCATGCTATGGCACATGGTTTAATATGAAAGCAATAGTCATTATAATCTTGATACAACAATTTTTATACTAAGTTGTAACATAAGATTTAACATTACAATTGTAACAATTTTTCCTTATACATGACAATAGTCATTACATTTTAGATTTTTCTTATCTGACATGTCATTATAGCATACATATTTACCATTTTTTTTTTATTATTGATTCTTTATTAATTAAACACACATATATGCAATTTATTGTTCTCTTTGTTAACTATAGGTGTCTTTTGTTACAATCTTATACAATAAGGTATCATAATATTCTTAATTTAGTTACATGTACATTTCTACATTTTTACTGACTAACGTTGGCAGTATTTAGCCGCGCCGACCTTCTTAAAGGCGTATTCGGGTTTAACTCAGGTAATTCTATGCTGGAGTTAACCTCCTCCTGATAATTATCCGAAGAATTAGATTCGCGTGAATGAGGTGCTTTTTTGTTAAAGCATGAGTATATCATTTTTGTAATTGGATTTACCTTTACTGAAGGGTTACGACGATGAGGATTTTCACCTTCCTCATTATCACGAGAACTTCCTTCGATCTCGGATCGTCTCCTATTCATAACTACACGCACAATCCGTTTAGTTAATTTATAAATTATTACTCCGCCGATAATACTACCGACTGCAATTCCCAGATAGTGAAAAATATCATATTTTTTCACTACGTCCGGATGATTTAAGAGAGTATTTAAATCGTCTTCAACTTTTCCCAGCTTATTCGACGTATGTTGAAGTTCATCCAGATTAACATCTAGAAGACGTACGGAGGGAAAAATCAATTTTTCCTCACTCCGGTTTCTATTCCGATGACGACAGCAATCGTCCTTCAAGATATCAAAATTTGGGATAAAATATTCCACTGAACTGGAAAAAACTCTACTAGGTATCAATCTAACCGTTGGCAAATATATTTTACAATTTTCATTTAAGGTTATAATACCAGTAGTATCTAAAATTATCGGTTCTCTAAGTGTCGAATTACATATTAAATTCGCACTTTCTGGTTTAGGTAACACGAACATCCAAGTGTTCGATGCCTTTAATTTATAAAAAAGCTCCGTTTCGAACTTTACTATTCTAACATCACATAGTTCCGAGATCCCCTTGGTCATCGGATCTAGCATGCTAGTTTCACAGCTAGGTCTAGCTGATTTAAGAAATAACGTGTTCATATTTTTACATATGTACGTCAGATGTTGAACGCATTTGCAATCCAATAATTCATTAGAGACTGTATAAAGGTCATTTACGTCACTTAAAAATAAGTATTTATATGAGGGTTGTATGAATAAGTATTCATCTCCGTTCCTCACAGGAAATGGTAACATCTGATACAACTTGTAAGAGAAGTTATTAATCAAAGGGTTACTCAAAACAAAGACTAATCTATTTTTGTAATGATATACTAATACATCACTGAGGTCGAGAATCAGATTAGCATTATGATTTTCTAAATCATAAGGATATGAAGTACCTATCGGGAGTCGATGGAGAGAGCTCCTCAATGCTTCTATAAAGTTAATTGGTTCGATAACTTCCGGATGTACCCGATTTAGTCTAGCAAATAAAATTGCTTCCGTAATTGTTCGAATTTCGGCTTCCGTGGTAGATATAAAATATGACAATGTCATCATATGTTGCATTACATCGTTTGTTTCCTCGAGAGTTAATCTACTTCTAGCCGCTTTTTCCATATAAGAATGGAAACGTTGAATATTATCATTCAGGGTTTCATCATTCAACTTTATATTATTCATAGTATTATTAAATAAACCAATCGTCGATTGAACAATTTGTGTTTGTTCTTTTAATAAATGAATGGTTTGTTGGTCGTCATTTAATAGCTTGTCAATAACACTTCCATAGTATTCGACATCGTTGTTATCTGCTGTGCCAAATAGTACTTTTAGGCCGCTGCCAATAGCATTTATCCACCCTCTTCTTACACGAGGTTGCTCTTCGCGATTTATCATATCTAATAACGCGTTATATCTTCCGCGAATTACAGGTACTGATGTGTTTAAGATTGGAGGCATGTGTCTACAAATAGAATACAGCCCTTCTCGATTACAAACACTTACAGTATCTTCCTGTATTATTTCGATTAATTCAATCCTATTTTTAATTGGTTCTATATCTACGTAAACAAATAATTTCCACACATCGTGAAAAAATCTTGCATTTCCCAAGACTTCGTAGAACATTCCCGGCGATGCGGATATGTTCCGAATCTCGTAAGGGAAGTTCATTCCCCTTGCAACTGCAATACATAGGATCAGCACGTAACTCCTGAAATAAATGGTTTGATCCGGTTATTGTGTATCACAACTTCCTTGTTCCTAATTCTAACAGTGACATTTACATTTGAATTAATCTTAGTTATTACATAAGGTCCGTCATAATTCGGAGTTAATTTCTTAGACTTATTCACCTTATTTGCCTCATTCTTAATTAACACTAAATCTCCTACGTTATAACTAAAGTAAGTCTTAATTTTATTATCGTATCTACTTTTTACAATTTCCTTATTTTTTATAAGGTTTTCTCGAGCGACCTTTTGGCTCGTTCGCAACTTAAACTTAAGCTCGTCTAAGTAATCATTATACGTGTATTTAAAAGTGGGATTTTTAATAATAGACGTTGGAAGCTCTGGTTTAATTCCATAAACCAATTCATATGGTGAGAACCTAGTAGCAGTATGAGGCGTTGTATTATACGAATACATTGCGATATCTAACCAAGTGTCCCAATCAAATTGGCTTGGCGAAATATAATGTTTGAGGTAGTCTGCTAATGTTGCATGGCTGCGTTCTAACGCACCATTGGTCTGAGGATGGTACCCAGATGTTTGAATTTTATCTATTTTAAACATTTTACACAGTTCTTTAATGACTTTAGATGTAAATTCGGCTCCTTGATCCGTCAATATTTTACTAGGAATTCCGAAAATACTAATGAAATTTGAAAAAAGCTGTCTCGCAATAGTTTCTGCCTCATGATTAGGTACAGCTATTGCTCGCGAAAATTTTGTCAAATCATCTTGCATGGTTAAAATAAATTTATTTCCATTTTCTGTTAACGTAAGCGGACCTACAATATCCAAGCTAAGCTTCTCAAACGGTTTTTCACTGGTTGAAGTGATTTCTAATGGTTGAATATTCTTCTGCCTAAGAATTTTATTTTTTTGACATTCAATACAGTGCTTGATATATTTTCTTACATCATTTTTCATGTTAGGCCATCTATAATAATTTTTTATTCTTTTTAAAGTTCTATGATAACCCGAATGACCTCCCATTGGGCGATTATGAAATTCAACTAACAATTGAGGAATTTCGTCCTCACTAGGAATTATAATTTTATTCTCATAAATAACTACTTGAATACGTGTACCCGCGAACAAATATTTAATAATTAATTTAACCTTCTGCCATGTAAGAGTTCTGAATGCGTCATCCAACTTAGGTATAGAAATTGTATCTATACCTTCTTGCAAAAGTTTCACCTTAAGGTTTTTGAAAGCTTTGAATACGTCCTTAAATGATAAATTATCCCAGAAATTTTGTTTCATAATTATAAAATAACAATATCTATTTTTAAGGTTTGATCTTAATACATCATATACACATGTTTCCTTAATTATAATTTCATCATAGTTATCAATAATATCCTTAACTTCCGCAGCTAATCCGCGTGACATTTCTTTATCATTACTTATATATACAACAATATTATCCTTTGAATTAATTATATTTTCATCTGACTCCTTAATATTTGTGCAATCTTTATAATCATCCTTATAATGACATTTTATAAAATCCTCATAAGTATCATGCGAAGTATCATGAATAAAATTTAATACCTGATTATCTAAAGTTATCCTTGACAACGCATCAGCATTGCTATTTAATCTGCCTTCTTTATAAATTATTGTATAATCAAATTCTTCCAACTTTAATCTCCAACGAGCCCTTAATGGGTCCTTACAATTCATTAACCACACTAGTGGTCTGTGATCCGTAATTAGGTTAAATCTCCTACCATACAAATATGGCCTAAAGTGTTTTGTAGCCCAGACTATGGCTAATAACTCCTTATCAATGGTTGCATAATTACCTTCGGCTTGTGATAACATTCGCGATGCATAAGCGATAGGTAAATCTTTACCTTTTTCACCCTGCGATAGTACAGCTCCTAATGCTGTATTCGAAGCGTCTGTAGTTAAGTTGAACGGTCTACTAAAGTCTGGATATTGTAAAATTGGTTGTGAAATTAATTTAGTTCGTAACTCATCGAACGCTTTGCTTTGTTCGTCACCCCAAATGAACATAACGTCCTTTTTTAAAAGGTTAGTTAGAGGTCGAGCTATTTTTGAGAAATTCTCGATAAATCGTCTATAATATCCTGTTAGACCTAAAAATGCTTTTACGTCCTTCGGCGTTTTAGGTATTGGGTAGTTGGTAATTGCTGTGATTTTTTCAGGATTTGCTTGTACGCCCCTGTCAGATATTATATGACCTAGGTATGCGACTTCCTTCTTAAGAAACTCGCATTTACTTGGTTGTAGTTTAAGATTATGCGCTCGTAATCTACTAAATACCTCCTCTAATCTTTCATTGTGATCAGCCAAACTTTTAGCATAAATAACTAAATCATCTAAATAACTAAAACTTTTATTCCTTGTAACCCGCTTAACACAGTGTTCATTAGTTTTTGATAAACATTTGGATTTGCCTTCAACCCAAAAGGTAGTCTTTTATATTGATAATGACCTAAGGGAGAACTGAAAGCTGTTTTTTCAGCATCTTCAGGATCCAGCATAATTTGATGGAATCCTGAGGCTAAATCTAATATAGTAAAATACGTTGACCGTCCTAACTGATCTAATATCTCTGTGATATTAGGTAAAGGGAACGCGTCTCCAACAGATATGTCATTTAGCTTCCGATAATCTATAACTATCCTCCATTTTTTCACTCCATTTACAGTTTTTTTCGGAACGATCCATATAGGACTATTCCAGGGAGAACTAGACGGCTCTATAATATCTTCTTCCAACATTTGCTTAACCTGTCTATTAACTTCTTCTTTATGTACTTCCGGATATCTATACTGTTTGGTATAAATCGGTATTTGGGAAGTAACATTTATTTTATGGCGTAGAGAGGGTGTATATGACAGTTTGTCACCCTCTAAATAAAATAAATCAGAATATTTTACACATATTTTCAGAACAGATTCACGTTCTTCTAAATTTAAATGTTCCGTATTTATTTCTTTTTCTACTCTACTTTCTCTTGTCAAATCCCGTTTTTCAGGATTCCGTATGACAAAAATATCATATTCAGATAACGGTAATAACTCTAAGGATAATTCTTTTACTTCTACAGGTTTTTCTGTAGTATTTACTATCGATGAGATTGCATGTGAGTCATCAGAAACATTCACTATAGATCTGCACAAATATACACCAGGAAGTAAATCTATTTCAGGAATAATTCCTTCACTACAACTATTTGCTACATGAAATCTTATATACACTTCCGAACGTGGCGGAATTATTAAAACATTATCATTACTTTTCAGCTTAAACAATATAGGTAATTCTATACTACAAAATTTCAACAGATTTGCTTCGTAGTCTAAGTGAGCTCCTACATTTACTAGAAAATCATTTCCAATTATACCATCAAAAGGTATATTTGTGTTTGAAGGTATTACATGAAATTTATGTATTAACCTCTTCTTATTAAATATCAACGTAATATCAAGTGAACCCATCGTTGTTATCGGATGTACGTTCACATTTAAACCCTTTAATTTAATTTTATCTACTTCATTCAATTTATATTTTTCACATATTGATTCTCGTTTAATCAAGGATATATCTGCGCCGGTATCGATTAGAAATCTTAACTTATCATTAGTTTTCGATACGTTACTAGCTATATATACATATGGTGAAGTATTCCTACTACTTATTGTAAAAACGCTACTCGTATTGAGTTTTGAGGTTCCGAATGAATCGTAGCGACATTCTCCGGAGTCATCGAGTTTAAAGACTCGACAAAATTAATATTTTTGGCCTGCTGGCTCGCAGCATTCGCTGTGTCATTCCCCTTATTCCCTTCTTTTCTTAATTTATCCTTTAAATGATAACAATTTTCCTTAATATGGCCTTTCCTACCACAAAAGTCACAAGAGACTATTGGTTTATAGTTACTTCTACGTGAGTGGCTTTGTTGGGTAAGCATCACTCCGCGCGATTTGTTCGAATTATTTCTAAAAGAATTTTCATTAACCTGTTCACTAGTAGATTCTCTTAAGCGTTTGTAACAATTTGACTGATTATGTCCTGTTTTATTACAGAACGAGCATTGTGTTGCCTTTTTATGCAAATTTTCTCGATCGCTGTTAATTTTTGCTTCATTTTCCATTCTTTGGCAAATAGTTGAAGCCTCAAGGTATGTTTTGGGCTCCTTCATAGCAAGCATTTGTCTAAAATGTGATGCGACACCACTGAGAAATGTGCGTAAACAAAGGTTCGTTTTCATTTTTAACATACCCGGTTTAGTTATTGGATCCTCATTTTCGTGGTTAATGGCATTCACTAATGCATTATCCAGCATATCCATACGCAACGTGAACTCTGTAATGGTTTCATGCGGTAACTGTTTCATCGTTTGCGCTTCTAAAATTAATTCGTCTAGTGATCTTACAGGAGAAAAATAGTCTTTAAGAATTTCTTTAAGACTTTGCCAAGTTGGCGTAACTTTAATTGATACCATTATTTTAGCACGTCCAGTTAATTGTTTTCGGGCAAACGCCAATAAAATTGGTTGCTGATCTTCGGTTGCTAGTTCAAATGCAGCATCCGTATTAGCTATAAATTCGTTCAATTTTAATCTGGACCCGTCGTAAATATCTATCCAGCGGAAAAGTGTGGATAGGCTGTAAAGAGGTTGTTTTCCTCCAATTTCCATGTCCAAATCATCTGAATGCACAGATTGATTTACCTTAGACATCTTCGCAGATAACGAATTAGATAATGTACTTAGAAAATATCGATAATAACGAGAATTTATGTTATAAGAGAATAATTGATATTATAAAAATCTAGTAAAATATTAACTGTATTTATAATATTGATATTTGTTATAAGAAAATAATTATCTATTTGTAATTTTAATTTTGCAATTAAGTTGATTAAAAGATAAATGAATTTGTATATGTATCTATACATAAAAGTATGTTAATTATGCAATAATTCCAACAATACACAATATCAGTTGAAGCGATTCAAATAATTGTTAACATAATTTGATAATTAATCGATCTACAATTGCAATTTAGCCCTACGGCTTTCAACACCGCTTGGTATATTATATAATTATTGAATACAAGATAATAATGGAATAGCAGTCTAATGTTTTAAAATGTTATAACTTAAATTTTAATCGATTAATTAACAATTTTATCATTCCTAATAGGAAGCAATAATTCACAGTTCACATACAATAATTTGGCATTTGATTTATACTTTACAGATATAATATTTTACACAACAGTAAAATTATACAACTGAGTATTTACTCTATAAAGAAAATTTCAATTTTATCAATTCACATAACCTCGTTTAAATTGATTTTTAGCATGAGTATAAAATTTCAAATATGTACATCCACATACTAATAAAATAATTACAAGGTAATTTACAGAACCGAGTTATAATACTCGTTTTAATTTTCTGAACCGAGTTTTTGCACTCGTTTTAATTTCAGAATAAAGTATGAGTTTTAATTTAATTTATTTACAACCTCATACGTATTTATTAATTTCCAGGTACCTGATATATATTTATTTATAATTTTCTGCAGTTTATAATTTGGGATTTATTATAACCCAATTTAAATAAGTTGAAAATCACAAAATCTAAAAAATTGGTGCAGTTCCTGACATATGTATTAATGCACCTTACGACCATATGCCAGTTTTAACGGAATCCCTTTTCCAACCTGGAATATTTCCAGTTTTAACGTGATTTCAACAATTATTGCGCTACCTGATATAAGTTTTTTATGCGCGAACAACTTATACCAGTTTTAATTAGAGATTCCTCAGATATGAGACATTAATTTTCCTCTGATTTAATTTGAGGTATCTGAATAGAATTCAGCAATTTATATTATAATTTGAAATTTTATATTCAACATATCATTATCTAATGCTCAATCTGTTAAATTTGAGGTGTTACATAAATAAAATTCCTCAAAGGTTTATTTTAAATTGAAATTTTACATCCAACATGGAATGGGCTATAAAAACAATTCAAAATATACTACTATCTAATATGGATTTACAAGTTGTAGTCAACGTAAAATGAGCTACTGTCAATAAATCATATTATAAAAATAAAAACCCTACCTTATATTATACATCTGCGATGTGCCTCGTCGCTGATCAGGCGATTCTGCGGTGGTACAGGAAGTCCAACAACGTGACTTGAACAGACAAGACTAGCGTAGGAATCTTGATCTGCTGCAGCCTCTTCCAAGATGAACCCGGTCTCGTCGACTCTGCCGTCAGGAAAACTTGGGCTGGGTTCCTGGTGTGTGGTGTAACCTTTTGAATCTCTTGACCTGCTAGATCCTTGGACGTCTCCGTGGAGTCTGCTGATCTTCAGAGAGAGTGTGGGTGTTTCTCTCAAACCGATGGACCGTTTTATGCGTATCAGTGTGTTTATCGCCCGTTTTAGATAACTTGATGTGATTAATTACTGCGCGACGATACTCCTATGTCGTTTTCTGGGTAACTTAGAAAGATGTAATTGAGTAATTAATTACACAGCAAAAAGTTCAATCCAACGCGATAATTTGATAATTTACTGCACGCGATAAAACGTAGAGATGATCCCTTAAGCTGCCACCAGTGTGAAGGTCTTCGGTTCCACACTACACGAATAAAACTCTGGAGTGATGTTAATTATTTATTCGTATTATAATATTAAATCGCAAACACAGATGCTATGATATTACAGGTATGATTATGTATTGGAGATGTGTGATAGTAGCTGGAGCGGAATGTGCGCTCTAAGATGTATGATGGAAAATGGTCTCAAAGATTTTGTTTGCATATCGGTTTTATGCAATTTGAAATATGTGGGTGTGTCAATTGGTGCCACCCTTATTTGATAATGGCCAATAACAAGGTTTGCTAACTCTTAAAATTGAACCAATGAAATACTAGAAAATGTTATAATAATTATAGTTACACCCCCTTGTATTATTTATTTATTCCTTGGAAACAATTATTGTGCAAGAATAAGCTTTCTCTTCTATTGTAAGGTGTTAGCCTTTACTCTTTTGTGTTATTTACACAATAGCTTGCAGGTGTTCAAAGAATTTAACCAAACAATATTAATTGTTAAGGTTCTTGTTGCATCAATATTTATAGTGGTCTTCAAGGACAATATCAACATTTGTCTATTCAATACTATAGACAATTACCAACTCTAAACTATTTAAAAATATAATTTCAAAAGAATTTCATCCTTTTCAATTTAGTCTTATTGTTACAATTTAATTTATTAGTTTCATCTGCCACCTATTGTAATCTACTCATAGGTACCTAACATATCTATCACACCATCACGATATCTCCTGCAAGTGGAGCAGCCAGCTGACCATCTGTATGTAATAAATGAGAGAGCTGTCCTCTCCTTAGGTATAAAAAAAATCACATTTAGGGTGATTGGCATACCTCATCACTGCTAAATTAAAGGTGTTAAATATTATGTTTTATTTATGACATTTTACAAATTCATTCGTTAATTCATCGCCCTCAACGCTCCTCTCTGGGGCACAGGACAGAAACCAGCATCCTCCATTCAGAGCGTCTCTGTGCCAATCGCGTCACCTCTTCCCACGACATTCTCTGCGCTCTGATGCTGCGCGCATTCACAGATACCTTCCTTTTACACGACGTTCAAAACTTACAGTATAGAGTGAGAGACCTGTTTTTTGCCGTTCCTGATTCTTTCACAAGTCTCCGTGTGTTATGATAAAAGCAGATGTTCACTTAAAATCACGAATAATAAAATTCATATATTCGACTTCGTGAATCACGTGGGCCAAATTCTTGTGGACGGTTGCATGTTGATAATGATAAATTGACATGCATGTGTGATAAACTGGATGAACCTAGAGGAAGCAACAGCAAGTTATGTAGAATAGGTCGTTCGCTGTACGTTGAATTGTGAATTTTATGAATATTTGCAATATTTGATCTTCCAATCAATGAAGAGTAAAGAACAAAAAAAGAAATAGATCAACATGGGGTTTTGTTCTCTCTACCTACCCCGCTAGGGATACGGGGTGAAAGTATGGTTAGATAGATAGATATATCTTCAATTAAGTAGTTTTGAGGTATGCCAACTTTCCTGAATTTCTTATTTTTTATGACACATAGAGAGTAACCTGTATGTCAATTACGAACATTAAGTTCACTGCCTGCCAATTATTGTACATAATATCTCTTATTACAACAAAATCAATATATAATAACCATAATAGAGACACTTTGCATATATTGCCCCTAGAATTCTTAACAAGATTTATGACACAGTTATCCGGGCTTCGGCTTCTTCTGGTATTGGGGGAGGGATCACGGCATGGCTTCAGCAGTTGGGCCGCAGAAACACTGAGACCCTGATCACATATCTGCCTGTGTGACTGAGTGTGTATGTATGTGCATGAATATATGTGGCGTTATCTGTACATGTGTGTGTGTGTATATATATATGTATGTATGGGTGTGTATGTATGTATGCATGTATGTGGGTGTGGGTGTATGTGGATGAGTGTGTTTGTGTGTGTGGATGTATGTGTGCGTGCGTGAGCGTGTGTTATGTTATGATTAAATATAGTAGGGAAAATAACTTACTAATTAGTAACTGAAGTAAAGAAAATTGAGCGCTGAGACAATGTAAGGTGAAAACTGGCTCAGTCTACCTTGGTACGGGCTCATTCCCAGTTAGGTAGACATTAGTGACTTATCTTTTAAAAACTGTTTTGTAAATAAAATAAATAAATAAATAATATGTGTTTTGAATTTGTTCTTAAGATAACAATATGATGATTCAGTAGATTTAATAAATATGATATTATTATTAGTCTCATTTTACAAACAGTATAATTAATATCTCATAATTACTCATCATTATCATCGTCCTTAATATGATATCTAGTATTATATTATTACATTACTAGTTTTTAGAACTCCTAGTCTTGCATGAATTTATCTATTGTAAAAGTTTTAAGAATACAAGTACACTAAGCAATCTGAGAATCATTTTGTATACATAATCACCGTACTTAAATAATGACAAACATACATCTTTTCTTATCTAAGATGAGTCAGTGACCCATTGTGTCTAGGAATTTCCTCCAGACTTGTCAGTCAATTACTGTTTAGGTCCTATGGCTACTCCAAATCAAGTCAATGTGAAAGCATTGACTTTATTATCTGTCTTCTGATTCTTAAACTCTTTGTTTTGGTTTTTATAAGTGTGATTGGTTCGATACTTTATCGGCTGCTAGTTTGACCAGTCAGCATCAAATATTTATTTTTTATATCATTATTTATTTTTTAACACGATTTAAAAGCGGAATTGGTGAACATTGTCCATGGTCACCGAAAGTGGACAATTCGTAAGGGTTGGGAAGCCTTTCTCACTTCGTTTAATTAGATTTTGCACGATATCACATTGTGCAAAAATGGTTCTCCAATTGAGATGTCTGATTGGTTTTGTCATCTGCGCATTGTACTCAAATCCAGTAAATACCTAATAAAAAAAATAGTAAATATTCATTTCTTTGATTCACTATGTGGACGTCGGTGACATTACTGACATTCACATACAAGTAAACGTTCTTAAATATTTATGCAAGGATTATTTTCTTATAAAATATTTTTTTATAATTTACTACACATAGTACTGCCATGATAGCGCCTTCATTACGTTACCAACCACCGATTACGCCAATGAGAGAGCGATTAAATTTACATATATACGTACTTGTATTAATTTAAATCCTTTTGGTAGCATTTTCACGTAAAAAGTTTGTTGGAAATGACCCCAATGCCATTCTCAGATAATAAACCTTTTACAGTGCTCTGATAGGTATGATCTACTTTTTGATTTATTCGACATTTGCCGAACGCAATCGATTAAAAAGGTTCGTATAGGTACAACATTTTTATCGCACAAAATATTCTCTTCTAGAAGTATACGAAGAGCTTATCTTCTTCTTTCTAAGAGGGTCGTTCAGTGCGTCTCGGTCGGAACCTTATACTGTCTTTCAAATTCATTGAAATCTTCTGGCGATACCAGCTCATAGCTCAAACTTTTTTACGAACTCATTTTGTGTTCATGGTGCTTGCTTCTGGAATAGTTTGCCTTCCAGAATAAGATTGTTCTCCACTCTTCACACTTTCAAACGGGTGTTTAAGGACCACTTGTCACTCAACATTTGTTATATTCTGTTTTCTAGTCCCTTTTTCTACCTACTCTCCTGCTTTGAACCTACTCTTTTCCTTCGTTTAAGTTTTTTGTGAAATTTATGTAAAATTGAGTTAGTTGGAAGAAATTGCGCTTCTGCAATAAACTTTTCACCTTCTGTGTATTGATAGAATGATTGCATTTGATTTAAATGTGTTTTTGTGTAAATTTGCTTGCAAAGAAATAATAAATAAAAATCTAAATGAAAAATGCGAGTTAGTACAGAGGGTATTTTTAAATTGATATTTTACCACAGTCTTTAGGTACCAGATTGATATGTTTGACACGTACAATCATATTATGAACGGACTCTGTTGTTGTTTTTTGTGAGATTGTTGTTATTATTCCTCCCCTTTGATATTATGTTGTAATATGGCTTCTTTGGTTTTCCTTATATAAACACTACGCTATTGTTAATAATAACATTATTAGTACTCAGTACAATGTATGTCTTCGTACCATGATCTCATACCTGCTTTATTTTGTTTTTATACTTGCCAAGTATACTAAGTAATTATAATTAGTGCGTAAAAATATAGTTTGTTATTAACACCTTAGAAGAGGTAAGTATTATGACCTGTTTTAGATGGACAGAAAATAGAAATCAATATCTACTCGTGTAATTACCCTTTACAATATAGGTAAATATTTACCATCACGCCGCTACTCTTGCGGAGTAGACAGAAGGATTGAGTGCCTTTTCCTCCAGTCCTTGCACATGTTTTTTGCTTCAATCACATTCACATAATCCCTCATACATGCTATCCTGTTCATTATCTGTTCATTACAAGTTGAGTTGAATCTATCTTTTAAGATCTGGTCTACGTGCTGTAACCATTTAATTCTCGGCCGGTCCCGTCTCTGAGTACCCTTTCTCTAAGCCACGTTTATATATTTTCTCACTCTGTCCTCATTCATTCTTCCCACATGCCCAAGCCAACGTTACTTGTTTACATTTATCTTGAATATCACACTAACTTTCATTCCACATTTTTTCTCATGCTTTAAAAGCATGAAAAATACATACTAATATATATCTACCTACATTCATTTATACGATCACGAAATTTCCCACAAGAAGCCAGGGGACTAACCGCATGCAAAAGTAGGAGGAACGTCGTCTCTATGCCAATAAAAGTTACAAACATTGAGGATGGGTCATTGTTGAAGCTGAATTGATTTTTTTTTATATCTTATATGAGATGTTTTACAATAACCTTCCTGTTTAAACAGGATAATCAAAAACTCGTAAAAAAAAAACAAAGAGACAACTACTTGCATGTTAGTTATAAATTTACCTACTATTTTTTTTTTTATTTATTTATTTTGTTACACTTATAAATAACAAATCTAATACATATTTTCGTAGATGCTGCCCAACTAGGTATAACCTGTACTAGGGCAAACATCTCACAAACATATCAATCATATAGAAACATACACAAAAAGCATTCATCTCCTATATTTACACAATCACATTCATAGCAAGAAAAACACTGCTGTAAACCGTCCATACATGAAACAACACACAAACAAACCATTTATCCATATAAAACCAGAAAAAAAACAACATATCCCTCAACCACACATATCACAAATCCCACATCACATACTAACACACGTATATCACCCCACATAAAACACAAAACAAATCATGGAACAAATCCTAAAATATCCTGCAATCTCTCCATTGGCAAATCAGACACCCACCCATAACATGCTCTTTTAAATTCAACAAATATAATTTAGACTCTGTTCTCATGCTAAGCTTAAAAAGGATACATGTTTATTTTCTGAAAAAAGGTTTAAGCCGTTTTCTTGAAAAAAAAAGCATGCGAATAAATCACATTAATTTTAATGGTTCCAGTTGTTTTTTGCGTTGTAGTAAACCAATTAACAATGTTTTTTTTTTATTCATAAAAAATATTTATATTACGTACATCCATATTCCATATTGACATGAAATATCAATCACAATCGACATGATTTTAAATAAAATAATATCATCATTTTACTATCAATAAAATATGTTAATTATGAATACGTTTTATTTACATAACTTAAATTCCCACGCATTTAATTCACAATAATAATATTCGATAAGTATTAGTTTAATAGATCCCTAGATCCATTCTGTAGTATCTATGAAATATTTCATATAATTTGGGTCCACTGTAGAATATGCAACATTCCACATGATCAGAAGGTAATGCACTGCATCGAACTGATCTAAATTGAAGTATTCTTGTTCAATACGATGTAGGTAATATACCGTAAAAAGGTTAGTTGAAACTTGGTGTTGGGAAAACGGTGCTAGATTTGGTGCAGCTAAGCAATTTATATCTTGTCATAATAAGCTTCCTACTCCAGTATTAGCTAACCCCTTCAGAAGTTAGCAGTGTTTCTTTTCCCACAGGAGCAAAGCATGTACGTACAAGTCTCAGATACACTGATAAGTTTGCAATGTGATGGTAATCTTGTGAACCTTTGAAGTTCTACCAAAGTTGTTCATAGGAAAATATTATAAACTTTACACTAGACCTTTCCTTATATATTTAAGACGTTTGAAGGATATACTAATTTCAATTTACCCTCTAGATATTTTATTTCGGTGAGTAATGTAATAAACTCCTTAGTGTCATATTTTATTTTATAGTGGCCAGATGAAGACAGAGGCTTTTGAATCATTATCTGGGATGTGGAGGAAATAAAAGCTAGAGATTACTGAGAATCTACAACTTAAGCTCGGATATCTCAAATATCAACAGCTTCAAAATCTTTTAAAATAAAGATTTGGTTTTATCGGTACCTAACAAATTGATAAAAAACGAGTAGGTGATAATAAAAAGAACACTGTTTACTTTCACAATTTTTTTTTTTATATGGCAGATTCCTTTTGGAACTAGTCCATCTTCAGTACCAACGAGAAACTCACACATAGTGAAAGTAAGCAGTATTATTTGTATTTTTTATAAACTAAAGTAACTTGAAAAAACTTTTCAAGAAGACCAGTAGACACTATTTAAAATACATCAATAGCCTACCACTGTATATTTATAATAGCGTAGAAAGAGTTTTGTATTTTTTTCAATAGTTATCACATATATTTTTTTGAAATATCATAATAGAAAATTAATTATTCAAATTGGCTTTGGTACTTATTTGCAGTGACAATATTAGATCAGTGAAATTACTTCTTGCAAAAATCGTATAAATTAGGTATTCTCTCCATATAATAAGAATATTAAAATAAGACTAAAAGATACATAGATAATAATCGTACTCACTTCATTCCAACACAGCTGTTCATCAACTAAAAAAACAGTTCTATTTTAAGCGTTATTTTGGAGAAGTAAATATTTTGATTGCTGAAATCTTTTAAAATATAACAAAATCAGATCTGCAGCAAAAAGTAAAGTGGGCACTTTGCGATCAAGCTTTAAAGTATCGATTTTGATTCCCGTGGGAATTTCGCAAGTAGGTAGGTCCTATGAAAGAATAACGCAAACATTTTGGCGAAATGTAATGAAAGTTTACATTGCGTTTAATCAAGTAACGTTAAATAAATTGGTATTGAAAAACACTTTTTCATCAACGTTACATCTTTGAAAAGGTTGCCTGTTAATCAGCGATAAGACTAAATAATAATCGGCTATCGTTAAATGTAAAAATTACTGGATATTAATATTTCTTTAACAGATTCGTCTCTTACCTTGTACAAGGATAAAGAGAAAACAAAAGCCTATTTAATGAGGTGGGATTTTATAATATTTAAGAGATTCAATTTTAAGTCAATGATGATTTTTGAAAAACTCACTTTATTTTTGTTCAAACTGTGATATTTCACCGAAATATCCCATAAAATGGCTATTCAATGCTCCTTGGAATATAGAGTAGAAACTCTTTTCATTTAGAGAGTCTTTTTACCAACTAAATAATTCCCATAAAATTCCTTTCTATCTGATGTAGTAAACAATGGAATAAGAAATAAATAAAACTTTATTGATATTCAAATGATATGTAGGTAATGTAAAGTAAATTTCTACAGAGAGTACCGAAAGGTGGACTTATCGCATATGTGATTTCTTCCAGTCAACCCGGAATGGAATGGAGCGGAACGGTGTATTGTGAAGTAAAGAGTTTCAGGCCTTCAGAATACTTGTAGAACAGTGACATTTTCGGACAACATTCATTGCCTTAAAATATTTATTCTGTTAATTACCTTGTAATAAAAACTCTAAATCGCTGAAGAGGAATGAGTGCTTTGGCCAAATTAATTATGCTTCATAGAGAAAATGATGAATCACCGAAATATAGAGCGAAATAATAAAAACAGGTAGGTAGGTATAATGTTGAGTTTTTCTGATAAGCTTGGAATGGACGTGGCTTGAAAAGATGGATAAATATTATGAATAATATTAAATAATGTGGGAACACTTAATTTTTTATTCTTGTTGAAAGCAATTTATTTCCATATCTCTAAATCGGGTGGGTACTTCGCACGTATTTTACGAGTAACCTCGTATATTCATTGTTTTACTTCAACTCATTCCTCTGCAAACAAAACCTTCCCCCATAACATCCAGTACACAGTGTACAATACACACCTTGCTAACAATACAAAGTATGAAATTATTTATCGTTACATAGTGAGTACTGCAAAATAATAATACTGTAAGCAAGTAAAAGTCATAAAAACGTTCACTCGTTAAAGGATAAGTACCCATATCATAGTATGAACATGGTTCGAGTCTAATGTGGATAGCTGCTGGCAATGTTGTATGAAAGGTGATTCGAGTTGAGTATGCATCAGGCAGCGGTGTTCCTAGGAGACAGTGTAAGGGGCCCTGCTCTGCAAAGTTTTCTGAGGTTGATACTTGGTAAAACGATTGATGCCATTAATTAGTGTCGTTGCAAACCCGGATTTGATTTATATAATATGGCCGAGTCAACTTTTTCATTTAAAGAAAATCGAATCCAATGTTCAAAAGTACACCGTTTCTACGATTTTTTTAAAGAAATTTCATAAAAAAATTTCAGATTGGGCGGCGAATCATGGACCTCTTTTAAATCCTACTAAATCTCAGTCAATATTTCTTGGCAGCCATTATCTTATTTCAAAACTTAAGTCCATGTCCGTGCCCAATACAACTATGGGTTCAGATATAATATCTTACTCAACAACAGTGAAGAACCTTGGTATAGTGATGGACCAAAAATTAACCTGGCAGCAGCACGTGAATTCAATCCGACGAAAAATTTTCCACTCTCTACATTCTCTTAAAAGATATCAAATGTTTCTGCCAACCAAAATCAAAACTTTACTCGTACAATCTTTGCTGCTGCCTCTCATAGATTATGCCGATGCGGTATACCTCGATCTTAATGTAGACCTAGCAAATAAACTTGAGAGACTTCAAAACTTTGGTATCCGTTTTATTTTTAATCTCAAAAGGTCCGATCATATCTCCCAGTATCGGCATACTCTGAAATGGCTAACAGTGTGTCAAAGACGTGAACTTCATATTTTATCTCTTGTTCATAAAACACTCTATTCAACGTCTTTTCCTTACTATTTGAAAGAAAAAATCGAGTATCTAGCGAACCATGGTCTACCATTGCGTCCCAACAACGAGCGTCTTCTGGCAATTCCTACACATAACACCAATTTCTTTTCTCAATCATTCTCAGTATGTGGTGCTCGTTGCTGCATAATCTCCCTTCTTCTCACAGAATATCTCAATCTTTTAAAGGGTTTAAATACGCCGTCAAGAAGTACTTATTGTCTTCTTACTCAGCATCCGTCCCCTAACCCCTTCCCGATCTCTTTGGAGTGTTAGGTGTGTGGATTGTAGTTTTTTCTTCTTTTTTTCAAACTAATTTGTGTAGCTATTTTTCTTATTGTTTGTGTTCTTGTTATTGTTGTTTTTATTTCTGTTTAGTGTTAATGTGACGTGGTTAGATGGAAGAAATCACTATAGAGTGATAATCTCGCCACTGCACATCATCACATTTTTTCGTGTGTATATTGCTTTATTTAATTTGTTATATGAATGATGATGTGCCAACTGTTGTGACATCTGTATTGATATAGAAAAATGTGCAAAACATGTTTAAAAAATCAAAAGCTGTAATGACGGGTTGTTCTTCAGTGGCGCTGATAGGCGATTTTGGTAGACATTGCTGATGTATTTCAATTAATTTGGTAGCTGGATTTTATTGATTATTAATCAGTTTTATTCTGCTACATTATCAACACTTAGCAAAACTCATGATCATGAAATACCTATATTTATTTTTTAGGCTCAACTTTTTTCATAGATATTCGAAAGCCTGCATGTTTTTTCTCGCATATAATCTTATTATAGCACCATCAAGAGATTGGAATTTGAGAGTTTTTGTAAGTTTTATGTAAATAAATTGAAAGAAGCCCCTAAAAAAATCAATACAGCCACTGCCTCGACACACATTATTATGTGCAAACATTGTCTTGGTAAGAGTTTTTACACTGTATACAAACCTACATCAGAACCGTGCAAAAAATGGGGGAATTTATTGTTATGTACTAGTAACTTGTATCTTCGAATATAAAACGTGTATACTTAATACAAATTCGAGATTAAGTATAATATGATATAATGATAGTTTACAATGTTTATATAATACGGCAGCCTAAAACATTGTGTCACCTCATAAAGTAACATGATTCAAAATAAGTTGCATAAAGAAAATAAAATAATGTTACACGTATACAAAAAAACAATGATAGGTATATTGTGTAAAAAGGAGTAAGTTAAGAAATAAATAAAATACTTAATTTAAAGACAAACCTTCTTTAGACAAAATATTTTATTTTTAAGTATCTCGAATTCGAGGATTCGACTTTTTTGCCTGCCTGCCTACTCCACCTTTACTCTATGTAGTGTATTTGGATTTATTTTTAATTTAGTTTCATATTCAATAAATAATTTACAAAAAAAAGAGTTCGTCGGTAGCCTGGAGGTAGAGTATCCGCCTCGTCAGATTTGCATGAATGTAGAGGAGGCGAAAGAAGTATGTAGGTACAGATCTATAAGGCGTTACGTTATCCCTGCCTACCCCACATAGCATGCGGCTTGAGGAAATAGAATAGAATAAAATTTTCTTAACTATAAACTTTGAGTTTGAAATGATTCTCTTATTACTTATGTATGTCTTTCAAATCCACATTAATTCTTTATAAGGTTATATAGGGACCATGTTAATGTACTCCAAGTTTCTCAGTAATCTTGTTAAGGTACTCTTTAGTCAAACAACTTACTTATATAAATTATTCAGATTTACTTTGAGGAAAATCGATGACCATGAAATCCTTTTAAATAATTTCAAACTCCCAATATAACAAAAGGGATGATCTATAATACTGGGTGCGACAGAAAATATACATCCACAAACGTTTGTAAAAAATACTATGTATCAAAAAATATCAACCTACCTAAACCATCACTTTGAATCTCATAAAAAAGGTAACTCGTGGCTCGTGGACTAAATGAACAAACCATTCGTCCTTCTTCTATAATAAAAAAATGACATTCATCAGGAATGGTGGTATACTTCGTCGCCGAAATTAATGTTCAAAACATCTTGAAATATATTATATTATATAGGTATAAGCAATGGTTCATGAATTCCTACCTTTCTTTTAGAAGATACTCAAAATGTTGTTATGTTCATGCATTTATTGAATTACTACATTTATTCTTATTTATTTTCATGTTTCACTTTTCATTATTATCATACAAAGAAATGTAATGATTTTTTGTTCACCTTCTTAAAATAAATTGGCAATCGATATTCTTTAGAATTCAATAAATATTATTTTTGTATTTCAGTCATATAACAATGGTCATTCAATAATTACCTAGCTTTTCTAAAATTATCTATGGTTTTTGGTACAGTGAAAGACCTTTGTTTATAGTGAGTGATTTTGCAGGCCCTTTGGGTATCAAAGTTTGGATCACTGTTTATTTGTGAACAACATTTTAGTCGAAAATATGATACAAATCATTTCGAAAAAGAATGGCCACTACATTCAATTACATTATTTATCTACAAAAATAGTGTAGTTACCTACTTAAATTAAACTCAATTTCGTACAATGCTTGGAAATTGGGGATTTTTTTCTGTCACAACCTGTAGGCACTTTTATTGAATTAAGGTAGTTAACAAGATAATGAGATTTTAGACAATAAAGACACGTGTAAGTTAATACAAATGGAATAATATCTCAATTCAATGAATATTAAAAAGATTTTATTTTCGTTTTCATGTAGTTTCGCCTCAATCATTATTTTTATTATTATGAGAATAAACTACAGACTATTATGCCAACGTAACAGCTATTTCATTATAATATCTCAGATTAGGTTATTAACTTTTTTTAAAGTTACTTTATTTTTTGGCTTAAATCTGAGTTAACAGAAAGGGAAATATTATTATATAGTTGGTACATTATAATAAGAAAATATATCACCAGAAATTACAGTTCAAAATACGACGAACAAAGATTTTCATAAAACCTTTTCATAAAAAAATCTCTTCGTAAAAAACATACTAAGTAAGTTATTAAACTTGAAAAATATTCACAATTTTAAATTAGATTTTTATGCTACATCTTTTTCAAACGAGAATATTTTTTTTTAAATCTACTTTTTGTAAATAATAGGTATTTTCTTAACCTTTAAAGTTCTCTGGCCTGTAAATATTTCATTAGTGAATGGAAGAAGATGTACATTAATTGAAAATGTATGATTTGATAACGATTTCCATATCAGAAATATTGCAAAAATTTGTAAATCAAGAAGTTTTTAAACTGGAATATAACATAATTATGTAAACCAATATAGTTATGGAATATGGAGTTCGAGTTGAAATATGTAGGTATATACAACATTCTATTAATCAATATTTATAAATTCGGATGTTGCTTAAAATACACTTGTTTATAGGCTAATACGCTTACCAAAAAAATGATAATAACGTCGGGCCCGTAGAAAAAAGGCCGATGTGATCATAGGACGAAATTGAGTTTTTAATGCAGTTTAATTAAACTTTCTAGTTTTATGTGAGTTACACTGTGGAAATTCATTTTATAAAATAAAAATAACAAACTTTGTTTAATTCCACTTTAGTCAATACAATAAATAACTAAAACGTTTTCGGGCTTACACCCATCTTCAGTAGTTACGTGCTTTTTGTAGACTGAATACAAAATAAAACAGTGTCACTATGTTAAGCTAGCGGGGGATGGTGAGGGGGAGGGGGTGGGTTTAGACAATATTTTCATAAGAGGGGATGTTAAGGGCGGGACTTGTACATTTAAAATGTTGTTATCTTTGTTACTATTTATATGGATTGTTTCTAATATGTCTAATCTCCTACTTTTATCACAAATATTTAAAACTTCTACATTGACTAAACTAAATTTATGACCTGTGTCCCTACTATGATCCGCAATATCAGAGTTTATAGAAAAATTTTTAATCCCATTCATATGTTCCTTAATTCTAGTTTTAATTTTCCTACCACTCTGCCCTATATAAATTGAATTACAGTCATTACAACTAATTTTATATACACCACTATTGTCCAATTTATCTACCTTACATTTATTATTCAAAATATATCTTCTTAAACTATTATCTGTATACAAAGCTGGCTTAAAATTCTTATTTTTACACATATTTAATAAATCTGTTGTGGGTTTTCCCATATATAACACTCTTCTCCATGGTTTCTTATCTTCGTCCTTTTTCTGTTTATTATAAAGATATTTGTAGATTATTAACTGTTCTTCTTTTTGGTGAATCATCTTCGTTATATATTTTTCTTCATAGCCGTTATTTCTCGCAATTGATTTAATTATGTCCACTTCTCTATTGTAATTATGTGTTGTTAAAGGTAAAGATGTAAGGCGATGGATCATTGAATTGAAAGCTGCTAACTTGTGTGTTTTTGGGTGGCAGGAGTCATTCGGGATAATGTTATCTGAGTACGTGTCTTTCCGGTAGATTTGAAACACAAATTTATTATCTTCTACTGTAATAGTTGTATCTAAAAAATTTAATTTGTTTTGTTCACCAACTTCGTATGTAAATTTTATTCTATCGTGTTGGGAATTAAATAAATTAAGTAAATTGTTAAGTTGTCTTTTTGATCCTTTAAACATGAAGAACACATCGTCCACGTATCTCTGATAATAGTACATTTGTGATATTAGATTATTGGATGATGATAATATTCTATTTTCAAAATTATCCATGAACAGTTCCGCGAGTAATGGCGAAAGAGGAGATCCCATTGGCAATCCACTAATTTGTGCGTAGAATTCTTCTTCGAAGCAAAAGTAGTTCTGGTTAATGCATGTCTTAATCATCAAAAATATATCTTCTTTTAAATTACTGTCGTCACATTTTTCTTCCAAGACTTTCTCCAAGCATATGAGTGCTTCATCTACTGGAATGTTGGTGAATAAACTTTTAACGTCAAATGATACTAGGTTGGCATCCTTTGGTGGCGTATTTCTCTGAAGGTTGTTACAAAATTCAATGGAATTTCTAATTCCGTATTTTGATTTAAAATTCGTTGCTTTAAAAAATAATTCATTTGCATATTTAGCTAAACAATACGATGGTGCATTCACATAAGACACTACCGGTCTCATGGGATTGTTTTCTTTGTGAATCTTGGAAAGTCCATATAATTGCGGGGATTTCGGGTTCATTGATGTCAGTTTGTAGTTTGATCTATTGTCTATTGTTTTGCACTTCTTAATTGCTTCTTTTGTTTGCTTTTGAAACTTTTCTGTTGGATTATCTTGTAGTTTTTTGAATGTTGTATTGTCTGTTATTATTTCATTAATTTTATTAATATAATCCCTTTTATGTAGAATAATTATTGAATTCCCTTTGTCAGCTTTAGTACACACCCAATTTTTATCTTTCATTATTTTAACAAATTCTTGTATTAATTTTTGATGATTAGTGAAGTTCCGTCTCATTTTGTATGTACTTTTTTTGATAAATGTAGCACATTTATGTTTATTAGATTCGTCCAATGCACTTTCTAAGTCTATTATAAGATTTGATAAACTATTTTTATTGTGACTCGGGTTTATATTAAATTTTGCACCTTTTTCTAGTAATGTAATATACTTCTGATCGATTACTTCATTTGTACAATTTACCACACGATTATAAAATTGAACTGGTTCTTTGATATTATTAATGGGTTTCACAGAATTTCTGGTGTCTAATAGGTTATTTAGCTTTTTATCCAAACTTTTCTTCTTTTTTGTAGCTTGTAAACTGACGGTTTCGTAAATTTTGTATTCAGTCTACAAAAAGCACGTAACTACTGAAGATGGGTGTAAGCCCGAAAACGTTTTAGTTATTTATTGTATTGACTAAAGTGGAATTAAACAAAGTTTGTTATTTTTATTTTACAGTTTAATTAGGTAGGTATCAAAAATCCTACAAAACTGTATATTTAGATTTTTTCTATCATTCATAGTTTTTTAGATATTAATTAATAAAACGGCATATCTGATTTATCTCCGTAGAAGAAAGTAACATGTGCTCTCACGCCTCTATACCGTGATCTATCACACCTTACCGTTGCATGATCGCATGATCCTATCTGCGCATGTGCACTTATTTATTGCATTCGTCGATCATCCGTCGTTAGTGGAGTGCTGTTAGCGTGTTGCTTATTACTTTTTAATAACCAATTATTATTGTTTTCGTCCTTTCGTAAAAAAATATACGAGTTGTTAAGTACTTTATACAACACTGTATTTATGATATCTTAAAATGTCAAAGAGAACTAAATTAATATTAGAAATGGCCAAAGAAATACATTTTGGTAAAAACGATCAATTGAGTTCAATCGATGAAAATATTGAAAATAATACAGTTGTATATGAGGCAAAAGATTTAAATTTATTGGGTAAGTAGAATTTTATATCTATTTAATTTAATAGTTTGTTAAGTTATTTCATATTTTAACAACATTTCTCTCTAAAAGTGTCGTTGTGCATATAGGACGTTTTAAATGGGAAAAAGTTAAAAAAATATATATGCACCATATTTTGGGGAATATGTATGATTTGGGCTGGAAATATCATAATATTTATATTGGTACAGAATTGTTTATTTTTGTTATTTTTTCGTCCTATGTGCTAATAGTGCATTATTCTAGGGATACTTTGCTGTTCTATGTGCAGATGTTTCCTTATTCTACGGAAATTTGGTTTATTTTCGTAGTCCTGTCTTCACAACAACCTTTATTCTACGGAGAGTCTTTTAGATATGTCTTTATTCTATCAATTATTTCATTTATTTGAAATAATTTCGAAAATAAATTTACACCAATATGTTTATAATGATGTTCTATTTTAATGAGATAAATATTTTTTTATGGATTCCAAACCATTCAAAATTTACTACTTGAAATCAATACCTATGGGCAACTGACGCATTCTGACTTACCTCTGATAACCAATTGATATTTTAAAATAAAATTACGCAAATATGTGCATTAAATTAATGTATTTTTACATCTACAGAATAATACATGGTATTAACATTGAGTTGAGTTTATTTTCGTGTCAGTTTTGTTAGGTTATCAAATGTTTATTGATGTACGTTTTCCAATTAATTTATTCTCACAACATAATAACTAATACAACTATTTTATAAATATCCTTTTTCAGAAACCCATTCGCCATTGCCTTCAGGAGCAATTAATATAAAAGAGACTATGCAGACAGTATGGGATGACGCATTTTCGGGAAGTGACGATGAACGTAATGTTGCTAACGAATTACTAAATGTTGGTCAACAAAGAGGAGAGGAGTGCGAAAATGGTATAAATTTATCTTTCGTTTTTCATAACAACAATAATTTAACACCCATTCCTTCCCCACTTAATAACCACGGGGAATGCGATGACGTTTTCTGCAGTCAGCACAATAATTATAATAATGAAACAGATGTATCGTCATACTTTCAATCCCCAGTTAATATCAATGTTAATGTTAAGAAACGGCCCGTTAATATGGAAAATTGGAAGGAGAACCAAAGGAAAATTTTAAAAAATAGAGGTAAAACGTATGTTTCAAAACAAGGAAAGACTTTAGAGGAGAAGAAAGTAAAGAATCCATGTTCGTGTAAGTTCAAATTTTTTTTAAAAATATCAGAAGATGATAGACAAAAATTTTTTAATCGCTTTTGGAAAATAGGAGATAAAGAAAAACAATGGCTTTACTTGACCAACTTTACTAGGAAAGAAACTAAGAAGCGGACCTTGAACAGAAATTTGATTAGTAGTAGAGAATATACATATAAATATTTTATTCCAAATAGCGAAAACGCCAACTCCAATACATTAGTCTGCAAAACTATGTTTATTAATACGTTGAATATTGGAGTAAAATGTGTTCGAACAGCTTGGGACAAACTAAATGATTCAGGATTGTGTTCAGGGGACATGAGGGGAAAACATTCCCACCATAAAAAAATTATCTCTGAAGATATAGTTAAATGTGTAACAGCTCATGTTAACTCTTTTGTTCCTGTGGAATCGCATTACATACGAAAGGATTCAAAAAAAAATATTTAGATGAAAGTCTGAGCATCGCAAAAATGTTTCGCCTATATAACGAATGGTGTCAGGCCAACAATTGGGCCACCAAAGCTCTAACACTGCGACAGTATAGAGATATTATAAACGTAAATTTTAATTTAGGTTTCCACATACCCATGAAAGATGCATGTGATGAGTGTGAAATTTGGAAGCACAAAACAGATCCTACTGAAGCTGAAGCTCTAGAAGCTGAAAAACAAAATCACGTGCATCATATAGAGAAAAAAGAACTGGCGAGACAACTTAAAACAATGGAAAAAAGTGAGGCTATGTCCTCAGATGGATCCATAGTTTGTTGCACTTTTGATTTCGAAAAAGTGCTTCAAGGGCAAACAAGCATTCTTTATTACAAAAGAAAATTATCCAGCTTTAATTTTACTGTGTACAACACAGGCACCAAAGATGCAATATGCTACATGTGGCATGAAGGCATTGCTAAGCGAGGAACAAACGAAGTTTCCAGTTGTTTATACTTGTATATGAAGTCGCAAGTGATGAAGGGGGCCAAAGAGTTTCGATTTTGGTCAGACAACTGTCCTGGGCAAAATCGGAATCGCATAGTTTTTGCTATGTATCTTCATGCCTCTAAAGAGCTGGGTGTTAAAATTACCCACCGGTTCTTAGAGAAAGGACATACGCAAAACGAAGGTGATTCGGTTCATTCGGTCATTGAATTAGCTGCTGAAAATAGGACAGTTTTCATACCAGACGAGTGGCAGCTTCTTGTGAAATGGGCCAAAACAAAGGGGAATATGTACGATGTTTATGATGTACAACAGGAGAATGTTTTTAATTTTAAAGATTTAATAGTTAATAAAAACTGGGTAAAAAGTATTGATAACGATAAGGTGTCATGGTTGAATATTAAAGAAGTATTTGTAGATCCCAGCCAGAATCATAAACTAAATTATAAATATGACCTTAAATCTGATATCTACAAAACTATCGTTGTCAAAAAAGAAACTAGACTTTATTCTGTTAGCTCTTTGTCAAATGCCTATTCACAGCCAATACCAATATCTGAAGATAAATTTAAAGATCTTATCAGCCTTTGCAATTCAGGAATAATTCCAGAAAAATATCATATTTTTTTTAAATCCTTAAGTCATGGGATTTCTACCGCGGGCAACGACGACGAATAAATTGAAAATAAAATTACGCAATATAAACAAGTAGTATTTCTATCTTTAAAAGAACTTTTTTATACATTTTTTAATACATTTTATCTTTAAATAAACTTTTGATTCATCATCATCAGCCCACGTTTGCCCACTGCAGGACATAGGCCTCCCCTCTTCTCCTCCACTCCTCTCGTTCCTGTGCGACTTCCATCCACCGGGGTCCAGCAAACCTTTTGACGTCGTCCATCCATCTGGTAGGCGGTCGCCCTTGTGGCCTCTTGTCGCTCCTTGGTCTCCACTCCAGCAGTCTCCTCGTCCATCTGTTGTCCACCATTCTTGCAATGTGTCCCGCCCATCTCCACTTCAGCATCGCTATTCTCTCAACCACATCGGTGACTTTAGTCTGGCTGCGTATCCAGTCATTCCTCTTCCTGTCTTGCAGTGTAATGCCCAACATAATTCTCTCCATTTTCCTTTGAGCAATTCGCAGTTTGTTAGCAGACAGTTTGGTTAGGGTCACAGTTTCTGTGCCATATGTGAAGACCGGCAGAACATACTGCTCGAACACTCTAGTCTTAAGCGTATTAGGAATCGAGCTACGAAAAGTAGTGCTTAGTTTCCCGAAGGCCGCCCATGCGAGGCTTATTCTTCTCTCAATTTCGGTGGTTTGATTGTCTCTGCCTACAGTCATTTTATGTCCAAGATATATGTAATGGTCAACCTCTTCCAATGGAAGGCTATAATCACTTGTGTCCAAGTTCGTCATTATTTTAGTTTTGTTGACATTCACTTTTAATCCTAAACTTTTGATTACTTGTCTATAATTACTTACCATTTTTTTTTATAAATTTTATCTTTCAATAAACTTTTGATATATTGTATCTTTAAACATGTTTTTTTCAAATATTTCATCTTCAAAAAATCTCTCTTTTGTTACATAATATATCTATATGAAGTTGAATATTTAAAATGATATTATATTATATCTTTTATATTGCCTAAACTTACATAAATGCATGCACGCTTACAATTTTTCTATTAAACGAGATATTATGTATAATAGGTAGGCAGTCTATTTTGTGTTTGATTGAAAATATATCCATGTAAGTTATATGTATGTACATACATAATTATTTAATGTGTCTTTGAAAAAATGTTAATAAAATATGTTGTTTCTATAAGCCTTCGTATTTTTACTCAAAAATCCCTATTCACAAGTTGGTTTAAAGTAAAAAAACTTATTTTTAAAAAAAAAAACGATGATTGATTCACATAGGATTGAACAAAAGAACCAAAAACTCCGTAGAATAACGGCACATTGCAAGATAGGGCGAGACCGTCCACCAACAAGTCCGTAGAACAAGTCAACATCATCACATGGGACAAAAATTTTCCCTAGAATAAAGGTCTTTGTGATTTTTGTAAAAAAGTACAAATGTTGGATTATTTATTTAAATAGTTAAACATCAATAATGTTATTTGTATAAGAAATGTTAAGTTTGAAGGATATAGCTCAAATGGTTATGGAGAAATGTGAAAAAATGTGCATCGGAAACTTTAAAGTGCTCTCCTGTAAAATGACTAAAAATCAGATAGACCTTTATTCTACGGGCCCGACGATAAGGTTTTTTTTATTTGAATAAACTGCATTTTAATAACTACGAAGACCCTTTTTAAAAAATCTAATTCGGAAATCATGAGCTCTGCTTTATGTATCGAATGTGCCTTATTTTCTTTCTTCAAAAAATACTTCTACTACACAACCATGGCATATACCACAAGTAGGGTAGCCAGCAGACCAGAGGCCTGAGTCAATAACACATTTTTACGTTACGTTTTCGTTCCGTTAGCGTTCAAATGTAGACGATGTTGCGCCAAAGTGTTAATTTTCGTAACTATTGTGTATCTTAGCAACGAAATTGACACTTGCTTGGAACTCCGTCTATACTCGAACGTTAACGGAACGAAAACGTAACGTGAAAATGTGTTAATGAATCAGGCCTCTGCTGTATATTATAAGAATGCAATCGAAAGAAAGTTTATGATATTAATATGAACTTGTTTATAGGCTTATATACTCACCAAAAAATAATAATAAGGTTCTCTTGATTTGAATAAAATGCATTATAAAAATTATTATGCATTTTAACGAAGACCCTTTTTTAAAAAAAAAACTTAAAGCATTACAAAATCTAAACCGGAAATCATGAGCTCTGCTCAATTTCGAGGTATTGCTTTATGTATCGACTGTACTTTATTTTCCTTCTTTGAAAAAATCTTCTACTACACTACCATGGCATATCCCACAACTAGGGTAGCCAGAAGACCAGCTGTATATTATAAGAAATTAATTGAAAGAAAATTTATTATATGAATATGAAATTGTTAATTTCAATAATGAATAAGTATGTAGGTATATATTTGAATGGAATATGAATATAATTTTAACCAACATGTTAAAATGAGTTGTTAAATCTAAAGCTGCCTGTCTATGTAATTTTACTGAAAATACAAAGTTTTTACTAACTTAAATATTATGTTGAAGCTTACAGAATGAAATTAATGTACAATAATATTATGGAACTATGTTTATTATTCCTACCCATTTTCTCCAGTCAGGCGATCTGCAAAAGTTGGACTTGGTAAAGAAATACAAACTTCGATTGAAATACTACACCGTCGACAATATTGAATTTCTTGCGAGCATGAAAGTATTAACCTAAGTCTTATTGCAGTACTATTGTTAGCTATGGACAGTTGTACGTAGTTACATTTAAACATAATAATATTATGGCCTTTTCATTTCATTTTCACATTATTAAATGTTGTTCATTTATGATTTCGTAAAAGAATGTTTATCGTAGCACAATCTTATCGTTTACTCAGCCACTTATTTTATGTTTTATGCATTGCAGCAGGGGTTCCCAAAGCAGGGGTTGTCGAGTGGGCCCAAGTGAGAGTATAGAAGCTAATGGCGGGTGCAAGTCTGCTTAAAATAGATAATAGAATATTACTTAGGTGACCATTTTTTTAATAATAAAGTGGTCGACACCAGATCGTCTCAGATTAACAGAATTTGATAATTTCTCTTACACTTTCTTCTCATCCATCAGGGATTTTGATTTGGTAAAGGAATTTGAAATATTTTACGATATCCTCGGTTTGGTACTGATATTGTAGGCATTTCATTTTAACGGAAGGTGTTTCAAGATAGAATTTTCCATTTTGAATGATCATGAATAAAAGGCGATCAATTTGTCACTAAAGAACTATTTGAGTTATTCTTCTTCTTCTTTGCCCTCGCCTTTATCCCATTTACTTGGGGTCGGCTCTCCTAGTCCTCATCTTTCAAATCTTCCGGTCCCCAGCATCCTCCGAGTGCAACTTTGCCACCTTCAGGTCCCTTGCAATTGTGGACATCCAGGTGGTCATTGATCTGCCTGGTCTTCTGGGTCCTACTTCTACGTCCATTTCTTTTTGATCATATTGTTTGTATCACATGTAATTGATCATATTTGTAAAAAGGCGTAAGCCGTAGGTATATTTCATAAATAAATATTATCCTGTGATAGTCTCAAAATGTGTCCGTACCATTTTAATCTGTTTTCGATTATTTGAGTTATAATTGTTAATAAATTCTTAAGTGTGCGTCTAACTGTGATTAAAAATATAGATCTAATTAGGTATCAGAAATGTCTGGATATTATTCTTTGAATAAAAAAATCTATTGAATATAGAACAAGGGAGCAACTACTAGTCCAGTACAGAAAACAATAATATGAAACGTATAATATTATAATTATTATATTCTTACTTTTATAATACTTCTTCGAAGAAGCAAAACAAAATCGAAGAAATCTTATGAATGCTAAATGACAAATGTGCCCCAGAAACAAAGGGTCATACGGTCATTAACCCAGATAAGCCGGCTGTACGTTTTATCGAACACTTGCCAATCACTTGTTCACGTGATGTTTCTGCTTTAGTGCAAAATAATAGGGATGATTTTGCTAGTTTATCTGCATAAGAGAGACATATTTTATAACATCAATTAGTTTATAACTGTCAGTTGGAATAGGTGGGCGTGTTTTAGAGATTTGTACTCAGCAATTAATTTTATAACAATGCCGCTGCCATCTTCAGGTCGAGAAAGCTAATTTATTTTTAATTTTTTTAATTATTATTAGGATGTCCTTATATTAAAATATGCAATTATTGATAGTGCGAATTTAAATATCAATTTACTATTAATTTGCAATACTTATCACCATTCAAAAATTGGTGTACGTTTAATCGTACAACAGGAACATACCCGTGGCGTCTGTAGTACTAATTGTCATAATATTATTATATGGATATATCGTAGTCTATTTTGTCAATACTTATTTCCAAGTATATGTGTACAATCGCAATCATATTTCATTTACATTTTTGATTCTCAATTTAATATTTTTTCACCTAGATCACGGTAAAGAGCTCCAGCAGTAGTCGTATTTTACGGAGTACCCAATTATGAAGGATATGTTTCGGTCCAACTGGAACAAATCTCGACATTAAAATACCTGGGAGAAGAATTCTCAGCAGCACTCACCAGTCGGTCGACAACATGGAGGATAGACAAGAGGATTGTGTCGGCAGGAAATGTGCTGAAAGCCTTTAGAAACCCAATAATAAATAAATCTGAGCTGACCCAACGGACGAAAATGAGCATTTTTAAGAAAATATACCGGCCTATCCTCATATATGGACACCAAATTTGGATGCTCATGGAGAGCGTGAGATCAAGGTTACAGGCAGCGGATATGCGATTCCTCAGGGGAGTGGCTGAGGTGTCATTGAGAGATCGTATAAGGTAGGTATACGTATGTCCGTGAGGCTCTCAAGGTGGAACCAGTATTCCTGCATATAAAGAGGTCGCAGTTGCGATGGCTGCGTCACGTGCTCCGCATGTCAGAAGATATATTGCCACTTAGATCTTTAGAGGCTGTATGAGAGGGCAGAAGACCAGCGGGCCACTCTAGAAGAAGTTGGCCAAGGCAGGTGTTGAACACGTGTGACTTGGTTTGGAGTGGCCAGATGTCCTGGAAACAGCGGTGAACAGGGATCTCTGGAGGAGGTACCTTGGCGCAATGGACCCCCGACCCAACTGGGACAAGGGGAAGAAGATGTGATGTGATGACCACTTATGTCTTGTAAGTTTTACAAAAACTACAAAAAAAAATTTGCTCGAAAACTCAAAAACATCGCGGTAGGTAGGTACATATATTGGAGTATTCTGATAGCCGCAACGGTGCTCTATCTCAAGACTTCCGCCTGACTTTTCTTCTTGGGACATTCTGTATGTACACTTTGCCTGTTGGAGAATCATTGGAAATAAAATAATACAAATAAATCAACATTTTCAAAGATTTTGTCATTTTTTCATATACTCGTATTTAGGTGGTATATGTTCCTATTGTACGTTTAAACGAACACTAAATATTTTTCAATAAAACTTTAAAAATTGAAGAAATTTTTTTTTTTATTATTTTTTACTACATTTTTACATACACAACTACCACATATTAAAAAAACACGACCATCCGAAAAAAAAAAATTTTCAGGACTGTCTGGGTTAACCTAGAAAAGTTCTTGTTAGACAGACAGATGTTGTAGGTATACAGAAATGTGATAAGTTATCATAAACTTTTCTATTACATAACTTACATACTTATATCACTTTTTGCATAGAGTGCGAATCGAATCTTCTTAGGTTACTAGCTTGGCATTATTAATCTATTAATAAGTAATGAAATAAGTTTCAGAAATAAAATATTTTTACTCTAGTGTGTTGGTTATCTCACTCGTATTTATAGGATTCTTTTATGTTCTGTTTATTATTTTATTGATCTATTTTTTTTTTTGTTTCTCAATGTTTCGATTGAATCAAGTGGCTCCATTCAAAACAATATTAATCAAATGAGTCACATTTTAACAATCTATTTACAGCCCTTTAACTGTACAGAAAATCGAGAAAAGAGCGTAAGGAAACTCTTGAAATAATGCAAATATTTTAGCACCAAATCTTTTCCTAAAAGAAAAGGCTTTATTTCTTTAAGTGATTCCATGAGGCACGTTTAAGTATAGAGACCTATAGGTAATCTTATTGTGCATAGTAATAATATTATTGTTTTGCCTGTTTTCGATACTTATTATATTGAAAACTATCTCTGAGATTTAGGTACATTTAGGTGATTTAGGTACAATATCTCGGTATTATTGTGAAACATAATTTTTCTTTTATTAAAATACTTAAACAAAATGCAAACGCGAAATATGAAATGCATTTTAAATCGCACAATAACATTTGATTTCACGTATAGTTCAACAGAAAACAACAAAAACATTACAATTTTATTAGTTACCCGTTATGAGATTCTTGACTCGTTGGCTAGGTCAAGAATCACATTGACAAAGCTTATATTGACAAAAACAATAAAATTTATCTTATGTGCACATAGAATTTTCAAATACCTATTTCTGTATCTAACGCCGTCCAACGAGAACAAACGTCATAAAAATATGTAACACTAGATAGGTGGATACAACATTATACCTATAATATGCTGCTTGCTTTTCTAACTACGGTAAGGATGTTCGTCTATATCACTAGTACATTGTTATGAAGTATACAATAATATGTATTTTTCCGTCCATATTGGAAAATTACTTGTAATTTAGATTCTTTCCTTGTACTGCTATTGTTCATTTAAAATTTAAGGAAAACAAACATAAGACGTACTATGCTCATGTTGTATTATTTACTTTTTAGTTTTTATCTCAAATATTTTTTATCTAATTCTGTGATAAAATAAAATAGTAGTCTCACTCAATAAACATGAATCGGTGTAGTTTACATGAATATGATATCATGAATGAGTGATGTAAGAGGATAATTTGATATTATTTATATGAGAAAGACATGAAACAGTATTAAAATCACGTAAAATGATCATAATATACGCAGTATAAATACCTCGATAGATTATTTATTGTAGATTCATACACATAGGTATACAATATCTTTCATACATACATAAATACATATATCTTCTTCCCCTTGTCCTAGTCCTAGTTAGGTCGGGGGCCCATTGCGCCTAGGTACCTCCTCTGTTCACCGCCGCTTCCAGGACCTCTGGCCACTCCAAACCAAGCCTTTCAACACAAAAATTTGACACCTGCCCTTGCCAGCTTCTTCTAGGGCGGCCCACCGGTCTTCTGCCCTCTTTCAAGATAAGTTGTTGTTTTATTAATGATAATTTTGAAAATGATGTCATAAGTTTTTCATCAATGAATTATAATAAGCTTCTTATCAACACGGGCTTCTCCCAATATTCTTTTGATCATTATAAATACTGCTTGTGTCTGTATCTTATTTCACTTTTACTAATCGCCTGATGATGGAGTTGAGAGTCTCCAAATACTAGTAAGCGAAGTTAATAAAGTCATTTTGGAAGTTAACTATACACTGTGTTTTTTTTTCACAATTTAATTATCTTGACACGATGTGCCTTAATGTTTTTCTTTTACTCGAATCCTTTATTGGTACAATTGTATGTCTGAATACCGTAAAATTTATTCCATGATTTGTTATATTATGTATTGTAGAAGCTTAATGTCAAATTAATCAATTAAATAAATATCATCATTCGCTCTTGAATGCTTTTGTCGGAAGTCAAAGTGGAAATGAGCTCTATTTAGAACAATTAATTGAAGCTATAATATAATGATTTTATAGATAAAATATTAGCTGTATTGACTAAATTGAATGGCCATTGCATGAAAATTTATTTAACATAAAGCCCAAATTATTGAATGTCCAAAATCTTCGTTAAGATTTTCTCACATTTTCATACCATCTCATATTATTATTTTGTAAGCAGTTTATAAATAATTTATCATTTCTTAAAATATCTTATTACATTTTTTAATAAATCTGATACCTAGGTACTACACAGAGTGCTAGGGTAGGTAATCACATTTTTATAAACTCGTTCATGGCGTGGAATAATTACGTTAAAGATGAAGCTCGATTCCATTTAGTTTTCTCTGGTGTTGGATGCAGCGAGAAAAATATAAAAAAGAAATAAGAATACACTAGAGCTCTTAATAAAAATGCTACTAACGTACATATTATTATGTTGGTGTATACACACTTGCATACTCCCATGCACTTTTTATTTACATTTATAGTACACTGGTTATTGTTAGAATTTCTTTATACCGACACTTTTATACTTGAACAGAAAACTTAATGAAGGACAATAGAGCGAGCTGACCTCCCTATGTCGTGACATAAAGATATTAAGTAACGGTTTTTATACTTCATCGTTTTGCTTATAGGTATGCATGTATATATGTATGAAAATTATTCAGCGCCGTTTGATGAAGCATCCATCTCAAGTGAGCCCTTTCTCCTGACTGCAAAATATAAAGATTTTGCCATGGTAGGTACCTATTTAAATAATAAAATCAGTAATCAAGTTTTTGAGTTTTTTAACCTGTTTCATATTATATTTATCTTTACTAATGTAGGTGTAAAGATTCAGATGAATGCGATTAACTCCTTCGAGACTTGTCAACAAAACTATAGGACTCATTGTATGAAACAATAAATTTCATTTATATTCATATTCTAACATATTATAATAAGACATAGTTTAACAGTAATTTTTAAGATATACCTATATAAGATAAAGAATCATTAAAAGTTTAACTTGCGAGAATCCCCAGTAGTACCTGTCTACTGTGAGTTTTCTTGTGAAGTATTTACAGTACGTATGTGCATTATGTATGTATATTATCATCGAGTTGGTACATATGTACTATGTACAGCAACTAAGTGAGAAAGCAAGTATACTTACCCGTTGTACGAACATAATCGTGAATGTGAATAATGCAAAGATTCATGAAGGTACAGGAGTTTTTATTATACCTTCCTACAAAATTTATCATCTTGATGCAGTATGTAAAATTCACTGCTTTTTATAGCAGATGTATGTCGGTAACTTCTGGAAGAAGAGAAAGAAAAATACTTAGAATTAGAAGATTTCAATAGAGGGAAATTGTATTATAGTTCATATTGTTAACTATGGTATTTGGTTAAAGTTTTTGTTAAAGATATTCAAATTCAAATTCAAATTCAATTTTTTTTTCAAATTCAAAATATTTTATTGAGATCATAATAAACACATACAAATATACAATAAGCACAATTATACAAATCTTTATATAATCTGTTTTTCTTTTTTCTTTTTGTACCCTCAAAATTGAGCAGAGCTCGTGCTTTGAGGGGTATTATTGTTTAATATTAAATTCCTTTTTAATATTCATACGCTCTTGAAAGCTTTTTGCAAATAATATAATCATGTAGAAATACTGAGAGATTTAGTGTCACTAAAATGTTGTGTAGAATATAAATTAAAGGAAAATATGTTTGAAACAAAAAATAATAATAGCACATCATGAAAACAATCAATTGAAAAGAGTTAATTATTGTAGCTGTAAAATAATAAAATTAATGTATGACAGAACACTGTTTTACTTCCGCTTCAATTAATTTTATTATTTTATAAAATGACGTTCCACAAAGTTTCTCTCGAAAATTTCGAAAATTTATTATGTACCTAGCTGTAAGTTGTTATCCCGGAAGTATGACCGAAAATTTACAACTCGAATTTATGTGAGCTTCAAGATACAAACTCTGGCTTAGTAAAAAAGGTGTTAAATGAATATGCATTCATCATATAAGTTAATGTATCAAAAATTCTTTGAAATATAATTTTAACTACTGTTTTAATATATTTTTATCTAATGTACCTACATAGATATATCCACGAGTTTCGACTCCTTCAGTATAAATATTCCTATGATGCTATGTTCATAATGGGAGTATTGCGTGTATCATTATAGTTATTTTATAGTTAACCTGTCTTCACCACTGAAGATAGTTATACCATAATCAGGGTTAAAACTGAGGGGTATATTACCATTTGTCGGCTCAAGTTTGCGTTTTTATATCAAATAATAATAATTAGAAATCTTTATTGTGATCTTATAGACTTTTTGATATTACGATAATAAGACAATTGCTAAATAAAATAAAAAATTATGAGATACAAAGGTGTGAAAGTATAGTTTTGTACCTATATAATGAAGATGTTATTGGGGTTTGTAAGAGGTAATATTGGAGTTTTCGACATGTCGTCCAGTAGCTTAATTGGACAAAGCACATCCCGCGTAAAATATGAGTTGAGCGTTAGACTCACCTTATAAGGTGACTTTTCTTATCTAAGCCTTTTATTGTAAATTCATAATGTTAAATTTATATGTATTACCAATGGGGTGAAGAATTAAATAAATTATTTGAGCCTTATCCTTTGATATCCTGTATATCAGGATAGGTGAATTTTCCCGGCATTAAACTGTTAAGTTTTTGTGTGACCATGACTGATCATGTAGAGACTTATCTGGTTGTATAATGCTGAAAAGTGTGGATGGCAATTCTGCCGCCTTGTTAAAAAAAAAACTCATACAATGATAAACGGCAAAGATAATTTTGATGATTTATAATATATTTTTGTTTAATCTACTTTGCTACACAAATATGACATCTCCAATGGGTGGGACAGCGAACAAAATGTCAGTAGGTACCTAATAAACATGTTATTTTTCTAAATAACTTAAAAATTTCTTAATGGGTGATATAATGTAGCTCATCCCTGAATTTATTTTCTCAAATGTTGTGCATGAGATGTTTTATATATACGCACATTTTACAGAACAGCTCGAAATTTTTTTTCGAAATAATAATTACAAAATTCTTTCTATTATTATCAACCTATTAGATTGCTATTTTTCGCGCACTGGTTAACATTTTTTTTTCTCATAAATATATTGACTTACCTACAATTTTATTTTTCATACGTATATTCTTACATCTCCTTACACATATTTAATAAATCACATTATAATATCGGTACGTTCTCAACATTTTAAGATGACATTTTCATATTGATCACAATGCTTTCCAAACATAAATATTCTTTTCGCATTTTTGATTTCACATCCCACCTTTCCTCAATCCACCAAATAGTGTAAACACGTTATGAATTATGCCTTTTTTAAGATTGACATTTTATGTTCCATATGAACAAATGCTGTTATTGGCCAAAAGCCAAACCTCAAACGTTATCATGTTTTATGATAGAAGTACTACAAACTACATATATTGAGATTATACTAAATAAATTATGATATTATTGCTATGGAAGAATACGTTTAACTTCACGCATATGGTAACAATAAAATATATTTTTTAAATTGTTTTATTCTTACTTTTGAATTGATTCAGCGAATAAAAAAAAATGTTACTATAACTGACCTTGTTCTTAAGATTAAAATTAAAAGAAATTAAAACAAATGTTTAATTTATAAATACATCATCATCATCAACCTCAATGCTCCTCTCGGGAGCAGTAGCTCCTGAGGACAGTAGCTCCTGAGCCTTGGTCAAGTGCCAAGACTCAAAGCCATATAGAACGATTGGGATGATGCACGCATTGAACAAGCGAGTCCAGACGCCTTCCAAACTTTGTTCATGTTATTGAAAGCCCAGCTAGCAGCTCCTATGCGGATTGGTAATTCCGACCGGAGATCACCCTCTGGCGTTATGGTTGCTCCCAGGTACCTGAATTTGCTAAATACATATATATTTGGCAACAGGAGAATCAGTTCATAAAAATCATTACAAGTTAAACACGATATCAGATCTATGATTTTCAATGGATTACCGCTTGACTAATTGTTTAAGATATAGTTCCAATAAGTGATCAATAGTTCTATCAAGTGCATACCAACGTATTTTCCCGCCCCGAAAGCCCCGCTAGCAGATCCTATGCGGATTGGTAATTCCGACCGGAGATCACCCTCTGGCGTTATGGTTGCTCCCAGGTACCTGAATTTGCTAAATACATATATATTTGGCAACAGGAGAATCAGTTCATAAAAATCATTACAAGTTAAACACGATATCAGATTTATGATTTTCAATGGATTACCGCTTGACTAATTGTTTAAGATATAGTTCCAATAAGTGATCAATAGTTCTATCAAGTGCATACCAACGTATTTTGATGGAATGAGTCTCCAATAACTTTGTTGTGAAGTAAATCGTATTATTTATTTGTAAAACTTTTTGGCAAACAATAGAAACAATATTGGTAACTACATAAAATACAAGTAAATAAATTGCAATAAACTCGCCCAAGTTAAGAGACGTGTTTATTGCAGAAAAAATTCTATACATCTCCCTATCTATACCATCACGATTTATCACACAACTTAACTAAAAAAACAAACAGTCTGCTATATGATCTGTTATAAACATAACGTAAAAATCATGACGGTTTATATTTTATTTTACTATGATTGAAGTCAATATTATAAGTATAGCACAAGTCTCTATCCATCATCAATTATGTATGAATTATATTCTGCAGTAGTTTCATTAATTATTAACAAGCATTCAAACACCGACGGCGACGTAATTTTAAGACAATAGATTGACTACGGTAACGGACAGGTAATTTAATGTTTAACTGATCAATCAGCAAACATTTCCAGTCTGCATAGTAATTACAACTATGTACGAAGTAAATATATAAATGGCTCTCGATGTTAACAATAGACAGCAAATCAATAATAATAATATTCTGTCAAAATTATAATAATAGTTCATCAATAATAGGTATATAAATAGCATTGTAGATTATAGGCACGTGCATATGTGGGTATATTTAGGAATTCAATATGATCGTATGAATCAGAATTAGATTGGAAGCTAATAAATGTTTATGTAGCCACCCGATAGTAAGATTAGCCAGCTAACTAAATGGCTAGGCGGTTTATAAATTGTCAGCATTCTATTGAATGTCTAGCTGTTTCGTTGAACCATAACGACGCGCCAAACGTTCAACGTTCAGCCTGATCAAAGCTAGTTCGATATTTGAAATGTAGTTCCTTTAATTGAGTTCGTCGGTAGCCTGGAGGTAGAGTCTCGGCCTTCAGAACAAGGGGTCCGTGGTTCGATCCCAGGTGCCGGCAAACTCCCCTTTCACGGCACAAGCTTTTAGCTTAGTGTGAAAGGTGTATAAGGTTGTATTTGGGTTTATAACAAACCCAGATATATCTTTTTTAAAAAAAAAAAAATTGGCACAGTTGGGCTAGGATTGTCAAACTTTGTGTCAAAAAATTAGGCTAGACCTCTCCCAGACATTCAATTGAATCGCCTAGACAGTCACTTAACTGGCTGATTCAACTGTCTGGTACCGACACATACTCGTTGGTACATCCTAACCAATTTATAATTAATTTGTACGCAGAATTTGAAATGATTAATAATTCATAACATAATCTGAATGTCAAAATGTTAATAATTATTACCACATTACTTTTATATAATTTTGTTATGAAATATATTTAATTTGATAGTAATTTATTATTATTACGTAATTTGATTATTTTTCAACATTTAGAAGAAGAATAATTTTGAAACAATTTTTTTTAAAAAATGAGGCGCATAATATTTATTTATTAATTCGTTTACGTTAAATTCGTTGATATATATTATTCGCATATAACAATTCATAAATTGGTGCTAAAAACCACGTTATTTTAACGATATTTCTGATCCATTATTTTCTGACTCAATATTTTCAGATAATATATACCTAATTTTATTTGTATAATAATAATTTCATGTAAAAAAGTTTTAATTTTTTTTATTCTAGATTCAGAAGTAATCCACTCATTTACGAATGATCAGGAAGTAATATTTAAAATTACATAAATAATTGAGCCCTTCTTTCTGATACGAAATTGTAAATCCGAAAACAATATTTAAACCCTTTTGCAAATTGAGTCACAACTATAAGATATTCACAATAGATTCTCAAAACAAGTATTGCAATTATCAGCTGTTTTGAATAACCTTATTATTTACATATTACATACATTCTTAGATCTGATTGACTAAAAGACTTAATCAAACTATGACCAAATCTTGGTATATTTGTTAGGTACATGCTTTTCAGATTGAATGATATTTATTATCTTACAATCACCTTTTTGAACACTAAAACTGTTGTGTCAATACATACATAGTTCGCTTTACTCGTATACATAATTCTGAACAGTTGCATTTCATAAACAAACTGAAACTAAATTAAACTTTATGTATCTAAGTCTGTACCAAGCTCATTTTGTTGTTCTTTGAATCTACATATACGTACAATGTCAATCCTTTCAGTGATTTAGTGTTTACATACCTGCTATAGGTATAGATTAGATCTAGTGATATTATTAACTCAAAGACAATAAATAAATAAACAAAACTTTACAGAGAATAACCAGATACATTATTATATTTATTTTAACTCAATTTTAACCATTTTGTACTTACAGGTTAAGCGCTTGTTTACAGGTATTACCACTGTAGTACTCTTTTCTAGGAAAGTTTATTTACGATAACACCAAAATGGAAAATGTTACATATCAATTTGTATTTCTCATTAGACTGGTGTTAGTAGTATATTATTAATATTGATAATCATAACATGAACGTTACTTATTTTATTTATTTTAATACGTGTGGTGATAATAAGCAGATCAAATTTCAAAATTCTCGTAGCATAAGGTAAATAGGTTATTTTATATTGTTTTTATATGAAAGATATAATCCAAAAACGTAATCAACATCATAGTAATCATCACCATGACACAGCTTCTTTTGCGGGGTAGATAGAAAGGATCAAACCCTTCTTACTCCGATCATTGCTAACCCTTTTCGCTTCCCTCATTTTCATATTCCTCATGCATGCTCTTCTATTCAATGTACTCAAGTGTCCGTCCTGAATTCATATGATTTTGCCGTTTGATTCTTGGATGGGCAAGTCTTCGAGCACCATTCTTCTCAGCTACGTATATTTACTAAATCATTTTGTCCTCGTCCATTACTTCCACTTGCCCCATCTACCGTAGCATTTTCACTTTCATTCTTGTTACTACTCCAGAATGCATAACACACTCATCTCGTATGACATTATTACGCACTTTAATTCTCAAGCTTTTTCTACACGTTCTTCTTAATAATTTCATTTCTACTAAATTATTACTACTTTCATCTTTTTTAAGCCATGTCCAAGTTTCACTTGCATACAACATTCTTTGCACTAGAATGGCCAAGTACCTACACCAAAGTTTTAGCTGTTTTTTTATCAAATAATTAATTAATTATTTGTGTATTTATTTGTATTTTACAGTAAATTGATAACAAACAATTCCACAGAAGATATATATTCAAAAGAAACACAGTTAATTTTGGGAGGGTATTTTCTTAAATAAAAATATAATTTTTTATATTTGGACCACCCTAGTTTCCTCACATTCTCGACAAATCAAGTATTTTTATATAACTACATAATATGTTCATTTTTTTAACAAATAACTTTGCAATGATCGAAAAGGTTAAAAATTATGTGTACAAATCTCTTAATTTGACGAAGAGATCTTTGACATTCGACTCGTATTCTACAAACAGTTCATTTATGTATCTTAACTTCGCTATATATGTAATACTAATATAGTAAACACGAGTATACCTCTTTTTGAAGGGATGTCATCTATGTGTGTTTTTTTATGTGTAAGTTTGTAAATTATTTCTGTTTGTGTTATGTTATTATGCATAAATAAATAAAATAAATAAATAAATAAATATGTATCATATCGTAGCGAGGGTTAATAATATAAATACACTTGAATTCTCGTACCTCTAATAAGAACTGCAATATTGCAACGAGAAGCTTCGTAAATCCTCAATAATACGATGGTTGTATGTAGTTGCCTGCATATAAAATTTATACTTTAGGACAAGACAAGGCGAGGCAGGATTTCAAACTTTGATGATTTAGAATTCAGTTTAGATATACCTACTCTATATCTGTATACAGATGTGGGTAGATATTGATTCGTATTACAATGGGTGTTATCACGATCTTAATAAAAAAACAACAAACAAATGGAATGTAGATGGGACGACATTACAAATAAGTACATAGATACATTCTTTATTGCCAAAGAAAATGGCAAGTCAGAAACTTATTTTCGTCGGGGAGGAGGTAAGTTTCAATAAGACGGTTAAATAATGGCGGTAATGTAAATTTTACACATAAAGCTAAAATGAAAGGCTCATAAAAAACAACGTCACCTTATTCGGCAGTTCCCCAGATGAGACTTGCACTCGAAACCCATCCATTTCGTAAGTTTTACTTTGTCCAAATAAATTGTTGGATGACGACTCGAAGGTTTCGAATTTTCCCCTTATTAA